>OX454321.1:80252038-81452038 GCA_949715965.1 Dysmachus trigonus
TCCCTTTACGTGCCTTGGGGGTTCAGCTTTAAGGGCATCCCCTTCATCACTTTAAGCACCTTCAGGAGTCGATTACATCATGTTATTGCTTGGTGGCATGACACCCATGCCTTAGCCACCGATTTGGCTCAGTGTTGGGCAGTGGCTCCTTGATCATCATCATCGGGATGAAACCACTTGAAGATATCGTCCTCATTTTCATCGTCGTCGGTCGTCGCCGGAATCCTGTCCTGTCCTGTGTCCTATCCTATCCTTTGGCTTTTGGGGCCTGGGATTGCGTGCAAGTCTCCGGCGATAAGAAATTAATTAAGGGTTTCATTAAAGAGTCAAACGACATGATTGATGCGCCTCAGAAGCGCTCTACGCTCAAAAAGCATACAGACGTCGGAGCGTGATTAATGACGAATACTCTGGGAACGAGGGTGCTATCAGTGCAAAGTTGCTCCTCGTTGTGATAGGGCTCCTGTATAAAAGTGGGAGTTTTTGATGGGTAGTACCCACCCATCGAAAAAAGGGAGGAATATCTGCGGTTTTTGGTATTCTATCAATAAACGCGCCCGGGCAATTTTGCTCTTTTGTTGCTCGGAGCAATAAAATTTTTGTTTGCTTTTGTAACGTTGTCGCTATCTCGCGTTGGATTGTGTGTAGCATAGTTTTTATAGGGTTTTCTTCGTTTTGCAACTATACTATACTATGTCTAGTTTTTTCTTTTTTAGCTAGATAGGAATTAATGTAGAGAGTCACGTCTTTTAGCAGTTGGTTTTTGTGATAGAACCCGGAAATTAGTAAAAGCCACTTAATCTCCCCAAAGAGAGTTCATTCCAGGATTAGCATTTTTTTCTTAAATTTTTGTGTATTGTTCCTAACGTCCAGTATATTACTATATAACTAGTAGGTACCTATGGCACATAAATGTGACGATTGTGGGAGCAATAGGGAATACAGGACACAATAGATACAGAATATAAAATACAGAACAACAGCAGAAACAACCAAAAATGTATAAATAAAACACAGAGATACTGAAAATATAAAGTTGCACATACCATTGCTGTGGGCGGATCCATGACTATAGATAGATTCGTTATCGTGATTGACTAAAATACTTTTCCTCCGCACGGGTCCTACCTCACTGTGGGAATGCACGGAGGTCTGGAAAAACATATGAATGAATTCCTGGATGAAAAATCAAAAGGATTTCCAGGGGGGAGAGTAAAGGAGTCGCCTTGGTTATGGTTTGGGAAGTTTTGAACTTGGCTCCAAAAAGCGATTTTTATTCCTCTTTGTATGCTATATATGAAACAGCAGATGAAAAGCACTATGTAAAAGGATAAGGGAGGGAAATAAGGGCTGAATGAAGCTGCGAAAGGTACTTACTTGTGATATTTTTCGTTTTGGATTCTGCTCAAATCCGAAATTATCATATCCGCCTAATCTGGGCTCGGACATCGGATCCGCGGCGACTATGCTAACTCGCCTTTTCGGCTCTGTATTATGTGATGATTGTGATGAGGTGGATGATTTTTGGCCCGGTATGGGGAGGGTGCTGTGTGGTGCGAATGGCGGAAGTGCATCTCCTTGTAATGGGGTGAGATTTTGCTGTTGGGACGATGGACTCGCCGGCTGTATCGTTATGACTGGCTCATTTGCCTCCATTCTTCTGAGTATACTGGAATTATGCAAGCTTGATCAGATCTTTTTGGTATTGAAACCTTAAATATTTTCTGTGGGTTTCTGATACCGAATTTGGAAGTTAGTCTCATGCATGGTGGTGTAGATTTGAAGTTAAATTTTATGTGTGCTTGTGTTTAGTTAACCGAGCTTACGTGATCTGATTTTATAATGATATTTTTTTTTCATAGTTACATAATGTGGTGAAGTGTCAGTCGGTCAGTTTTTTTAAAATAATTATATAAAAGGTCGACAATTTCGGGGATACTTTTTAATCGTTTTTACAGATTAAAGCATTGTTTTTGTACCGCTGTAGATTATATTTAAATAGTTTATAGATGTTACTGAAAAATAAAATAAAGGACACCAGGGGGTAGGGGGATAAGAGGATTATGGTTGTTCTATATTTTTATCGTTAGGACTAACACTAGTAACAATTTGGCCAAGTTTCGTTCCTTAATAATTAACCACCAAGGGTTAAAATTAATTATGAAAGTTTCGAAAAAATTTAATAACTTTTGAATGGTTTAATCGATTTGGAGGGAATTTTGACATGTTATAGATGTCACTCAAAAAAATTTTTCTTAATCCATTTTGAATTTTTGTAAAATCACCAAAAATGTTTTTTGTAACTTTGTAACATAGTTGTTAATATTGCAACATATATTTTTTCCCAGATTTTTTTTTTTTACCTGCGTGACACTTACAAAAAATAAAATATCGACTTTTATATGTTTTTTGTAGGATATGTTTGCCGTACAGTCACCAAATCAAACTGGAAGACCCAGGGAAAAATACATATTATAAAAAATGATGCCTACAAAAATTTTGGTGACTGTACGGCAAACATAACCTACAAAAAACATATAAAAAACGACATTTTATTTTTTTTAGGTGTCAAGCAGGTGAAAAGATAATCTGGACAAAATATATGCTATAAAAAGCTATGTTAGAAAGCTATAAAGAAATTTTGGTGATTGTAACAAAATCCAAAATGGGTAAAAACATTTTTTGAAAAAAGAAAAATACATTTTTTTGAGGTTATATTTAGTTTTCAGGTTTTAAATAAAAATCTTAGATAAAAATCATACATAAAGATTTTAATAACATTATTAATTGGACATTTTGATCTAGAGTTTTTATGGTTTTGTCTTTTTCCAAAACTTCTTTCATATCGAAAATATCAGTTTTTTTATATAAAATTTACCCTCAAAAATCGGTTTTCTCTTTAAATTAAAAAATGCAATAGGAAGGGATAGAGATAACATTTATTATAAAGTTTCTTAAAATTGCATTGCATGATGATTTGATCAGTCACTTAGAATTTCCAAATTTTGATAATTCCGAATTTCCTTTAGTACTAATTTTCATTAAATTTCATTGAATTTTCGATATCTTGGTTGCCATAATGAATTCTTTATCTTGAAATTCAAAATTTTGATAGCAGATTCGAAATCAGTCAAAAGTCTTCAAGTACCCATTTTTATGGTAATCCCATAAAATTTAAAATTGTTGATAACCATTTTGGAGGCTTCATTTTTGACCCTTTACGTTACAGTTTTATTATATAGTATGTAAGATATAGGTAATAAATATCTTTAATATCTTAAGCTCCATGAGGAATATCGTGATAATTCTAATTAGAGATAATGACCAAAGTTTTAAGATATACCATAAAATGGCAAAGTTTCATTAAAATCGTTCAGTAGATTTTGCACAGTCACAATCCGAATAATCATTTTATTATTATATATATATATGTATATAGATTAAAATTGTTATTGTAAAAGAAAACAAAATATGTACTATACTAAACTATATCATTCTACTATAATATAAAATACAACAAATAAGCTAATTCAAAATACAACAGTCCACCAAAGACTAAAGTTTAATTGTGTTTTTGAAAATATTCAAAGGATCTCTAGAAATTATGTCATTTTCAGAATGTTACCTACATATATAAAATTAAAATAATAATTCTCCCTAAATATCCGAAAGCTAACATTCTGAAGAATTAATGGCGGTTAATGTGAAATATATATTTTCAATTAAATTAAGGTTAGAAATCGTACCTATATTTTTTATGAACATAAGAAACGTGTCGAAATTTGCTCACTGAAAATGACAAATATACAACCAAAAATATCTTGAATCTTGATTTAAAATTTTTGCCAATTTTAGGTTTCAACATTTAACAATAGGACGTCAATTTAAAAAAGTAATTCCATTCCATGAAAAATGAGGTGTCAAGGTAACAAACAGTTCCGAGAAAAATAACGTCTGACCTCTTTGTACATTCAACAGACGTACAAGTAAGAGTCAATGAAACGCTTCGCGTATGGTGCTAAAACGTTCTTATTGTCGACAAAATGAGATTCCTCATAAATATTTCCGTAACGTACAATAGAAAAAAAATATTGTATAGTAAATATTATCGAATTAAACCATCTTAACTGGTTGTAAAGGTGAAAATTGCGAATAGTAAATAATTTCCACGTATGATACATTGGTCGGATGCTATAATAAAGGAAATAAATCATTCTCTCAAAATGTTCATACTATTTCGTGACCGAGTAAACCGTCCAAACCTTCGGAAACCTTCCATAACCTTGTGGAAATATTTTATAGTGGCCAATTAGTAAAAGTAGCGCTTGTAGACCAGCGGCTTGTGCATCAGCATCAGAATCAGCAGCCCTCAGGCCTCATGATGATGAGTGAGTCGGCCACATTTCATTAGCGCCAGCGTGTTATGGTCGTTTTCGCAAATAGTTGGATATTTGCATTTTCCATAAAGAGTGCCATTATGATTCGCGCGTTGTTTGCCCGTCTGCTTGTTCCTCGCGCTTGTTGGGGGCACAGGGAATAAATCAGAACACAGCGAAACAATATACGGGAGCCTTGAATTTTTGCTCTGAAAAAAGTACAATCCACATCACGTCCAGCAATCATCCAACCCTCTAGCCTCTCTATAGTCCCAAACTGAAGACATTCGGGATGATGAATCTAAAGATTCTAGCGCACGACCAGAACCCGACACAATCATCATTGCCGCACCGCAGCGTGTCTAATTCATGGCGGGTTTTATTCCAGTCATATCGGCGCGATGTAATCAGAATTTTTATTTGGACCTTATCTTTGAATTGTTTGACGTAAACACGGACAAATGTTTTCAGGGTAATTCCACCAATTTCAGGTGCCATAAGGTCAAGGTGGGACCCCCAGTCCGTGTGGGGTGTATTTTTGTCGCTCGTTAGACTATGTGTACTTTTATGACGTGCAACTTATTTTCTAAGCATTAAACATTTTATGCACGTGTACAAAAGTTCGGAAATTTGATTCCCGCCGATGGCAACGTTTCTTTTTTTAACGACACGTGAATCAATATAAAAGTCACAATATTCCAGGTCTTAGTGATTTATTTATCCATTCGATTGTTTCACCACAAGAACAGTTCGTATTAATTTGGATGAGATAAGATATGAGAAAAGTCATAAATATCTTGTTCAAAGGCTCAAGCTCCCTGTTTTTTTTTTAGCGTAAAAGAAATTTTATTGATTATACCGACAGATTTCCTAAAATACCATAAAATTTACTATCAGGATTAAGGTTTCGTAATAGACGTAATAAATTGTCTAAGTCGCATGTTGGGAAACAAACAAATCCGTAAAATAGGCGATTTTAAAGAATTCATTTGTTTTTCCCATGAGCGTTGTTAACTGAGTTGTTTTGTGGTTAAAATGAATTAGAACTTAAAAACAAATTTATAAATCTTACAGGTCAAGGAGTATACTACAAAAAAAATTTTAATACTTTCTTCGATAAAACCACAAATTAAAAAGTTATAACAAATTGAAAACACTTCGAATTCAATCTCAATGTGTAATCGAAATTACGGAAGTTTAATTTCCTGTCCTATTTTAATTATATTAAAAAACAAAGGGGAAATACTAGGCCACCTGTTATTTTTTCATTAAAATCTAGTTACCACCCTGTTATAATTGATGTATCCAAAAAAGCCCCTAAATGTGCTGTTTCATTAATTATCCAGAAAACCCCTTTTATATTATTATCAAAATTTAATTCAAATTACCTATTGTTTTTCATATCAAACAATTATTCAATTATATCGATAACACTGCACCGCCTAGACACGGGTTTGTCGTGCTTCAATGTTACACCACAACAATGCTAGGTCACACGGCCTATCTCTAGTCGAAAAAAAAAAAAAAAAATGTAATTGCTCTTGACCTGATTTAATCATATTCTACACAATGTAAACATTAACCGCGATTAATTTCGGAGATATCTATTACCAGTAGGTGGGGGAGATAATATTAAAACTATTTTTATTCTATTGTATTTTCGAAAATGAAAAAAAAAATCACTGTCTACCGTTTAGTCACTAAGGGTGGGGGCAATAAACTTGCGAAAAAAACACTTAAATGCCAAGATTTTGCCATGAAATTGCATTGTGACAGAGTTAATCTAATCTTTTTAAGTTGGTAGTTGAGAAATTTGTTCGATTAATTGATCTTCACGCGTTTATAAAACCGATTTTAAGGAAGGCTTCTCGAAGTATCATGAAGTGGATTTCATATCTCTATAGTAAATGTTCTTTTACTTTGTTTTTGGTATTGACGAATTACTGAAGTTGTATTTTTTTTTTGTACAGATTTTTGTTCTTTTTAGGTGAAATGTTTTTTTTTGTAATTTTTTTTTACAGTAAATGAAAATATAATCGATTTTTAATGCTTTAAAGATATCTAGAATTCTATACGTACTTTGTTTTTGAAAATAATCTGTAGGTTGAGACATAGTTTAGTCAGAATTTGTCTCGAAAATTCCTAAAACAGTCATGTTTTGGATGTGTAGTTAGTCTTTTGATAATTATAATCAAAAGTTTCTATTTCTTAGTTTTCAATTACACGTACTACTGTGATCAAAAAGTAAAGCCAATTTTGAATTTAAATTGCGCGGATACTACGATTCGAGCAAATCTTCTTGTTTTTAGGTTGGCAGCACTGTCACTCATATCTGTGTAAAATTTCACGCCAGTACATCATTTGTTTGGTTAGTTTCGTTGTGTTTTTTGAGCAACTAAAAGTAAATTTTTTTATTTTTACAATGTGTGATTTTATTGAGCAAAGAAGTTGCATTAAATTTTGTTTGCAAGTTCTATCAGCGTAGAAAAGATTCCAATTATATAATTTATAAGGATTTAATATAAAGTGAAATAAAATTTTCATATTAATGGAAATGAGCTAATTAAAATATTTGAGAACTCTTCAAAATAAAAGCTTCCATGTTATTTGGTTTCAGGCGTATTTCACAAACTATAGCTGAAATTCGATTAAGTATTAAACGAATTTTCACAAATTTTTAATCTCCCTTATTTTGTGATTTTAATTGGTAATAATTTATTATTTAATTCTGAGAATAAATCAAAACTTTAATAGCTGGAGGAAACAAATTGATTGATAGGTATTTATTCATTATTATAAATATTATAAATGATTTTGGTGCATTTTTCGGCTTATATATGTTGTAATTTTCCGACTTTGGGTGTCTTAAGTTTTATGAAAATGTACAAAACAGCTGCTCAAAATATGTAAGTTTGCGTTAGTAGAACTGCTTTGTCTTGTAAATTTGAATAGTTACTAATAAGATGTTAATTAACGTCTATTCTAAATTTCTTTGCATCTGTTATCTGCGTGTTATTTAAGTAAAACGGTCGAACTGCTCAATAGAAAATGAAATGAAGATCAAAATAATGATCAACTGACAATGTCAAATATTTGAACATTTGTGGATCACGTGTTACAAGATCGGGGCAATTTACATAATATTTTTTTATTTATCTCATTAAGAGAGTTTTACAAAATCGTACAATCTTCTAAATACTGCTCTTTTAAATACCAAGTATATAGGGTATGCATACGATTATTTGTGAGATGTATCAATGACACGATCACACGATCTTATGACGAATCTCAGCAATAATCCACTTTAAAATTTATGACGTGAATCTTGCACATGCTTACTAAATGTGGAATTTAAGGAGAGAAGAAAAACAGAATATTTCTTCGACGACGATGCTAACAACTTGTTTCTATAGAAAGAGAGTGTGTAAAGTCACTGGCCGCGATTTACACGTTTAATTTTGCCGCGACTGAAATCAGTACAATTTTTAACAAAAAAATCGTTTTATTTTTTATTTTTTTTTATCGAGTTGTCCAAGAGAAAGGTGCATTACAATAAAATGCATAATGAAGGCCATGTGAAAACTTCCAGTTTTTAAGGTTTGAATTATTTTTTATTTACCGGCTGCCGGTAATATGATGTGTAATTATGTTTGTGGTTTTGTGGTAACTGAAAAAAAAATATCCTTGACGTCTGCTTTGCTCTTATTTCGGTTTTGGGAACCGCAGACTTTACATTAAAATTAGAATATTGTATTTTTAGGATTTTTAAAATAGGAGCTGTGCTGTTTTTCAAAAATGGGTACCTTATTTAGGACCTTACGATTTTTGTTTTTACTTTTATATTTTTAGAATATAGTTTGAGGTGTGTAAAATGAATTTTGTAACTATAGTAAAAATTTACGTATACATATAACACTGGTCAACAAATTCAGTGTTTCTTTCTGTTTCCGAACGAGTATGATATAATTTCTATAGGATTTTTTCCGTATATTATGAATTCTTAAATCAAAATTTTCAATCAGCTCCCGTTTTCGAGAAAAATAGAGTGGAAAATTCTAAATATCATATTTTTGCTATTTTTGAAAATTCATCAAAAAATAACAGAAAGTCGCTGGAACTTGTAACATGGCTCAAATTAAAGCCTGAATCTTATTCTAAAGAATATCAAATACCACTAATTTCTATAATTTTTCTAAACATTCTCGCGAAAAAGTTTTTCATGAGCGTGTATTTGTCATTCAGCATCTGTTGTATGAAATATCGGATTGGTCAAAAATTTGATTTTCAAGGTATTTTGCGAATATTTTTAAGACCTTTAGTATTTTGAGATAATAGCTCAAGGTTCTAACTTTGGTTTTAGCCACGTTACAAGCTTCTGTAATAATCCGTTATATTTTAATGATTTTTCAAATATGGTCAAAATAAGGTCTTTTGACTTTTACACTCACCTATTCCTTGAAAACGGAAGCTGATTGAGCATTTTCATTTACGAATTCATAATCTACGGAAAAAATCGTGTATCAATTATTTGCCACTTGTTCGGAAAAAATTTGGTGTTGACCAGTGAATTTTTATGGTCTCTTTTTGAAAAATGAAATATAGGAAAAACAATTTTTTAAATTCACAATTTCGAAAAAAATTATTATGAATTACTTCTAAAAAAAATTTGAAAGATATTAAATTACCTTTCCAACAAATATTTCTTATATCTCTACGCTAAAAATTAAGTCTAACATAAAACCTCTTCTTATTCTTTGATATGATTTCCTATGTACATATTTTATAAGAATTATTTAATATTTATTTATTAACTTCTGTTAATTTTGAGTGTGATTTCTCAATTTTGAAAATACCATAGACATAAGTTTTGGGATTTTAGGAATAGATAAACTAGCCGAAAGGTTAAATCTCTCAAAATCGCCTCAACTATCGCTGCCAAAATTATCTCTAATTTTGTAAATAGCAAAATTTCTTGGTCAATTCGTTTCGAAATTTTAAACTTGTTTGATAAATTTGGTAAATTCGATATAAAATAGTATACATATAAATTCATTAAATTCATTGCTGTGAATTTTAGAGAAACGCAATTTATAAAAATTATAAAGGCCTAGATTACAGCGTACTTTCCTTATTTCCTACATTTTGCAAAATTCACTTACATACTAGAAAACATTTTCTTAAACAATTGTTTTGAGCTTAATAAAAATTTTACAAAATAGCTACGAAATTACTGAATATATTAGATATTGAGGAATTTTTATTACAAAGATTATATATATTCAAAATCGTGCAATTTAGTGAAATACAATGAGAATGTTATTTTCTTATAAAACCGTCCAAAGACGATCACTTGATAGATAGATTTTTGTCTACTTTGGATAGTGTTTTCATAATTCCTTTCAAACCGAAAATAAAGTAAAATCTCTGACCGACTGACAGTGCACCTCACTTTTTGAACAAATGATTGACACAGTTGGAAAGTCCTTGAACTTCACTAAAAATCATGATCACGTGGAAATGGAGTTTTTTATGTCACTATTTGTAATATGATGCTTTAGTAACTAACTTCAATTGCTTTCGGAGATTGTATCTCATCGCGATGGTATTTCGTTTTTAAAAATCCGACAAAATAAGGAACACCACAATGTTTTATTATTGCACCCAGGACACTAACTAAATTTTTTGTGAAGTGATCGCAGATGATCGTAACACGATCGCGTATTTTTTTGTTTTAACTGTATTTAGATGCACTGTGCTTGTTGCACTAAATATAACAATCACACGATCGTAGTAAAAATTCCCTTTATTAAAATACTTTATCACTCGAGAGGGGGTATTCAGTAGTAGCTGGCGGTTACGAGTATTTGAAGGAAGAATCGCTTAAAAAAATTTATAATATTAATTTATTTTTTTGAGGATCGTGCGAGGGATTTTTTTTTCTTTTTACTTTTTAACGATCAACCGAAATAAACGAAATCGCGCGCATTCCACTCGAAAGAAGAATTACAATTGCGCCGGAGAGTGGGCTTGAGAACCCCCCGAAAAAAGAAAATTATAATGATAATTAATTTCACTGCGCCGAGTATAATGAAGCACCATATGATATCCACCACAGTTGGGGCCAATGTCAGGGGATCAAGCAAATGAGACGGAAATTAGCATGTTAATTGTTTTAACCGTCCCGCGCTCATTGGGGGCACATATTACCTTCTTTATTATGCGGGGGAGACACTCGTAGCGATGCTAAAAACGACGGCAACTACTAGTAACTATTATACTACTTGTTATAAAGCTCTCGCGGGATACCGACAATCAAAACAAAAAATTGAATTTGAACTGAAAATTGGCCGTACATGGTCGCGGTCTTATATAGAGTTTGATTGCGATTACACGCCGCATTATACCATCGTCGTGTGTTTCTTTTTTATTAAGTGCTTCGCGATGATAATACCTTAAATCAACTGATTTTATACAATAAGCATTGGACGACAATGGGAACTTACAGTCGGTGCGGCAATTCACTGCCCTCTTCTTATCCGCTCTTAATATCACACGCTCGTCAGCTTCGCAGACTCGCTGCAAAACTTTACAGAATTTTTTAGTTGGTTTTGGTTTTTTGAGAGTGTATTTATTTGAGGAGACTTTCAAATATCTTTCTCAAAGAAAAATAAAAATTTAACACAAGATAACGGCTACAATTTTTCGAATTGATCTTGGCATCCACATTTTTTTCTAATGCAGTAATCAGCACGTCTTCGAGCGGTCAAGCTTAAAGTGCTAGAAACGTGATCAAATGCTGAATATTTTTTCTAGATATATTTTTTTTAGCTCGTGTCTGGATTGGGATATAGTTTTCAAATTTTTTTTTTAAGTGGCATCTTATCTTACGCAACTTTGGACTGGTTTTAATAGAGTGACGTTTGTTTTGATTCTAACGATTCTGAAATTCATTGGAACTGACTCATATTTTTACTTATTCTTAATTGTTTTTTTCTTCTGCAGATTTACAGATAGAGGATATCTATCGCCTGAAAATAAATAGTCTGTGCGTTATCGTAAATTATTTCACAATCAACATTTGACACTTACTATGCCGTATTTCTTTTTTTTTTATAAAACTTCATGATTTATAATTAATTAATTAAGCCAATTATTTTGCTATCTTAAGATTTTCATAATTGGTTTAGGTACCAAAAAAAAATTTAAAAGTCACAGTAATTAAGTAACAAGGAAGTCGTTTTTTATCGTCGAAAGAAAGTTTAGTGTTGAACCATACGCCAAAATCCTGGGTTTTGGAAACTCTAGTCAGAGTTTAGTCAGTCAAGAACAACCATCGAAAACATCGCGTAAAAAACATGGCTGTACACTTTCCAATATTTAAAGGCAACAGTTTAGAGCTTGTTTAGAGTTTGGAAGAAGGTCATTAAGTCGACTATGTAGTCGTGGTCATTAAATCTTTATCATAATATATCATAAAATCCTTGAATGAGACGATATAAAAGATAAAACGTTAATGTAAACTATAAATAAAAAGTGGCCCAGATGGCTCCTCTGCGGAACACCAGATATGTTATAAATCACTTCGGAAACGGCATTACAAAAAATCAATTAGACAAATAGGAATGCAAACAGTCATTAAACAATGGGCGAAAACCAAGGAGGGAAAGCTTATAAAGTGGAATACTATATTATGGGTTAATCCTATCAAAGGTTTTACTGTAGTCAGTAAAAATACATTCTGCTGGCCTCCGCAATGGCAGAAACATAGTAATTACAAAACTCTAGAAGGTTGATACGGGTTGATCTAATTTTCATAAAGAAAATCATGCTGAAAATGTTTGCAGTGAAAGTTCAATGGATCGTAGATCAAAGAAATATGAAGATCGTAAAATTTATAAAATTATCAAACAAAAATCACATTTATAAAAATGATATTAAGAGTAATTTTACATTTTTTTCTGTGTAAAAATTTATAACGATCGTAAAAGTATACATTTTTGGTGTAATTAAGCAAAATAGTGTGAATTTACACAATTTTAAAACTTTGGGTGTAATATTAACTCAATTTTGTAAATGTTGTGTGATTTTACACCAAATTGGTGTAACGTAAACGTCAAACTGACATAAATCTGCGACCTAAACTCTTTTATTCAAACAAAATTAATGCGCAATCACATTGTGAAGGTATTTCTTAAAGTTAAGACGTGCTGTCAAAAATATTTTGTTTGAAGGGTATAATTTCCATTAAAGGTAAAATGACTAGATTAAGGAACTTTAAAAAATGAAATACTAATCTTAATACTTTAATGCAATGGCGAGAAAAAGATTTTTGTTATTTTACCTTTATGTATCATACCATCATTTACATCTGCTTTATGTAAATTTACATATTTTATGTGTAATTTTACTACCATTATGGAAGGTATTGAATTTCCTTCTAAAAAGGGAGTAAAACTACATCACAATATTTTAGAGTGCCCTAAGCTTTTATATTTTGTCCCTAAAATATTATAAAATATACTGATTGCTTTTAGCTGAGAGTGAGATATATATATATATATGTATGTATACATATGTCCCATTCAAGTCAATTTTGATAATAATAGAAAGTCATAGATGGACATATTAAAAAGTTAATTCACTTAATTACTACAGTCAGTTTGACATTCTTTGAGATTTGTCATAAATGTTTCTCAAGGCAGAAATAAGTAATTAAAAACTTTTTGACGAACAGCTGAAGAGGACACGTCAATAAAAAGAACACTATTAAAACTGCCAGACAACGACAGGTTAAGGTTATCCAATCTAAACTCAAAGAAATTGAAGAAATAAAAAATAATTTAATATGTTCTATAAAAATGCGAAAAGTGATCTTGTAAAAGTCGTAAAACTTCTTCAAAGTTATTCAGGGCACATAGAAATTTTTTTTGAGTGTTGAGTCGTTGAATTGACAACATATTACACATAATTCGTCTACTAGAGCATGAATGGCACACCTAACCAATTTTTTCTTATGTAGAAAATTTTAGCAAAAACATAAAATATTCTTTTAAAAGCTGAAACACATCACCGCCAAAGAGGAGAAGCACTGGGGATATTTTTGAATGAATACGAACGAAAAGTTATCGGTCATTCCGATCACGAAGCATTTGACCATTGAAATTGACCGGACCGTCGCACAGGGTCAGCTGCGGTTGGCCAGTGCGATTCGCTTGCAAATCACGAACGCGCTAAACGCCGCTTAGCTTCACTTTCATCGCAGAGGCTGGAGGATGCGCGACGGACACCTTCTGTGCACGCGACGCGACGAGACCGAGAGATTTCCCATGAATATGGATTGAGGCGTCGTTCCGCGATTAAAACGCTTCAACAACCTTTGGCGCGACTTTTTCAAGTGCGGAATTGCTTTTAATTTTCGCGATTTAATATAAAAATTTAATATTTAGGATTTTTAAGTATTCAAAGAGTGACCGCAAAAATCGCCTGTTTTTGCACATTTCACAGCGAACTTAGGAAAATATTATAAAAAATGTATCTGGTATCAAATTAATCGTCGTTAAAAATCAAGAGAGGCATTGCTTTTAGTTTTTCGAAAATATTAAAAAACCACCCCTAATTGTGGGTTGAAATTACCCTAAAAGACTAATTTTATCAAAAAATTATCATTTATTGTAGTACAAAGATGTTTCTTATTAGACTAACATAATTAGATTATTTATATCAATTTAATCTCAAAAATGCAATGTGATGTGTTTTCAAAAAAGAAGGGTTAAAAATCCACCTATAGGCGCTTAAATCCCCCAAACAGTGGAATAATCCCTATATATGTATATAAAAATGAAAGTTTGTTTGTTTGTTTGTTGCTCAAACACGCCTAAACGGTTTCATTGATAATCGTTTTTTCCGTAGGTAGTACATATTCCAACTTAACATATATTTGTGAATGGCGAATCCAAGATGGCGGCTGAAAATTTTAAATTTGAGGCGATTTTCATGAAAATTGGTACTTAGGGGTTTTGCGGTATACTGATTTCAAAATGTCCAAATTTGGAAATTCAAGATGGCGGATCCAATATGGCGACCAAGATTTCTCAATTTAGACGGATTTTAATTAAAATTAGTACAATGATTGTTTTGAAGTCACCGATTTTGAATATTATCAACATTTACAAATCCAAGATGGCAGACCCAATATGGCGACCAATATTTCTCGATTTCAAGGGATTGTAATGAAAATTAGTACAATGATTTTTTCCAAGAATCACAAGAACTGTTCGTACCAGATTTTTCATTACTCAAAACGCACAATTAATTCATATTCAGAATTTAAAAAAAAATATTTTAGCGTATTTCAATTTCAACAAAATCTTCTTCTTTACCGAGTAATATCCACATACAATTTTGTTGGATTACACAAACTATTTTTAAATTACAAATATTTTATAAATTTTATTTCACTTTTTTAATTTGTAAGAAAGAAGGTTACTTCTATTATTTCTAAATTCCACCAGCACAACAACTTAACCCTTTCAGACACAATGTCCAATATATTGGACAAAAGTTGTCACTGATTTTAAAGCTATTTAACGTAGACACCAATATTAAATCTGCAATGGTTAGCAACTCTGTTAATAAAGTAGCTTTTAAACTTTACAAAAATAAGTTTTGTACCGAACTCTGACCATTTCACATGGTTCAGTGCCTTTTTTGTGAAATTATATTGTGCGGCAGTAAACAAGTGGTCCTTAGTGCTCATATAAAGACTGTTTTTTTTTTTTAAGATCGAGTTTTAACAAAAATCGGTAAGTACTATTTAACTATTTTTTAAACAATTTATGCAGAAAAGTGTAAAAAAATACGTTTTGATTGGCCGCCACGCGCAAAAAAAAGGCATGTCCCATATATGGGACATCACCTGGTGGCCAGGTGAGGCATCCTACCTTAATTGTTTTTGCATATTCGTGTTTATTAGTATCATATTTGTGTATAAGCAAAAATTCAGATTTTTATCTCAAACGCCTGATTTTTGTGTCTGAAAGGGTTAAAAAAAAAACGCAAACAATTTTCTCGTCTTATTATTTATCGGACTAATTGATCTACAGCAACAAATAACCTCCGATAATATTGTAAAATCAATTTAACACGTTGAATGCGGTATTTAATGAAATTAAAGTTGAACAAAACTAAAACAAAAGCTGAAAACAAGCGTTGTTTATCAATAAATCACGCAAGATATTTACAAATCGAAACATAAGATAGTACTTTTTTGTTTGGTTTTTTGTTTTCATTAGTAAATAGCTGAAGATATGATATGCTGTAAATTTCGTTATTTAATTTGGAGTCTCATCTAATTTTTTCTTTTTAATGAAAAATGTATAAAATAAGATTTTATATTGAATTTAAATTTGTCTAACTTTACTGTCTTTCGAGTAAACATGTTAAAATCACCTAATTCACTTTAGGTGATTTGGTTTTAAATGAAAAATCCTCAAAAGTAAATGATTCATCTAATATAATTCGGCAAATTCACAAATTCCTTTAGGTAAATCACCTAATCATATTACAAAATTAATATTAATATGGAAAATTGATGTTGGTTAAAAATGTAGGTTCTCCAGATTAATCCAAAAATTCATGAAAATTTTCTTATAATTTCTACAAGCTATTAGATTACTTTTGCATGACTTCTTATATATCTATATAAATATCCTACAGGTTTGGAGAAAATCCTTCCAGAAAATGTATTAAATTTTTCTACACATAGGGAACAGTCACCTACAAAACACAGAAAGTTTGTCTAATTGTTATGTAAAATTTGTCTATATTTGTAGTAAAATATGAGTACAGATTGTAAAATTCACCAAAACTTTGTAGAATATATGCCTACATGTTGTAGTAATTTTAACTAAAAGTCACCGACATGGTGTAGAAAATGTGTCTATATCTCTTAGACAATTTGTAGAAAATTTGTCTACATTTTATAAAAAAATTTATCAGTATTTTGTAAAAAAGTTTTTAGCATTTTATAGAAAATTTGTCTACATTCTGCAAAAATTTGTCTATATTCTATAGAATATTTGTCTACAAAATGTAGAAGAATGATCTATAAATTGTGACGATAAGGTCTTTATTTGGACCCAGTAAACACTATTTTTTGAGATGCGAAATTATATTTATATTTATATATATAGGCTGAAAATTACCTATTTTTTAGGCATTACATCTAATCTTTTCTTTCAGTATAAACATCGATTTTCAATTCTTTCAGTTTTGATTGCAAGATACATATATTTGTACGAGAGTTCTAATAAGATTCGAAAAAGAGTTTTTCTTTAATATTTTTTTGGAAGAATAGTTATTGAAAAATGTGTTTTTAAAATTGTATCACGAAATTTCTTACACAGTATATAGAAACAGTATGATAAATTTCGAAAAATTAGAATTCTCATCCCTTAATTCTGCAACCGTATACAATACAAACTTTTGGAAAACATCAAGAATACTGATTATTCTTGACCATAAAAAGTAATGTACGTGCTTAACTAAAATTATGGAAATTCTTACAACTTCCTCCTTTGCATAATAATCATTAGAATACGGTATTGCTTAATCTAGAACGTCCTTGAAGTACACCAATAAACCTTCAACTAAATTCTTTTCCCAAAAAATATTTCTTCTTTTTTTCGGAGGCAATGAAAAACAATGGTAAAAATATGAAATAATCCCGCCCATTTGTATTGTATGCCTCAATTGTTCAACATATTATATCTGCTTACGCGAAAAATACAAAACAAGGAAGCAATCCAAACAAATAAGAATCAATAAAGACAAAAGACCAAAAAAAAAAAAAAAAAAAAAGCAAAACTTCTGTGTCGTTTTTCGATGAAATATGTCCTTAATAACCCGAAAACAGCCGAAATTTATTAAAAGGAAAGACGAAGAAGAAAAAAAAAATCAACCCGTCGATAAATGGCACTTTACGCAACAGAAAGAACACAAAAAAAAAAAGAAGGAGCTCAAGACAACATCCTCCAGGACTCGCCAGGATAAATCTTTGTTTTCACTTAATATTCCCTCACAGAGCCGTCCCCATTGTGTTGCGAGACCTTATCATAATTGGCACGAAAATGACTTAAGCAGAGCCCCTCGCTTCGGGCAGGGGGACAATCATATAATAAAAAAGCATCTTTCCCTCGTAATGTAAACGACTTTCAGGCGGTGTTGCCGCCCGCCATCCGTCGTCTACCGTCGTCATCCTCTCGCATTCACCACCGCACCCCGCGGCCGCAAGACAAACAACAATATGAAGAGCACCCTCAGCTCCATGGCAGCATCCATAGACCATAAATCAGACAGTAAATAACCAATCAGCAAAACTAATCTGAACGCATGAATAGCAAGAGTCCGGGAAGAGAGCTCTTGGCAAAAATCGAACAAATTGGAGTCCCACAACGTTCCGATCTAAGGCCTCTGCTTGTTTCCATTCCCTCTGGTGGTGGCCGGACTGTCCCGCGGACTGTATGCTCTATTTATTATGGCGCTTTCGTATTGTATAAAACGTGATTGACTGGGGCTCGTGATTTTTCTGCTACACGTATTTCTTTTTATTTTATTTGGGGCAATAAATGCCGTCCCCATCGCCGCCGCTACCGGCATCATGTTGATCTCGGTGGGTCTTTTATGACCTGACCAATTAACACTTGACCGCTAATCACCTGTGCATGTTTACCAATTGACTGCCGTGATTCAGTCCAAGATCACAAGCGCTTTTGTTAAGGCCCTCTGCGACACGGACTGATTTGATTGCTTTTAATGGTGACATTCCTGATGTCGTTTTTACTAATTATCCAATTCGATGTCGGATTTACGCAAAACTATAAAATGTGACGTGACACACTGAAGGTGATAAAAAAAAATTAAAGAAAAAATAAATAATATTGAGATACTTTGGGTCCAAAATGTGATTTCGGTTATGATCTTCTTGCTAAGTTATGGAGCTTTAAATTTCTATAGGTAAATCTAATTCAATTTGACTTTCAAGAACGGCTTTGTAGGATCCTCAGACCTCTAAGCAGACGGTTTTGTTGTTGTTTAATGGCGATTTTAGAAAATTATTTTAAATAGATTTCTTTTAATTATAAGAATAAAGAGATTAAGTAAATCCATAAATAATTAGATAAATTTGAACGGGTATCAACAATACATAAAATTTATATTCACATTTAATTCCGCATTTTCTCCTAGTTACTTTTAAGAAAAGGTGAAGGAAATTGCAGGTGAGAGAGCTTACGACTACAAGTTATGCATTCATATGGTACGTAATAAATTCTCTTTTATTCAAATCAATAAAAGGAAAAAGCAAATGATCTGACCTTATTTATATTTTTATGATAGCGATCTTTTCGTAAAGGTCAAGTTAATTTTTTTTTATTACTGAAACATATTTTGAAGCAACTATACCTAGAGGTGTGAATTTTTTTATGCTTCAGTGACAATTCGTTGTTATTCTTTAAAAGTAGGAATAAAGAAATGATTTAAAAAATACACTATTATTAAGACCTCAATTTACTTAACCTGACCTAATTGATTTGTTAGATTTTTTGATTTTTAATGATCTAGTTTAGTTGGATAGTGTCTACTATCACCAATGTTCAAAAAACGTCTCATTTACTAACGCTAAATAATTGAAATTGAATAAAACAAAAATTACAATAAACTGTTGTTAACGAGAATCTTGAAAACCTACAAAAATTGATTGTTCCACTCTTTAAACTTCGAAAATAACCACTCATGAAGATAGCGTTGCCTATCGCCTCAAAAAAAAAAAAAAAAATATATATCTATATATATACATTTGTAAATAATAGACTTTAGGCCTATTCTATCTATTACAAAATAAGCATTATTGGATTTCCATACCGTTTTATTTCATGGAATTCTTTAAATTTCATTACGATGTCCCTCAGGGCAGTCACATTGATCCGTTGATTTTTATTTTGTCAGTAAATGATGTTTTGTAGGTAACTAGTCATTCTGAAAATTTAGTTTACTCCTAAAAACTGATCTGAATACTTTTTCCAGCCGGTACAAGCATAAGTTTCTTGATCTCAATGTTTCCAAATGTCAATCGATCACTTACTAGAGAACCTACATTTGTGCTTTCTGGTGAATCTACACCATCTGTCAGTTTCCTACGTGATCTGGGTATTATTTATGACAGCGAATTCAACTTCTGTTCCCACATCTATCCCTTGGCTATGTTAAGTGCTGGTCTTACATCACTTAATCTCTCTAGATTGTTAGTATTCTTGAGTATGTCTTTCAGGTTCGATCTTCCTCCCAATCTGGGCTCATTAAGAGGATTGAATTCGCAGATTCATCCGCTTTACGTTGCGTGACCTTCCTTGGACAGATAATTTCAATCTTCCACCCTGTGAAAACCGTTTAATCGAGTTCTAACATGTCTCTTAATACTAATCTCCGCAACGTTAAATCTTTTCCTCCCTTTCGTCTTGATAGTCATCGCATTAAATACGGAAACATTGAACCTTTTATTAGAATGCTACGGAGGGTCAACAACTTCCATGTGGACAAAACCTCCTTTCAGCATGTTTTTTACCTGCCCAACTCCACCCATTAACCCGTCCTCAACCTCCCAATTGTAATTAGTACCTGTAATTAGTTATAATTAGGATAGTTTTCCTTTCAGCACTTTAATTTAATTTAAATCTGGGCATGTATTAAGCGAAATAAATAAACTAAATTAAATCAAGGTCGTATTGCACAATTCGTGCAGGAGTTGTCTTGTGTTTGATGATAATTTGAAATCGACTTTCAAAGCTTTTATCAGCTTTTTCATAAAGAAATTTTTCGTTTAAAAGGTTTGTACACGATTTTTCTAAAAATCATTTCTAATAGCGTATTTATATTTTCCTTCCCTAAGAATTGATACTTATATTTCTTTTACAGGCATTCGCGGAAAACTCACCCTTGGTTGAAACCTTTAGAAGTAACATTGACTTTTCAGAACACTTGTTATTTCTCCTTTCTGCCTTACAATAATTTTGTGTCTCTTATAAGAAAAGTAACATATTCTTGTGAGAGTTTAACTTAAAACTTTGGGTTTACGATCTTATAGATTCGTTATAAGGACGAAAGCTATCAAAAATCTATTTCAAAAACCTTATGAGCTATGTATGATTTTGTATGAAGTTAAAGTAAGATTGTTATAAAAATAATGATTTTCTTGACTAGAAATAGTTTTATAAACACAACAACAATCGACCATATTTTATTTTCCATTAAAAAAATGTAGTAGGTAATCATTAATTTGTGAAATTAATTTCTCTGAAATTTCGAACTATTCTACAATAATTCATGTATTATATCGCAAGACGAGCATTTTGAAAATATTTTTAATTTTTTTAATTAATTGAATTGAAAATCTGTTTCCCAGTAGGAAGAAAAGCACTTGGAAAGCCCTCCTGAAGCGCTTTTTTTGAAGCACCAAAGGGCTAACGCTCCGTAAGAAGCTTCATTTTAATATTGTTTAATATTGCGTGTAGAAGTAAGAAGTAAGCACTTTATTTTTGTTTACGTAAAAGGGCTTTTAAAGGGGTTTAGAAAAAGAAATTTGAAAGCGCTTTATAAAATGTCCGTTCCAATCGTTAAATAAAAAAGCAGTTTAAAGTGCTTTATAAAAGGCAGTTCAGTTTTTAGGAAAAGAGTTCAGAAAATTGCGCTTAAACTCGTTTGACGGGATAGGACTTTGTAAAACATATCTCTTTGTTAGATCTATTCTTGACCATCTCCTATCTATCGGAATTGAATTCTGCTGGAAAAAAGAATAGGGTTGATACTGTTCAGCACTTTAGTAAAAATGGGGTACTTATGGAATCATTGATGTTAATATGTATATATACAGCGTATACAAAAAGTTCCGGACCAGTTGAATAATTTTAATCTGTTAACTGATTAGTTTTTCTTAGAAAGCTCGATATGTGCTGAATTCATTTCAAGCAAAGACGCGTATTTACGACATAAGCAAAGTAAATTACTACGCGTCATAAAAGTTGAAAAAGTGTAATATTTTTAAATTGGGTTTGATTCAACAATAAATGTAGTTTTATAATTACAAACTGATTTATGCAAAAATATGAAACTTTTGAAATTGACGCATATATACGACATAATCAGTTAACAGGTCGCCTGAGCGGTGACCGCGTGTTTCACAATTGGCGTAAAAGGCATGAGTTTATTTCCTTATATTGGCATGCTAAAAACATAATTTCACTGTTTGCATTGTCGTGTTGATAATGTGCTTTGTTACCAATTCGTGACGAGCAGTAGCAATTGGTTGTTCTGCTTCACATCTGCTCTTTTGTGAAACACTTACAATATTTCCTACTGGGTTGTGTTGTATATATTACACAAACTTTAAAAATGAATATTATGTGTGTAACAAAACACACAATCTTATTTAAAGTTTTTCTACTAGTAATGGCCTTTAAGAATTCTTAAGCAGTTATTTTTTGAAGATGTTATCTTAGCGAAAGCCCATTTAAACTCTCATATAACTCTTGCACGGCTTTATAAGAAAAATATTGTTTGTTGAGATATAAGTTGTTTTAGTAGGAAAAATATAACTAGCAAAAAACTGTAAGATTTTATTAAGATGCTCAAGAATGTTGAACATTTTATGAGACCCAACAGGGTTACTATTTATTACACATTTGACTTCATGTCAAAGTATAAAAGAGAATATTACAAAAGTAAAATGAAGTTATCTATTTATTTTGAACCAAAATAATACCGCTCTGATGTAAACTTTTAAATTGTATTCATTCCGAAAGCAGATTTCAGAGTATTAAGCTATTTATACGCGAAAATATAAAAAAGTGTTAACGTTTTTGCATAAAATAACACAAGTAATTAAGAGTGCTGAATAATCCTTTCATTTTTGCCATATCGCCGTACCAACTTGACGATCATGGACAAAAATTTTCAAGGAAATATATATTTTTGTTGTTATTATTACATTTTCATACGGTTCGGCAGCGGATAAACAAATTATATTTCCATTTTCACAAAATATTGGCATTTAATTAAAACCTACGTGTCGCACATACCTGCCAGGAATTCTTTTCTGGGCGTTGCCATTGCTGACCACCTTTTTATTTGTGGTGTCGCGGATCAAGCCTGATGTATAATGCATGTGTCCTGGCACTTGAATTAATTAATTAAAAAACGTAAAGGCACACACGTTTAAATGCACTGTTTACACTGAATTGTGATGAAGTTTTTCGCGTATTTATTTCCTTTTTTTTGTATACAAATATTTATAACTATATAGGGTTTTATTTTCACTCGGATGAAATGAGTGGGATTGTGATCTTTTACTGAAAATTATTACAGTCCACCGTTGCTGGGGGGGGCATTAATCAAATATTAAACAAGTAATTACAACCACCATAAATTTAAACGGACGGTTTTTTTTCGCGTACAATAAAAAATATATTTTCCCACTACTTCCACTTCCTGTGGATCGAATTTCGCGGCCAAGGCGTTTAATTGATTCCACTGATAACGCTTAGTCCACATCTCCGAAGATGCTTGGAGTTTGCGTTCCACATCTACTGAAATATTTCGTCGACAATTGTTTCGGGGGGAAGGCTTTCAAACTAATGATGGAGGCCGGAATTTTATTATCGCTGGGGTCTGTCTTGGCTTTGGGATTATTTTTAGACGGGGGAAAAATCAACGCGAGCCTCTTAAATCAATAGGAGGTCTTTCTGCTGGGTCTGCTCCAACCGTGAATTGCATCTTTCTCCGTGGGCTGAGATCAATTTACCACACTTTGAGGCAATTTGTACATTCCTCCTCTAGTTAAAAGAAAGACATAGACAAACTACTGACTATAATTTGTGGACTGTGGTTGAAAAATGCGTGTTTTCTCTCATCTTATCCCTCGTCTAGATTTAAGCTTGTCAGTATTAGAATTTAAAAAAAAACAAAAAAATTTGAATACTCCGCGCGCAACTTCCAACTGTAATTTACCTGATCTTTATCGTTCTCAAGATTCTCATAGCTCATCTTATATTATGAGCATAATCAAAATCTCGCCACATCTCTTCCGAGATGTTCGTCAATGGAAGAAGTTTTTCATCTTATC
Source organism: Dysmachus trigonus (assembly GCA_949715965.1). Classification (NCBI taxonomy): domain Eukaryota; kingdom Metazoa; phylum Arthropoda; class Insecta; order Diptera; family Asilidae; genus Dysmachus; species Dysmachus trigonus. The sequence continues at coordinate 80,275,586 of OX454321.1, forward strand.
CAAAGTGGACTGTTTATTGTGAGACCAAGATATGTATCGTTTCATTGCATTTGTAGGTACGCAGTTTAGTTTTGTAAATTGCAAATATGCAAATTTTAACTTAAAAAAAACACGCGCTACTCACAAAGTATCACTTAAACGAAACTTGTACATAAATCTGAAGATTTTTCAGTATTCTTCTCTGAATAGATTTAAATGTCGAGGTGGTGACAACTATTTTTAGGCAGTTTATAGATTGTTTTTTATGTATCTAACAAAATAATATAAATAGTTTTACTCTCTTTATCATGTGCTTTATTATGATGTATTATTTTTGGACATTTTATCGCCCACCTTCTACACGTTTATGTTTTTTTTTTAAATTATATCTTCACGTTCTTGGCAATAGTAAAAAAGATAAACTAAAGGTGAAATTCCAAAAATTCACTTTGGATATCTATTTTTTATATTCTATAAGTAGATATTTACTTATCGTTGAGTAAAAATAAAAATATTTTATCATTCAATATACAGAACCTTTTTTTTTCATACAATGTTTGTTTTAGATTTTGCGAAAGGTGATCAATATAACAAAAATTGTTGGAGTCTTCTTTATTATATTGATATGAGTATTTTAATATTGTTGTAAAATAAAACAAGAAAAAAAAATACAATTTGGGATGATTGTCAAAATATTTAAAGTTTTGGAACTTCTTATTCAGCTTGTGATGGAAAATTATTTTTTGCTAGTACTGAATAAAAAATTCTAAAAGGTATTTTGTCTAAAATAACACATACTAATAATAAAAATTGGTTTAAACAAAATGTTATTGGTTAATGTAGGAAATTTGAAAGTACGCTTAAAATTGTAGAAACCATCGAGCCCTCCGATAGTGTATTTTGAATATTCTACGATCCGTCGAAATCAAAAATACGGATGAATATATTACAATTTTTAAATCCTATAGGCTTCAAATTACATTTTTAAGAAAAAACTATTTCTTTATCAAAACATATAGTCTGCACATCTATGAAAAAATACCTTTCGCTTGGTATATGTTTCATTAAGATACCTGCACGGGAAATAGGTTAAAAAAGGATTACAATTTTTGGCTTTGCCTATTAATATATAAGATTCTTGTAAATAAGTAAAATAGTCTTTATGATCATGTGGAATTGGGACACTTTCAAAATAAACGGCTCATTTATGTTTGTTCTACTGATTTTACTTTAAATATCATAATAATATTTATTTTAATTCATTTTTCACCAACATTTATTCAGTATTACTTAATCAAACGTAACAACTGTAAGAAAAATATCACTCAAATTTTGAGCGTAAAACAACCGCTCAAATGTTGACTAAATTCAATAATTGAGCGGTTTCACTACTTCAGTTGGGCGATGAGTTGATATTGAGCGATTAGTTGATATTTAACATCTGATTAGCTTGCTTTTTAGTTAACATATTAATAGAAAATATTTTTTTAGGTTTTCTTTTCTTTTTTTTTTTGTCAAACCTATAGAGCTTTTTTTTTTAATTTTATTAATAATAAAGAAAGTCTAGTATATTATGCGTATTGTGTAAACATTTTATGAACTTTAGTTTAAAATTGACTGAAATATAAATTTGTGTTTGTAATCATGCATTTTTGTTTAAAATTGTATGGCATTTCTCGAATATGTAGTATAAAGATTTCTCCTGGCACTTAAAGGCCTAAGTTTGTAATTTTAATTTTATAGTATACTAGCTGGCCCGGCAGACATTGTTCTGCCCTTTCCGGTAGGTGGCGCGATGAGTCTGATTTGGTTAAGGTCCCTATAAACTGCAACCATAGGTCTTTTAGCTTTGAAAAATCAGAATTCAATTTTAAGGTATTATCACATATTCATTTTGGGCTCATTTTCTCAGAGTCAATAAAATGTTGCTTGGTTTTTCAGACCTAAAATTTCCAAGATAGAATGTAGTCATCAAGCTTATGGAATGTACCAAAAGTTTTACTTTTTGTAGGTTTACTACTCAAGATTTTATTAATATGCAAAATTCATTGATTTCCTCATTCACTGATGATCATCAAAAACCTCTGTACCCTGGACAGACTACAAACGAAATTTAGAATTTTCAATGAAATTAAGGAATTTGATTAATGAGTACAAGCGAGTGTTGAAAAGTTTCACTAATCTTCCACATGGCCACTGGATAACATACCTAAAAGCAAATTTTCGACTGGACAATGAAAGTTTATTTACAATGCTTGGTAAATTAGTCTAAAATTTTCGCCGCCATTTTAAAAATTTACATTTTACAATGTACTACCTTCAGACAAAAAATGAAAAATATCAATGCAAAAGTTTAGGCATAATTGAGCTACAAACAAACAAACAGACTTTTGATTTGTATTCATTTTCACTAAAATCCATTAAAATTGAGAAATTTTGGTTGCCACATTGGACCCCACCATCTTGAATTTACAGATTTAGATGATAAATTCGAAACTGGTGATTCGCTTTGTTTTATTTTTCATAAGAATCAGTTGAATTTCTAAATTGTTTTTCGTCATATTGAAAGTCCGCCATCTTCGATTTAAAAATGTTCATAATATTCAAAATAAGTGAGTTCAAATTATTATTGTATTAATTTTCATTAAAATCCGTTGAAATCGAAAAATGTTGGTCTTGGATTTAAAATTCTTGAAAGTGCATTCGAAATTAGTGGCCTCGAAATGCCCTTTATTCTAATTTCCATAAGAATTAATTGAATTTCAGAATTCTTGATCGCCATATTGGGTCCGCCATCTTGGATTTGAACATTTTGATTATAATCAGGCTTCAAAACAATCATTTTACTAATTTTCATTAAAATCCGATGAAAATTGCTGCACGTAAATTGTATTTGATAATTCAAATCGCAAACGTATGCTCGTTAGACATTATTACTAGATGACAGATTGTTGACAAGCACGCATTTGTGGTTCATATTAATAATTACATTTAATCAAAGCATGAATGATTGCAAATTAGTTTGGCCTAAGATAAATGGATATATAAAATACAAAAAATGGAAACAGACAAAATACTATTACACTTATGTCAAATAAAAACATAAAAAAAACAATCAAAATTTGAGATGTTGTGTAATTCAATTCTCTCTTGTGTAACCACTTTAATTTCTTGTCTCCTTTCAAAGACCACAAATGAATGTGATCAAGTAACTTTGACTGGCATGACTTTAAAAATAACGTAGTAATTTACCTAATTCTTCCCTGCTAAGAAGTGTACTTCTGTTCCCTAAATTTGAAATGATAAATCAAGATCCTTTCTGTTAGCTGTGTACACTCCAATAACGTTCTAACTTTGTAGCAAAATGCGTTTTAATTTAGGTCCCTATTGTGTGTCTAAACGGCAAAGTTTCATATGTCCTTGCGTAACAATGCGGATTTATCCTCAGTACGCTTTGTAATTGTTCAATAATGAACCACCAGAGAGAGGAATGGTCGTTATCGTCGTCATCGTCGTCATCGTCATATCACAAGGCTTCGAATTACTGCACATAACCTTTAAGGGCATTCTCTCGACGTCCAGATAAGACAAGGACCCCATACTGTGACCTGCATTTGTGTCGAACAAATCAATTCTGTAACACACATTCATCGGCGCACTCTGTTGAAGTACACTCTCAGGAGACAGAGTGGTGTACATACGTACATACACTTTATATGGTCCACATGTTCATATTCCTGAGGGAGTTCTTGCAATTCTCCTCGAATAGGCCAAGTATGTACTTAACCTAGGCACGTTATACACATGTCCAGGATGCTTTAGTAAGCTTTTAAGAAAAAAAAAAAAAGTATAATTTCGGCTTTTTCTAGGAGGAAAGGAAGAAAGCATGTGTTGCAGCAGCACCCTGTGTGTATGGACAACAACCTTCAACCATTTCTGTTGCTGTTGAGCACTTCAAATGCCATTTCCGTAAGTACAATCAGGAAATACTTGTGCCCAGGTAAACAGGAGAACGGCTGAAGGGGAGAGAAGTGCATTCGACATATTCAACAGGATCCACTTGTGTCCCACCCTTCATTCGACCGCCGACCCTGTGGCATATTTCACCCTTATGCTCGACCATTCAAAGTCCTGTAAAACTCTAATAAAAATTTCAGCGGCTGTGAATCATTGTGGCGATTACACTGCTCGCTTTTGTTCCCTTGCTAAGGTGCCACACCAACTGGCGGTGCAGAAGATGCAATTGAAGGCAGACAACCGTGGCTGCAATGAATGACACGAGTTTTCCACATTTCCATAAATTAAATGAGACCTTAAGCTTTTGGGGTTAGGTGTAGTCGAGTATTTTGTGAAAATCGATTTTCGCTTTTCTGCATTTTTATTAAGTATTTGGGTATATAACATCTTAGAAACATTCTCTGGAAATTTCAAGTGAAATCAATACTTTGAACAGATTATGAAAGAAATTTAAAATTTTGTACGTACAAGGTTAAGAACATCTTATATTTAAATTTCTTAAGAAAACTAATATTTCGTCAAACAAAGATTTCCACATAAATTGTACTTTAATTTCAAAGCAATATGATAATTTTGAAATGAGTATGGAGTCGTTTGTATTCTTTTCACGAAATTTGGAAATACGTTAAGTAAAATAAAATATGCTGTATTCCACGAATATGGCGTTCAATTTCTTCTTTGAGCTCTTGTATCGGCTGGGGATGGTTTTCATAGACCTGACTTTTTCCAAAAAAAAGCCCCAAGGAAGAAATTCAAACAGGTTAAATCGCTCCAAAACAAGAGACGATACGACATGGGAACTTCGTTTGCAACAATGCCTTTGTTCCGCGTGTCGTATGACAGGTGGTGCCATCTTGTTGAAACCACATTTCAGTTACATCCATTTCATCAAATTCTTGCCATCAAAATTTTGTCAACAATTAGGAACCTTCATTATTTTCAAAAAACTACACACATGGCACCAGCATTTTTAAATATGTCTATGCTTCAAAATACAAACTGCCAAATGTGGTGGACTGCTTTCTGCGATTATGCCAACTGTACCTTGGAGCAAATTGTAAATAGCAAATTTATGAGTTTAGTACTTTAAGACTTTCGATCCTAAAATTTATTTCTCTCTTATAATTTAACATATTTCCCCCAAGGAGAAAAATTCCATCCTTTCCTACTTCCTTCAGAGTCGCTCAGATATTGATAGTGCGAAATGAAATGAAGCTACATCAAGAAAATCATATGAAAATTCCTCTAAATGAATACTGCCGCCTTCCTTAAGCCCTTCCATAATCCGTAGCGTGCTCCCACATTCCCACATTTGCCTTACTGCATGTGGAATCTCCCTGATGGAGCATCCCCAGGAATTAGGATTGCGAAGGGATTATTGAGCTGGACAGGGACGATATGCTTCAACCCACTTGCGGGATATGTTGTCAAATATTATTATAAATGTCGGATAGGGCGGACTGGGGCGGGTGCTCCCCAACACAACAATATACAATACAAATAGTAGAGCTTTTAAAATTCCACCCATGCCTGGGCGTGTTTCAGTGTCACCAGGAGACAAGCTCAATTTAGCCGGGAATCATTGGCGCGCACTGTTTGGAATTCAAGTCAACGGCCCAAACGAGGCGACTGAAACTTTTCGGGGAAGTTTCAGACGTAAACGTTCATTAAATGTTCGATTTTGAGTTCAATTGAGTTTTATTAGTTTTTACTAAATCAATCGATGGCAGATTGGTTAATGTCTGGAAAGGTGGAAAGTTTTTGGATTACTTCATTGTACAAAAAGTTTTTGTGAAAGGCTTTTCAGATTAATGGGATATGAAAGTCAGTTTTGGGAAGGAAATGGTTCAGGAAATTACATCTCGAAGATAACTTGATTGGTACTAAAATATTAGTCCAAATTGATTGACCGAAATTTCGAATTTCAAAATTTTAAGCCATATGGGACATTGGGCCCTGTTCTTAAAGTCCTTTTTATTCTATGTGGCTAACACGCTAGTATAAAAACGACAATAAGAATAGGGTCCTTGGAAGCAATGATTTGATACCTATATTCTTTTTTTTTTCTAGTACTATTCTGACCTTTAAGTCTTTTAAATTTCTTTCAAGTACTATTTTCAAATTATATGTTGACGGCATTGTTCTCGAAATAGACTGACCTAAATTAGACCTAAAATTTACGGCCTTACAGTGGCAGTCCTTCTTAAATATTACAAGTTTTTATTCTACTTCTCTAAATTTTTATTAATGTACTGTAGCTTGTATTAAGCGAAACAATAAATAATGATAGTGTGACTTTTATAATTTATGTGAAAATCAGAAAGATATAAATAAAAACTATGCTCCAGCTGTTTTCTTTTTCCCAAGCTTCTTATTCTTTTCCTCATCCTCCAAGGTTTTTTTGCAAATACTGTCTGTGATGGTGCATGCGAGCATAGTTGGCATAAATTCCTTATCCACTTGTGATATGATAATCGGAAATCCATCCCAAGGTCCAATGGGAGCTTTTGAAAGAAACTCCTGCGCTTTTTTCATGTAACAATATTGTCGTAATGTTTCCCGTTCAATACAAACTTTCAATCCGCGAATTTCCCGCTCTTCACACTTTGTCGGACAGGGATTGCATTCGGTCAAGCGGCGAAGTCTCTGCTTTATGGCATTTAAGATGCGGTTCTGAGTTCCAATGTCCATAATTATTTCAATATAAATTTTTGAATGATGCTTCTTTTCGGCATCGGTCAGCAACTCCCATCGATCCTCTCTCTCCTTTTTCGCTCTATAACATTTTGTTAATTCCGAATCGGAAGATTCTATGGTTGTTGAAGAAGATTCGGGGGTTGTTTCGATTTCCTCCTCATAAATCCAATATTTGGGCATTTCAGCATCTTCATCGTAGAAATCTTCAACTTCCCCACCGTCTTCTGGAAACGCGGCTTCTTCATCTCCTGCTTCGATATCGGATGCAATCACTTGTTCTTCTTCTGCCATTGTTTTGTATTGTATTTATTTTAGATTTAAATAAATAAATAAAAATAATAATTTTTAAATTTTGTAAAGTTTAAATATTTTATAGTTTTTTTTAAAAAAATGAAAAGAAATTCTATGGGTGCTAGGATACAATCAAAAATTGAGATAGAATGTTATTTAAAAAGGGAGGTTAGATTCCATAAATTGACTAATTTAACAATCCTAGTTCATGAGATCCATATTTAGTTCCATGCTTCTGAATTGTAAGCAAATCAACGTGCCTCAGTAAGCAAGCAGTAAGCAGTAGGAAATTAGGTAAGGAATTAATATAAATGTTAAAAAGGAGCGGACCTAGGTGACTTTCCTGAGGTACTCCGAAAGTATTTAATATCTCTTTAGAAAGGGAACCTCAAAATAGAATGATGATATCATAAAATACTTTTATCAATTTGTGAAAAATGTTACCAACATTTAAAGAGAGGATTACTTGAAAATTTGAACTTGTAATTTATTGTGACATGTTGTATATCGTTGGAAAGGACGAAGCATCCTTTTTCGCATCCTTAAAAGGACTTAGGAGCATTTAAATGACCATACATGACTAAAATTTTCAAACTATATTCTGAGAAGGAAGGGTCGATTTACATTGAAGAAAATCTCCAAGTATTCGATTGATATAATTTTACTGGCAACATAAAAAAACAGATTTGGATTTACTAAAAAATCATACCAAGAACAGTTTTCGTTAATTGAATGATTAGTAGCAGTTGTATCGACTTACACCATTAAATTCCCAGTGGTTTATGATTATGGTTGTGAAGAAAGTTACGTATTATTAATAATAATAAAATAACAAATGAAAAACTAAAATTATAAAATAGACAGAAATATTAGATTAGATATTAGATATTTAGAGCTGATTAGAGATAGATTGTAGTACCGTGTATGTGTTAAACTATTAAATTTAGTTAAAGGGTATCGTTTCTCAACAAACAATATTTTTCTTATAGAGCCCACCAAGATTTATATGAGAGTTATATTTGCAAAGAAAAAACTTTTTGTTGTAATGGCGGCCATATTGGATTCGCCATTTTGTAAAATGAAAATTTGATATTAAAGAAATCAGCTTTCTCAAAAACATAAGTACCTAATGACTACTCGCATGCTCTGAAATTTGCAAAGAGAAATTGTTTGTTGTAATGGCGGCCATATTGGATCCGCCATCTTGAAAATATTTGTTACTAACATTTTCATGTTCTCTGTTATTATTATATGTACGTTTCAAATATACAGTATGAGTAACTTTAGAACGTAATTTCTAAAAATAAATTAATACTAAATTTCTGAAAAATTGGACAGTCGATGCTCCAAGTTTAGGCATCTTTGGGCGGCCATATTTAATTTTTGGTTTTAGGTTTTTTGTAGACGAAAAATCAATCCACTGTGAAATTTCCTCTTCGCCGTTAATGGGTTAAACGAAAGATTTCTTTATGAAAAAGCTAATAAGTGCCTTAAAAGTTTATTTCAAAGCCTAAGAATTGAGTGTTCCAAATTGTTTGTTGGGTTTGTTGTTTTTGTTGTTATAGCTAAAGCCCATTCTGTATATGATGTTGTATTTTAATTTTGTTCTCTTTTACGTATGGGCATATTTGTTTTGATTATTTAATTTTAAATAGGCCTTGTAATATTTATTTTTAAATTATCTAAGTACGAACTTTTTATAGTTTTATTAAAATTGAAATATTCCACAAGTTCTTGGGGTACAATCAAAAACTGAAATTGAGAAAATTGTTTAGGAAACTAGGCCGCCCTCGAAAAGTTTTTCCACAATTGAAATTGGGATAATCCATGTCGAAATTGCTCCGATGTCCTTAATCTGCAGTTACGAGTGCTTCTCTGTGGGGAAGTTGCCGCAATCCAGCTCCTAGAACTTTGAAACATTAATTAGCCCACTCTCTCAAGGATTTCCGAGTAAAACTGCTATACACTTTCAGTGTAAAAACTGCGAATGTATCTTATATGTCCGTAATATGGTATGCGAATGAAAGTTTTCTCAGAATATATTTCTAGTATAGTAAGTTTAGGTGTGCTGTTTCCCCTTATGCCATACGATTAGCCCCAGAAGCCGGGAAGTACTTAGGTCTCCGGTAATGGTAAATATACTTGTAATCCGGAGCCCTCTTTATTAGCTGTGGGCCCCATCCACTTTCGGCCTCTGCTCAATCACACCATGAAAAATTCTTCCTATTCGTCAGGATCTCTCTAACACTTTCCTCTTTAGACCACATAATCCCAGAAGTAAGTTAAATTTACCGCTTAAGCATAAAGTTTGCGCCGGCCATTAATATTCTGGCTCTGTATTTATGCTCTCTGTGGTCTTTATGCTGGGAGGGATGAAGGAATTTCCTGTAAGACGAAAACTATGCGCGCGGAAGGGTATATGTATATGGGGTATGGTATGCTATCAAAAGTTGTACACGAAAACGGCTGAAACTGAAATTCAAAGACTCATCGGAGAATTCACATGGAAGAGTTTAAGGGAAAATTGGATGAAGGAAAAGGAGGTTGACCTAACCGGGCATTGACTCCACTTAAAACAGCATTAGCATGCCATAAATCATAGCCATTTTCTTTTGGGGGAGGCGAGAAAAGCGTTTGCCTTACTGGGATAAAATCTTCATGGCAGTTACTTCCTAATAACAAAGTCTCCTGAAAATGGCTAAAGATTGAAAAGTTCCCTCGGGCTAAATGAGCCGTGTACCGTGGCGCACCGAGGACGAAATGCTTCCGTATTTTCTTGGACCTTAATCGTGACTGATTCACAAATTTGTTCTTGGGTAATTACATTATAGGGCCCGTCGAAAAGATCCCAAACCTCTGGGGCTGTGTTTAAGCAGTCCAAAACTACTATACTCGTATATACTATATATATTGAACGTTCCTTTTTGTCGTCTATAAAAACTTATTTCCGTCGTTTAATTTTGTTTATGATTCAACTATAGATAGGATGGGATACTAGATGGCTAGCTCGTAGGATGATGTCGATCCTTTTGTTCATCCTCATCCTCATCCTCATCCTCATCGTCGTCGTCGTTGTCGTCCTGCCAATCACACTGCGGGGCTTCTTTGGCCAAATGAATGGGATTAATTACAAATCCGGGCGTTGATTTAATCAACCCAGCTTCGGGGATTATTGGGGAATTTGATATTCTTGCGGATTCTGGCACCGCTGCCGCTTATAATATTTGTTGGACTTATGGAGAGAAGGATACCTCAGACATCTAAACGTCCTCTAGCGATTTCCCTGTAATAGAAATTCAATATTCAATTGGAGATTGCAAATAATATCGATTAGGAGGACACACTTCTCTATAGCCGACGACTAACAATGACGACGAAAGGACATCGAAGCCAAAATGCAACAGAAGGCTGATTTGCTTTACTAATTATTGTAATAATTACTAATTAAAACGCCTTTGGGTTATACAAACAATTTACTTGTAACGTGTCACACAGCAGAGAAATTTCCGGAGGGTTTGAGATTGTTTAGAATTCATCAACAGGAGTTGAAAGTCATTCAAATCAAATACACATTTAGGGAGAGAATATTCCTTTAAGCTATTGATTTGATATATAGAGGGAATTATTCAAATCTCCCATGACCTTAATTTTATTTATGTATTCATTTAAAAATGTCGAAACTAATCTCCCAAAATACAGATGAAGGTTTTGATTTTACAATAGACTGGGACGTTTATTTGAACTAGTTAAATAACCTCCCTTTAGGCGATTTAATCAATATTTGCAGCCTCTGACTAATATCAGATGTCGCTGAATATTAAATACCGCCTGAAAATAACAAAGGAGAATTTTGGCGTAATATTTGTTGTGTGGATTTCAAACGAAGGAACGAGTAACGTCAGGATTCCAATTGAAGGTCTTTTGAAATATTTTAAATTTATGCAAATTACACTTTCTGGGTGGGGCTCTGTTGGGATTTTGTATGATTCGAAGTTGATTTATTTTAGCCTTGGCAAATCGATGAAGTAATTATGTTTTGGACGTTTTATTAAGGCAATCATCAAAAGCAAGAGGATAATATACAAAATTCTTAAGTTCATCTCACAACATAAGATATGTTAATTGAAGAATTAAGGAAATACGCGGGCAGTTTATTGTGTACGAATATTTTATTCATTAGCACCCTGTAATTTTATGCTTAACTCGTGATGAGAGTAGGGGAGAGAGGTGGTTGAGAACTCATTGCAACGGAGAAAGAGTTCTCTATCAATTAATAAATTTCGTAGGGTGTCTGTTAAGAATATTACAGGGTGTTGAATGAAAAACTATCTGCACACATGAAACTGCCCGTACCCTCCTAAATTATGCATTTTACAGGGGTGCTGCTGTTCGGAACAAACGTTGATCTCGGAATTTCATTGAATCGATTGGCATATGTTGGAGCACGTTGTTAGAAATCACACTGTATATTTATAAAATGCTAAGTGGTAAGAATTTTTGTTTAATCTTTATGTAACTTAACTGAATACTAATTTTTTATATATGTATAAACAAATGAAGAAATAGGTACGTATACTATATGAATACTGATATATATAGTACTATATAATATATAATAAATCTTAATATGTGAAGAAAACCAAACATTCGAATTCTAGATTTTAATCAGAAGCTCGATCAAAATCCATCGAATATAACATGATTAAGGGGGTATTCTAGTGTAGAAATTCGAAAAAATCGATTTTTTTTTTTTATATTTATAAAGTTTAAACATTCAAGAATATGCCTTCAAAGGGATTTTTCAAAATTTCACTTATTTACGGAGTTATAGCGATTTTGGTGAGGCGACAACTAAACTGGTCCGACCGGAATGAATTGAATAATAGACGGTAGGCGCGGCCCGAGTACCTGCGGATAAATTCACCCATGAAACTTCTTTTGTATTTTATACTATATATTGGATATTTAATATATATTATGCTGAAGGTCGTAGTAACATATTGCGTTGACATCTTTTCGTTCTAATATGTAAGTATACCGTACAATTGTATGAGCGCAACTGCTTGAAACTTTACTCTAAATTTTAAACGCGTTTTTCTCCAAACTACTTTTTTCAATTTGGCGGTAAGGATATCTCGAGATCTACTAAACCGATTTACTTGAAATTTGGTGTGAACGTTCTTTATATATCCCTCTATCGTAACATCCTCAAAAAAGTTGAAAATTATATTTAAAAAAAATTTAAAACTGTTGAAAAAATCGAAAAAAAAAATTTTTTTTTTCAACCGGCCGCCATTTTGTGAAACATTTTTTTTTTTTTTACTTTTTTGAGGATGATTCCATAGCGACAACATTACTAATTAAGAATCCGTTGGATTTTTTTGTTTCAGGTGACTAGGACGGTTGAAATTTTGACCGCCGTCACACCCCCTTTTTTTTGGATCCCCCACTCTGCCAGCCGATAACTTTTGGAATTTGTGGTTTTTTTTTTCATTTAATTTTTATGTATTCTTAAAATATAAATAAACAAATAAGAAAAAATTGGAAAAAAAAGATAAAAATATGTTTTGTTCTTTTTTTACAAAATTTGAAAAAAACGGCCGAAATTCGTGCCTCTACACTAGAATACCCCCTTAAGTGTAGATGTTGGAAAAGATGAAGAAAAGAAAATTGGAAATCTAAATACAAGTATTTTATCATTGCCTATAATTTTGCATGTTTATTTCAGAGTTCTGCAAATAAGATCAATTTTTTATATTTATTATAAGAGTGGGTAGGCTGCCCCCGCTTGTATTTTACCTATTTTAATGTGATAAGTTGCTATAGTGATGGGATTCAGTGGTGGATTTGCCAGCAGGCTGAGTAGGCTGGAGCCTAAGGCGGCAGATTTTAGGGGAGGCAAATTTGCGGCCAATATTTTCTTTTAACGTCTTATAGAAATTAAAAAGATTCATATTTATATACCTAAACTAGTAGTCCGTCATTTGAAGCTTAACACAATCTTCTGAGGATCTAACTGAGGCGAACAATTTTAAATCTTCAGCGTAAATTAAGCACTTAGCAAAAGAGAATGTTTCAACAATATCATTGATAAATAATATGAATAATACAGGCCCAAGGTGACTCCCTTGTGGTACTCCGGATGAGGCAATAAAATCCTTACAATACAAGTCGCCTATTCTTACCTGTTGTATACGATTGGTAAGATACTACTGAAAACACTTCAAAATTGATCCATTGAATCCAAAATATTTTATTTGATCCAATCAAATCGGAATTGATACTTTATCAAACACTCTAGAAAAGTCGTTATACAGTACATCCAGTTGAGTACCATTTTCTATATTCGGAGCACAGAAGTTTGTAAATATCGCTAGATTCGAAATAGTGGATCTACCAGCGAAAACTCCATGCTGCTCATTCACAATACTATGCTAAACCAATGAAGCTGTTTTGGAAGCAACCAGAGCATCTAATAGCTGAGGGATATTCATAATTCGGACGATAGTGCACAAATCATAAAGTTACAATTTCGTTGACAAAAAAATTGTAATTAATATGGTTGTAACGAATTTTAGAGGTCGGTAGGAGCGGCAAAATTTGAATAGCCTACTGGCGGCAAATTTGTAAATCCGCCATTGATGGTATTAATTTATGCCAAATATCATTTTCAAAAAATGTTTTTTACACTAGTTACAACGAATTTATGGAAAATTGAAAAAACAAATTTTCTCGAAATTGGCTGAACCGATCTTTACGGCTAAAATATATCTTATACAGAGTATCAAAGCAATCTTGAAAAAAATGTCGAAAATTAATTTCGTTAATTAGAAGGGGGTAAACAAAATTATTTAAATTTTCTAAAATGTTTTCTTTTTTACACCAAATTTTTCTATGTGTACTTAAAGCCAAGGCAAAAACATATATTTTTCTTGGAAATTATCGAAAGGGTATTTCATAGTTAAAAAACAAAAAATGTTTTTTTCTACTAAATTCAAGTTTTTGGTTACGATTTTCGATAAACGCACTTTAAGGTACTACTACCGTCTAGAATTTTAAAAAAATCATTTTTTTTAATTTTTCAACACTTCATAGTCTCAGAAATCATGTCCTACATTTTTGTTGAGAAATTCGTAATAGAAAAAAAGTTATAGCGTTATATAGCGAAAGCGCGCGGATTGGCCCGAGCGACTCTCTAAACTTTAAATGCGTTTTTCTCGAAATTACATTTTTTGAGTCTGCCCATAAATAATCTCCGGATCTACCGAACCGATTTGAATAAACCTTGGTTCGTTTTGTTTGTTTTGGTTGTCTCTATTGTAATTTAAAACAATTTAGCCCAAAAATTAAAAAAGATATATTAAATTTTGGCAAGAGAAAAAGCTGAAAAAAGGTTATATTTTTTTCAAATTTTTGTAATTTTTTTTTTGTTTGCATTTTTTTGACTAAATGTGGTAAATTACAAGGTAAGGGACCTTCCTTTTTAAAATCCCATTTGAATTTTTTGTTTCAGACATCTCAATCCTGAGATAACCTCTGCGGAATGGATTAGCATATTTTCGAGCTGCCGACTTCAGCGCCATCTATACAAATTTCTAAATACAAAAATTAAATAAAAAATCTACAAGGATTAAACTTATTGTAAAAAAACATTGGTTCTAATATCTAATAAAGGGCCTGAGAAATAAAATAATGAAAAAGTGTAATTTTTTGGCGCTCAATACTTTTATTTGAATTTGAATAAAGATTTAACAATTTTAGATCGGTTCACTTTTTCTCATTTAAAGATTTTGTGCTTGGGTATTTCATAAGTTTCACATTTATTTTTAATCTCTGAATATATTATTCATAGAGGATTGTAGTTTTATGAATATGTCATAACAAGAAATTGATAATTCCATTATAAATGCATTTCAGTATTTAAATCTTCTTTAATATTTGAAGAAACAACCTCTATGAAGAGCAAATTACTCGCAATTAATTTTCCACAACTGTTCAAATAACAGAGGCGTAAATAAAACATAAAATATGTAAAATAAAATAAAATAAACTCAACAAATTTTATAATGCGGTAAAAAGTTTATGCCTTGCAAAGATTTTCAGCGGGAAACAGACATACGGATTTGTTTAGTTCTACTTGCTCCCGTCGAGTTCCGGCCAGGACTCAGGAGTATCAGGGAGTTTATATGCCACTTAAGTGGCACTTCCCAGCTCGACACGCTCCGCAGGCACCATGTTATGTTACTGGTAATAACGAGCTGCTGCAGCAGTACACAAAAACATTTTCTTTTATTAAAAGAAATTAAACAAAACGAATGAAACCATACGACGAGGAATCCTTCTTTTTCTCCAGGATCTTCGGCTGGAGAGCGACACACAGCCAGGAGGAGGAGGAGGAAGAGGAACGAGATGAGTTTGAAGGACAATGTGCGCCCGCCATTCACATCCTTAAGGAGCGTAGCAGGATCCTGAAGGAGCAATGTGAGCTAATTACTTAGCTTTGCCATAGACAAGTCATATCCGTGTGAAGGTGCCTGAAGGTTGTCGGCGGCGCCTCCTAGTCCTAAGGGCTAGAGCCTAGGGCTGTTTGCGATTACATTTCTCACGGCAGTCACTTAGTACGCCTTGCTGGAAGGCATAAAACCGAGTGTCGTCAATTAAATTCATAAATTAGAGCCAAATTGGATGATATTTGAGATGAAACTGCCGGGGAATGGGTCCGGGCTCAAAAGGTTTTAAGGTATATAACATATATAGAGAACAGTGGCGGTGTTCTGTAGAAAAATTGAAGAATAAAGCGTTGTACAATACTGTTGTAAATATAAAATAGATACTATACAGATTAATTTTTTTTAAATATTACATGAAAGTTTATTGTAAGATTTTAAATTGTATAGTATTAAAAATACACACTTATCTAAAAAAATACAAAAAAATTAACTCTGATAGTACATGAAAAATTTAAAATTCATAATAGAGATTAAAATTACATTAGGTATTTAAAATCCCAATTCTTCGAACATAGAAAAGAGCTGTGAATCTTTATGCTTGTTCTTCATGTATTCGTATTCGTATTTTCAGTGTATTTCGAAGTGATTGGCTTTTGTGTGATTTTTTATGGAAATTCTATAGGATGGGCCATCGGCTGGTTTCTTTTTAAAAATTCTGTAATATAAATACTTTTCAACATGTTTCAAATATTGTTTATTTATTAAAAAGATTAAAGATTCCGATTAGTTATGAAATATGATTTCACTTAAATGGCTGCGTCGGCTAGTTTGCATGAATGCATGAATCTATTCATTTCCTACCTCGGAGATATTAAACTGTGTTTCTGTCAATTTTTTGAAGGCAAAAGCATATTTACTTTAGAAATTATTATACTACTCATTAGGACCTGTCTTTTCGGCCATATTTCAATACTGTACCAAACAAATTATTCCGAAATTCCAGAACTTTATACATATTACTTTTCCCAATATGTTTTGTAAAATAAATAGTACAATCTCACAAATAGGAAATTCCTTTAATTTATTTAAAATGAGTTTCTACCTTTTTTCCCATTTTGGGTCACTTAACGAATATAAGAATACATATGGAATAGGTGTGCAAATAGTTCTCATTACCCATTCGTCTTTTCTCACCTTTCTCGGTTTTTATCTGTACAAAATAATTTCCTCAAAAGCCAATTTCCACTGCGGTTAGAGACCCTTCAACGTATATTTTGTTAGTTAGGGTGTTTGGTAAAAGCCGCAACTTCAGGGAAATTTTCTTAATTAAGTTCACATGCTTGTGTGTATTTGCTTCTGGCAAACTGGGGATCAACTTAAACACGCTCTACGCTTTTGAATTGGGCGAAAACAAGAAAAGCCCAGTGTATACCACTTCACGGGCAAACATTTTTCTTTTTTTCATTTTTTTTTTTTTTTTTTTTGGGTTGGAAGCAATTAGAAAATCAAAAAGTTTCTTGTTGATAGGACGAAAAAATAAAATCTGCTTCCCTGCTGCCAGTTTGCCACCACCATACAACTGAAGGCATGTACCCTTTTGGGTGCCTCTCCTGTCCCTCCGCCACTGTAGAAAAACGCCGTAAAGTTCCACAGGCTGGAAAACTTTCAGGCGAACTCATCTGCAGCTGTCAAGGGCTGTTGCCCTTAATTAAAGTGCGGTGTATATAAAACTTTTATAGAAAATTGTATAATTCAAGGATGTAATTGAAATGGAATTTAATGTGGCCCAATTAAAGGCTTTGGTGGCACACGACCGTAGGCCATGAGTTATATCTATATAAAATCAAAAGTTTTTCAGCTATTTCATAAAATTTGTATTATTTATACCAACAACTTTTAAATTAGAATACTTTACAAATATTAAAATTAATTGCATACTTTTGCCTTAATTAAAATATACTTTTGAAGTCCTATATTATACATTACTTTCTTGGGTTCATTTTCTATTCCTAAAACTTTATAGAGATAGTTTAAAACTGATTTCCATGGCAACACTGTGCTGCAAAATTGGATTGATATTATGGGCTACTGTCAAGTCAGCTGAAGTAACCATTTAAATGATAATATATTCCATAACTAATCGGAATGTTTACACTTTTTAATAAATCAACAATCTTTGAAAAATATTGAATAGTGTTTATTTTATAGCATATTCAAAAAGAAACCAGCCGATGGGCCACCATTTATATGTGCAGTTTTATATGCTTCAGGATTTTCATTTAGTACTCAAATTTTTTTTTTCACACGCATACCCTAAGAAGCTAATTAAAATTTTTGTTTTAATGAATCCCAAATGACCTAATAACGTCTGTTCTATATTGAAATTCTACAGTATTTGAAGTTTGATAGATTAAAACATATTTTGGGATAAGAGAACAAAAGTATATACAAGCTTATCACGTGACACATTAGTGAGCTTTATAACCTGTCTATCTTAAAAATAAAAAAAAATAAAAATAAATATCTAACTACATAAAACTTAGTTTTGGTATCTTAGAACTTAATGAACAAAATACATTAAGATTTTTTATGTGAATCGTATTTTGTCACTGTACAAAGAAAAAGTTTATGAGGCTTTAAAAATGCTCTTATCTTATAGCTACAGTCGACTGTAGAATTCAAGCTCTAAAACTAAATAAGATACATTTAAAGACTATAAATTTGAAGTTCTGTCGCAGCAACAATAGAATAGGGAAGGTATGAGGAGTAAATTTGAGAATATTTGACTGTAGTAAAAACTTGGTTTATGATTCTGAAAAATTGTTGAATTTAGTTTTGAGAAACTGCAAAACGGAAGAGTTTTTGTAACGAGTCATTATTATAAACAGTGTATTATTTCAAAGTTTTTTTTGTTTTCCTATTACTCTGCACTACTATTTGTATCAATGTATCACTATTCAAAAACTCACCATCCTTTCCTTATTTAAACTTTTTCAGAAGTCATGTTCTGTTGAACATTTTGTTTTTTTGTTTTAAGAATGGATTTTGCTAGGAAACCTTAATTGGGGGGTCAGTTAGTGATTTAATTTCCATTTAGGTGGATTTCGAATCCTTCTCGTCCAATTTTAGGGTTAAGCACGTCTCAAAACAATCCATGCAAGACTATCATTCGAAGTTTATACGTCGTAATTGTTTCAACCCGTCAATTTCCCGGTTTCGATCCAATTACCGTCCCTCATACAGCGTCCCTCAAATCCCACCCCTCGACCTCGACAACCCGCATTCAGCCAGCAGACTCATATTTGGTGCAATCACACGAAAAATTCCAATTTCCCGGGCCACGAACGATTGGAGGAGGGGAGGAGTAAGTTTGGTCCTTTAAGCATCGGACCCGGGTCATCGTGTCGTCATTATTAACGCTCGCAAACGTCGAAAAACATCGACAAGCGTCAGTGCTGCGATCAAAGCCAACTCAATTTTCCCTCGGGGTCATATATTAGGAGCGTGTGAGAATGTTTTTCATTGAAAGGGTCTCTACCCCTCCACCCCACCATCATCGTTCGTTCATTTGTTCGGTGGGTTGCCGCTAGGACTTAAAGTTGCAATTTTCAAAAATCACTCAGCGGACTTTCCTCTCCAGCCTGTTGAAAAGTGGGTGCTCCAGCATTAACCTGGGAAAATACCACTGATGGAAAATCGAGGACTTGTTAATGAAGTCAAACAACAAATACTGGGGGGCAAATATTTGAGGTCCAATCACTTCATGGACCTATGAAGGGATGGAAAGATTTTGGATGGACAGGCTATAACAGCTGCAGCAACAGCCATAAAATGGGTTTTGATGAAACCTAACGTTCGTTTTCTACCTCAATGTGCACCAAAATGCCCTTTGGCAGGACAGAGAATTATTTATTGGATAGCAACAGGCCCATTGGTCGAATAAATATTTTAAATGAATACAACATACACATCTTAACAAATGTCCTTTAACATCAATTTATAAAACTTGTTCTTTAATTATTTTCTTAAAAGAAAGAAAGGGTAAGTTTAAAATATTGCCTTGAACGTTCGAGTATCGCGTTTTTTTTAATTATCTATAATTTGTCGAGCGGAAATGACATTAAAATAAAATGCTTGTTCAAGGATCATAATTTCTTGCTGATTGTACAAAGAAATCTAGGAATTGTGTACATTATCTTTTTCCTTTTAGTGGTTAGAAATCGTTAATAATTCTAAAGAAATTTAGTGTAAAGAGCCAAGTTATTGTAGAAATATGAGAATAACACACGCACGCACAATAGCACGAGAGTTTCAATGTTTAAGATATGTTAATATTAATAAGACGATTTATTAAGGGGGGGTATAGTCAAACATGCATTTTTTGGACCCATTTTTAAGATTATTTTTTTATCGATCTGGTAAAAGTAAGGTAAATGGGCGAAGGCCTACATTACCATTAAAAAATGCCAAAAAACAAACCGATTTTTAACTGATAAAGACTAATAATATTTATATTTATTTATATATAAACCAGATTTTTCATTGAATCTCTGACAATAAGGCCGATATGGATAGAAGAATTTAATTTGTTATCTATTGTATTATGACTCCTATAAGTCTTTAATTTTATCTATAATTCCTATAAAAGAAATTTTAGCACATAATCAAAATCTATTTGTTATTCAGCTTTAAAAACCTATCTGAATTTTTTCATGAGGTCAGTGTATAGTATGCCTTAAAAATACAATTTCCTAGCTCTAATATTACTTTGTTTAAAAATTATTGATACCATGTTAAAAACCATGAATTTTTTTTTACAAAATATGTCTCTAGACCTTTTTTGAAAAAGTCAGTACTTTCGAACTTATATCAAAGTTTCGTGTTAATACGATCCTCTCGGAAAGAATCTTAAGCAAGCTGCTAGTTTTGACTCTAAGGTTACGGATGATGAGCCCATTGCAGACAAAAATTCTCTACTGATTTCTTCCAATATATAGGAAGAAGCAGCTTTATTTAGTCGACAATTTTTCTTAAAGTTAACCAGGCACTGCTATTAAATGTTAATTATAAACACAAGCAATCCAAAAATTAATTTTATAAGTAATCTAAAGAAATCGACCACCATTTTTTGGACATTCAATGTATACATTAAATTCTACGTAATATCAGACAAATTAAAAATACTGAAGGATCTGTTTCTAATAGTTCTTCTTTGAACGATAATACTATATATCTTTTATTACTTTCATCAATTTCCAGATCAAAGTAGATAAAGACACTATCCGTTTTGAATTCTGTGATTTTGTATAATAGTAAACAAGCAAAAAGTTAGGAAACACTCATTTAACATAGTTAATAGAGAAAATAATAAGGGGCTAAGATGAGATCCCTTAGGAACACTTGAAATAACATTAATTTCGTTTGACTTGAATTTGATAATCTGTTTAAAATTAATTAAGTACCTATCTATCCAATTTACGAGATGATTTGAAATACCAATTTTTACAAATATACCAATATTTTATATATTATAAAATCACATTTATTTTTGAGGCATATTCTTGTTTTAAATAGCGTAATAAAGTGAGTAAAAATAAAAAGATTGGTTTCAGTCGAATGGCCATTAATAAATGCAAAATTATAAATTTTAAAAGTGGTGTGTTTTCAGCATAGAAATTTGATAATATTTTTAAAAATTCTTAAATCTTTGCTAGGTGTTATTTATGATAAATTTCAATTCAAAGGATAATTTCCCTTGGGTTTGAAGAAAAAAAAAAAACGCAGCGAAAGCCATGCTGCCGTAGTTTTTTAATTTTCTTCAAATAATGTCTTACAGTACTTTCAAATATTTTGTAAATATAACCCAATAAACGTTTATTTTATTTCTGCTTTAATGTGTTCGGAGTAACAAAATTAAATTTCCACATATGAAAGAAAAATTTCATTATTGTTATAAACTTACCGGGCAAAGGGTAACCGGGAAGTTTTAATTACCCAACACTATGATCATAATTAAGTGAAAATTTCGGTGGCGTAAAACCAGGAGAGCCCCCGTAAGTTTTCGAGGGACTCCCAGAAAGACTTTATGGCTGGGAAGAGCCCGTTCTCTGATCCCAGCTGGATAATTAGTTTTTCCGTAGAATCACCGGCCACTGAAAGTCGGGACTCAACACTTCCCCGTTCCCGCCGTGCCGTGCCCTACTCTCCACACCATACCGTCTCGTGGAAATGCACTAGACTGTGCAACATAATTGCAATAGTTCGCTCCAACAATTTGAAATTTTATAAAAATGTTTCATCCCACAGATTTTCCTCGTACATTTGCTGGCGAAAATTGTTTGCCATCTAATAAAAATCTGAAAAAAAAGAAATATAGTATAAAGTAGTACCACGAAATGTTTGTTCCAAAGCCAATTGTGCGGGTTCGAGGAAAACCGGGCCGCGTTCCATCCGCTCTAAATAATATCTCTTGAAAACCTGGCAAAACTTTAGGGCCACTTCATTTAAGCACTTAAAGTTTCACCCGGACGGATTTTCTCCATGTACATAGTTTTATAAAATCCTATATATAACATAGATGAGGAGGGGTGCTCGACCGCGTTTGACCAGATTTCTATGGCAGGAAAAATTCTACCCTACTCTCGGTATAAAACCAGGTGAAAAACAACGGATGTAGAAACAGGTAGAACAGGTAGAAAATCGCGCTTGTAGCCGTTTTGTTGTACTCTAGCACTGCCATTAGCCGAGGAAAACTTTGGTGGTGGAAAGTTTAGGGAAAATCAAGCGTGCTCCCATGATTGATTACTTGAGCGCGCGGCTCCGTAGAACGGATTAGAGATGCGAAAAGGGGTCTCATGTACGTGTTGCAGCATCCCGGGAAAATTTCCAGGGTGCATTGTGTGGTGTGCATGGTGGCAACGTACCTGCGGCTGCATTCAGGTACCATGCTTTTTTTTTTTTTGTGCGCCTTTTTCCACATTTTTTTGCAAAATTACTCGAATGTAATACGCCTTCGTCATTGGAGGAACAGATGATATAGCAGGCTTGCATAAATCACGAGCAGATGGTGGTATGTTTTTTTCAGTGTAGCAATTTTCTCTTTTACTTTTTTTTTTTTGTTCTTTGAGGGCTGCAAAAAATTCTTTTGTGCAGAATTTCTACAGAGTGATGAGACTAATTTTGTTACGCTGTTCGTTTAATCGAGAAACTTACTAGGTCATGGCGTTTTGTCGGAGATAAATTTATAACTAAGCTTTAAAGATAATTGATCTATTAAGTAGTTTATCATTTCCTACACTAGAAATTTGAAATTCGACTTAAATGTTCTATAATCGTATTAACATTAACATTATAACATTCGTTGAGCTTAAAATTTCAGTGAGCTGCAAAATAGACACATTTTGTAAGAGTAGTCTAGGAGAATGAAATATTTAATTGTCAACCTAAAAAAAAAATATGAAGGAGGGAATGTACAGGGTGTCCAATAGGAATGTGTGAAAACTAATGAGTCACTACTTGTTAACAAGTGAAGAAATCGGGAAAATGTAAAGGTCTCGTTAAATCTTTTTATTTTATTCAAGACGGAACAACACCTCATCGCACACAAGAAGTATTTGAAGTCATCAGTAAATTTTATGGCGATCGAGTTATGGGCCTAGGGTACCAACGCTTTGCGCCTTGCTTTGGGGAAAAGGAATAGAATAGCCACCTTACTCGTCAGATCTCATTCAATATGATTTCTTTTTTTTACGGGGCTACATTAAAGATCACTGCTATGAAAATAATCCAAAAAAATTGAGGATTTTATTAAAGAAATCAGGAAGATCGTCAATAGCATTTCAAATGAACGAAGAAGGAACTGAAGGCCATTCCAATCATCGAGTTTCAGAAGTGTTTCGAGGTTTGAAAAAATCGCTGGCATAAGTGTATTGTATCGGGCGCGGACTACTTTGAAGGGGATGATATAGATTTGTAAGAATAAATAAAAATTTTCAAAGTTATAAACAAAATGGCTTTACTTTTTGACCACAGTAGTATATAAATAAAAGACTCATTAAGACTAGTCAAACGAGACCAAACTCGATGGGCTTATTGTTAGCTATTAAAAAGTCCTTATAACTGCCTCCCACCTCCATAGTACCATATTATTGTATTTTCACCAGAATTACATAAGTTTACAAAGTTTCAAATAGATACGACGATTAGAAATGGAGGAAAAGTGAGTTGTAAGATTTGCTTAAATTTTTACAGGTGAAGTTAATAAAAGCAGGTATACTTTCTTATATTATTACAGTGTTTTCTTTTTTATTATGAAAGTGTAAATTTCATATATGTATTAGAAATCTACTACTTGCCTCTTTTTAAAAGATATACGATAAGTGAATTTATTTGATTTAAGGCATTGGTATACGAACTATCAACCTAAAAGTTATCTTTTGTAATCGATAAACAGAGCGTTTGTAATCGAAGGAGGAGAAATCGATTTTTAACTTATTAGGTTGATTAAGACGTAATGATGAGATCTGCTGAAAAATAATACTAAAACAAAAGAAAGCGGATCTTATATGGTAAATTGATATTTTGTTTTCGAAAAATCAATTATTAAAAATTATGGCAACTCCATTAAATAAGTTTTTCCTGTAATTTTTTAGCTAACTAATTTGGAAAATGTGGTGCTCTTCCAATTCGTCAAATTTATCCAAATCGATAAAACGATTGACTAAATTTTAGTGTTTTAAAAAAAAAAATGTTTCTCTCACCTTCAACAGAAAGATGGTCGTCAAAAATCATGTTAATTAATATATTTGGTACTTCCAATTGTTCCATAATGTTGAATTTAACGTTTAAAAGGATGGAATAAGTTTTCTTCTTGTCCTTAGCTCTTAGATTATGAAAATCGTCTTTTAAGATTTTTTAGAGCAGATCCCAAAAATGCTGATTCTCCTGTAAAACTTGAAAATTTATAACGAATTTTGAGACATTTGCTTGAAAAACTTGATATGTATGATACTTATTTGATGATGAAAAACATATGGGCGAAAAATGACATGGCCTTAAAAATTAAAAAAAAACATTTATAGAATATATATATTAAAAATTAATGAAGTTTTGTATCTTTGTACCTTGTTGTAGTTGATTTTCAAATTGCTCCCAATTTGTTCTTTTATATCGAAATATTCATCCAATTCAACTTACAAATTTGACTAATTCTGCTTCTAAAACGGCTCTTGTCTGCATTCTAACTAGATGTTCTTGAAAATTTTCACTTTGGGTTGTTCAGGAAGCTTACATTTTTTTTTACAAAGCCTCAAGCGTCAGAACATCTCCTGAAAATTAAAGAAAATTTCATTAAATTTTGATGATCAAAACAAATTTTTACGTATTTCTTTGAGGGCCAAATTTTGTAATCTTTTTGATACCGAGATTATAATTTTAAAAAACCGCTCATGTATGAATTCGATTTATACCATATTTTCTAGAATTTCTAGAAATCTACAAGACCTAGAATTTTCATTATACAATAATTTTCTTGTA
The DNA here is from genome assembly GCA_949715965.1 of Dysmachus trigonus. Classification (NCBI taxonomy): domain Eukaryota; kingdom Metazoa; phylum Arthropoda; class Insecta; order Diptera; family Asilidae; genus Dysmachus; species Dysmachus trigonus. The sequence continues at coordinate 80,300,554 of OX454321.1, forward strand.
AATTTTAAAATTCGGCCCAGTAGTTTCGGAAATAAGTATTTTCATATATTTTTCGGAATATCTTATTAAATATGCAATTTAAAATTATGAAAAAAATATTTTTCTATTATACATAAATAGCCCTTTTCAATGAAACCCCACATGATATATAAAATAAGCCAAAATAATGGATTAATCAGATCTATTACTATTCCAACTATCAAGTTTCTACGTCGCATAGTTTCAGAGATAATCGGTTGTGACAGACGGACAGACGAATAGACAAATAGACGAATAGACAAATGGAATAGACAAATAGACGAATAGACAAATAGACGAATAGACGAATAGACAAATAGACGAATAGATAGACAGACAAATTAGTGATCTTATAAGGGAGGTACAAAACCCTAAAAATATGAATTTTAAAACTGACTATTGTCCTATAGAGGGGTTGAAAAAAAACCATGCGACGTAACTTTTAATACATTTATCTCGAGACTCCAAAAAAGGTGTTAGAGGAAATTAAACCATAATTCAAGATGGTATATAAAGTTATAATTTCCTAATATCGTTTCAAAAATTCATTAAAGACCCACTTTGTTCTAACTAGTCTCCTTACGAGCCTAGATCTTCTAAATAGAATAACTAAAGTTAAATTTGCTATCAAAACAGAGAGTTGTTTTTTCTACCCTTTTAAACCATCAACAAATTCCTTATCAAAAGTCAATGAAATCCCTTCCGACCAAACCCATTAAATACCGGATTGCTTTAGTTGGAGTCCGGAAAATACATCAGAATGTGACATTTGACTAGAAATTCGACTAATTTATGGGATATAGGGTTAAATTGCTTATTAAATCCATATTACCCCTAACTTCCGCATGCTACTCTACTCGTATAATATAAAAGCTGTACGTAACCCAAAGAGAATCGTATCGTTAGTCCTTAGAGAAATTTTCTTTAAGAATTAAAACTAAGTAGTTCACATATAAAGGGTAAAATTCTATCATAGTGGTTGAAAAGGTTATAATTGTATAAGACCGTTTTCCCTCTCCGTTCAAAGTAACTTTGATCTCACATCATTCAGTATTTCACTTGATTAAGTCCATAAAAATTACGAAAACCTTTCGACCCTATATATATATATGTATATTTATATTAACAGGGTATGTAGGTAACGAGACGCGATTCTCGAAAGGACGAACAAACGGTGGGATGTTTTCCAAAGTTATAAGTAAAATCCACACAATATCCGAGACCAAGTGCGGTTCCTGGAAATATTTGCATCTAATTTCATAAGGTCCAGGGGGATGTCAGGGAACCTTTATATCCGTGGCACAAAAGTAGGGTAAATGACTGCCCATTAAAGTGTGATATTTTCAGCCAAAAAGGAACGGAAAGGGAATTACTCTGGAGCTATACACAATCCAGTTGGGAACGAGCTGTTATCAGACTGGCCCAGACAGGATCCTAAAGTTCTTTTATAGTGTCTATCTCAGCATGGATCCTGCGCAGTTTGTAGGAGATTTTCTCCTTGTTTAAATGAAAGAGTATATACATTAAAAAAATAGGATCTCTTCTTAAAGAGAAAAATTTGTATTGAAATCTAGTACTTTTTTAAATATAGGTATTTTTCATTTTTTTTTCTTTTCAATGTCCCAAAATAAGTTGGCACAGTCCTTTTTCGGAGCTTTTACGCGGGGAAGGCAAAAAAAAAAAAGTTTTTCTGAATTCCTCAAATTTCCACTGAAGTAAAAATTGCTTTGGTGCCTCATTAAAAAGATTAAAAAAGAAAAGGAAAGCGACAATTGCTGAGCAAAGTCTTCAACATCGGAAGCGCCTCCGGATGGTGGAAAAAAAAATAAAAAATATATAGTATATCCTAGGATATCTTTGTAACGTCCTGATTTTTGTGCGAATGTGTATGCGTTCAAAGTATTAGAGAACTTTGGCACCGGTCCGACGTTTTCTTCTTTATGTGTTTTTTGGGCATGTCGACATGATTTGCGTTTTGGGCTACTCCAGAGGCGGCTCCTGGGGCATACTAGTTTCAAGGATTTCCTTGAACATCGAAAAGTTAGTGTAGGTGATAAGTGACAGTCGAACATCTGACCTGACATTGTGTGAGATAAAGAAAAACATCCAGGGAAATGGCCTATCATGGGGTAAAAAAAGAAAAAAAATACAAAAAATCAAATAGAGACTAAGAAAAATAAAGAAAAAAATTGTAATGAATTCCTAATCCGTCTGGAAGAAAACACACTGAGACTTATAAATACTTTAGCCTGTAAAGAGATGTTGTTGTCTAATGCAATTACTTAGGATAAGGCTGAGACTCTAGGAATCCTTAGTCCTTCCCAGAAACTAGGGTAAGAGGACAACGTCCTGAATGAATGATTGCCATGATTTGATTTCCATACTATAAGAATTTTTCCCCGGACAAAATAGAGATCTTTGTGAGCCTTTTTATTGATAAATGGCCGTTCGCTGCCGAAGAAGTGGTCTTTTGCTTTTATTTAGATCCTTGTGCTAGTCTTCCTTTATTTTTTTTTTTTTTATTTTCTTTTTCTTGGAACCAGTGTAGGAGGATTGGTGAATTGTCCATGCACAATCCATCGCTTTTCCATTGAGGAGCAGAAGGAATAAATTTAGCGTAAATAATCCGCTCACACAGTTCAACTGTGGCAAGAAACTGCGGTGTTTCGACCCCAAAATTTTTGGGGGGTAAGTAGGGATGGATGGTTGATTTGGGAGGCCCCGCGCTAGAAAGGTTCACTTCTTTTGAATAGAACGCAATTTGGGGCCCACTTATAGCGCTCCTTTTAATGGGAAAAAAAAATCGAAAGTCATTCGAATCAGAGGTGCGAAAGTGAATTGTTACGAGCTGTGAAATACGTGATATTCGAGGGCCAGCAAACTTCCCGCTGCACGTGTTGAACAATTTAAGGGCAATTTTTGCGATTTCTCAAGCAATCCCTAAGGGGCCACCTTTATCCATTTATTGGACCAGACATGGGGTGGGGGGAATTGTAATCAAATTAATCGCTGAGGTTGGACCTTTTGTGAAATGGCAGGTGTTAATATGTATAAACTGAAAAGAAATAGGCTAGAATAACAAAATTGTTTACAAACGGTTCACAAAAGTCCAATTAAAATTTTGGAATAAAATAAAATAAAAGTTTTGATTAAATGAGTTGGAGTATATACAAATTATAAGAATTGATAACAAGGAATTATTCGAAAGCGTCGACAACTGGCAACAGTAACTCAGAGGTGAAAAGCATTGGCGCGCAAATCCACAAGGTCGTAGGTTCGATTCCTGTGGTTTTCGGGAATTCTCGCATATTTATCGATTCCAGTATGTAAGTAATACTGGAAACGGCTTGAAATGGTATCATTTGATATTTCTAAAAGTACTTTAGTATTCATTTTACATGTTACAGGTGAATTGAGTTGATGGCAATCAAAACAGATTTTGTCCTTTTAAAAACAAAAAAATATCATATTATTTCATTCTTAATAAATAAACTCAGAAGCGAGCATAAATTACATTTTCTAGAAAAAGTAATACCATTTATTATGACTACAAACTGAAAGCGTTCTCACTTGTTGGTGTTAGCTACTTCAAGGACCTAAAAATTCCTTTGTCATTCGTACATCAATTGGATCACCTCCAAAGGTTATAAAATGGGTTTGGTTTCATATTTCGCACATGCAAATCCTTTAATCCTTATTGTCCCAATTTGTCCATCAACTTTAAGTTCGGACAACTTTGTTATTTATTTTTAAAAAGTTTGAAAATTCATACTCGGGTATTTTCAATAGTGTTCTTTCAGAATATCACCTGAAATCTAAAAAAAACACCCCTTCCTATTGTATTTTTGAATTAAAAAAAAAAAAAAACAACCATTTCTGAGGGCCAATTTTATAAAAATTGATATTTTGGAAAAAGCCAAAACCACATAAACAGTGTTTTAGGAAATCTGCCGAATTTTATCCCTTTTGGGTTTTTTCTTGGGGTGGTGATGAAATTTGACCTTAGATAAACAAAAATTGAGGCTCCTATCCTCCCTATTATATTTTTTCACAGTTTCACCTGTTTTCGACAACTAAAACCAATTTTTTTTTCAGAAAAATCCTTAAGATAGCGAGTTAGCGTAAAAATTTTGATTTTATGGGTGGTTTACAACCCTCTATTGATAAAAATCATACCCCTGGGTTTAATAACTTTATTAATTGCATATTTTGAGCAGGAGTTTTTGTGGTTTTAGCTTTTTCCAAAACTTCTTTCATATCGAAAATAAAATTTTTTAAAAAAATTTACCCTCAGAAATCGGCATTTCTTTTTTAAATACAAAAATAAAATAGTAAAGGGTGTTTTTTGATATTTTCAGGTGATATTCTGAAAGAGCACTATTGAAAATATCCGGGTATTAGTTTTCAGTACTCTTTAAAAATAAATAACAAAGTTGTACGAGTTTAAAGTTGATGGACAAAAACGGACAAATTAGGACAATAAGGGTTAAGTATGCGTTATGATTTATTTATTTATATTGGCCCATTAATAAGGAGTAATTTGGAATATGCACGTATTACTTGGAGCCCTTTTTATAATGTATACATACATATATGCAGCAAATAGAATCTATCCAACAGCGTTTTCTTAGACTTCTTTTATTTAAAATGAATGGCCGTTCCCTAGATTATTTTGTCTGTCTCGACTGATTTAATATGCCTTCTCTTGAAAAAGGCCGAATTTTTATATACAAAGTTTTTCATAGTCATTTTAATTCGCGCGCCTTATTGAGCAAGGTTAACTTTTTTAATTCCACCGAGAATTTCACGCTCTGCTTTAATTTTTAAACTTCCAATCGTTAGAATTAATATCCGTCAGAAATTACCTTCATTTAGAGTACAAAAACAGCATAATCACTTATTCTATAATGTTGATATCTTCAGTTTCTAGTCTCTACTCGTTCAAAATATTCATAAGAGATGAGGGTTTCTTCTTTTTGTCCTTTCAATTTAATTTTTTATTTATTTTAGGTAGTCTTTAATTCGATTTATTTTATAGGCTATTTCTGCAACATTTCTGTAAATAAATAAACAAACAAATAAGTAATAGTGGAAGCGCTAATTTGGAAATTAATAGTCCGATCGAAAAATGATCGTTTATGAAAATTTCGATGTAAGGTATAGTCACCAAATTTCGTTCCAAACCCTTATTTCGTTCCCTCGTCTATCTCCAAATATAACCAGTGCCATCTCAAATCAATTTCTGAAACTATAAGTATTTGACGTTTTACGGCCATTTTGGTTATTTGACAGTGACCGTTCAAATCTACTTTGCGTTTTAAAAAAACAGAGAAAAAAAGGTAAAATGTGAGTTTGTTTTTATGAAGGTTATGAAGTTTGAGCTTATAGAAATTAATTTTTAAATCCGATATTAAAATCCTAATAATGGATACCATTTAATCGTTTGCAACAATAATTGTAAAAATTTATAGGTTAAAAGTATTCAATGAAATTTTGTGTTTGTTTAAAATTTAAATGTCGTTTTAGTAACTTTTTTGTATATGTAAAACATTTGTTTCCACATTAATTGCTCTAGATACCACAGAACTTCTTATAGATTTGCAAATTTCATTACATTTGTTTTTCTAAACAGTATAAAACCTTTCTACTTAAATATAAAATCTAAGAAATGCTTTTGTCTTGAGTTAATATCTTTACTGGCAAGGCAACAGAAGAACTGTATCTTTGAAAAAAACAACCATATAATAAGTCTAAAACAAAGAAAAGGTACTTTAGAGGTCATAACATCATGTCCCACTTGCAAACAAATATCGTAATAAAATTTAAGGAGACCCACCCTATTGCGTCCACCTACTTACACATGTACTATAATACTTTACAAGATAACCAAAAACAAGAAAAATACTTGGAAATTGGCATAAAAACTCCTAAAAAGGTTCACTTTACGATATCCACCACCAAAAACAATTCCCTGATGAGACACTGCCACGTCTCTGAACCCTTCCTTTACCCCACACTCTTGCATTGTAAAACACCAATTTACCGAAAACTCGCAAAATATCGAAAAGGTCACACGAAAATGGGACGAAAATAAAGACATGGTCATTGGACCATTTGGTGGACAGTGTTTTATTACCCGCCCTTGAGAAATATACGCGATAGCGCCACCAAGCGGAGTGAGAGCGAACATCGAATGTTCCAATCCATTAGGGCCAACTATGGGAGTTGTGGGGGGCTTTGAGGGATCGCGCTTTTTTTTTCAATATAATTAAATTCTTATTTTTCCCTTTGGTGCTGCAGTATACATGACCTCTTGCCTATGGGATGAGCTCGTAAAACGGCCAGAAAGAGTTTAATTACATTAATGAAATCAAATCCGGTGCAATTAGTTCTTTTTAATCTGACGAAGTCCTGTACGACCGGGTTAAAAACAAAGGTCCTGATATTATACAGAGAAAAGGAATGTTGCATCACTACTACTATAGAAGCTTACGTCCTTTCCCCTTCGGGGGTGGGGGGATGATGGGAAAATCCCTTGTGCACGTGCTTGTGTATTTGTGAATATGTGGAGTTGGGAGAAATTTACAAAATGCAGTATGCATGCCACACTATCACACTCTAGTACTGAGGGTCTTTTGGTCCAGGATCCGAGGGTTATCACAACAGCCGCGGGGGGTAAGAGGAACGGATACGATTTGCATGTGAGACTTGGGAGTAAGTTTGTGCAATTCACCGGGGACTTAATGACTCATTTGTTGTTAACAAATAGTTGTGAACCGTAATAACTTTTACATTTATGGTTAGTTATACGAGAAGTTGAATATAGAGTATCCAGAATTTCCGGGACGGAAAAGAGATTCTTCCTTCTCTGGCAGAGATGAAAATTTGGTTATACACTCCTCTCCCTTAACATCTTAAACCCTTAAAAACCCACAAACTCCGATGAAAAGGTGTTTATATGTCTCCACGTATGAGAAATCCTTAACAAAGTTTCAAGCACTGAAAATTTAATCATGTGCTAAAAACAAGTTCTATGCAATAAACTCCGACAAGCTCTCGATAATTTTTGGAGGTACCGCCGCCACTGTATTATGGTAAGGGTTTCTCCTCTTCTCATCCCCTTTTACTCCATGAAGGTGTCGAAAATCGGGCGTTTATTAGGAACCATGAGGATTACCATTTTCTTGAGTTATAGCCGCTATGTGAGTAAACCATGTGTCCATGATTTTTGCCAAGGACAAAATAAACGAATGGTTTGTGGTCATAAGAGAGAGGGGCACTTGTAAGTTTATTTTTATGCTGCCTCAACGGTGTTAATATTAACTCGAGAGTGGAACGGTGAAATATTGCGCCCCACCTTCCCCCCAAAACAACGTTCTTGCCATTTAGGGGTGTATAGAGAGCATGCTCCACAAAATTTGCGGTCAAGTAATAATGACATCAGCCGCATGTCATATGGAATGAAGTGTTTATGGGATCATTCAGGAGGAAGATATTGCCCCCCATAAACAATATCTTTCATGCTGGTCATAAAGACCACTTTCTGGCGCGGTGAGAACAATTTTAACGCTTCTCTTTTCTCTACCCTATATATTATTTTTAGTATAAGTAGAAGGGGAGGGATATACTATATATATATAGGGCATATAGGGAGCATCATATGATAGAAATTATCAGGCGCAAGACTTTCAGAACGTTGTCCAGATTTTTTGATGAAGCGATTTCTTCCCCCTATCCCATAAAAAAAAAAAAAAAAAAAAAAAAAAGGCGGGAAAAAAAAGGAACTTCGTTAGTTTCTTCCGGCAGTCGTCTTATGAATCATTAATAAGGTTATCAACAGTGCAATAAGCGATAACAACCACCGGGACGTCTGAGATATACAGCTTCAGAATAAACCCAATTGACTTGAGGGTGGGTTCAGTAAATTTATTGGGATGGGTGACCAACGATGACACGTACATTTCGTAAAAGTTGATACAAATGTTTGTCGGAATTTGGGAAGAGTGGACCATTTATGTGGACTACAATTGAGACCTCATTCTAGCTTCCCTACAGTAATTGGCATTCTTGTCATTCTGGGGTACATTGATAAGAGCTTCTCTAATTACGTAAAGCTCTTGATCCCGCCACGTACTGAACCATACCCCAGAGAAAATCCCCAAATTTTAACTGAATTCATTTGCATGTGGCTAATCCGTTTAATTTTATTTTACACCACCAGCAACTTGTCTGTAATTTTGTTTTTATTTTTATTTTTACGTATATATATATATACTATATAAGATACATGTGTATATAAAACCTTACCCAGTATCTGATAAGTGGGGTTGACCTTAATTTAGGCTTTAAACCCCATTTCAGGGCTTATCACAGCTTTTTGTATAATTTCCACAGGATGGGCTCGAACCCAATTTTCATTCATTCATATTAACCCAGACTACTCAACTCACTGTCAAGCACACAGTGCAGTAAATAACGTAAAAAAAAAAACATGTTCGAGTGAAAAATTAGCCAAAATATGTCAAAATCGTATACGGCTTGGTATGGGGTATGCGGTATAGGGTAATATAGGGTGAGAGGTCGGATATTGACTCGACAATACATAAAAAACCACAATCACGTCCCCACTAAATCATCCTCATGAAGATCAACATTATTCCCGAAAAGTAAATCCCGATAAGCCAACATCACACAGCTGGAGTATAAGCGAGCACGCAAGTAAATCCTCCCCTCCTCCCCACTTCCTCACACTTCCCCTCTGGTTTGGAAGTCATATGTATGAAAAATCAGGGATTTTCTCCTATGGTACCCGCGGGGGGAGTTAGAAAACCAGATCTGAAAAAAATATATATATGGCAAGTTTCACGCAGAACGGATCACCTACATACCCAAAATTGGTGTTAATGAACCTTGACGTTCGAGATATCAAAATGTTCGTCTGGACAAGAGCTTTCGAAAAATTGCCGGCGAAATTCAAAATTCAAAATGGCGACTCCAATATGCCGGCCGGAAGCTGGAAAAAATTTGAGTATGCGACAAAAAAAGCTTGTAGAAAAAAATATACGCAACCGATCTGATCTTTTTTTGGCTCAAATTGTAGCTAAAAGACACCTTATAAAAGCTAGTTTGGTTGAATGAAAAAATCTAACATAGCGGTTCCAATATGGCGGTCGAAAATTCAATATGGTTGACGAATTTTTAGCAATCAACTAATTTGCACCAAATTCGGTATATGGGGGTTTTTGGGGTCGCTGATTACGAATGCGGGGTTGGATTTACAAAATTCAAAATGGCGAATCCAAGATGGCGGCTAAAATTGTCAAAAATTAGCCGACTTTCCCCAAATTCAGTATACGGGGGTTTTTGGGGTCGCAGATTACGAATCTGAAGGCAGATTTGCAAAATTCAAAATTGCGGATCCAATTAGGCAGACAAAATTTTTTACTAGAAATCACTACTATTAGACCCAGAAGGAACGACGTAGTTTTCTGCTCCCTTTGGGGTGCTTGTTTTTAGTGAGTACCCCTGCCTCTCACTATTAATTCAAATTCAAATTTCGCCGGTGATATATCGAAAGCTCTTGGCCAGAGGAACATTTTAATACCTCATACGTCAATGTTTATTAACATCAATTTTAGGTATGCAGTTGATCCGTTCTGCGTGAAACGTCCAATGGGACTAAACACAAGTGAGTTGTTTTGTGAAGATTATAAATACAATATCCGAGTCTCGCATTACTGTCTCTGTTCTCTGTGGCTATCTGCTCCTCCTCCTTCTGACTCATAGGAGAATTCAAATATAGCTGATGATCTCAAAGATATTTTAACTGGACTTAAAAGCAAATTTCAATCTCTCCCATTGAATGACCCATTACGTACGAGTATACTCACTACTTTGCCTAAAGGATGGAGCATACTTAGAATTGTCAAGGAATTTTATATAACTTACAGGAAAGTACGTAAAGCCGAACAGTTAACAGTATTTATAATCTTCCCAAAACAACTAACTTGTGTTTAGAACTGGTGTTAATGAATCTTAACGTTTCAGGTATCAAAATGTTCGTCTGGCTGAGAGCTTTCGGAAAATAACCGGCGAAATTTGAATTTGAATTAACAGTGAGAGGCGGAGGGACCCACTAAAAACAAGCACCTCAAAGGGAGTAAAAAACTATTACGTCCACGTCATTGCTTCTGGGTCTAATAGTAGTAATTTCTACTAAGAAATTTTGTCTGTCAACTTGGATCCGCTATTTTGAATTTTGCAAATTTGACTTCAGTTTCGTAATCAGCGACCCCAAAAACCCCCGTATACTGAATTTGGGGAAAATCGGCTCATTTTTGACAATTTTTGTCGCCATCTTAGATTCGCCATTTTGAATTTTGTAAATCCAACCCCGCATTCGCAATCAGCTACTCCAAAAACAACCATATACCGAATTTGGTACAAATTAGTTGATTGCTAAAAATTCATCTACCATATTGAATTTTCGACCGCCATATTGGAACCGCAATGTTAGATTTTTTCATTCAGCCACACTAGCTTTTATAAGCTGTCCTTTAGCTACAATTTGAGCCAAAAAACGATCAGATCGGTTGCGTACATTTTTTTCTACAAGCTTTTTTTGTCGCATACTCAAATTTTTTCCAGCTTCCGGCCGCCATATTGGAGTCGCCATTTTGAATTTTTAATTTCGCCGGCAATTTTTCGAAGGCTCTTGTCCAGACGAACATTTTGATATCTCGAACGTCAAGGTGCATTAACACCAATTTTGGGTATGCAGGTGATCCGTTCTGCGTGAAACGTCCCATATATATATGTATATTTCTGGATATCCCTCTAAAGGATGGTAATCCATAGTCGTTTAGTTTGTTATTGCTCTTTGATTGAATTTTTCGCTGAATAAATCCCCACCCACCCTCTGCAACGGTATCCTCAATGCCCTATATTCCCTTTACCCTTATACAACAGAACATGACAAAAATTTTTCTTTTTTCTAGGTGGAGGGGATCGAGACATGTGTATGATTTATGAGAGCATCCACAACCCCCGGTTTAAAGACGTCCCCCCGGCGGGGATAGATGGATTGTTCCAGCCTAGATGAAATACCGTCGTGCTGAGGGTATCCCCTGTAGAGGGCATTCCCCTGCGGGCAAATGTTTACGTACGTGTACCAGCGCGTGGGGCGTCAAAATCATGAAAATATTTATTAACGAGAGACGGCAAAAAAAATATTATACTTAGGACGAGAGGTGCTTGAATCGGCTGCATGCTCTTCAGGGAGTTGTTCACTTGATGCTTTATTTTAGAAAAACAAAAAAACCGGTTTTTATTGCTTTGAAACATATGAAAGCACTTAAGCAATAAAAATATTATGCATTTTTTGAAACCCTCAAAATAATTGGTATTTTAAAATTTTATTTTGTTGCTCCAATTCGGTGTAAAGCAATAAAATTCAATTTTAAAATCGAAATTGGGCTCGAATTGTTTTCGCTGGAAATTAGATGGAATGCAATATTGTTTTTTTGATTATATCGAATTCATTGGAATATTAATAAATCATACTTCGTACAAATAATACGATGCTTTCATAGTACATGTCTTAATACCTTGAAATGATAAAACAAAAATTGAATACTTTTTAGTTTAATGCCCTCCCCTTTATAGCATACTATAATTTCAAAATTTAGAAAAATTAAAAAAGACTTGAGTTATTCTCTCATTCTCTGTAATTTTGGTCTGTAAAATAGATGTTCTGATTTTCTTTATATGTACGCGGTAAAAAATGTTGGTGTAATAATTAATTTTTTTAAGAGTTCTTTTGTATAGAAAAGCTGAAGTAAAAATGAATAACTATTTTAAGTTTATTTCGGATTATTTTCAGTTATTCAAACCAAAAAATCAGTTAGACAAATTTGTGGCATTATGATTCTTATGCTTAGGTTTAAAATTTTTATACGTTTTTTAAATTTGTGATTTTTCCATAAAAAAAAAAAATCACATTTTTATTATAAATATAAAAAATATAAATCAGAATATGATTTTTATTTCTAAAATCGCAAATTATTATTAAAATTTAAAATAAAAACCAAGTGATTTTTATTTTTAAAATAAGAAAGTGATTTATGTTTTTAAAATCTGAAATAAAAATCTTAAAATTATTTTTATTTTTAAAATCAGAAATAAAAATAAAGAAAACATTTTAATTATTATCATCAAAAATCTAAATAATAAAAAAAAAGGTTTTTACTCTTAAAATCAAAAAAAAATATATATATAACTCAGAATATGATTTTCATTTCTAAAATCGAAAATTAAAATCAGAAAATGATTTTTATTATTAAAATTTAAAATAAAAACCAAGTGATTTTTATTTTTAAAATAAGAAAGTGATTTATGTTTTTAAAATCAGAAATAAAAATAATAGAAAACATTTTAATTATGAAAATCAAAAATCTAATTAATAAAAAACCTGTTTTTACTCTTAAAATCAAAATCCAAAATCATAAAATAATTTTTAATTCTAAAACCAGGGAATGTTTATTTTTAAAAACAAAAATTAAAATCAGATAATGATTTTTATTTTAATAATCGAAAAATAATAAAAATCACAAAATGATTTTTAATTTCAAAATCAGAAAATGAGTTCACATATATTTATTTCATTTTGTTTAATAGCTAAAAATTAAAAAAAAAACAATTTAATAATGAAATCGGAAACATTGAAAATATTAAGTGACAGCAGCTGTCAAGAAGAGGTTTAAGATTTTGAACAAACGAACATTTACATTTTTATTTATATAAATTTTAAAAACAAAAGTCATTTTCCGATTTTTATTTCAGATTTTAAAAATATAAATTATTTGCTGATTTTTATTTCCGATTTTAAAAATTATAATCATACATTGTAATTTTTATTTTTGTCTAGAAAAATAACATCCAGGAAATAATTTTTTAGATCTGATTTTTACCGTCATGAGAGAGTTTAAACTTGTAAATATATTGGCATCATTTTTGACTATAGGATGAGGTGGGAAAATCATATTCATTATATCTTAAGTAAAACTTAAAAAGTATTTAGTATTTATATTTTATACATTTTTGAAAATAATGCTTCCTGAAACTGTACTTATGGTATACTATGCATTCTTTCATAATATAATAAAATACGGGATTATTGCATGGGGCGGTTGTTTGACTTCGCATAAAACTATGTTACAAAGATTAAAATCGAAATTGTTCAAAATCATTTTTAAAGATAATTTTGATATATTCAAAAAGCCACTTAACTTGGAATCCCTAAAGTTTCATTATTAGTATTACTAATATATTATTATGTGTCTCACCGATTTTGTTGAAATTGAAATATGTTATAGAATATCGAAAAATAAGAGACACGTATTTTTTTTTTTATCTGCGGATTAAAGGGGGTACTTTTATTTATTGTTTTTTTCAATAAAATTGTTGTATATTCCAAAAGTTTATCCGCCATGTTGGACCTGCCATTTTGAATTTTTTAAATTTAACATCACATTCCTAATCAGCGACTCCAAAAACCTCTTAATACTGGTTTTCACGAAAAAAACTGATGTCTAAAAGAATATACATCATTTACGTATTAGTGCTAGGAGTTGTTTACCCCCTTGAGGAGATTTTTTTAAGAAAACCCAAAAACAGGTCAACTTTAATTTTCAAAATCGTATGTAAAAAAATATTTTTGAATGATTTTGATTTTTGTGACGTAAAAATATTAAAAAACAATCGATTTTATGCAATCAAAAATAAGGGTTGCCACCCACGGGAACCGGATTACTTACGAAAGGTTAGTATATTTATGAGACATCATTTCCAATTTGTTTCATTCAAAAAAAATTCATGATAACTTGAAATATTTAGGAAAAACTGTTTTTGGGGGTAAACTATAGGGGTAGTTTTCACCCTCTAAATCCACGCCTCCGCAGATAAAAAAAAAATACGTGTATCTTATTTCTCGATACTCTTCAACATATTTTAATTTCATCAAAATCGGTGAGACACACCTGAGAACGTTTCCTTGTCAGTTGGATACAGTAATCGTATTTTTATAGAAGTAGAGATTTGCTGTCGTTTAATTTACAATCAGAAAAATTTTCTGTGGCTCGTTCATGTTTTTATTCAGTAATAAATTAAACTAGATGTGTAAAGTCTGCTAAAATGAAGCAATTGTTCAACAAATTAAAGTTTCTATGAATTTAAAACATAATAACAAACAAAATTTAGAATTGTACAGCCTCCAGGTACAATTATTTTTGATTATCGCACGCCACGACCACAATCGCCACAATATGAAATTTAAATGATAAATCTCTAATGTAACTCTTTAAACGTTTAAAAACCATGACCCGAATTTTTCCACATTCAAGCGATATAAATCAAAATTGCCATTTATTCGCACAAAACTTTCCGCAAAATCCAGAATTAATTTTGTATTCCGATAATTCATCCAGGAAATATAGCTGAAAGCAATTTCGTAAAGTTCCCATGAACTGAACTGAAAAAAAATTAAATAAATATAAGAGAAATTGTAAAATTTATTCGTGTCCGCAAAACTATCGCGGTGGAGTCTCCGGAGCGTATTAATCGTGCTGTTAAAATGCATAAAAATGTTAATTTTCCTGTCTAACAAAGGAGGAGCAGCCTCTGGACTGAGAGGACGTAATTCCAGAACCCGGTGTCCTAGAGTGGAAGCGCGTCCACCCTCGCACGGATGGATATGTTTAAAAATTACTTTCCGAGAGAGGGAATTTTTCAATTAGGGAAAATGGGCCATCAGGTAAACCAAGTAGAAAATTGCATTGCCAGATAATATCATAAACCGGGACCGGGAGGCATGTGAGCAGCGGGTCCCATAAGTGCTTATAATTGCGCGCATAAATAATTTACAGAAACCAATTTTTGGATATTAATGAAAAAGTCGTTGCGCGGGTCCGGTTGCATTCCACAAAAAAAAGGACTGCATATTATCCCCCCGCGGTCGGGTTCAGGTGAGTCTTCGCAATCAAATTAATTGCTTTGTTGGATCTTCGACGCTTAAGGTTAAAAACACCAAAAATTACTATTAATAATGGGGCTACCGTTTGGGGAATATTTAAAATTGCCCGAGAAATAGGAGCACGTATGCTCGAATACAAAATTAATCATCACTCCACAACTTTTGTGGAATTTTTAGTGGAAACAGGGGACGGAGGACCTCTTGTGGGGCGCTGAGATAATATGTATAATACATATGGGACATTCCACGTCAACCGGGCCACCTAAATGACCAAAAATCATGGAGACCTAGAAAATTGTTTTTGGGCTTAAATTTTTGGTCTATCTTTACTCTTCAGAAATTGACCTGGCGTTTTGAAAAATTCAAAATGGCGGATCCAATATGGCGGCCAACTTTTCAAAAATGAACGAAATTTGAATAAAAAAAATACTATGATATTCTGCATAAAATTCTAAGTAAGAAATGTCTCTTGCAAATTTTTGAATAAAATTGCCGTTTTTGAGAAAAAAATTCATGAATTTTAAAAATTTTCTATCTTGATGAAATCCATATTGGCCATATTGGATCCGACATTTTGAATTTTTTTGACATCTGACATTGCATTCATCACTAGCAACCTCCTAACACCTGAGTATTTTTTAAATCTTTCTAATATGCCAATTGTGAATTTTTTCCTATATAAAATTTTTTAAAATTCATGAATATTTTTCTCAAAAACGGCAATTTTATTCACAAATTTGCAAAAGACATTTCTTACTTAGAATTTTATGCAGAATATCATAGTATTTTTTTTATTCAAATTTCGTTCATTTTTGAAAAGTTGGCCGCCATATTGGATCCGCCATTTTGAATTTTTCAAAACGCCAGGTCAATTTCTGAAGAGTAAAGATAGACCAAAAATTTAAGCCCAAAAACAATTTTCTAGGTCTCCATGATTTTTGGTCATTTAGGTGGCCCGGTTGACGTGGAATGTCCCATATATATTTTTTTATTGGTTTATTATATAAGTCTACCAACACCATATACAATTAGGTTTTAAGAGGCCCTAACACTTTCACTTTAAAATCCTACGCTAAAAAAAATATTTCTAGCCGATTCAACAATGAGGGCTTGTTTAATATTTATAATTTATAATTTTATTTACTTTCCCTATATTTTCGCTTTATTTCTAAAGAATTATTAGAGCGCAGATATAAGAATACATACACTCATACAAAAACGAGCATCTATGTAATATTTAAGGAAATCATGTACTTAAAAAAGGGAATCAAAAAAAAAATCAAATTTCCTGTTTTTAAAGGCATGTTTTCTTAAATCTTCTAATATTTCTTAAAATGATAGGCTATTTTACTTTTTTTTAAACCTTTACAAAATCTGTATGTATTTAGAAATGCATCCTTAAATTAAAGGTATCATTTTATTAATTATAAGAAAATCCAATGTCTTTAAAATAAGTTGGATCGGTATGAAATTAAGATAATGTTACTAAAAGATTCTTTATAAAGGTCCTTGAGAGAATGGATAAATTTCAAGTATTTAAATTAAAGAACAAATTACTTTAAATCAAAAGAAGCATTTATTTTACTTAATGGGCAGGGTTTCTTGTTCGTAGTTAAAGTATTTTTAAATTAAATAGCAAACACTACATTGATCTAAAGATAAGTTATTCTTTAATTAAGACAATATTTCCTTGATTTAGTTTGATTTACCTAGAAAGTAAGGTTTAAAGAAATGAAGAAAAGAAACTTAAAAAACTTTCCTTCGCCCGTATCGAAGTAATTATTTCTTTAATTTTGACTACGTTTTTACTTGATTTTAGTCAATTTTCTTTTCGAGTGTATCATACAGGGCCGAAGCTAGGATTTTTTTTCGGGGGGGGTGTTCTCAAAGTCAAAAGTGGAAATAGAGAGGGGGTGGTAATGAATTACATTTTTGAACTAAATTGAAATTTTTTTTAAATAGCACTAAAATATTAATTTAGAGTAAAGTTAAATTTTTACATCTTCAATATATATTTAATTAAATATTTTTAAAAATATTTATAGTAGTAACTCTTATTATTATTACAAAATAAAAGCTCTAATTTTTTAAAACACTTAATTTTTTGAATCTTTCTTACAAACTTAAAAAAAAACGATATCAAAAAAGGAAGTCTAGTTTTCGAGTTTTCGCAGCGAAAGAAAGAGTAAGAAATATTTTAAAAAATATGTTTGAACTTCTTCAGTTATCAGTTACAATCTGAGTAAATTAATAAGTGTAAATTAATAAGGTGTTTGTTGATCGCATCTAAAATGTACTATTTATAATATTCCACTACTTTCAAAATGAGCAAAGGCGCCAATATTTATTATCTAGTGGAGAGCACCTTTTTGCAACCTTTGTTGATGAATTTTGCGATGAAGTATTATATTTTTTCATTCCAAGTGTATTTGTTTCATACATCAATTTTCTTGTAGGTTTTAGGGTAAATTATTTAATAAATCGTAGGCCCTGTTTATGTGCACAAATTTGGCAGAGTTAAAGTAATAGGTTGTGCTAAATTTATACTCTGGTTATACCATGGTTAAATTGCAGTTTTATTAGATAGTCAACCTTAAGGGGTATTAGTTTTTCGAAAAAGAAAAAATGTTTTTATCGACTGATAGGGACCGGATGGTAGTTTTTCGAAGGTGGTCATGCGGTAGGTTTCAAAGGTCATTTAGAGGACTAAAAACGCATTTTTTCAAAAAGTTTTTCAAACAACAAATGTGTATTTTTTGACACAGAATCCGAATCCCCTGTAAAATTATGCATGTTCCATTTGAAAAACACAACTTCCGGTCAAAATGAACTATTTCCACTCGTGAATTTATCTATAAAGAAGTTTTACTTTTTCGAAAAAAAACATTTTTCTGTTTTTTTTTTGTTTAAATTTTTCAACTCCTTAGACCTTCAAAAATAAAAATATTTTTAAAAAATTCGAGGGTTATAACGATATATAAGAAATTTTAGCGAGTCCGTGCGTCTTGGCTCCAAGCAGGAATTTTAACCTCAAATTCGATTTTCTCGAAATGAATTTTTTTCAAACTGCGGACAGTTAATTTCCGAATTGGCTGAACCGATTTTCATAAATCTTAGAGCATTTTTTTTACTAACATGTCCTGCAGGGTAATTTACTACAATTTGGCAAAAACACAAAAAAAAAACAAAAAATGTAGCAAAGAAAAAATATACACACTTTATTTCCGTTTTAAATATTTCAGGGAAACAAAGGGAAAAACATTTTGAACAACGCATTCTAGCTAAAAGTAAAGATTTCTTCATATATGTATAATAATAAATAGTATAAATATTTACATAAATAACTGAATTAAGTAAAATATCTTCAATGAAGGAATATTAAAAGTGCTCATATAAAATCTCATAGGGAAAATGTTGATAAATGGCGAAAATTATAATATAATTCATAGTTCACTTCCTCTTTCTGCAAATTCACAAAATATTGCCGGCTGTTAGCGAAAATTCTCTCATTTAAACACCGGGCGGTTAAGTGTTAAATTCCACTTATTGGAATTGGGTTCTTAGCTTTTTGGATTTCATGCTCTACCAACGACTCTACTATAGCTCCTTTCGTAGAAATTGTGGCGGAAATGGAGGATGGAGGACCTTCTGCGGAGTTCCAGGATGATTGATAGAGCCGCAATTTGTTCCATCCGGAAATCCGGAATCCGAATCCAGGATCTGAGGTCGCAACGAAGCTTAATCCGACTACCGTCGTCGATGTCGCCACACTGTGTGACGACAATTTTGTGAAGATGGCAACCATCACCCCCGGAGCAGAGATATTTTGATAATATGCTCCGGGTGCGTTTAATTAAGACGACATCTAAGCAAACCCGGTCATTTATAAGGAGGAGATTTCAGAAAAATTTCCTACGAGTATAGAAGAGAGCGAGACATTAATTTAATGAAAGGATATTCTCGGTAACAATGGCGATAATGCCGGGGCTACACGAGAACTAGAGCAGAAAACTCCCTTTCAGCCGTAATTAAGACAAATGCGGAAAAAGGAGTCCTCCGGGCGCACATAGAAAACGAACTGAATATACATTTAATAAACGAACACGTCCTCAGAAAAGCATATAATTTCTCATTCTCGGGGATATTTATCTTAAGATGTTTATCAAAGGAGCGCAAATTTTTCTCGCAGCACCAGCCCCCTAATGATAACAACAAAAAGCAGGGCTCCGCGTGGGCCTCAGTAATTCGACGGCTACTGCCAAATTGAACGCCCTTTTCTTCTCGGGGGGCTGGAAACAGGCGGCTCCTGAGTCTTCTTCCATATTAAAAAATTTCTAAATATACAAATTCCTACACATCTTCTCTTATCTTCTTTTGGGGGCTCGTGTTTTGAACGCGCCCTCCGTGTGGTGGGTGGCATTCCGTCCGCATGAAAGGAGTAACGAGCGTCTCCCGGCGGAAGGACGAAGCCCTTTGGGGAGGACGCGCGCCTCCTTTTTTGAGCGCTCACACAATGGAAATCCTCATTTTCATTTTTGGACGTACGTGAAGACTTTTGATGCTCGTTTTGGGCGATTTTCTGATTTTGTCTGCCTTTCTATTTTTCCCTTCTTTTTTTTTTTTTTTTACTTGTCAGGTGCTCACTTTTATCCTCAACATTTTTACGCTCAACATACTTTTCGCAGGGTTCTTTATGAGAATGAATAAAAAACAATTGTCGTCGACGATTGCAATTCTCAGGGGTTTTGTTCAAGGCATTATGAAGAACTTTTGAGTCTTCTTGTCGTTCGGTTGGTAACGATTTCAGTTTAAAGCCAGACACTCAAAATTTATTGACCTTAATCGTATTGTTCTTTCTTACCAGAGCTGTAAAATAATTTTTGGAATGCATTACCATACTCAGTATAATTGCAAGTAATGGAAGCAAGACAAATTACCAGTACCATTACCAGCATTGGTACTTTAAAAAATGTAATTATCATTACCAAGATATGGTATGGGTACTTCGACAATTGCCGTACTTCAGAGGCATTACTTAAGATTACCTGGCATTACTCAGCATTAATTAGAAATACTCAGCATTACTTAGCATTGCTTAACAGTACTCATCATTACCTAGCATTACTCGCTTAGTATTTCTAAGCAATACCAAGTAATGCTGAGTAATGCCAGGTAATGCTAAGTAATGCTTCTGAAGTACGATAATGGTGAAGTACTAATACCATTACCTGGTAATGGTAATTAAATTTTTGAAGTATGAATTCTAGTAATGGAACTGGTAATTTGTAATGTAATGTAGTACTTTTTTGATACAACAGTTTAAATTTTTACAATTTTAAATAATGTAATGTAATCTGAAATAACAACATTATTTTCTAGCTCTTATTTCTAATTTACGATTAAAGAGAATCTTACTTATGTATTATAAATAGCATTTATTTCAATCCTCGGTCCAATTTCAGAAAAATTGTATTTCGCAAGTAGGTAAAAGTTTTTTTTATACTATACTTCTGCAATAGTTGATTTATCTGGTATGAATTTTCAGTTTCAGTCAAGAAAACGGTGTGTTTTTAAGAAATGCCGGATTTCCGATAGAAATAACTGTCAAATGAGCTGTCATTTGTTGTAAGTGTCAAAGTCATTTTTATTCGTTAAGATCTAGAAAATTATTATGGAAAGATATGCACCGCAATCACCATTCCAAATCGTGGAAATTTATTTCCGAAATTAGAGGTCAGTTTTAAAAATTTATGGAGCACTTCGTGCATTTTTGCACGGAATAATTGACTATTACAACGTGTTATTCGTCGTGCTATTGAACATTTTGGCTCGAACTTAGTACTGCATGATAACGTGCCACCAAGAAGACCAAGAACTTAATATGGAAAATTTTGCGTAAAAGTGTAAATCAATTGCAAGTTGATTTATGGCAAAATTTTGTTCAGCGACGAAGCTCTTTTCTGGCTTAATGAGAAAGATTAGTAAGCAGAATTGTCGTATTTGGTGTCATGCGAATCCTCAAGCAATGTAAGAGTTACCGATACATCCAGACAAATTCTTCAAAAATGCAACAGGAGTACTTATAACTCTCATTGGGGTACAGAAATATCGGGACATTGATGTTGAGGACTTGTGGTTTCAACAGGATGGCGCTACGTGCCATACAGCAACCGAAACAATCGATTTGTTGATATCAGATTCATTTTACATGTTAGATTCATTGTTATTTAAAAAGTATTCATTCGTGTAAATTAATAATGATAAAAGTAATAATAATGAGCCTTTTTTTTTTAGTATAAGTGCAAATCTCATAAAGACTATTTTACTTTACAAGAATATAGAAAAATAGTCATTATGATATTTTGGATCTATATCTACCATTTTCAAAATAAAGGACTCATATATTAAGAATATTAAATAAATAAATTATATACTGATTTAAATATTTTATTATTTATTGAATAAAAAAAGAAAAACCCTTAAAAGGTATCATACAATTTCATTCCAGGCAAATTGATCTTCTCAAATTTCTAGAAAAATCGAATGACTTTTAACAGTCATTTTTCCTGTCACTATAAAAATAATGTAATAATGAAATATAACTTTTAATAATGATAATAATATATTTAATTGCATTTAAATGTCTTTATTAAACTTAAAAGAAATTTATTTTGTTGATACCTTTAACGAGAAATCGCGCAATCTTTTGTTAAAAAGAAAAGAAAATGGAATTAACGCGCTAGGTCCATTAAGACCGAGATCTTTTAAAACAAAACGCGATTGGGCACTTTTTACACTCAATACCTGTAAGATTCTAGCGAAAAACATGTTTACCTGTCAGGGATTAAGGGCTAAGCTATTAATTAATTTTTCTCGAAAACAAAAGCGAATTGCGTCTTACGCTTTTACGTTGTTACTAAGGGGAACCTACCCTACAAAATATACAAAAATTAAAATAATCTGCGATTACCGAAGTGTACTACTCTCCTTGTTAGACAAAACCTCCCTAGTTTAAGTTGTTTTTGCTGATTCATTTTGTTATATTTATAGTGTGTTATTAAGCGAAATAAATAAATAAATAAATAAGCAACACTCATCCCACTCACACCTGGGTACATATCTAGAAAAAAAAAAAAAACAAAAAATGCAAACTAATTCCATTTAATTCAAAAATTAAGTAAATTTCGTCCATTGAGGCGCATTCTCTTTGGCGATCGATCGGTGAGCCCCATTCATAGGTAAATATTTCGAGCCCTGAAAAAGCGAATCCCCCCCGCACAAAGTCTCAGGTGTAAAATGTATTAAAAAAGAGGACGGACGTAGAGATCCAGGGCAAGGTATCCCGCAGTAGGAATAATTTAAAACCGCTTCCTTCTGTCTTCCTTCCTGCGCCATTTATCCTAATTTTTCACCGGGGCCCCGACCCTCTGACAAAGAATTTCAATAAAATGTTCTCGCCGGGTATTTGTGTTACAATAAGAAATAAATCCACCCATGAGTATCAAGCCATTTTCCGGGATATATTTCAATGTAGTGGGGCCTGGTGTGTCGGGATCTCGGTGTCCCGGGGGAACGGCAGGACATATTTCCCGCCGATGAATGCCCATTTGGTGGCCTGGTATAGCTCCGCGTGTGCGGACAAGTTGGGCGGCGGCGGCAGTGAGAAATTTCCCACCTACTCTTTACGTATGTTGGGGGTTTTTGGAGTCGCTGCCAGTGCCATCTCTAAGGAGGTTTGGAGTGTGAGTGAATGACTGAGACTGAGAGACCTGAGGTTGATCCAGGGTGCAGGCAGGCGCTCCTTCAGGATGTAAATTCGACCGCAATCGTGTCGTACGATAAAGAAATGAACTCTGGTGGAGGAGCCGAACCGCTCGCTGGCATCTCGTAACGACTCGCCAAATCGCATCATCATCTTTTTCTTAAACCACAAAGGGAATTGTACAAATTTGGGGAGACCGTAAATCATCCCTAATGGAACTATAAAAAAGAAACTCAGCGCACCATCCATCTTCGGCCGCTGAGGGCGCACCGAGCGGTGGTGGTGGAGAGTGTTTCGGCGTCCCCACCTTTTTGCTATTCACGGCGAAGCGCGCGCGGTTGGACGGTGGGGTGGCGGCTACCGTTCAGGGAGTTTTCACCTTCCTCACCTTTTCAATTCACATGACGTAGTCCGGAGGGAGCCCTCGGGCTCATTATCCAGGGCTGTGTTCGCATTAAGCAAACAATTCCCTTACTTTTCCAATGCCGCCACGCCACCACTGACGACGACTATGACGACGAGGAGCGATGGTACACCCGGCAAAAAGCTCATCCAGACCGAGGTGCGAGGACTGTTTATAAATCACTCAATCCCAGAGGATTTCCCTTTTGCCAAGGGCTCTGGATGACTACAGGTTCGGGTGGGGGGCTCGTCCGCCTTAAGCCCAGTAAGAGCTTACATGTCCCTGCAATTTCGGAGGCAAATGCTC
Organism: Dysmachus trigonus; assembly: GCA_949715965.1. Classification (NCBI taxonomy): domain Eukaryota; kingdom Metazoa; phylum Arthropoda; class Insecta; order Diptera; family Asilidae; genus Dysmachus; species Dysmachus trigonus. Next base: position 80,324,071 of record OX454321.1, read on the forward strand.
CCTTCTAATTTTATTTACAGCAAACACAGAAAGGAGACCCATCTTGAAAAAGTCAGTGAAAGTGAGCGAAGACTCGTAAAGCGCTGAGGCAGAGAAGCTGAAGCATCAGCGAAGCGCCCTCGCCTCGCCAGCCAGCCAGCCAGCAGCTGAAGCATCAGCGTTCAGTCCTTCAGCCTTTCAGCCCTTTCTTTCTTTCCTCCTCATCCATTGCTTTGGTGAAGCAGCGACAAATCCTTTTTGGTGGTGATGACGAACAAAATAGAGATGCTTCTACACCATCCCGAGGAGTGTGGAGTGGAGTCGAGATCTTAACAGGAAGAAGTAAACTTTTTTTTTTCTCCGGGAGTGGGAATTTTACCACCAATTCCCGAACAGTCTCGAGTTTCAGTCGAACTTTCGACTTTTATGGCCAGACAAGATTGGAATGGACAGTCCCAGAAATATTAGCTGCTTCTCCCCAACCCGAATCGAGTTGAGAGGAGTCCCGATTGGCTTCTCTTGGTTAACAGCACACCAGAAAACCCAGGTGGTTTTTGTTCCAGAATCCAGACCGTATAGTTGAATTATGGCCCGGGACTCCACTGGCACAAAGGAAAAAGTACGTTTAAGGAAGTGGCTGTGAGTCGACAAAGTCAACTTGCTATTTAAAAAAAAAAAAACAATTCTTTTTACTATATGTTATACCGGAGGGCTGTTTCGATCTTTCTCTTCGATTTTTCTGTGGCATCATCTATCCGCCCTATCTAATAAATTATTATTCGAAAAGTTTTTTTTTTTAAATGATTAATTTCCCGCCAGATGACATCGTAACCTTGGGTGGGAAGGGGGATAGAATAGGATAGGATACACGTGCACAATAATTACCACTATATACCATCCCCTGAAGGCACGAAAGGTGAAATCGTCCTTCAAAACGATTAACCTTTCCGTGTTATGCTTGAAATTATGAAATTCCAACAGAAGACATTCTAGGGATAATTCAGAAATATAAATATACAATTTTGGAATGAGACATGGCACGTTTTCAGACTTCTAAATTGTATTATGGCAGTTATATAATTTTCTTTTTTTCGTTTTCATTTAAGATATAATTTCATCGTCACGCAAATATAAGAAGTGATATTTTACAAGAGGCTACAAAAAAAAAAAATTTAATTAATTAACTAAAATCATAACAATTTTTGAATTCGTGTCTGTAAAAGATTGTGGAAATTTAGGAATATTGTATTATATTAATGTACATGGAGAATGTTAGTTATATTTAGAATTTCTTCCTAAACGAACATTTTGGTATCGATTTATTTTTTACCTAGGAAAATGTAAAAATAATAAAAACAAAATTCCACAAATCATTTCCCATGTAAAATTTTCCGCTTTCCCGGAAAATTCCAAAATAGCATTTCTAATATGGCGGTGTGGTGAATAGATAAAAAATGTTCATCAAATAATCTTTTTATAGGTATTTGATGTTGCTCATTACGGAATTTGAGTCAATATTTGATTTCAGGAATGCCGTATTCAATAAGGCAAAAATATTTGTTGTGATGGAAATATGATTTAAAAAAAAGTTTCCACAGTCCTATCGATTTCACCGTGATTTTCTAAAATAATGTTGTTCTCGAGTTCTTGAATAATAATTATTATGAGCTCAAGATAAAAAAAATATAACATTTAGAGAATGGTAAAAATGTTTTTTCCGCTAAAATTTTTTTTTAAGAAAAATATAACTGTTCAAGACGCCATTTTTGAATTTTCCGTTAGAAATTTTCCTATTCTGATTGCAGATTAAAAAAAAACTGGAAATTTTACACGGGAAAATTTACTTTTGGAATTTATTTATTATCATTTTTACATTTTCCTAGGTACAAAAAAAACGAATCGGTACCAAAATGTCCGTTTATTATTTTTTTTTTTTTAATTTCAAAAATCGTCAGCAAAACATCAGAAGAATATGCTCTCAAAGTTTTAGATTTGTATTCTTTTCGAAACAAGTTGCTACTCGCGTATTCGAAACAATAAATTAGTTTTTTTCAAATACGACAATTTTTTCAATTTTCGTGCATGTTTACTCAAAAAGTAATTGACCGATTGGTTTAAATTTTTGTATAAATTTACCTTATTGAATTGCCAATAATATGAAGTAACAATTGGGATGATATCATTGTTTAAAGTATCTTTTTTTTGCATAAAGCTTCAGAAAAGAGTGAAAATTGATATCTTTTTCTTTAAACAGTCATAAAATATTCAATTTTTAACTTTCTTGACCTCAAATTAGTTCATATTTTTTCATATGACCCCGAGGATGCACAGAAGCTAAAAATTCAGCGCACGAAAATCATTTAAATTTTAATTGTAACAAAGAAATGTATACGTATAAACTTATTCGCTTACGAACACTATCAACAAATTTAATATTCGCGAAATCTATTTGAGTTTTGGTAAAAGAAAAAATTTTTAATTTCAAAATCACTTCTAACTACGTCTAGATTGAGTCTGGATTCAATTTCACATACGCAGATTGTATTGAAACCTGATCTAGTGGATCCGATCTTACTTAGCTGGCTGGATTGACTCGAAATGATAGCTCGAAAATTCAATCCAATCTTGATTGATTATCTCAATCATGTATACATTAATAGCCCTCGTATATGCTTGAAAACAAAATTATATCATCTACACAATTTATAATAGCTATTTTTACCCGTATTCCTAAAGCGGTGACGAATCAAGATTTTGTGCCTAATTGCCTGAAGGTATGAAGCTTGTATTTTTTATAAAATCGTAAAAACTTCAATTCAAGAATTCAGTTTCTGAGGTTGGTGATTTCAGCACTTGATTTTCTGAAGCTGAATTGAATAATCGAATGCAAAAATATATCCCCCGTTCTAGAATTTAGTTTCTACAGTCAATTGTTCAATTCAGCTCAAGAAAAGCAATTAGTCTACTCAATTCAGCAAATTGTAAAAACAGAATTTTCGAATACCTGTACCTGACTTAAATTTAAATCTTAGGAAAGTTAATTTATTCAATTGTTAGAATTTTTAATTTAATTATTTATTTATTTTTAATTACTGCTGAAATTGGGATCAATCTTATTCAGCCACATATTCAGCTATTGTGTCACGGCAGTCAAAGCAGATATAACCTCAATAATACCAGAACTGCCAATTAGAGCTTTTTAAAAGCTGCAAAAGCTACTGTTCTGCTTTCGGGACAGTTTTATTAGCTTTTTTCTGCTTTAGCATGTCACGGCCTTTATACTGTAAAATACATAATATTAGTAGTAGTAATTCATAGTCCAGATATCGTCTCTCAAGACCACAATTTAAATAGATATTACCATACTTTTATCAAAAAGCCAACAGACCATTATTATTGTCTTTTTCCAGTTCCTAAAACATCAATCCTTCATAATTGAAATTCGTGGACTGACGTCGTCCACTGCCGAAATATCCCCTTTAAATTATGACAGGCGACCGCCTCCTGGTCGGACCCACACTTCCTGGTCCCGGTCTAGGTCTCGGTTCTGGTCCTGGTCCTGGTCCTGTCGCTGTCAATAAAGCACAAAATGGCAGAGCAGAGTGTGCCCACAGTAACCTTTCCGATTTCCGGGCACCAGAAGGTATCCCCCGCAATATTGAGCCCACGCCGGGAGAGGGAGCCCATCACGATTCAGCATCGGTCGTCATTAGTTTTGTGTTATAAGATAAATTTCTGCATTTGGGTCAAACGTGACGAGGAATATGATAAACGTCCCCTGAGCATCCCGATTAACAGGAGGACGCACGACGGTGGCGGTGGCGGCATTGAGCGGTTCCTTCTTCCCTTTCCTTTTACGTATTCCCGACGGTTGGCGTTTTTGCCGGCCGCCCCCCCAAATCGGTGTGGTCCTTCGTTGACGTATTGCGCGTTCGAAGATTCATCCTTGTGGAGGATGGTCATACCACAAAAAGAGAAGAGACCAGCGAACGCATGTACGAGCAAGTGTAATGGACCCATGCGGAGGAGGATTCACCTACGCTTTCCAGGAAGCTAATCTGAGAATATATATACGCACATAATGGGAAGAGGACTGATCGGAGCCTCTGGAGTCCGGGCTGTAGGCGGGAAGGGCACTTGAGCATCGCACTTTGGGTAATTAATTTACCACCGCTTTGAATATTAATTAATTTTTGGGAATTAAACGCCTACTCAATTCAAGTTTTAAAGCAACCAATCAAAATAACAGGCGATTTATCTATCTATAAACATTATCTCCTTAGCAAGCTTGTATCTGATTTATGATTTTCTATTTAGGTATAAGGAAAAGGTCATTCAAAATTCAAAATGAAATTAAGAAAGAAATATTATAAGAGCATTTAAGCCGTAATCTTAAGCTTATCAGATAAACAGAAAGAAGAGTTTTTTAAGAGTTTAGAAAGTAAGAAATCTTTGGCAAGAGCCTAAGCTAAGAAAACTCATTAAAAATTCGATAAGAATCATATAAATTCTAATATGCAAATCGTGACTTTTGATGAATTTTTACAGGGTGAAAGAAAACGAAGAAAAGTTTGAACATTTAAATACTTTTAAATAGAATGGCATTCAGTTTCAGAAATAATTTAAAAAAAAAAAATGCTTCTTTTGATAGAATGTTTCTGCTTTAAAACCCATCGAATGATATATTTTATATTATGTAGTATTAAGGCATTTAAATACTACATATATAAAGACAAGTTGCTGTATTAAATTACGAAAATTTCTATCTTTTCAAACACGTTTTCAAAATAATAAAATTTGAAACAGAAAGTCTAAAAATTACAATTATCATACAAATCAAGTATGTTGGCGTTTAAACGTAATATCACTTAAAGGGTTAGGGTTTGTCAGGGTTTTAAAAAAATCGATTTTTTTATTTTTGCATTTTCTTAAAGTATAATGTTTTGAAAATATTGTGTCAAAATTTCAAGTAAATTCAATTAATAGTTTTCGAGATATCCTTCAATTACTGAAGGACTCTCCCACCATCGATGGGCGAGTGTAAAACTTTAAATGAGTTTTTCTTGAAACTATGTCTTCAAAGTCGGTGACCACTGTAATTCAAAAACCACTTGACGGATTTGAATGAAATTTATACAGCTTATAGAAGACATAAAAAACTAGGGCTTAATCGAAGAATTTTGCTGTTGTATTAAAACTAATATTTTTTTATAAACAAAAAACTAGTGATTATTTCCTTGAACACACGAGATTACATTATTTGCCATTCGCCATTTGTTAATTTTCAAAAAAAAAAACAGGTTCGATTAGTTCCAGTGGCTTTCCCTAATATTACATTTGAGAAAGAATTATTTAATTGTTTAACAAGGCGTCCACCGTTTATGAGAATAAAATACGCGACTTTTTGCTTCCAAAACTTCCGGACAACGACTTTTGCCACACAATCGGAAGAACAATTTCGCGATAATCTTATTTCAAAAAATGGTCCTATCAATTGGCCACCAAGATCGTGTGATTTGAAACCACTGGACTATTTTTTATGGGGATATTTGAAGTTTCTGGTCTATGCTGATAAACCGGCTTCGATAGATACATTGGAAACCAACATAAGATGTGCCATTGTGTATATACGGCCCCAAATTCTCGAAAAAAGTGGTCAAAAATTGTAAAATTGTTAGAAATATCTAACTGGCAGCTGTGGTGCTCATATGCCTAAAATTGAATTTAAATATTACATGTTAAAAAATTATTTTTCGAACAAAACCAAATTTTCTGGTCAGTTGCACAATTTTTATGTGTTTTATTTAAATTTAAAATTTAAAATATCAGAGTAGAGTACGATTATTTTCCCTCATTTACAATAACTGGAAAAGAATTAATAGAATTTCTCTAACCTATCCAAGATTACAAATTCTAAGCTTCCTTGATCTTTCCTTAACTTTCCATAAAGTGGACACCCTATTTAACTATAAAATACATAGAATATACGATTTATTTTCCCACCGTGCTTGCTATTATGGTACTTGTAAAACAAAAACCCGCATTTTATGACACTCTCTCTAATTATTTAAGTATAATTAGTGTAGGTGCTATTCCTTCCCAAAAATAATCATACGAAACTCTTTACATTTCGAAAATCCCAACCATGACCTCAAGTGCTTGGACACGTCTTTCGAAAGGTCCATTAAACTGACCTAACGTGACATCGAAGTAATTTACCACAACTTAAAATGAAAGAAAGGCGGGGGCGGCATGGAACATAAAACCAATTCCCACTTCAATTGTGCAATTGACGAGATGGAGCCCCGTCTGGATGTCAGAAAAGTCGCCCGGCACGTATCTTACAAGCAGCATCGTCAGCAATTAGCCCAAACTTGGTCCTAATTAATTTTATAAACTTGAATGCTATACATAAAGGAAACGATAACCTGTTAAAACTTTGCCAATAAAACTGTGACGCGACAGGGGGACGGAAGGGACATGGCAAGATGAAAAACTTTCCCCTTAGAATGTATACGCTTCTTGCTTGATGATGATGTCCTTTTAATGGTGATTGTTAGCCCCTTCAGCCATCTTTAATTATCCTTCACTATAGTTTTGAAAAAGTTCACCGACAAACTTTGTGGGAAAGAAAAAGGAGAGGACAGGAAAAAAAAATTTTTTTTTTTTTTTTTCACTACTCAAACTCCTGGAAGTTTTTTTTTTTATTATTATTTCCTCTCTTTACTTTCTCAAGGGAAAAATAAAAGAGGATGGAGAAAAATTTTTCGAAGTTGGGGGGGGTTGACGAACAGGAAATGTAATTAACATAATCCTTAACAAATTTGACTTTATAGCAAAAGTTATTTTAATATATGCCCGGAGAATTTCAACGGCCGATGGCAATGGGTACTTTTATGAAGAATTAATTTTTTTCTTTTCCTCAGACAAATTTGAATTTGAATTGGTTGTTGCAGAAGGAATTCTTTTGTGGAGTTCTTCCCGAATGAATATTTTGGAATAGTAAAAATAGTCGGACTTTGACCAAATGCATTAATCTCAAAGGTAAGTAGAAATATTTTCAATACTGGTTATTTTTAATTCGAAGATGATTTAAATCTGGGGTTGCTGAAATACGCAGGATAAAATATACCAATCGATTTATTGAAGTATTCTGAGCGACGTTTGTTATTGCATCTTACATCACTTAAATGTTTTTAAGTCCTTGCAAGGACTTTGGAAAGACCAAAACTGGAAAACCTTAACCTTAAACCTTAAAATTATACTTTTTTACAAATTTTCACAAATCTTTTACATTAACTTTACTTTTTGACTACTTTGGTTTCTTTCCCATTCTACTACAATATATATTACATTATCTGTCCTAACTCTAAAATATTTTTTAAATTTAATCGATTTAAAAACTAAGTTAAAAACATAAAGCTCTATGCAGGCTTACATTTAAAAGTATAAGTTGATTGATTAATATTTTGTTGTATTCATGACATGTAACATACTTTAAATTACCGATCGATTCTATGGGGTGTCCTGATGAACATTTCTGTGAACAACCCTTCTATCAGATCACCCCTTAACTCCTAAAATAGCGATTGAAAATTTTATGTTCTTGAATGGAGGTGCCCTCATATAAATCGTAATAACTTTCTTCAAGGATATTGCAGAATAATAAAGAAGGGTGCGTTAGAAAGTTAAAAAGTAGGTGTTTTTTACTTTCCATTAATACTTTACAGATGATGATCCGCTGACAACAAAATGGATTTGGCCATTTTTCGAAAAATCCAAAAATGTTCCAAAAAATTCTGAAAAATTAATCCTGGTGAATTGAGTTGAGTAAAAATATCACCAAGTTTTTTATGATGAAATTGGGTGATATTTTTACTCAGAATCAATTTTACGAATAAATTTGATAGCTAACAATTAGCTAAAGAATACGTGTGAATTTTTCAAAAAATTTTGGGACATTTTTGGATTTTTCAAAAATTGACCAAATCCAAAAAACCAAAAATAGTCGAAAAAATTCACACATTTTCTTTGGCTTATTTCAAGCATTTTCTGTTCTAAAGAGCATCCCCAAAAATCCCCTATATACGATTTTGGAAGCAAATCGCCCCAATTTTCTATTCGAATCGTACAATTGGGCTTGCGTGCACAAAATTCTCATTTTGGTGCGTTAATAGGTTAAACAAAGAAAATAATCGTGGCGATCCCTCAAGTCCTTTAAAAGATATTAACAACTTCTTATTATCACAAAAATAAAATTGGGAAATATTTCACTTTTTAATGTACAACATGTTCAAAGCAACCCCTATTTTAAATGAATGCAAATTCTCGCTTTTCGCTTGAAGGATCTAAGGAATGAATTCCCCGAATTACCCAAAAATCCATTTAATGATATTTTTTCTTCTTTTTAAAAAGACCAGTGATTCTGTGTCAAAAATATTCTTTTCGTCAATATTTTCGAGGATTATTACGATAAAAAATTAATTTTGTTTTCTATGATTTATGATTATCGAAATATTCAACAAAATAATTAATTAATTTTCAATTATTAATATCTATCTTAATTATCTAAACAATCGGTAATTCATGGGCCAGATTTTTTTCTAGAATGATGATTATTAATTTGTTGATACTTGATAATTCGAGTGTTTTAATTAGAAATTATTAAAATAATTAGAAAGACAATATAATTTGTTGTGACAAAACTTTGTAGTACTGTATTTTATGCATATCTTATCTAATGGATTAGTACACTTCAATTTCAACAACACCGTGTATAATACACAGAAGAAAATCACATTACCTAACAAAAAGTAAAATATCTACTTCAAAAATTTAATTTCAATAAAGTGTCCATTAAAAGAATTTTTCCTCCCGACTACGGCCCCATCTAGCTGCCATAATTGGCGAAAAAGTATAACGTCCGTAAGGCGGTCGCATAAATTTTTTAAAAAAATTCAATTTCAATTTGTTTTGTGAAAAGTGCAATGAGAAGAGAAACGTGCCGTGACGATGCTGTTGCACCCGTGCGCCGCGCGTCAGAACATCCCTCAAGTGCATTTAATTTGGTTCTCGTTCTTTATTCATAGCACTCCCCGGGAGGCTCCTCCCCGGGGTTTTTGGAGTCGCAGAAAAAGGCGAGAAATCAACAGGTCCGTTTCGCCCCATCTCTCAAGCGCTGCCGGTGATATTGAGGGGTGTGCAACAATTTTCGTCAAAAAAAAATATTCGACGTCTATGCAAAGTGAAAAATCCTTGGTATTCGTAAGCTCTCAAAGGATCTGATGCTTCTTTTGCTTCTTAAAGCGTTGGGGGGATGATGTTTTATTATTTTTTTATTGAATTTTTTTTCCCTTTTTTTTGCTTTTCATATTTTCTATAAAAAGATATTTCAACGAGCACCAGAGGTATCAAAAGTCACGCGAAACTCTGACTCCGTAATTATGTGATATTATGAAAATTACATGAAAATATATTTTCAATGCGCGGCTGCTTTTGAATCACCCTGTATACTTGAAGCCCACACTTTCTCCTTTTTTTAAGGGATGGAGGGATGCTGTCGTTTCAGGTACCATCATCTGAATTGGTAGGAGAGCAATCTGTCGGGTCCGGAAATTGTGAAATATTTTTTTTAACCTCCTGAGAAAATGTGCACTTTTTTTTAATACTTACTGACGAGCGAAAAAAAAAAACAAGAAAATTCGGATAAGATGATGAAGTTCTTAATACTTAATGGGGTTCAGGGAATTCAGCGGAGGCTCCCAAGTGGGCAAAAGTCGGTGCTTGTTTTTATCTAAGAAGTGCGCACTTTACGTCGATGGATCCGTTTTTGTTGCTTGGTGATTTGAACGAAATAAAACCTGTCTTTTGTTTTATTTTCCTCCGAGGTCCAAAGAGGATGTGCTCTTAAAGTCTTTTGGATTTTTTTTTTCCCTAAGCTTGTTTTTTCCTTGAACAGAAATTTATAAGACTTATTAAACTCAGGGGTGTAGCATGAGTTTTTACCGACCCCCCGGTATTTTCGGAATTCGGTCCGAAAGGTTCAAAGGAATTCAAATGAGTTCGAAATTAATAAAAAAAAATAATTATTTAAAATAATAAATAATTATATAATATTAATTTGAGTTTAGAAGTCAAGTAAATTATATGAGTCGTTATTTATGAAAGTATATTAGTATAAAAAAATGTTATTTAGTAAAAAATTATATATTTCGTTCCTAATTTTAATTTATTTAATTTTACCAAGAAAATAAGAAATTCTTGTAATTTTTAATATGTTTAATTAAAAATTTAATATTTTTGAGGTATAAAATCATTCTTATATAGAATATTCTTATAGAAAGCAAATATTCTCTTCAAGAAAATTTCTTTGAAAAAATAATTTATAAATATTAAATATCACTAAATACACTGGTCAACAATAAAAAAATTTATATACGATTTTTCCCGAAGATTATGAATTTCTAAATGAAAATGTTCAATTAGCTGCCTTTTTCAAGGAATAGTTGAGTGAAAAAGTAAAAAAAAAAAAACCCATATTTCAACCATATTTGAAAAATCATCAGCTTGTAACATGGCTAAAACCTAAGTTGGAACCTTGAGCCATTATGACAAAATACGAAATGTCTTAAAAACGTTCGTAATATTCCTTGAAATGCAAATTTTATACCAAACCGATTATTTCATGCAATAGATGCTGAGTGAAGATAATAATAGATACATGCTTATGAAAACAGTATGGAGATTAGTGGTATTTTATATTTCTAGGATAGGATTCAGGCTTTGATTAGAGCCATGTTACAAACTCCTATGACTATCTGTTAGGTTCGGTTAGTGTATTTTTTCAGCTTAGATATAACTTCGTATGATAATAACTGTCAATTCGAGCTGTCACAATGACATATGATATTTTCTGTAGAGTCCCAAAAATTTATAATCACTCTAACACATTTCAAAATGTTAACGTCGTCGTTGGATAAGGAAGTTTTCAGCCAAATTTAAATTAGTAATTTCAGAACTTGAGAGGAGAAAGAAAATTTGTAAGAAAGGAATTTTTAATTGAAAAGAAGAAGGAATATATAAGAAAAAAATGACCAGAAATTTCTGACTGTTTTATTTCTTGTTTGAAAAAACTGAAAAATTCAGATAAAGTAGTAAGCTGATGTAGAAGGAAATCTACTTATATAAATACAATCAAACAGAATTTATAACTTATTTAATAAGCTAAAGCTTCTTATATAAGTATACAGCGAAACCTTCCTACAAGTTATCCTACAACACGGTTTCACTCTTACACGATAAGAAAATTGTGGAAAACCTCGTATAACACGGTAACCTACAAACACGGTTTACTCTTGACACGGTAATGAAATTGTGTACAACACTAGACTTAGAACAAGCAGAAAGGCAATAAAAAACAAATGTTTAAAGAGGGCAGAAGATGTGAAAAATTCAAGCAAAGAAAACAAAACAAAGTGATAATAATAAATAATCCTTAACAAATATTATACAGAGAACGCTCCTATGACACGGTAGATAGGTGCTTAGAAAACGCCTTGTTGTATGAAAACGTGTTATATGAGACTAGGAGCCAGTACAAAATAGAAGGATGTATTCTGAAAACTTTTTTAAACCAAATATTTTATATTTTTCAATTCAAAAATGTTTATTTAAAATATAAATATATAAGTTTCGATTTTTTGTCATGCCAAAACCAATAAAAATCGCAACCTCGATTTTTGACCTAAAAATATATGCGGTAATTTATTGTAACAAATTTTTGGCGGTCAGAATGAAATTTTTTTTTCAAAATTTGGGAAATTTTTGTTTTTCAAAAACTACAGACTTTAGTAAAAATGTGTTAAGAATAAAAAATGTACCTTAGAACTAATCTAAAAACACTCTCCAATTTTTTGAGTAGCATCTGATGCAATTTTTAATTTTTCAAAGAATCGTGAAAACAAAATTTCGACAAACGTCGTCAAATAGTCTGAAAAAATTTGATAGTGTTCTTTGACTAATCCTTACAATAAAATATATTTGATATTAACAAATTTTCATTTTCGATTTCGTACATATTTATTGAAAAATTGTAAAAACCGAAAAAAAAAAATAGAGAATTATTTATAAATTCATACACTCGCGCCGGTATTTATGTTGACAAGTGTCAATTTAATGAGATCAACACACACTACAAGTCTAAATAATATTATGTCACGGGTGTATTGGTACCATTGTAACCTTCTAGTTGCTAGTTAGAAGGAGATAGCATGAGAACGTAATTGCATCGTTTTCTCTTTGATCAAATAGCGATAGCCACAGACTACGAAATATCACGGGAGGGTGTCAACCGAATCTTCAAGAAGATTAAAACGACAGGATCTGCCCATAATCGACCAAGAACAGGAAGGAAGACCAAAACAACACCTCGGATCGATCGACTTATTCTCAAAGAAGTATGACGTAATCCGTTCGTAACCGCTAAAGAAATAAAAGAAGAACTGAATTTGCCTATACAGTTGACTCAGATTAAATCTAGAATTGCTGAAGCAAAGTTACATAGCCGAATAGCCAGAAAAAGACCATATATTTCACCTAAAAATGCTCACGTACGATTACAATTCGCAAAAAAGTATATTAACGAACCAATGTCTTTTTGGGAGAATGTTATCTGGAGTGATGAGAGCTTGTTTGAGTTAAAATCTAATAGAAGACGAAAAATGGTTTGGCGGAGAGTTAAGGAAGCTAATAAATCAAATTTGATCATACCGACTGTTAAGCACGGTGGTGGGTCAATTACGGTATGGGGTTGTTTTTGCTACAAAGGCTCAGGGAAGTTACATATAATTATGATGACAAATTGACAGCCGAAAAGTACCTTGCAATATTAAAAACTCATCTTCTTGAAACTGTAAAAGAATTGGGAATAACAGGGTCGTTTACCTTCCAACATGACAATGACCCCAAACACACCGCTAAAATTGTAAAGCAATTTCTACAAAACAATAATATTATTACGTTACCATCGCCTTCACAAAGTCCAGATCTTAATCCTATTGAAAACTTGTGGGATGAACTCGACCGCTCTATTCTGCAACGGGAGCGCTACAACAAAACTATATTTTCTGAAGCATTGAAACGAGGTTGGTCTAATATACCTATAGAGATATTAAGGAAAGTAGTCCGAAGTATGCCATCAAGATTAAAGGAAGTCATTAAAGCAAAAGGGTATCATACGGCATACTGAATTTTTTAAATTTCTTATAAAATGTTTTTTTTTTTATTGTTTGTCAACATATTTTTCGAATTGTGACTTTATAAAGTTATGTTTATATTTTCGGAAATTCTCATTAAATATAGTTGTAAATATCTACTGTGTTTTCTTTGTATCACGAGGAAATAAATACATAAACCCTAACATTATTCAATGATTTATAATTAAATGAGGAACATTTTTGTTTTCAAAACTACTTTGTCAATATAAATACCGACGCGAGTGTACATATGAAATACGCGCATTTGTTCATAAATTTACAGATTTTTACCATTTCCCAATAATTCTGTAGTGAATTAAAAAAGAGACAATGTATTAAACTCTATTTTTGATATATAGTATGTTTGTAAATTTTAAAAAGATATGTATGCGGAAAGGTTGATTTCATGGATATTATATTGAAAAATGCCTTTTTTGAAGGTATATCAAAAAAGTACCGATGGTATGATTTTAATAACATTATAACGTAATTGTATGGATACCCCCAAGTCATCTAACTCCGAAATTAGTGGGGTTCAAGCAAGTTCTATTTAATGTTTTCCTTCGGTACCGTGTAAGGTAATGCATTCCAAGAATAATGCATTATTTTACATCTCTGATTATAGTTTGAACTTATCTCTTTGACTTGTATTTCCGAAAACCCTTTCATAGCTAATCCCCAAAATTCGCCATCATCCAGGTGCAACATTATCTTTATCAGAACACCTCTACACCATCCGTTTTGTGATAACTCAATTTTCGCCCGCGTTACGCACAATCATCCCGGAGTAAGTGGCCCTTGCAGCATTGTCCGTATGAATTGAATAGATTTCGAATTTGATTTCACCTGGACAAGGTATACGCGGTCCCGAATTAGGGTCCACACTCCGGGCGGCCATCAATTCCAGTCAACGTTCGATGTGCACGAGACCGCGTCGAATTTGAATCTGCAGGGTGCCTGCATTGCGCGCCGGCCGTTGCAATGTGATATGCGATATGCATTCCCTGGAATTTTCGCACTTAATGAAAATATGGCAGCGGCGGAGCATCCCGAATCCGTTCAATAAGTGGATTTGTTTTATGGTGCAATCGACGCGGATAACAAGTTTGGAATTGCAGTCGTCGTGCAGTGCTCCCGTGCTTTTGTTCACAGCAGAACAGTACCGCCTGGCGAATTAGTACTAATTTTCGGCCCCCAAAAAGGGGAACAACACACGGTGATCCACGCACCCCCTGTGGAACCTCTCAACCGAACCCACTGGTTCGAATCGACACCTTGAAAATCCTGTTCTGTATGCAGGACAGGAGTGCCCGATTGCACCATGTTACCTCGGTGTAAATTCCCACTCCTGGATTTTGGGGAGTTGGACGACCGCCAGGAATATTATGATTTTATAGGCGACTTCCATTTTCTCTCTTCCCTCCAGCAGAGTAGATTATTTCGTAATGATAGTGTTAAATGTATTCGATATCGACAATTGATATTTGGCTATTTTTACGCCCTCCAGGGTCCAAAACTCAAGAAGGAAACTCTCATTCCCTCCCTTCTCGAAAATATCAAATTTTCTTGTAATGGCCTTTCGAACGTGACTGCAGTTGAGCCAGTTTTTCGGGGGTGCGAATGTTTTATGGGGACAATTTTCCCATCGTAAAGATACCACACCCCCCCAGGGAAGAGGACGAGGTGCTCCGGTGACCATCCATTGAAAGGATTGCACGTCCGAAGTTCGTTCCACTCGACGATCTGCTAAAAATACTCTCGTTTCCTAACCGAAAAGACGAGAATAGATTTTCATCTGTAAAGGGGAAAAAACGAGCTATTGATTACCGCAACTAAGGGGGTTCCTAAGGGATGAGGAGTTGACGTAAGGGTGGGTGGACCTGGACACGAACTGCACAAGCGAATTGCTTCGCTGCGGCAGGAATGCCGATAAGCTCCGTCTTATCCTGGGTATTATCAAGCAGCCGGTCAGGGTGATCCCAGAATCCAGATGCATTCAAGTCCGCGTCCTCTCCTGACCTCCCATCGCCGAGATCATCGACTACAAAAGAAACTTTTAATTGCTTTTATTTTCGAGGGATGCGCTGGCCAAAGCTGTGGCCACTGCAAATCCCTTAAACAGATGCAGAAGGTGCATCCGTGAAAAATTGAATTGTCCGAATTAACTTTCGTCTGAGTTTGCGATTTTATCTAAAGCTTTGTGGTTTCTCGGGGAATGGAGAAGATTTAAGGCGGATTAAGAGGTGACGTGGAAGGAAAACTGAAGGATCTAATTAAATGGAAGTATTAAGAAGGGCTTAATAAGCGATTTGCAATTTTTGAGAATAAGTTTTAAACTCAATCTATAATTATGCAAACTTATTTTTAAGGAACCGTGTCAGCGATTATTTAAAAAGAAAAGAAACTTTCTGAGACATACCAAAAAGTTTGAAAGTTATATACAAGAATTTATTAGACATTTACGAATTGATTGAATACTGATGTTTTTTTTAAATTCAATAGAACTTTAAATTTCTTGCAGCAATGTAGGCCGTATGTCATGAACAACACGAATAATGTTGACTATCAAATTTTCAATTGTTGCTGGTTTATCAGGACAAATCAGTGACTTCACGTAAACCCATAGGAAATAGTCGAGAGGTGTCAGGTCACACGAGCTTGGAGGCATTGTGATTTCTATAAATCGATGGTTTATATCGTTGTACGGCACGTAGCGCCATCCTGTTGAAACCACATCTCACCAGGTCCGACAACCGTTCCTTAAGCAAAGATTTATTCGTGATTACTTGCCAGACTATACTGAAGATACGGTACAGTGACAGAAAATTATAACCAGTACGACTAAGAGTACCCTAAAAAAAAAGAGGGTTTTTAGCCTGTTTTTCAAATATCTGTAACTTTCATATAATTTTTCTTAGCGAGTAAGAGTGAAACCGTACTGTAAGATACCTTCTAAGAAAAGGGGATAACTTTCGATTTTATAGATTAAGAAGAAAGTTAAAAAAAAAGTTATTCCAAAGAGCGCCTCAATATGAAATCTCTGAAATTCTTGGAGCTTATCCTTGAAAATCTCGATTCTGTACTGTTCAAATTTTTTAATACGAAAAATATCTTTGGAGAATTTTACATAAAAAATTCTTCTCTACCGGAAGTTAAATTGATTATATAAAGTCTATTGGATAATAAGAAATTCCAACTTTTACCTCAGAAATCGTTTAAATCAACGAAAATCTCTATTTCAATACTTTCTTTAGCTTATCAAGTTATAAATTCTGTTTGACTGCATTTTTATAAGTAGATTTTCTTCTACATCAGCTTTTTGCTTTATCTGAATTTTTGCAGTTTTTTTCAGACCAGAAATAAGACACTCAGCAATTTCTGGGAATTTTTTTGTCTTCTACAGTTCTTGTTCATTTCAATTAAAAATTCCCTTCTTACAAATATTCTTTCTCCTCTCAATTTCTCAAATTACTAATTTAAATTTGGCTGAAAACTTCCTTCTTCAATGACGACGTCCCAAAAAAAAAAAAACTTGTTCCCTCCCCCGTCATTGTCTATTGCGCCCGCTAATACAGAAAAAGCGAGATAAAAATGGCTCACTTAACGCACCGCCGCCCTCTCTAGTGGGGGGTAGTCTGAGGATACAAAAATTCTCTATTAATTATACAAAGTTTAATTTCGCTACCAGATGGTGGTGTTTAATTGTTTAAAGCTTAATATGGCGCAAAGGAGCCATCACATCCCCTCCCTCTTCTGCTGCCCCCACCAATCCGGGCGATTACATTAGCGAAACTAATTGGCCTACAGAGGAATGATACGAAAGCCATTCGGGGTGGTGGCGGAGAGCTGAAAGCTTTGTAAATAAAACAAATGGATCCTGGCAACAGACTTTCTACTTCATCTATTAAATTGTCTTCTGCAATCGTTTCGCTAATTAGTTACATTACACCCCCGCGGAACTGGGTGATGCGACTGTCGTGGGGGTATAATAGTGGGAGGTTGAGGGGTTGAGTTTCCCCAAATGGGGCGAGTATGCAACCTACCACCAACCCTCTGTAGGACCATCATCACCATCGCGAACTACTTGTACGAAATTTTCCCAGGGACGACACCGCCCGCAAACGTCGCCGCAATGATGGAAGAAGCCAAGGGGCGGGGCTAATGTTCCTAAATTGAATTTGGCTCCTCTGGGGGATTAGATAAATCTTTCGTTGAAGAAATTTCCGAGCCTGTTTTCCTTCTGATAAATTGCCACCAACTAACAAAACTGATGCTTGATGCTCGTAGAAGTGTATCGTAGACTCGAGCCTTTTTGTAAGGCGGGGGAGGAGAGGGGGTGGGGCTGGGGATAGTTTGAAGCTCCCTAGAATGTGATGCACTGCATCAAGGAAGGCATCAAGGTAGTATCAGAATCCTGGAGGTACTTCGAACTGGGACTTTCCCCGGTTTTAGATAACACTCTCTGGATAATGGTGAAATGAAGATTGACGTCTAACAAAGTGAATTATGGCATCGTGGTCGGAATGCACACATATCTGCAGGAGGTGAACCTCGAACCCCGAACCCCTAAACCCCCCTAGAATGCACCCTTTTGTACTGCAGATGAGAGCCGATGATGTTGTTTACAGCACCATTTCGCCCCATAGAAGTCTTACAAAGTCTTCTACAGTGGCTTTTATGTATGGTATAGAGGTTCCTACAGGAACAGGGTGTTCTCGGAAATGATTTTTTGTACACCGATGAATGATGCACGACTGACATGGCAGAAGGCGGGGATAAAAAAAAAAAAGGGGGGTTTTCTACTTTTCTACATTAAACTTGTTCGCTTGATGGAATCTATCACACGGGGTTATGAGATGCATTGGAATTTTTGCAAGACATGTGGCAGCAGCAGCAGCCATCATCAGACGGGGGAGGAAAGGAACTTCGTAATGTTCAATGTAACGCGATAAAGTTGAAGAACTTCTCTTTCTCCTTGATGCCTTTCAAATTCAGGGCGCATTAAACTTTTTCGTATGGGAAACGGAATGGGCACGCGAACGGGAGCTAGATTTTATGTGAAAACGTCAGAGAATCGGGATTGGAATTGGGATTGAAAAGAGATGTCGCAACCACTTTGCGATAGCACCTCCTCTTTCCTGTTCCTCCCGTGTCCACAAGTAATCTCGACTCGTTGCTGCTTTTTGCGAAATGTTACCGAAATGGTTTGTCAGAAATGGAGAAAAGAGATTGAGAGCTGAATTATATATAAAAAAAAAAAAAATCTTTTTGGAATGGGTGCAGCATGCGACGGATTTTGAGAAATATGTATTAAAAAATTAGGATCATGTACCCTGGGTGAGTGGGCTTCATTTCAGATATTAAGGGGGGGGAGTATACATTTATTTTTTTTGTAAAAATTGAATTCTCAAAAAAATCAAAAACATAAACTTTAGACCTTTAAAAACAATATACAATATGGTTATGGTGTGAACTAGAATTACAAATATGTATTAATATTTTACCCATTTTATAAAAAAAATTTTTTTTACTAAAAAAATGGGGAGCAAATTCAAAAGTCCGCAATTTTTTATTTAAACCAAAATACTTTATTCTAGTTCACACGATTCAGACTGCTTTATATTTTAATATCCTGCTCGAATTTTTTGTTTCAGACGTTCCACAGCTGAGATTTTCTGCCAACCGTTTTTTTTTTTAAAGGAACCTAATTGTGGCAGCCCTATCACAGCCCTATTTGAATAAAAAAATAAAAAATAAAAAAATTTGTTTACAAAGTTCGATACGTATATTTTCAGTTCTTAAAATATCATTAAAATAAATTTTTGTATGTACCATAAGAAAATCCAATCTCTCTACAAAGTTTGTAGTCTTTCAAAAGAAATTCTATATATAAAATCATTTGAATTCTAGAAATATGTAATAAAATTGAAAAATAAATTCTCTAAAGCGTAATTCTAATTTTTCTCATGTTTCAATCTTTTTGTGACTTAAATTGAGTTTGAAGTCTCCCTACGGATTTTGATGAAACTTTGTAAAATTCCATATTTCTACAGATTCCCTGGAAGTTTCGCTGCAAATTGTGTAAATACTTTAAATTAAAGATGTATGCCCTTGATAAATCACGAACAAGTAGGCGAGGTTATTGGAAATTTCAAAGAGAAAAATTTAAGGACGCTTGGAGTTAGAAAGTTTTAAAAAAAGTCGCCTCTGATTTTTAGCGAATTCTTTCTTTTTTTATCACGACGAACATGTTCAATAAATATTTTTGAAACTTTTAAAAATATTGTTTTAATTAAATATAGCTAACTATCAGCTATAAGCCGAATATAGCAAAATAAAAGAGAGAGTTATGATTTTAGCAGTCTATGTTAGTATGTATGTTTATTTATTCACTCATAACTCCTAAACTACCCATCATATTTTGACAATTGGGGTGTTGTTGGCTTCGGTTAAATGTTTCGCATGTTATAGACTATATAACGTTATATTAAATTCAACATAACCCACAAAATAAGCAAAACAGCAAAATGTAAAAATTAGACAAATGTATCGAAATTGATATCAAATGAAAGGTTTCAATGTGAAGATTCCAAAAATATTTAATTTATGAATAAACCGATAGACTTAAATTGATTTTGAATAAAAATTGATCGCTGTGGAACGTAAAATAAGTTAAATAAAAATATACAATACTACGAATAGTAAATGACATTTGAATTATTTTCATATAAAGACAGTGAAGTCGTGTTTTTAAAAAGCATTTAGAGTTGAGTCTGGTTTAGTTTTTATCTTTATTTTTCTATAGAATTTTTGTTCAATAGTTTATGAATTTATAACCGATTTTTTTTTATTAGTTAGTTAAAAATAATAAAAATCGTATTTTAAAAACTTGGTAATTAAATATAAACTATAAAATAAACGTTTCATCAGCTGAAAAGTGTCCGAAATAATATGATGGTTTTACTTAATCCAATTTTTTTCTACTATTTTTCTCAAAAACGTGAACTAACTAAAAATCTTTACGTATAGATTTATCGTCTATCGAAGAACTCCAGAAATCTAAGAGATAGAATAGATATAGTATGTTAACCAGTTAACTGTGATTGACGAGTATACTCGTTATGGAGAAGTGTAAAAATTTTGTGTATTGACGAGTATACTCGTCCTGCGTATAAATCAGTGACCATTGGCTATTTAAATTGCAATTTTTGAGAAAAACAAAACATATTCTCAAATTTAAAGATGTTTAGAATATTTTGAGGCTATGCCGGAATAAAACAAACTGGTTGAAAAAGTTTACCAGTTCGCATAATGAATTTATTTATGTGCGATGATAACGTTTTTTAGATGTTAACCAAAAAATATGAAACTACAAGAACTCTTGTCAGTCTGAAAATAATTTAGATTTTATATAAGAATTGGAAGCTGTCGGGCAGAGAAAGGGCCTATTTGCATAAATGTCAACAAAAAACCATTCCAAATACAAAGCACATGAACTGAGAGGCACAAAATTTTCTTGGAAATTGTCTCTCTCGGTTTAGTGTTCCAAGAATTCAATCAATTTGTTTACCAAAAATAAGCAAACGATACTGACTATCCCACGATTCATTCAAAAATTCATAGAATTATCACGATCTGAGGACAGGTTTTTGTGCATGGCCTTATCTTACCAGCGCTATTTATTCTGTGATTGGCGAATATACTCGTCATGGCCCGATTCTGACGACACAAAACTGTGCGCACTTTTAAATGAGGGCGCCACAGTTAACTGGTTAAAAAAAAACTAAATTGCGACTAAAAATCAACTCAAAAGCTCAATTTGGTTATATGTACCAATATAATATTTTCATAATAATAGTAGGAACTAGACCTGTTGTAATAATTGATAGTGAGCCGTGAGATACTTTTCATCAAGATAACAATAGTTTACAAAGGTTTTACCCTTAAAAAAGATACTAAATCTATTCTTTAAAAAAATTGAATTCAAAATTTAAAAAAATCAATATTTTAGTCATATTTGGAAATTTTATTTTAAAACAAAGGGACGCCGCACTATGATATATTTGGACGAATTTTTTCCATATTTTTCAATTATCTCCCAATAGAATAATGCTATTGAGCTGATTTTTTTTAAAATTAAAGTGCACACTTTGGCGGATATGGAAAAAATACTAAAAAGTTCTTATGACCTTTATTTAACCTTGAAAATTGGCTTCAAAATTGATGTTTTTTAAAAAAAATCGATATTTTTGGATCTAGAAACTATATCAATCTTCCCTTTTATTTTATTTTTGGCTGAAGTTCCTCGGGAGGGATTTTAGAACTAGAGAAGATCGATAAAGGTCATTCGAAGACCACGCGGAGGTCATTTGAAGGTCATTTTCGAGAGGACTACCACGAAATCGCTTTTTTCGCAGTCTAACCGATAAAAGGATTGTAGATTCGGTCCTTGGATGCTCAGGTCGAGTTACAGCCTCAAGGATTATCGGTAGTGGCCAGTCTAGGGTCATCGAGAGGTCATTTGGAGGTCAATTCAAGGGTCATTTGGTGGGAATCAGCAAGAAATCGCCTTTTTTCGCAGTCTGACCGGGAAAAGGAGTGTAGATCCAGTTCATTGGATCCTCAGGCCAAGTTATAGCCTCAAGAATTATCGATAGTGGCCAATCTAGGGTCATCCAGAGGTCATTTGAAGGTCAATTCAAGGGTAGGTGTTCGAAATGTAGTACAAATAAAAGTTTAAGTTTTATATTTATAAAATATGAGTTAATCAAAAACATTGTCGAAGTTTATTCTTTAATTTAGCTTGGGTTTGACTTACTTTTGGAATTGCAAAGATATTTTAGGTGTCTAATATACGGTTATTTTCAAAAATGTTCAGTTGGGATTAGTAAAGAATATGAAAAATATATTTCGTACGAAGGGCAAGAAAAAAGTTAAAATATCTCGTAATGATAGTCGATCAATCAAATATATTAAATTATTTAAATTTTAATCATTTATGCGAAAATTCGTCGATTATATCGACAGATATATTTACTGCATTTAAGTTAATTTTGAATGCATGCCAGAGGAAGGTTAATTCAATGAATTCTATACATAAAATTACTTAACATTATAATACTCTAGGTAATTTGGATTTAGGGGTTTAAGAACCAGATGAAGCTTCTGTACTAAACCTGGTCTAAATTTAACAAGAAAACCCTAATGTTTTGAATATCTCCTATGTTAATATCAATGTAAAACTCGATATCCTAGACCTTCACATATTTCAAACTTATTAAAAAATTCTTCAAAATCCTTAGAAATGTTTCATGATTCTTAACCCCAAATATCCCCCCTCTAACCACAAAATGCCATTGTTTTCAATAACAGTAGCATCCGTAAAACCCCCACAAATACCCGAAAATACATAAAAAAAGGGAACAATCGAATTATGCATTCTCTGCTTCCCAAATAAGGTTTATGAGATAAGCGAATCCGTCACGTCAGTGCATCACTATTTATTATTTTCTGGATCTCCGTCCACACACACACACACACACACCCACACACTGACAATTCACAGGGTGGTCGGGATAAAGCAGGATATAGATTCAAAAGAATATAGCATGGGCAACTTATTAAATTGTTTGCCTTCTGCAGATTCGCCCTGTGAGTCCAAAAGGCTAACAAACCATCAAAATGTTTTCATGTCATTACCAAAAGGATTCATTACAATGAAAAATTCATGAGGCAGCAAGGCAGGATGAAAACCAGAGGAGATTCCATCGAGCGCAATGGAATAAGAAGAAGAACAAGCATCAGCATCCTTCCAGGCCAGAGCATTTAAATTCTGATTACATCAAAAGGGATCAGCTTTTCGCTTCCCCATTTATACATAGTTCGACATTCGCCTTTTTAGCCCCATGGAACATTCTATTTTTTTTTTTTGTACCATCTCCTCCTGCTGGTGGTGCTCGCTCCTCCTCGGTGTATATATGTATATACGAGAAGACATCTGCCGGGCACGGTACTCGGGATCCGGGACTCAGGACTAAGGATCCTGGAAAACGGAAAACGCACATCATCCACGACGGGCACCTCTTTCTCTTCTTCCCGGTTCTGTTCGAGCAGTAGAGAAGGGGAGAAGAGTACCCAGAGTAACTGGGACTTTCACATGAAAATAAAAGAGGAATTCTCCCCCCGTTTCTGGAATAAAACTAGAAAAAATGTGGACCACTTAGCACAAAAGAAATCTGCCTGGGCCAGAGCTGTTCCCGGCATGAATAATGTATGGCATTCGATCAGAGACGACGATGGGAGAGGGATATTCCCGAATCGGTTCCCGGAGGGGCTTGTGTTGTTGGCTTTAAGGCCCTATACACACCCCCCCTTCCCCCGTATTCCCCGGTCGTCTCCTCCTGTATTTGAATTAGAGGATCCGACCCGCACATACATTACACACGAGAGATCGGAACGTGCCTTATGTGTGCTTGTCCAATTGAATTACGTCGACGATATTCAAACTGGCTGGAAATGGATTGTAGGGACATTTGCTGATTCGCAGTGGCAGCAACTTTAATTCAATTTCAGCCGCACAAAAGAAGCGGTCTCTGTGCCCGGCTCGGAGGACCACCCGGGGAGGGTTCAGAAAACCGCCCGCCCTTCTGGAATCCAAGGGACATCATAGGGCTGCTAAGTAACAAGATGTCGGATTTTGTGAGTAGTTAAAAACATTACAGAGAACTCGTAAAAACTTGGATATGCTATGTAACAAGCGTTTTACGATCCTCTGTGAATTCGACTTCAGGGTTGGATTTCGAGAGAAAGGGTCCAGCGAGTGCTCGGTCACCCTTAAATCACAGTTCCAACGAACCAAAATCCCTTAAGGGGATTTTCTCCCAATGTCCAAGCTAGAAATTATTTCTACTTTACGTAGACGACAGTTTGCCTGTGTGCCCTTCGTCCCTTTTTTTGTTTTTTGACCTCCAAAAAGCAGTGATGCACAGAAAAATTCCCATGGGAGCAAGCTGCTGACTGCACAATTATTCATTCATATGTACATAAATAAGAGGCTACAACTGGCCGCCACTCTTGTGCCCTCTAGCAACAATAAAGTTAATCAAAAGGAGCAGACAAATTGTTGGGCATCTTTTATGTACGTTTTTTTTTTGTTTTTTGTTATTTTACCCACCCCCGAATCCCTCAAAAACTGGCGGTAGAATTCCCTGTTCTACAAATTAAAGTTTCGTGAGCTTGGCCAAGCCAAGCCCTCATGGAAAGTCCACCAGGAAATGAAAAGTTTTGAGAAGTTTGTTTGGAAAATTATTCAAGTGCCTTCTATACATCCACTTTATATGCTTCAGCCCTAGAAAGAAACTTTTTGATCATGCACCAACTCCCAGCCTTCTGGTGCAAGGAGTTGCCAGTTTTTGACTCCAACATTCCAACTCTGTATCCCACTTCTGAATAGTATATATACACCCTCGTATATTGGGATGAAGAAAAAACAGAAACGTAGTAATAACAAAAAATATAAAATAAAGGGAATTTTTTCCAGTTTATGTAGTTTTGCACCCGGCTCTCACCTACCTCTAATTTTTATTTTTTTTTTGTATTTATTCGGGCAAGGAAAGTTTCTTTGCTAGAGTTCGGGTGAAGGGGTTAAACTTGTTTGAGAGTGCTAAGCCTCATTTGTGAGCAGGTCCAAACTTTGAACTTTTACTATGTCATTTTGTTTTCGAGAACATTGTGGCAGTGGTCCTAGCTGTGCTCTGCGAGAACTTGGCCAACTACTTCGTTTGGAACATTAATTTTTTCGATTTTTATGCACTGCGCTAGAAGTTTCCTTACTGTGGTTTCTTAGTTTTATTATACTTTCTCGCTTGAAATATTAAAGATTTCGAAAAGCAGACGTGTAGAAAAATTCTACTCTAGAAAATATTTTACAATTAAGACTTGCAGACTTATTTTATTAAAAATTAACTTTTGCCATAACTTGGTCCGCGCGAATTAAAAATTTAGATAAGATCCTTGGAACTGAAGAATTTTTGGGAGAAATCAGAAATTTAAAATTTTTGATTAAATTAATTTTCATTGATTTTCCCTTAAGTATATTGGATTTTAAGTTTCCAAATTTCAATATCAGACTTAGAAGCAGCGACAATAAAAATTCCCAAGTACAAGTTTAAATAACGGTTATCTTTCAAATCTTCCAAATTTTAATAAAATATTCGAAATCACTGACCTCAAAAAACCCTGGATACAGACTTTTTCACCTTTAAAATTTTATTATCTAGTATATTAGAAATTTATTAAATTTACTTTTAAAAAAATTAAAATTTCTTAGAAAAAAATTTTGCTGTTTTCAAAAATCAATTTTCTTGAACTAATACGCAAATTCAGCAATTATTCTTGTTCAGCTGAATTGAGTAGGAGACTACAGAAATTGCATTTTTTGTATTCTTGATTTATTTTCCCTGTAAATTCTTACTGAATTCGATCTATTTCGAGAGGTTTTTTATTTTTCAATTACACTAAATTTAATTTTTAATCTGCCATTTTGTAATCGACTACAAAAACTTAAAAGTTATCGATCTATTTTCCCGTCGGCGTCTAAAGAATTCAGTATTAACACGTTGACTGCCACGTTTTACTCAGCTTCACATTCAGCTATTGGGTGCCGGTCACCGGTGACCCACACGGCATTCAACGTGTTAAATATGTAAAAAACGTATTCTATATCAAATAAATCATTGTAATAGTGCTAGAATGGTTTTAGAAAAAGAGAACAATATTTTAACTGCTATTATGATATTCTAGTGCTGCAGTATAGTCTACTAGGTTCATTATACTTACTAGAATTCTCAAGAAATTTCAATTCGATGAAACCATCTCCGTGTTGTCGTTTTGATTCTTCGGCGGGTTCCAAAACTCTCAAAAATTATTGTGTTCTGATTGAACTGAATTAACTGCTTTGTACTTTTCCAATGGGTTCCACAGGGCTCCGTACTGGATCCTGTATTATTCTGTACGTTTAATAATTATGTTGATGATGGGTATGTGTACCTAAAAACAAATTTTATATTATTATCTGTGATATGAATGTTGAATTCAAGTGTTTTAGTCTACTTCCAGAAAAAAAACAATTAAATTTTGTATACCCTTTAACAGGAATAATATCCAACTTTAAAACGAAGCACCACTTTCCTGATGCATTCTATGAAATTTTTGTTTCAGCGTGAAATATGACCATTTACGTTCGAAATTCGTGGTGAAAAAAAAACGTGTGAGTACAATGCAAATTGAACCTTCATTAAAACGCCGAAAGGCAATTTTTGTTCAGTAATTAAAAAAACTCCCCACGGAAAGTGGTAATCCGAGTGGGATTCGAGCGCGAGTGCGGCTTGAATGCGTCAGGTGTGCCTGGCATAGTAAATTCTTTGCGCCCCAAAAAGTGCAACAAAGGCCGTTACTGGTCAGTGATCCCATTCAGCTCAATTTTTAATATTCGCATTACTACCTGAGCACTTGACTTTAAAGTGTACAATAAGTGGAGTCCGTGCAGAACAGGTGGGAAAAGAGTTAAAAGGGCGCTCGATTCCAGTTTCAATCTCCCTTTTCAAACATTAAATTGTGGCGATGTATATACGTATAAATCGGCCAATTCAGGGAATTCGGGAATTGGGAAAATTCAAGTTCTCAACACCCATAATGCACCTGTGGACGAGAACAATACGTCCACAGCGAAATGAACACTACTGGACCGGGAAAATTGGCTGCAATTCCAAAAACAAAAATACAAAAAAAGAATTGAATCAAATATCTGCACATATAATGCAGTGATAAAGCATGCTATTCACTGCTGCGAACGGGTTGGCAATTTATTATTTTTCATTATTTGGCGACCCCTTCCGCGCGTTCTGTTTTTCCGTTCAGAGAATTCGACTTTTCACTGTCAAACGTGCGCGAATTTCCCCAGAGTTTCCAATTTATATTTGGAGAGAAATAAACGAGAAGGTGCTAAACTCGATATAAATTTCAAAATTTATGGGAAATGCTTTGCTTAGTTGACTTTATGGAACCTTTTCAAATATTCTATCCACTGCACTAGAGAGAGTACCTAAAGGCGGAAGTCTAACTCCAGTGCAATTTTTTTTGTTTGGTTTTTCGTAGAAGTTAATTTAAGAAAAATTTCATGATAGACAATTTCAAACATTTGTTTTAATCTTTATTTAATATATGACACCAATATTATTGATCGCTCATTGAGGTGATTTTAGCAGAAAATATCTATCAGGACCTAATTATTCAGAAGAATTACAATACTGGTAACAAGATGCTTTTGAATATCTCTAGATAAATTCCCACGGGAGAACTAAGACTGCCTAGTCACTTCGATAATATTCCAGGACAAAGCGCTAACATGATCCGACCATGTCATGAGAAAATTTATTTATAAGACCTACGCCCTTCACATCAGAGGAAAAAGGCACTGACACAGCATTTAGATAATGAAAAGGCAATTCGGTTGCGTCGATTAAAATGTCACTTATCACACCCTCATTGAGTGGATTTTTTTTTTATTATTGTAATTATTATACAAATAAAACTAGGGCGTAAGCGATTTTTTCATAAAATTTATCTTAGTCAGACGAGTGCTACAAATTTAGATCTAAGTCTAACAAGGAAACGTTCTCAGGTGTGTCTCACCGATTTTGATGAAATTGAAATATGTTATAGAGTATCGAAAAATAAGAGAGTATTTTTTTTTATCTGCGGACACGCACATTTAGGGGGTACTTTTATTTATTGTTTTTTAAAAATAAAAATTGGTGTATTTTTCAAAATTTTGTCCGCCATGTTGGATTCGCCATTTTGAATTTTTTAAATTTAACATCAGATTCGTAATCAGCGACTCCAAAAACCCCTTAATACTGGTTTTCACGAAAAAACTGATGTCTGAAAGAATATACATCATTTACATATTAGTGCTAGGGGTTGTTTACCCCCTTGAGGAGCTTTTTTTAAGAAAACCCAAAAAAGGTCAACTTTATTTTTCAAAATCGTATATAAAAAAATATTTTTGAATGATTTTTAACTAAAACTGTTATTTTTGTGATACAAAAAAAAATCGTTTTTCTGCAATAAAAAATAAGGGCTGCCACCCTTGGGAACCGGATTACTTACAAAAAGTTGGTATATTTATGAGACATCATTTCCATTTTGTTTCTTTCGAAAAAATTCATTAGAATTCGAAATATTTAGGAAAAACTGTAGAAGAGAAAATTTTCAAATTCGTAGTACATATAATTACAATAAATACCAAACCAGTAAGTTCAGATCATTTACTCTAAATCCCGTGTTAAAGATAGGATCAGTTTTTTAAAACTAGCGAGCCTCCTTAAAGATCCTAAAAATAGAAAACATGTTTTTTTAGTCAGGAGAAATTTCGAAGTTCAGTTTTGTTCTTGGTCAAGTCGAATAAAGATGATCTTGGTCTTGGTCTCGGTCTTGCAAGTCGAGTCTTAGAGCCCTATTACGAAAGTCGATTTCTGTCGACTCGACTAGCGAAGACACTAATTTTCTTATCATCCTAGGTTTGGAAAATGTGTCTTCGCTGGTCGAGTCGAGTTAAATCGACTTGCATAATAGGGGCCTTAGTCTTGGTATTGCTACCGCCGGTATATTATTGGCTTTAGTTAAGTGTTTTTAGTTAAGAATAGGTGCCTTTTGTTGAATAGGGGGTTTAAGGGTGTATTGTGACCTCTATATCCTCAAATTTCAGTTCAAGTTCCTTTTGATTAGTCCTATAAGACTACAATATAATTTTGGGATTAATATCCGATACCACTTTTGGTTGTGGGAATTGTTCACCTAAGCCTGTCTGCGCCTAGCTATATCTGGACAATGGCAAAACAAGCGCTGGGAGGTTTTTGGAGCCTCTGCACAGCAGCGGCAGATTGTCAAGTCAGCTTTTCCAATTTTGTTGAGGTAGTACCTCAAAGGACAGTGTGCAGTATAAAGCCCTATAATTTTGCGGACTTCAGTTCTGTTGATTTGGAGAAAGTTTCCGGTCTTCTTATGAGCATGAAAAGTTTACTAGTCTGCTTCAGACCTATGAAGGATTTGCAGTATAGTCTTGCTCTTCGTTCATCCTATGAAGATCAATTTTGCCCCTCTTCTATTGGTTTTGGTCTCAATCTTGACCTTTCTGCAAAACTGATACCAAGATCGACTCTGCTCACCATTATATTCAAGTTATTTCGAATTTTGTCCCCAATCTAGGCTTAATTTTTCTAATTTTAAAACTCATAAACTAATACTTTATACTATACGTAGTTTGAGCAAGATCGGATAAGTAGTTTAACCGTAGGGTCGATGGAAGGACACATTTTTTATTTTCGTATTTTTAGACTTATAAGTGAAATGGAATCGATCTTTATGAAAAACTCGAATTTGAATTTTTTAACCCTTTTAGTGCCAAACGAAAAATTAAAAGTTGTGCATAAAGTGTTGAGCTAAAATATAATTTCTTGAATTTTAAGAAAAGGATAATAAAAATTGGTTTTTAAAACATAAATACAAAATTCAAAATGGAATGTGTTCAGAAATAAAAGAACAAGGAATTAATGGTTGGGGTATTTCAATATTTGTTGCATAAGTGTTATGATTTACAAAAATACTTCTCGAAACTTTACAAAAAATAAAAATTTCAGAATTTTAGAAAGAAAATTAAAAGAAAGTTATACTGGATTAATGCTTTATGAAGAAATTCAGTAAGAAAAAATAGACAATTCCATTAGAGTAAAAAGTGGTAGTGACCTACTTAAATAATTCCAACCCACCTGGGTACCTATCCATTTACCAAATGTCGTTTTATGAGCATTATCAATTACCGAGTTCAATAAATTTCAAATAATTTTGCAAAAGTGCCTTCCCGCCTAACAACAGGCGAAGGTAGCAAGCAGTTTCGCACCCTCTTGGAAATCATTTTCATATCCTCTGAATAAATTTTGTTCCGCCGTTGTTTGAAAAAGCGGATATGTATGTGGAGTTTAGGGGTACCATACATATATGTATGTAGGTTTTTTGAGAGACTGGGGTCTCTGTATGAACCGACGAAAAAAGACGAAAACAACAACAACCTTGCCAAATTACACCTTCGTCGAGGCGATAAGGCTGGTAGGGTTTTTTTTTTTTTTTTCTTCTGCTCTGGCACATATGTTAAAATCACATAATCTCGAACCGAAAGTGGAAAACCCCCTGATCCTATGCATGACATCAAAACCAATTTAAGTGTAAATTTAAGGTAATCAAGTTAAGACGGTGATATGTTTGCCGGCGCTTTAGCACCCAAAAGCACTACATATATTGACACAGAGAAATCCATTTAATCAAGTCATCACTTTTGTACAAAATCCACATATAGGGGACCCCTCGGGGTGTCGCCGCGGACGGGGACTTTGCGGAGGACTATAAGGGAGAGGAAAAAAGAAGCCTATAGAAGACAATTTCACTTTACACAGCCGGAGGCGACGACGACGACATCGGTTGTCGGTATGCCTCCTCTCCTGCCCCCCTGTACACACATCTTTCATATGTGGCACGTCGGCCCTTTTACTATAAAGCGTACTATAGACGTCCTGGGAAAAAAAAGAAGAGGCTTTTCCATAGCAAACATATCAGATGACATTGTCGACGACGACGACGACGACGACGAAGACGAAGACGAAGACGAAGACGACTACCACGATGCCGAGTCCTAGAGAAAGATGCCTCCCCCGTTGAAAGTAGGACACCGTCGCCAGTAAATAGGGAATGTGGATGGTGTGTTCCCTTTTCCGAAGTGTCCTACTACTTTAACTAAACACGGCCCAACAAAGACAAACGGGGGAGAGACAGAAAGGTCATCGTTTAGATTTTCGAAGGAATGGGACTTGATACTAGACAATGTATGATAGTGTCAACTTGGCAAAGTCAATTTAAGTTGAAATGTTTACTGAGCGAAAGTTTTTCGTTGGCGAAAATGTTTCCAAGTCCCACACACTGTAGGATATATAGTAGACCACATCACATCACACCGTACACACACCCTCACAAGCACCCATACATGTTCCCACCCTTTTCGGAAGTAATAATAATTTTGAATTTTTCGAAGGACCACCGACCGCCGCTACAGTTTGCTTGATAGCTTTTAGAAGTTCGACTTTGGTTTATAGGGAAAAACTCAAGGAATGGCAGTAAGATTAAGGAGGAAGATATTTTGGATTGGAAGGCTGAGGAATTTATGGGACATTTACAAAAAAGAAACTTGCCACACTACAAAAGATTGTTTGCTTTTGACGAGGTGATCAATTTATAAAATATTCATTTCATCTGGAAACCATTGGTATTTACAAAATAGAAATTCGATTTTATTTTCATTTTTATGTATATCATTATGTAAATAGCATTGTCCTGTTTTTGGAGAAGTATTGCTTAAATAAAAAATAAATATAAATTGAAATATATACGTCGAAATAACAAAAATCGTATAGCGAATTTAGTCAAAATCACACTAAGTTTTACTTTAAAGTGGTAAAAAATTTCCGTTTGGTTTTACTATATTTTACTTAAATTTAAATTACGGATGTGTATTTTAAATATCAAACCTTGGCTAATATTAAAAAAAAAAAAAAAAAAAAAAAAAAAAAAAAAAAAAAAAAACCTCTGCTTCGATTCCCATACAGAAAAATTAAAATCGGTTTTCTTATATAAAAATTGAGCATTGAACATTGAAATCAATAAATTAGAAAACTAAAATCGTATTCCAAAAAAACTGAGAAGAAGTTCAGTCTCGATTTTATATGGAAAACCAGAGTTTTATCCCCGTTAAGGCCCAAACGGACGCATTTTCATAAGTTTTTTCAGCCGCCTTAAATTCTACTGAAACCTTCACATAAAAATTCTGAATTGATATAAAATTTCATGAACTTTCAGAATATGATAATGATTTTTAATTAAAATTGGACCTACAGAGGTTATGTTCGCTTATTTTAAGAAAAATCGGTTTTTTTTGAACATTTTTTTCAGAAAATCATTATTTATGGCTCCAAACCAATGAAAAATTTGGCGGAAAAGGAATAATATCGCGTCCATGGACCCTGTTCCTTAATTTGCATATGAGTACGCTTTGAAATTCAAAATGGCGGTGTCCAAAATGGCTTTTGAAAGTCGAAAATTCAATGACATATAATATTATGACTATTAAAAAAGAACTTCTTAATGGATTTATTTAAAAACTTATACAGGGAGGTTTTTGAGTTCCCTGATTGCGGATCTGAGGTCAAATTTAAGAAATTCAAAATGGCGGGTTCAAGATGGCGGACAAAGACATTAAAATTTTATATAAATCTGAGCATAAAATAGGTCTAGGGGGTTTTCGGGGTTGCTGATTGCGAATCTGAAGTCAGATTTGCGAAGATAAAAATGGCGGATCCAAGATAGCGGACGAAAAAATTAAAATCACATGGACCTGAGAAAAAATTTGCACTGAGGGGTTTTTGGGGTCGCTGATTACGAACTTTTTTTTTCATTTAGCTGCACTACAATTTTGGGCTCGGCAGTGGCATTTTGTTTTTATAATTTTTTTTTTTTATCATTAAAAATATAATATTCAAATCTAAATAAATAAGCATGCAAAATTTCAAAACGATATCTGTTTTTTTTATTATAGGGGTTTGAAAAAAAGGCCACTTTTTCCGGGCTATAGATAGAAAATTAATAAAATTGAGATCGAGCTCAGTTTTTCTATGTAAAAATAAAGATTGAGATTTTTAGTGTATTAGCATATGAGCCATATCGCTTAAATTAAGAATTTGCTTATTAAATCTATGTCTTGTCTATATAAATTGTACTTATAAATTCTTTACATAGTGATAATATTTCTTTTATTTACTACTTGTTTTGTTTATTGCTACATTTTTTTTTTTTAACATATATCGCCGATTGGCGCCAGCCTGCGGAAATAGTGTGCTAAAAACGAAATCTTTCCCTTTTATGCGAAACTAAAACCACTATCATTTTAAATAAACTATCTTTTTTCTCTGGATATATAAGAAAATAATAATAACAATAAGCTGCTTAACGTTTCGTAATCCGAATGACCCAGATTACTGATAATAAACTCATTTGAATAGGCCAAGACAAGGCCAGGGCCAGAATGTCTACATTCGCTCAATAGTTTTAGGCCAAACGATTATATTTAATATATAAAAAAAGGATAGAACGCTTATATATAGTAAAAAACATCAAAATTTTCTGGCTGAAGTATTCTTTAAAAAAATTCTTTCCGCCCCCAACCCCAGTCACTCTTGTCGGTCTGAATAAGCTGAAAATACGACTTCGATCCGGAAGTATTTAACGTCCAACTTCAAGGATAAGTGCCTTATGAATTTTCTTGAGAAGTTTTCCACTCGGCTGGTCAACAGAGATGTGGGTCTTTGGCTACCGATAAAAATTTGCCCCCTAATAATATTTTTTCGAGATTGCACTTCTTGGCTCCAAGAACTTTCATAAAGAGAATGAGGGATGGAGGAAGGATGGATGGAGCGTGCTGGGGGGCGTATAAGTGGTATATGAAAAGCACTCTTACTTTAGGACTACTTCCGGTATGACTTTTTTCAGAGAACTTTTCGTATATTTAGAGAAATGTTTGATTTTTGCAACGGCAAGGACTTTTTGATTTCATATTTTATTTATTGGTTTTTTTTTTTTTTTTATGTCGCAAGATGGGGTTTTTGCAATGTAAGCAGTTGCAATCGTAATGTGCTCATAAAATGCTTAAGTATCTCCGCAGTCCGTTTCAAAATGGTAAAGTCACTTGTAAAGAGTGGACCATCTGTTGGATTCTTTTTAAATTACATTTTATTTTCATATAAACAGCTCTTTTACGGAAGAAAAATTGACCGAAATACAGTTTTATATCTTCGCAGTATGAAATGAATACATTTACGTTGGAACAACGTTGGGAAATATTAAAAACTTATTTCCAAAGTGGGTTCTGTGTTGCCAGAACAGTGCGAATTTTGAAAAAAATAGAAAAAACCATCTGAACTATCGAAAATGAGCTGCAAAATTGGGTTGACAGGATAGGCTACTGTCAAACCATACGAAACAGTCATTCAAATGAAATCATATTCTATAACCAATCGGAATGTGTACCCTTTTAAATAAATAAAAAAAACCCTGAAAAATATTAAACATTGTTTATTTTATAGCATTTTTAAAAAGAAACCAACCGATGGCTAACGCCATAAAACTACAAGTAACTGTTTTCATAAAAAATATAATACTATTTTTCTGTTCTGCTTATCTTAGGAATAAATTTCACAAAAGGAGGATCCAGTGGATTTTAAGAGTACGCTATTCAATCAAGAATAAACTTGAACTGGTTTGTAATCTGGCATTACTCTGTACGAATTTTAAGTTACCTAAAACTTTTTTCAATACTTTTTAATACTCTCTATAATTAAAAAAAAAATTAAACTTAGTGTGAAGAAATGTCTTTAAAAATAAATAGTACTAAAATCTGCAAGTAAAATTACCTGACTTTTGTAGGTATATTTTGTTTTGGTATATTTTCAATAAATTACAAGATATTAAATCATCCAGAATCCATAATTTAATTTATATATACAATATTTGGAATAAATTCAAATTACAAAGAAATTCGGATGAATTTATTATCAGATTCTTATTTTATTTTCCATGAGAATGCAAAATACCCATCAAAAGTTCTGCTACGAGTAACTATTCAAAAAATTTCCATTCAATGCAAAATCCCAAATCCAAATTAAATCATTAAAAAAAAACGCAGCTTTACAAAGTTTTCCGCCAGTTGATAATGAATCTGAATTATAGTCCATCTGAAAAATTATCCTTAAAGGTAGTTGACCGAAAAATAATTCCAGAACCTCTGCAATCACATACGCCAATATTAAAAATCGCATAAAAAGGTCCCAACGCATTACACATCGCAAGTAGTGAGCTGATGTCCATTAAAAATCATCACAAATGAATAAATTAATTAAATTTCCTGTCAATTTTGTGCGATTGTGCTTAAATTGTATTAAGCTCCCAACATAAAAAAATATATACAGAAAATGAGTAAAAACAACGAGGAAACGATATCATTTTTATGTTGTTGATGCAGCAATTTCAGACTAAAGATTATTGCCCATTCGATGCCAAAGAGGCCATCATTAGTAAAATTTCGAATATAATCCATCGCAATTATTAATTTAAAAGTTAATTTAAGCGTAATTAATATAATTTATAGCTGAGATATCATAATTGGGGCTTACTGTTGCTCTTGTACGGCTATTAGCATGCCACTTCGCAAACACATAAATCATGGTATATGGTATATACCTGTACAACCTCAATTGGGATGGTGGTGAGTAAAAAGTAAAAATAAATAAATAAATATAAAAATAAAAGGTATATTTCAATACCGATTCCGTCTGGAGTAGAGCACGCTGTTTTTTGTTTTTTACTGGTGACCATCGGGAATTCATTTCGCTGCTTAATGATTCATTTGTTTGCCCTTAATGGACCTTTATATGCCTTTTTTTCGGTACCTCTTTCATTTCACCACCTGGCTTAAATGCTGCTTTTCATTCACTTCGCAATTCTGCACGGTAGTGCAGCTTCTCGACAAGCATGCAAAATCCCCAACTACAAAAGCAACAGCAACTCTATTCAGCAAAATTTTGTTTTACCTTGAAGAGTCTGTTGTTATTAAGAAATTATTGCAAGCAAGAGAAAGATGTTAACATTTCTTCAAAAGTTTTCTTTTGTTGCGAAAACTTCATATACTACATCCAGAAGCAGAAGAGCTTGAGACTATATTTTTTTTTTTTTTTTACCTATTGATGGAAGGAGAAGAAGCAAAAGAATTCAAATTTTCCTTCAGTTTGAACGGAGAGAATTTTTTTTTTTATATACATATATATAAAACTGCGAAGCTATTCGAAAGTTTAATCGAAAGTTCGAAAGTTTATGCAAACTTGTTTAACATTTGCACAGCATATGCGGCATGAATTTATTTGGTTGTTGTTGTTGTTGAAGAACAGCAAAATGGCCATGAAAAATTGTCTGCAATCATTCAAAAATTGCA
Organism: Dysmachus trigonus; assembly: GCA_949715965.1. Classification (NCBI taxonomy): domain Eukaryota; kingdom Metazoa; phylum Arthropoda; class Insecta; order Diptera; family Asilidae; genus Dysmachus; species Dysmachus trigonus. The sequence goes on from OX454321.1 coordinate 80,360,443, forward strand.
TGCATGTAATTTTATAGATGTCTACGTGATTTCCTAGTTATAGTAGAAGTAATACTCTTCAAGACCTGTAAGAATAATAAAAGGGAAAAATTTCAATTTAGATAAAAGAGCTACTTTTTTCTCTTATGATTGCAGGTCAAAACTGGCAATATATTTTCCAGTTCAAGAGGTTTTAGGTTTGTGGAACACTTTCCAAAATTATAGATAAAAACTTTATAAATAGGCGAATATACAGGGTATTTCACATAGATCAAGGAAGATCTCATCTAGCAAAAAAAAAAAAAAACAATGTATGACAGGAGGGGGCCATTCTCAAGCATTTACGAGTTACAGGGTGATTAAAAAATTCATCAGTTTATATTTATCTTTTGATCTACTCAACGCAGCAACATGAAACTCACACCAAAAAACTACTATTGCAATGTCCTTTCCAAAAATGTCAACTATGTTGATCTACCTCCTACCACTGTAGCTACAGTCACTTGCAAAATTGGAAGAAATGTTTAGCGAGGAGATTATTATAAAAATAAAAAACAGGTGTATTAATTACATGAATTTCGGAGAAAATTTATGGAAAACCTGAATTTTAGGAAAGTGCAAAATATTTTGTTTAGTTTCGCAAGTGACTGTAGCTACAGTGGTAGGAGGTAGATCAACATAGTTGAGATTTTTGAAAAGGACATTGCAATAGTAGTGTTTTGCTGTAAGTTTCATGTCGCTGTGTTGAGTAGATCAAAAGAAAAAAATAAACTGATGATGTGCATACTATGAAAATTCCGAATTTTTGAATCACCCTGTAACTCGTAAACGGTTGAGATCGCCTCCCCCGTCATACAATTTTTTGTTTGCCTAGTTGAGATCTTTCACCCGACTCATTTTGGCATAAGCTACGTGAAACACCCTGTATACAATGACCTGAAAACCTACAGACCGTGATCTCATCTCGATAAACCCGAGAAAAAACATCCCTAAAATTCGAGGAAACCTTGTAAATTTTGTATATTTTTTCCAAAAAATCATTAGTGTAAATATATAAAAAAATGCAACTCTAAACACGACATAAGTGCAAAACTAGCAACCCACTTAGAGATGCATATGTATGCGCAAAACCCTCAAACACATCATCTGTGAGATATGCAAAAATCGCAGGTGTTTAGCAAATATAATTCGAAGAGCGGCAGGCAACATGAAGCAGTTGCAAAACGCATAAATGAATGGCAACTGCATCACATTAGCGGATTGCTGGGGAATTTATGTATGTATGTATGTATGTATGTATGTTGTATGTACATTTGTATCGCGGAAAAAAAGTGCACATCTTGAAAACCACTTTACTTGATTAAAGTAAATAGCAAGAAATTAAGTGCAGGCAACCATTTGTGCAACCCCATCCCGGGATTTACGCTCTTGTGCCCGTTGCCTGATAGTGTTTTAGCAAAATGCACCAATTAGCCCGCGTCCATCCCGCGCTTTTCCCCTCTCTACCCCCACCATCACCAGCACTACCAACGACAAGTATCCTCTGGCAGACAGATAGGATTGAGTGAGTGAGGATGGTAGGATGGTATATTTCTGGTATACTATATAAATGCACTGAATAAAACAAGTATGGGCAGTGGAACGTAAAAGGCAACTATATATTTTCGAATTCAGAGCTAACGAGTTACGCCAGCCTGAAGTGCTTTTTTACGGCTGTAACTTTGAGTAAAATATGCCCGCCCGAAGGATGTAAAGTTTTAATTACCATCACAACATCCCTAGCGCTTCCTTTCCCCCCACTGGTATCATTCCCTTTGCATCCTAGTCCGGAAATCGGGAGCAAAACTGGCGCGAACCACGTTTACCTTGTTTTACCTGTAGAGGGCGGTCGGGGCGGCGCATCTTCCCAATATTTCACGGCTGGTGAAGCAATTTGTGGCGCGGATGTGTGTCGACGGATTTGTGATTTTGGTAAAGTTAAGGATTAACAACAGCCGCGATTTTACTACCTTCCTTCCACCCCCTTTCCCTGTAGAGATTAATTTGTCGAGAAACTTCACCCCCGCCTCCCTCCCCGAAGGCATCCTTTCCTACAATCTTTGCTCGTTTTCTGGGAATGAAGGGATGCGGGAAATTGGAAAAGTCCTTATCTTTCTGGTGGGCGGCAACATAAAATTTTCGAGGAAAAGGAAGTAATAATTGTGTCTGAAGGTTTTATGTCAGCGGAAGTCGAAATTGTCATGTCTTGTCCCATTTCATTCGTAGAAAGTTACAAGATTTTCATTGAGTTCTACTTCTAGAATGAATGACGAGGGTTCTTCTGTGTTGTATGGAGAGTTTGAGAATCAAAGGGAACATATTGCAAATTCTACCTGTTGAAAATCTTATAATTTAAATATTTATATATTTGTTTCTTTTAAGATATAAAAAGATATTGAGAATATTTGAATATCGCGATACCTCAAATATTCGTACGAAAAAAAAACAGGGTTCATTTTTACGAGTCTATTTTTCAAGAGTCTAAGAATTCAAATATAAAATGTTCAACCAACTGAGCGGCAAGATGGATAGACAAATTTGCTGAAGAGGAGTTGTGTTAGAAAGCTGAAGAGTGCTGTTGTATGGAGCTGGAAACACAGATTAAATATAAATAATTGTTGTACTAAAAATTTTAAAAACGTTCTTCTTAAAAAAATTAAGAAAAACTACTGGATTTCGATGTTTCTTAAGATTTAAGACAATGTTTTATTATTATTATTTTTTTAATAGTAATTTCATAATTTTTAGAATTCAGAATACCTTAAAAGGAAAAAACAGAACCCACTTAAGATCAATCAAACGACCATCCGTCTGTCTGTCTATTACAGTCGTTATTTTTGAAAATGACGTGACGTAGACATTTTAAATTTGGCAGAATGTTAGATCTTCGTGACGCGCACATATTTCGACCGTCAAAAAAACTTTTTATCAAAAAAATTAAACCGACCTTTTTTTGGAAAAGGAAACTGAAAAGCGAAAAGTAAAATAAACTTTTTTAGTCTTAATAACAAAGCTCCTAAACTAATGTAAGCAACTAATTTTGATTCGGCGCCGTAAATATACTGTAGAGGATGGGTCCTAAGACTGATCCTTGAGGAACGCCAGCCACTATCAACTGACTGTTTGACTTTGTTGAGCCCACATATACGTAAAATGTTCTATTCTTAAGAAAATTGTAGGTAATAGCCGTGAGAAGTGGAGGGAATTCAAATTTAATAATTTTTGTAAATAAGGGCTTAATGCCGCCATACAGTATCAAATGTTGCCTTTCGTTCCAATATTAATTTTGTAAGCTCTCATCGTAGTGCTCTTCCGTAACGCGTTGCATGCCGAAATTTTTAAGAAAACTTTGGTCAGAGATTAACATGTAAAAATCCCTTTGATGACTGAAAGAGAGAACTTTTAAATGTGCGAAAATATTAATCAAAATCTTGTGTGAGTATATTTTCTTCTTATTCTAGGAGTACAATATGGAACACAATCGTATGTTATTTTAATTATATTATTTTTCAAATAAAACTAGATAGAAAAAGGGAATAATTACAGAAAAGCATATTCTACATTAAAAGTTGAAACACAGTATTTAAAAACCTGATCAAGGGCAAATTTCACTTTCTATATGCATAGTAGATTTCATACTCTACACTGAGAAACAACAATTTTGTGAAAACAATGGAAACATTAAATAAATAATTTTCAAAAATGATTTGGCACCAATGCCGAAAATTATTAATTTAACTACGTTTCGCATTAAACTTTGGAGTTAACAAAAAACAATTCTCAAAAAACAAAAACACATATTCATAACAAAATGCTTTAGTTTTGTTATCGCTTTGTTGAATATCTTATTCAATGCGTTTCATCGTGGTTTCACACAAAATATTATTAAATATAAAACGATCTTCAACCAATTTTAAAAACGTGATAATGAAAAACGTACATCTTACAATACGTTATTTTTCTTAGTGTGTCCACGTAGTTTTTCCAAATAATTATTATGTAAAATTTTAAATATAATTTTGGATTGAAATGACTACAAAAAACAGGTGTGCTTTGAGCGCTCGAATGTCACAGTTGTCTCACTTTATTTTAAACCTATTGTCCACCTTGAAATATTTTTTTCGTATTTCTAGAGATATTTACTAATGAAAATTGAGAAAATTTGTTTTTTTCATTTTTCCAAATAAACCACAAGAAACTCGCCTGAAAGAAATACATATAGGTACAGAAATAGAGTGTTTAGTATAAAATTAAAAATTCTGGATATATTTTCGAAAAATTCTTTAAACTACGTCAGAATTTAAAAAGGAATCAAAGTGCTATCAAACTGCATCTAGTTTCTGTATGGCTCTCTGTTTCGCATCAAAAGCATTCAATCGGAAGTTCAACTCTCTCGAAAAGTTCCAAATTGGACCTATTTGTATCAAAGAGTCCTCCTGGCACTATAAATGCAAAATTTCCCTCTGTGAAAATTCGAAGCCATTTCTCCTCGTTTCAGGACCGACTCCACTTATCTTTTGGATGCATTAAGCAAACCATCCAGAAATGCTTACACTTTCCTCGTTAAACAGTGTTTCCCCGGAGGGACAATACGCCAAAAACAGCACCCAAAACAGAGCATCTGGCGGGTGCAGGGCGTGCAGCATCCAGCCACAGGGTTGTCTCCACCGCACCGCCTGCAAGCGAGTTATGTAATATAGCCAGAAAACAAATAGGATCTGTTATGCAGTCGGCGACATGCATCATATTAACCATCCTGGAAATCCGGAAGGAGCACATACGCTCCCGGATGGATACATGTCATTCTGAGGGTAGCACAGCAGTGGTTAGGGGGTTTGAATCGAAAAACCACAACCGCGTGCACCTAAATGTAACCATTTTGTCCTTTATTGTGTAATTATCCTGATTTCGGGCAAGACACGTGAATATAGAACCCACTCCCACTACTCGGGAGGACTACATTTATCTGATATCGAATTTCTGATGATGGGTTTTCGAGAAAGGTTATTTCAAATTTACGACCGGAACGCTCGTTGCCTGCACCAAAGTTCGTTAGTCGACTCTCCGCGCCACCACTGCTCCCGCCTAAATTTATGCAAGCAGTTCGACAAACATTGAATATGCGAGGAACAGTCAAGCAGTCTTGAGGGCATGGCCCTTTATATTGGAGTTTCCCCTTCTCCCACAGGAAATCGACTTCAAAGAGGCGCAATCAGCGATAACCTTTAAAAGTTTGCCCTCAACGAGAACCGATCACATTTTAGAATTACATGTTGCGATAGAACAATTAAAAGAATGTACCCTCGGAGTTTGTATGTGAAGTTAGTTTAGCTATTTTTGAAATTAATAATTATTAAGGTTGTGCTAGATTGTGCTAGATTTGTTTTGAATTAAAAAAAAATTTCGAATAGTAAATATTCTATGGGCAAAAAGAGATTTTCCAGAAAAGTTAGGTCAGCTTTTCTTGAAAATAAAAATAATTAAGGTTGTGCTAGATTGTGCTACAGTTTTGTATGGTCAAAAACAAAAAAATTGCGAAGAAGTTAACCCAACATTTTTGGAAAATTAAAATTAAGAAATTTTTGCCAGATTTGTGCTGTTTGATGCCGTAAGTAAAAAAACAAGATTTCGAATACACATTTGATGGGAAAAATAAAAGCAATTTAAAAAGCATTATCTTAGCTTTTTTTTTTAAATTATAAATATTTAGAGTTGTGCAAGATTGTGCTGCTCTGTGACCCAAATAATGAAATAATAATTAACATAATAAAAATCTTGTGGACCAAAATAAAAAATTTGTAAAGAAGATAGGCAAAATTTTTTTTAAAATTAAAAATTAAAAAGAAATTCTAAGAATAAAAATGTTATGAGATAAAATAAGTAGAAAATTTGCAAAATAATTAGCCAAGCCATTTCATCTATCTGCGGCTAGTAATGAATGGTACAAGGTGGCAAATTGTATAGTAAATGAAATTATGTAGTAAATGGCTAAACACTTTTAAGGTGTCAAGGTCAAGGTCAAGGCACAGTGATAGTCACAGATCCTTAAAAAGTAAGCTAGATGTGTCAAACTGTAGGAATGCGATCTGAGTAAAGTGTAAATTAAATTAATGAAAGAGAAATTAACACTACAACGAGCAATCTGTCCAAATTACGGTTCGCACACTTTTTAAATAATTTATTTTGACTTAAACAAAACCTGATTTTTTCTAACTTCGTAAAATTATACAGATTCTGAAACTTGCACACTTAATTCTTTACAATTAACGAGAAAAAGTGGAGAAACAAAATTAAAATTAAGCTACTTTATAAAAATTAATTTAGAGTGTAACATTGTTGTTCTGCACATAACATTTTTATTATTCGATATTTTTTTTTATTACGGCAGAAAACAATACAATCTAGCACAGCCTAGCACAGCTTTAATTATATTATTAATTTAAAAAAAGCTAGATTATATTTATTTCTGAAATTTTTCGTTTTTATTACCCGAACTAATTTTTATTTTTTCATTTACGGCACAAAGCAACAATATTTTAGCATAACGATCTTAATTTTAAATTTAAATTTTTCGTTTTTGCCCATAAAGTTTATTTTTCGAAATAATTTTTATTTGAGGCACAACACAGCACAACCCTAGAAAAATCTAGCACAACTTTAATTTAATATAAATTAATAATAATTAATTAAAAAAAAAAAAAGCTAGATAAGTTTTTTTTTTTAATTTAAAAAAGAAACATAAGTCTAGCACAATCTAGCATAATATTTTTTATTTTAAATTCCCCAAAAAATTGGGCTAATTGCAAATTCTTCTTTTTTGCCATAAAAAGTTTTAGTATTCGAATCAACTTTTTTATCTGCGGCACAAAATAGCACAAACCTAGCAAAATGTAGCACAACTTCAATTATTATTAATTTCCAAAAAAAGACCCAATTTTTTTTAAATTATTTAATAAAGTAGCACAGCTCTAGTACAATTTAACACAATATTTTTTATTATATATTTCCAAAAAAACCTGGGATAACTGCAAATATTTGTTTGTATCCATAAAAAGATTATTATTCGGATAATTACTTTTTTAAATCTGCGGCATAAAGCAGCCAACTCTAACACAATTTAGGACATCCTTCTTAATTTTAATTTTCAAAAAAACTAGGCTTCTTCGCAAATTTGTTGTTTTTGGCTATATAATTTTTGTTATTCAGCCGTTTTTACTTTTTTTATTTGCGGCACAAAGCGGAACCAGTCTACCACAACCTTCACAATTATCAATTTCAGAAACAGCTGGGCTAACTTCACACACATCCTTGGAGCACCCCATAATAACCTTTAAGGTGTTTGGCTCCACTTATTGCTCACAGTCAGGCGAACTCTTCCTTGTTTCATCCCCCGGAACGGGTGGGAGTTGTTCCTGTGTGCAAACACAACAGGAAGATCAGAAAGTTTCGCCCAAAAATTGTCTAGAAAGTATCTAATTGTCTTTTATCTCGAGACAAGGAAGGCGCTCTCCGATAGTGTGCCCCAATGTTCGCAAATAGAACCCGCAAGTCACCTCGAGTTAATTTAAACTTGACTGTCTTCGAGGAAATTTCAGATTTGCCCTCGCGCACCCGAGTAAATAAAAATAAAAGTTTGATTGGATTTTGTAACAACGTCATGAGCAGCAGGCAGCAGTGTCCCGACGAGCCTTCCTTGAGTTGAGGTGCATGGGCTTTGGTAGGACACACACGTAGGTTCTACCCGAAAAACCAAGTCACCGGTGCCTCCCACGAAAAAGAGGGTTTGCGATGTGTCGTACCGCTCTGCGACAACCTCGAATGTATTCAGGGCCTCAGAAATCAAGTATGTGGTGGAATTTTTAAGAATTTCCTGTTTGCTTTCTTTCCGATTGATTTCGTAATCTGAGACAAATACGAAGAACGAGGCTTTGTGCTTTTAAAGCTTTCTTAAATAAATCAATTTGAAGCGACATTTGTTAGCTCTGTTTTGAGGGTTTCGCTTGGATTAATTTAAAAGGTACACAAACGAATGGTGCTGAAAGTACCTACAAAGGATGAATAAGGAATACGAAAGGGTGAAAAAATTAACAATTTACGAATTTGATAAAGATTTAAACACCCAAATACATAGAACCACAAAATAATTTAGTTATGTTGTGAGAATTTCAACAAGACGGTGCACTATTTCAGACTACAAAATCAATCAAAGTAAAAGAAGACCATCGATTGGTTTCAATATTTTTCAAAGTTTCTTGGTTTTTTTAAAAGAGTAAACCTTCCGATTAGTTATGGAATATGAGCTTATTTAAATGACTGCCTCAGCTGACTTGGTAGCACATTTCCGATGATTTGTGTCCTATCCTACAAATATCTCGAACAATAAATTGCTTAAGTGCCTGAATCGTTTCGGTATTGTTAGCATAATATCGATCTTTAACGACACCCAACAAAAAACAAATAAAATTCCCGGTATCAAATCGCAGCTGCTTAAAAACTTGTATAAGTTTTCAATATTTCCCAATGTTGTTCAAGAGTAAATCTATTAAATTCGTACCGCGGAGATATGATGCTGTATTTCTGTCGACTTTTTGAGTGCGGAAGAACTGTTTATGTCAAAATAACTTGTACTTTAAAATGAAACGAATAGATGGCCCACTATTTAAAAAATTTTATGTACAATTATCTGAAACAAAAATATGCTCATGGATACTCCATTTTATTTGTTAATGTTCCATCTTTTTTTAAAGTTCATCGTGGTATCAAATAAAAGTTTATTAAAATACAAGTTATCATTCGGAAAAATTGAAGAATATTAGTGAATTAAACGAAAAATCCAAAATCGCGACTTTAACTCAAAATTTTACTCTTGAGTGACGAATGAAATACAAGAATAATAAAAATATCGTGTTCATATTTACGATGCAAAAATTAGAATCCAGGTTTTTAATGGTAAATAGGGTTTAAAAAACACTAAAACAGAAATTTGTATAGATATTGACTGCAAAAAATATTACTGGATCTTCTAAAAACCTGAACTGTTTGAAATGTCGAAAATCGGCTTTTACCATTGTATTTTTAAGGCCTTTAAGAAGTACCTTAGGGACTCTGAAGACAACTTTTGTACTCTATACCATTTTATCCCTTGTGTAAAATATGTTTAGTATAATGCATGCTTTTTTTAAGGCGATTATTCAAAGCTTAAGTGATAATCTGCAAAACTGTAGTAAGAAAATCATATTTAGAAAGGAATGAAATTATTTCAGTCATCCTCAATTCAGCGCTTGCTTTTATGAAGCTGAATTGTGAAATCGAATGCAGTATGCGATCATATTCCCACAATCGTAGAACAGCATCTTCCAATAGTTTTATTAATCAGTAAGCAAATTACGTGTAAACGATTTACCCCAGGATATAGGGATAATCTACCAAGTCAATTACTGAAAGAGTCACAAAGTCCCTGACATCCCTCCTCTCCGCTGTACAAAGAGAAGTATTACGGACTGTCTCAAGGAAAATAACTTGTTGCTGAGTCTTTCACTTGTCCATCCTGTGTGAATTTTCGCTCACAAGTCCACAAGTCTTCAAAAACCCTCCGAAGAAATTTCTGTTGCTGACCTAGCTGACTTTAATCTCTTGAATAATCCCAAAATCCACTTCTTTTCAGAGCAGGGGTTCTCTTCCCATGACCCATAATGCAATCTCAGAAAATCTCATATATTTTACCTTAATATTTCCCAGGCTCCAGAATCCAAAGGATCCCACTTCTGCTGCAGTGAGTTAGTTTTTCGAGGTCGTCTCCTTTCGAAACCATTCGTCGGGATTTTGTCCTGCAGGGTCATGGTCGTGCACTTAAAGATGTTTTTGTTGAGAGTGACGAAACACTCATCCTGAGGAATTCCCTGAACTTAAGAGGGGGATACCTGGAATATATTTTTATAGTATTTGTTTGCCTCTTTTTTTTCTTTTTTTTTTTACACTCTGTTTGGTTCAGTGGTGGTTTTCTTTTTGTGGTTTAGTGCTCCTATCCTATTATTTTTTCTTTCTTTGTGAAGAAATATTTACTATGCATTTCGAACAAAAGTAATTAGAGTTGCTTTAATGAGTTTGGTGGTGAATTTTAAATGCGCATCTCTAACATCGGGGGATTTTTCTATTTGTTAATTACTCCCTCTGGGACACAGAATACCCGAGAAGTTTTTTGATGGGTTGGGTCTGGTACCATTTTGTTGCTTCAATTTCGAACAAAGTCAGCTTCCTGTCGGTAGAAAAAATATTTATTTTCATTTTGTTGACTGTTCTGAAAGTTGCCCTTCAAATATAATTTGCAAATTATACCCTCCCCCTGATAAATTGGGTTTTCTTCGGACGATAGGATGCTTTGGAGCGAGTGATTTATTCGTCTGGCTACGAACAATGAACTCTATTTATAATACCATTCCCTTTCCCCTCCGCGACGTAGATAGACAGATAGAATCCTTGAAATGGAATTTTCGCAACAAGCGAATTGTACTTTTGTTTTATTTTCGTTTGTTTTTTTTTTTGTATAAACTTCTTTACTTCACCTAAAAGCACCTGGATCTGGATATTCGCGGAAAAAAATAAATAAATAAAATAAAACGGTAGCAGGCCCATGCTATTGGGAATTTATGTTCGGCTCAAGGAGCGCGGCTTACGCCTTCAAAGAACGAACGCAATCTATTGGGCGCCATAGATTTATTTTAAGTTCGCGGAATAGGGCGCAGCACCCGAGTAAAGGACCCCGTCGCCGTATTCTGGGAAATTTGTTTACCTTATCGACAGTACTTGAGGGAGTACAAGCTGGCGTCGAGCGTTTTTCTAGAATTTATTTCTCGTAAATTGTTCTTATCTCTTATTGCCATGGTTAAGCGAAGATGTTTAATAAATTCACCGTGGAATTTCATTCGAGCCATTTCTGCAGCTAGTGCTCGTTTTGGAGCTCTGGAGCCGACTTAATCGCCTCCAGGTTTCAGCCTGGGGAGTCAAATCCATTAGCACTGCGAATTCGATGCTGTTGGACTTAACCCGGGGACATAAATAACAATGAATCTCTGATTTGCACCCAGAAAGAAGACAACGACAAGTGCAAGTCGGACTTCCGGTAATAAGTCCTCCTCCTCTATTTGAATTAAATGCATGTTTAAAAAATTCAAAAACTATACCAAACGAATTATAAAATTCTTTAAAATTAATCAAATATTATTTTAAAAACCTTTTCTATAATATGTAGAAGTTATTATTATTACTAGTGACCTTTTGTTTCAATTTTCATAAGAATCAGTTGAGTTTCAAAAAGCCTTTTTGACGAATTAAACTTAATTAATTTTGATCGCCATTTTGGATCCGCTATATTGAATTTCCAAATATTGACAACATATTTGAAGTCAGCATTCCCCAAAACCTCTGAGTACCAATTTTCATGAAAATCCCTTCAAATTAAAATTTTTCAGTCGCCATCTTGGATTCGCCATTTTGAAATTTTTTTTGTATTATCAAAAAAAAAAAAATTAGCCAATTTTTATTAGGAAAAAGTTGAAAACGTCATGAATCATACTAAAATCTATCTAACCTATACTATCACTACACCATCTACTATTACAATTACTAACTATGCTGGTTACCGGATACGTGCAGTTTTCAAAACCCTTACACTTTCCAAAGAAACTTTTAGTTAGTCTTTCTAACTTGTCTGCCACTAATTTTAAATCTGCCATGAGGTGCAAACGTTTAGTTACGGAGTTTTTGATCACAAATTATAGAAAAATTGTTCGTTAATTACTTGTTAATTACTGTGTAATTACAACCTAATTCTCCTAATTCTTTGTGGTCTAAAACTTTAGTATTTTTTCAAAAGGCAAAATGTATCAAGTAATGCAAGAAAAGAGACAGTAAACAGTAATGATTTTTTAAATATACCTAAGCTGAATCAATACGATGTATGTCCAATTTTATTCAGCCACTTATTCAGCTATTACATGTAAATACCGCCAGTTTGATTAGTCTAGTATTTAAATCCCATAAAATTAAGCAAATCCGAATCAGAGTTCACGTGATAAACCTTTCGAACTAACCACTGCATTACATCGAATCGAATACTAATTTCTCGATATTTTAAATGTAGCATAATTTTTGGGATAGTTATATAATATCTAGATAGGACAATTTTAATGATAAAGCCATTTTAAACATTTTTCTTAACAGAATATTTTTTTAATATGTTCCTTGATAGTCCTAATATTTATTTTCGATTGAAGCGCTAATTCGAAGGTCACAGTTTCGATTCCAGCTCGTGTGCAGCGTTTTCGAGTCATTTTTATAAACGCAGTATAATTTAGCATCATCATCTAAAATTTTGAATTTACATTTTTTTGATTTTGTAACATTTCAGTAGTCTATTTTTCATGTTCTCTGAAATAAAATGCTATGACAGAAAATCAGACAGACACTGGAAATCATTAAAAACAAAGATAAAAATGATTATTTTTTCAAAAATAGTTATTTTAGAAGTTTGATGAATATTTTGGAAATTTGAACAATTTTCTTGCTTCGACCTATATGATGTGGGGTATCATATAAAAGTTGGTATCAAGAGGATTTGAAAAATATGATATATAACACCTCTCTTCACCTTCTTAAATTAAATATGTCTAAACTTATAGTGCTAATTAATTTTTCGTTGACTTGGAAGACATTTGGTACGACACTAATTTTTGGCACGTCCACTAGAATTTCTCTCAAGAGGATACAGAACAAAATCCAAATACTCGTATCAGTTGTAATTTTAAATTATGATACACGAAGTATTGTTTTTGTTCGATATATCGACTTACGGAAAGTGGCACTTAAATTAAGAAGAATTCAGTTCAAGTTCCAAGTCAAACGAAAACATCTTAAGTGTTGTTCTAAGTCAATTTAGTCAATTGAAAAGAAATTCGACGATGTCTTATTAGAAATGGTCTTTGGACCAAAATTGCGGCTTTATGAAATGTATTCTGTGTTTCGTACATGATTGACCTTTTTTTTATTATTCTATCTTAAATACAAATAATTCGATCCGAAAGATAAACAAGAGAGAATTCGTCTATTAATTGTTATTCGATGTGTAATTTGCTCGTGTGGTTTGAAAAATAAGCTTGGGATAAAAGAAAACAAATAGGATCACATGTGTGTTCTGGATCGCTTCTCGTGTTGAAAAGGATTATCTTATTCTGTGAATAGCAGTATAAATATAATATAATTAGGATGATACCATGTCGCAAAAATTGAATATAATACAATCAGTCTGTTTAATTGACTTGCAAAAATTTATCTGCTTTCAAAAGTTTTCTCATAAGAAGAATCCTTTTTGCCATATAAATTTTCGTCAGAAATTCGTTTTTAGAGAAGGCTTGCATTTATCCCACCCAGACATAACTCAGCATTATCCTTGAGAAGTTTGCAATTGCCTGCAAAGAAAGGTAAGTAACTTCCCCCTTTCCTCCTGCCTAAGGAATTCAATCCTTTCCCGCTTGAGGTGATTCCTTCAGTGTTTTTTTCCGTCTCGTCTCTCCCTGCTCTCTAATTGGGCATATCCCCTTAAGCCAAAGATTTCTGATTTGATTTAACCAAACTTGATTTTCTCTCGGCCTCGCAGCCCCCTCTCCACATTGCCTTAGGTCTTCACTTTTAGCCCTTGAGTTTCTTCTTTAGGACGGAGGACGGTTACATGAAGCTAAAGAGCCCATTGAATTTAGCTTTTGGATGGATTCATAGCTAACTTTGTTTATTGGGCACATTTACCCACCTCCCTTATCTTGTCCTTTCAAACTCCCCCCTTAAAGATATTCTGGCTGTGGGACTCCGATCCTCCACGGCTTGTCCGTCCCACAAAGGGGCTTCAAAAACGGATAACCAAAGTTTCATTAATTTTATTGAAGTGGCCGAAATTTCATTAATTTTATGGTGAATTTTTGATACAATTGACTTTACCTGGATTTCCAGGAAAATTGTTTACGCCCCGAGTAATTCTTCTGTGGTGAAGGGGCAGTTTCCCGGAGGGTTCTGGAATGATGGTGGTTTTCTTTTATATTTTTTTCTTTAGCTTGGAGGTTTGTTGTTGTAGTTGCGGAGACTTATGATGCTCGGGAAGTTTATTAAAATGCTAATTTTGAAACTCTAGAGATAACATCGTCAGCCTACAGAAGGCTTACAGCAACAAAAGAGATTTTCTCTTGCTTCTTCCACTATCAGCGATGCTCCCGAAATTTTGGTGCACTATTCCAGGGTAAGAGTTTCGCATGGGTGTACTACAGAAAATAAATAAAAATAAAATATATACATTACATGAGAAACTGAACAGCCGGCAAATGTTTTACAAGGGGTAGTGCACAGGGCCCCAGACTCAAGGATGCTGCAAGAAGAAGTTTCTTGAAATTTTGTGCGATTTTATCCCCAGAGTTGAGTACCAGAAGGACGAAAGCTGGAATATTGCTTGCTTTGCTGAAAGGGGAAGTAAATAGAGTTGAGTCTTCTCCCTGATTCCTTGCAAGTTTCCAGATATCCGGGATGATTATTGAAAGGCATCCAAGCCGCACATATACCCGAAGAAGCTGACGAACGATCGCTTAAATTAGCTGAAAATGCTCCTTAGTAAATTGGACGGTGGCGTCTTTCCCATTGGGAGAGAAATTGATACCGAACCCTTTCGCGTTCCCTTTTTATCTTCCTACACCCTTACAATGGAAATACTTAGAAACTGATTCAGCGTAACTGCTTGCTCTCAAGGAAAATTTTGATGAGTTTAATTGACTGGTGCAGGGTTTATTTGTTGCAATAGAAAGATATCCTTTTTGAGTCCTGTTTTACCCCACTAAACCCTTTTTCTTTTCAAGCTTGAGAGCTTCTGAAATTTAAGTCATTGCAACCAGTCACTCTAGACTCGATTGTTAGTATTCTGGAGTAAACTGGAGCAGTTTTGGTCTAATATCGATGTCTATTTGTAGGGCCGGACTAGGAAAATGTTCAAATTATTTAATTCTAGTTAGCTATTTAACAAAAATAATTTCAGCGAACAATTTGAGAAAATTGTAATTTCGTAATTTTGAATTTTTAAATGTAAAATGTTAACAATTTCAAAAAGTTGGATAAAGTAATTTAAAAAAAAAAAGAAACCTCAATACCACTTCGATTTCCAAAATTCTTTTTGGGTGCTAGTTGGTTAAATTAAACTGGTCCTAGTATTCTGTTTTAAATAATAAAAAATTACATAATTCTGAACTATTTTTAATATCTCTTCAATTATGAATCTTCTGTAAGATAGTGAATATATTTAACTTTTAAGATGTTTATATTACCTTCAATGGATTTATTATTAAGGAGATATTTCGAAAACAATTTCTATTAACCTATTTTTACAAAGAATCCATCGACTTCCTTCTGAATTACTTCTTGGTATTTTTAAAGCTTCAATAAGATTAAATTTTAATTCATTATTGTTATCACCAGGACAACAATCTCTCCCTCACATAGCCCAAAAATTTATGTTTTATCTCAAAATTGTGTTGTGCGTAAAGCTATTAAAATTTGAAATATTCTCAATAAATTAAGGAGATAACAAAGACTTTTCCTTTCTTCCGAATACCTCACCTTTATAAGAAACTAAAATTAGCCCTACTTTAATCTGAAATACCTCAATATTACCAGGGAGCCAACCATAGGCCTAATTTCTTCCATATAATCTAATTTCGCATCAATTTTAATTGAAGATGAAGCATCGCCCACAAGTATGTTTTCGTCGGGAAATTAATGCATTTTAATCACCCCTTGTTATGTTCTCGTTTTCCCCCCCAAAATTTATTGAAGGTTACGCCCCAACCCGTAGGGTGGAGTGGAGTCTATCTTTACTGCAACTGGGTGAAAACCACTTAAATATGACTTACGAACTTTCGCGGAAATTAATTTAAGGCAAAATTGTCATTTTGTGGTTGGGCTCCTGCTGCTGTTATACGTCTTCGGAGAGGCCCTCTTGTAATATAAGAAACGAGGGGGGAGGGACTGCGCCCTCGGTGGTAATTTATGATGGTATAAGACTAGGACTGTAATCAATAAATTTAATTAGAACACAGGGAAGGTTCTCTGTAAGATGAGTATACCCAAGGATGCTGGATACCAGCGATTTTACCTTGTTGACCGAACTCACCCGACTTTCGGACGAGAGGTGGGGTGTATCTGGATCCTGAGGGGGAATAAAAGAGCATGTCGCTCCAGTGCTATTAGTTACTGGATTTTGTACAGAATAATTCGTGGTGTCGGAGATATCCCGAGATTTATGCACGTACAAATCACTTACATCGTTTTTCACAATTAACAATTGCTCACTTTGTTGAATATTTCACAATTTTCTAAGGGGATTTTTCTCGCTGTAATTTATCATGGGTATTTTGCACCCTTCCCGTGCATATGTGAATTGGATACGTGTATGCCTGTGTATTCACCTGCATTGTAGAATAGCATTCTTCATGCGAACCCAAAAGATAAATTTTATCCCGAATGAATGGGATACGAAATAAAAAAAAATTGTTTCGTAAATATTGTGCACTTTATTCGGGGTGCATTCCTCTGTTGCAAATTGCAATTTTCTAGAAGGACAGAGAAAATGTGGATTTCTTGAAAGTTCAGCAATATTTTATTTGCTTTTTACGCCATTCCATGAGCTATTTTTATTGTCCCAATTTTTATGTTTCAACGCGTGGAGGCCAGTTAAAATTTGAAATCAAAATTTTAAAGTAGACGATAGTACAAAAATAAAACAATTTACTTAAAATATAGGTTAAAGTTGAGTTTCATTTAACTTTTTATACTTGTAAGGAACTCGATAAGATGGGCGACTTCCAAAATGCATCAAAATTACATTGATACACCTTATTCAGCGATATCGATTGATATTTCTAAAAATTTACAACTTTTCCAAGTGTATAACTGCATTGTCCGCCATATTGGATTTAGAATGATATTAGATATACTATATTGTATTGTCATCAGACCTATACATGTATTCAAATTTTCAAAGCCCTAGCATAATTAGAACAAGTCGAAATTTTGATTACAAGATTTGTCCCGAACAGAGAAAGTGAGTTAATAAAAGAGGCATTTATTTCTGAGTAGTCCGTACCTTGTTCGTAATTAGAAATAGGTATTCCTTCAGTACTTACCCAGTTTTTTCCTATATCACTAAGCAGTTAGCCTCAGTTTAAAAATGTAGTTAGGTTTCTGGTTAACGAATATTTGTCCAGTTCTGCTGCGTAGTTATTTACTGAAGATCTCTTAAATTGTATGCAAAATGTAGGCATTTTTAGGTAAAAGTTTTAGTGAAACTGCGTATTCCTAAAAAAAATGAAAAACATTTTGAATTTCTAATGTATTATATTTTCATTGACTTTATTTTATACTAGCTGGGTTATTGTACTAATTTTCATTAAAATCCGTTGAAATCGAGAAATCTTGGTCGCTATATTGGATCCGCCATCTTGACTTTCTAAATTTGGACAGCGGATTTGAAATCACCATTCCGCAAAACCCCTATGTACCAATTTTCATGAGAATCGCTTCAAATTTAAAATTTTCAGCCGCCATCTTGGATCCGCCATTTTGAAATCCTACGTATTATCCGAAAAAAATTAGCCTATATGTTAAGTCGGAATATGTACTACTTTTTTGTCCGAAGGTAGAAAAATATCGATGCAAGCGTTTAGGCGTGATTGAGCAACAAACAAACAAACAAACTTTCATTTTTATATATATATATAGGGATTTGTGAAAAATTTCAAATTTCTTAATCGGTGGTATAAAAATTATTATAAATTTTGAAGCATACAAACAGGTGAAGCTAAATAATGATATCTTTTATTGTGGATTAATAATCTCGTTAGCAATAAAATCCTTAAAAAAGTCGGTCTAATATTTGTTTAATTAATTCCAGAATAAAGAATCAAGACAATTATTTATGAGTTGCTTAATTAATGCTAAATATCATATCAAACCAAAGGAAATAACCACATTATTATGCGTACCATTATTTCATATCATAAAATTGGTTAAATAACGAAAATATTCCCTCATTTATGTTCCCGAATTAAATCATAATTTTGTTAAAATTCCATAACAAAAACATAGCCTCCCCCATAAGTATGTAAAGAATGTATCCTAAATTCGCTTGTAGATAAACAGAACAAAGGGAGCGAACGATAAAATTACATACATTTTTCTTTATTCACAGAACAAATTTTTTTTTTTTAAATATTATTTTACCCTTGCTCCCGAAAAGTCCATCCAACAACACACAAACAAAAAGAGCCTTAGAACTTCGACTGAAGCATAACACGTTACAAAAATAAATATGAACAATTGAGGGTGCGGTTTGATGTTCAACCTTGCGTTTTCTCTAGTCAAAATAACGAGAATTATGAGCAACAAGCCATGCATCCGGACAGGATCCATAAAAGGACTATACACCCATACATACATCGCATTGAAATCGCATAAATTCACCTGTTCGGTGCCCCAAAATGATATGCAAGCAAAAGCTTCACACATCGTATTCATATTCAAAATCGCAGAAAGAGTGATGCGAGTGGAGGAGCTTCATCATCATCATCAGCAGCAGGAGGAGCATCAAGGATTCAGGATTCAGCATCAACTCCACCCTTGAGCCCTTGAGGAGAGCCTGCAGAGAAGAAAAGAGAAGAGAAATGGTGATCCGCAGGGTTCTAGAATGGCTCCGGTCTTAATTAAAATGTAACTGTCTGTAAGCAGGAAGACCCCGTCGAAATTAAATGAAAGCGAAAGTAATTAGTTTGAATAACGCACACCACGAGTAGTTCGGATATAATTAATTCCTCACCTAAGTAGTGCGAGGTCAGATTAGTTCTGCCTGCACGGCCATTTATAACGGTCTCAGGGCCGCAGCACCTACGTGCGGTAAATATTGATTAAGCCAGATTGCTGTATAATGGCAAGGAAATTCGCAGGTAAGTTATCAAGTGAATCTTGTACCTGGTGTTGCGGCAGGCGGGCGGCACGGCGATGTGCTACGGCTCCGGAATCCATATCCCTACAGAATCCTTCTTAGAGAAATGAACAGCAAACTGAGGAGATGGCAAAAAGCCCTTTTCTTCTCAGGTGTGGTTGAGGCAATTATATAATTTTCTAGGATATTATTTTCACCGTTGTGACTCCACCACTGAGGTTCTTGCTGTGCTGCTTCCATTAACGTAAATTACTGTCTAGGTATTTTCTGAACCATTTCTATTTTTTTTTTGCATCCTTATCAGCTCCTTGAAACTCTAGCAAATTTCTAGATGCAAAAAAGCGAAAATTGATTTTTGAAGGTCATCACGTAATTTTTCACAGAAAATTAGGGAGAATGTCAGTAATTAGGAAATTCCTTTTTTTTGTGTTAGGGTTCTGTACCCAAAAGGGTCCAGACAGAACCCAATTAGTATCGTTACAATGTTTATGGATCCTTTCGTCAGTTAGACCTCTCTAGCTCGTAAACGTCTTCAAAATAACACACATTATGTAATGATATTTACACACATTTTTTAATAATAGAAAATTATATTTAGATTTTTGTAGGAATCGATAATCGAATTTTAAATACGAGTGTAACTAATGCTCCAACAAATTTAGGTTACCGCACGGATAAAATATATATCGCTACATATAAACAGAGGTGTACATACAGCACTAAGCC
The DNA here is from genome assembly GCA_949715965.1 of Dysmachus trigonus. Classification (NCBI taxonomy): domain Eukaryota; kingdom Metazoa; phylum Arthropoda; class Insecta; order Diptera; family Asilidae; genus Dysmachus; species Dysmachus trigonus. Next base: position 80,380,208 of record OX454321.1, read on the forward strand.
CATTAATTTATCAGAAATATAGAAACAATTTATCTACAACTCCTTGTTTGGGTAATATTAAGAAAATCGATTATTCAGACAAGTGTTTTGTCTTCTCCTTGAAATGCTGCTCGGATTGCTACACAACTAGTAAAATTTCAGTTGACTCTTCAAGTTTGTGTATCATTTCACATTTGATATTTGTGCAATGCGGTTGTTCTAAAAATTTCAAATTTGATCACAAATATCGAATATCCGTGAACAGTATTTTAACTAAAATGAACTAAAATTATTGAATTATATTGAGTGCTTTTAATGTGGAAAGCGGTTAAGGTTAAATTAAATGAAAGGCAAGTTATAAAATTAATTGGAACGCTCTTTACATAAAAATCTATATTGATTGTTATACGTAAAATATCTCTGCAATAAACGCCAAAGCATAAGATTTGGATAAACAAAAATGTTTTGGTTTTCTCAGGGCAAGAAAGGGTGCAGGAGACCTTTTTTGATTTTTTGCTATGTCTATTATGATAATAAAACTATAAACATATAGCTTTATAAAATTTTGTACAGAGCATCATATATTGTATGATTAGTTGTTTATAGATTATTATTGTTTAAGCTATATATCTTGAAACTAAAGGAAAGAAATATAGGAGATAGAATATTGTACATGGGCGTCATCCCAACAAATTTTCTATACAGTCCTTATTTTAAATAATAAACATTGTGATGAATTATAGCGAAAAACGTGATAAAAATATAGTTTCCAGTGCTACAATTTCTAATATGGCACAAGTGGGTTTATTTTAGAAGTTATACACTACTCAAAAAAAAAAAAAAAATAAAGGTAGCAAGCAATTTATTGAAATTTGTTGCCAATTTTTGAAGAGCTGTATTTTAGTGAAAAATAATCGTATCGAGATTAAATTAAATTAGTTTTAAGATCTTTTGGCCAAAATTTTTTTCGAACTACGATTTTCGAGCAATCATAAAAAATAGAATTTGCTTGGAAAAACTTTTTAAGTTAAACTTATGCAAAGGTCAGTTGGTTTGTTTATTCAGCTTTAATTTGGTTTTTTTTTTTTTTAATTCTCTCTACGTCAATTGTTCGCTGAAATATTCAACTTTTCCTGAAAAAGGATCTTTTTGGGTTAAATCATCGATATCTCAGCAACTAATGACCTCACAGTAAATTTAAGGACGGTTTCGAAAGCTTGAATGAATACTCTACAAGAACCTTCATTTTTGAAGTAAGCAATTTTCCCCCCTTGACATTAATTTGAAAAAAAAAAAAACTGAAAAATATAACCCTTTTGGTTTTTTGTTTTTAGAAAAACTGCTTCTGATTTACAAATATTGACGGAAAGACTAATATTTTCTGATTTTGTTACAGCCTACTGTATCCCCAATAACCCTGTAAATATTCAAATAGATACTCCAAACCGTTTTCCCGGCCCGATTGATTAAAGTTTTACAAAAGAATTAATCCATTAATGCGCGATTTGCTTATCGTGTTACTAGCTAAAAAATTCACGATGTTTTTACTGTAGCGGATCAATTTTGCGAAAAAACTTCATATGACAAAAAATGCTTAAAATTATCCAGAGAGCACTTGTGAATTTTTTTGATTTTGATTTTTTTTTTTGGATTTGACAATTTTTTGAATAATCCAAAAACCTCCCGAAAAATTCTGAAAAAATGTTAGCTTGTTCTTTTTCTAATTATAAGCATTTTTCATATATGTAAGTATATAGACGTTCTGATGGTAATATAATATTATGGTAGTATTAAACGCCCTATTTTGTTCTATTTAAACAGGTAAAGGTTCATCGTTCAGACCTTTAGATCAAATAGAATTGGATTCCAATTTTTTTTTAAAAATTTAATTTACTTTAAAATGAATAGGCATCAACATTTATGGTTTTAGACTTTAAAAAATTGATTCCTTTTGTTTTTGGAATATTCATGAATAACCATAATATTATCTTTATTAATGTTCATGTAACATTTATTTAAAAAAAATATTATAAAACAATTATAATAACAGGAATATCGAAATATATCTTATTTGAGATCAGGAAAATTTTTCGTGGGTTGATCCGAAACAAAAATAAATATTACGTAATTATCAAATTCAGGACAATGTATTTTCAAAACGTACCGAATTTCGTTTTAAAAAAGTAAAAAGCTAAATCTTATTCTATAAAGATTATAATTTTTAAAATCCGGATTGCTTGCGGATGAACTGACTGCAACCTATATATTATTATAATGTTTTTATTATTGCATAAAATAAGACCCATGAAGAACTTATGATATATGACCTAAAATGTTAAATTATGTAAGTCTCCATAAATCGGATATGTGTGTTAACGAAAACATAATAATAATAATAATTGATATCTGAAATCAAGTGATCAAGTGACCAATTCAAATTGACGTATTGTAATCGTTTAAACCCGAAGGGTTTTTTATGGAAATAAGGTTATTAAGACTTTTAAAATCGTTGACTTTGAATCTGCTATTTTACAGGCTTATTTTATATTAAAAATGGTTGTTTTTATTAAATTAATGTTTGCTTTAAAATCAATTTTTTATTCAAACACGTTTACAATTGATTTTAACAAATTCGAAAACAATAATTCTGCACTGAGAGAAAAACAATTCAGTGTAGGGTTATTGATTTTGAATTCGCTTTCAAAATTTAGATATGTTTCAATAAACATTTCATTATATAAAGCGTGATTGTCAAGAAGGATTTTTTTTTTCAATTAATTTACATATTTTCGCAATTTGTCTTTAGAACAAAATGTGAACTAGGCATCAAACATTTGACCGCTTTTTTTTTAAAAACTAAACCACAGGCACCCTTTAGGGCCCTAGTCCTGAGTTTCAAAACTGTTTGGATAAGTCCATCAATTACAATCCCGAGAATCGTTTCAGGCCCACAAAATGCTGACACCTTTTCTATTCAAATTTTACATGTGTATGAAAGCCCTCCGCCTGCAGGATAATCCCGCCCTCCCGAAATGGGGCCGTCCGGCTGCTTAAATTGGGGCGAATTCGAGCAATTTTCCCAGGGATTATGAACAAACGTTTGCCACATGTCTTCCACCAACTTCGCCCGGCTCGAGAGACCGGGCCGAGCGGACCATTTTGCCACATTTAGTGAATGAAAACTTTTGGGGGTGTTAACAAGGCTTCCGCAGTCATTTCGCTTGAGTTTTATCCGTTTTTAAAAACTAATTAATGCTGAAGTGCTACACGAAGTTTTACAGCATCCCGTAGAAGATGTTACACTGCCCCGCAACGAGTTTACTTACGACCACATGTTGCTGAACAGCACTCATATGCATTGGGACCCCTCCGCGGAATTCTCTAACACCGCCGTCACTGACGTCGTCGTCGTCGTCGTCGTCCCGACAATTCAGAGTCATACTTGAATTTAAATTTTTCACCGAGGTTGAGTTTCTTGCAATGCAGTTTGCGTGCAGTTTCCAACAAGAAAACTTTTCGCATCTTTGCAATCTTTACTCTGGAGGTGGGTTCCACGAGAAGAGTCAGATTTTCAGCGTAAAAGAAACTAATGCGGTGCTAATTATAAGTTTGTTTAAGACAAAAGTTTCTCTATGAAATATGCTTTTAAGAGTTCCGTCAGCTTTGGCGTCGTAAAAGTAATCATGTGACGAAAATGTACTTGTTTTGAGACGGTAAATATTTAATGGCATCATTAAAAATCTGTTTTTATTTTATTTTTAAGTCAGATGAAAAGATATCTACTGTTGCGAAAAATTGGAAAAATTTACTGGTAAGCTTTAATATGATAATATTAAAACTGGTCGACAAAATTTAATGAGCCTCGAAAAATATCTCTGAATGGTGAATTTCCATCAGAATGTTTTTCCATGGAAATCACTGTTGCCAACGTGGATAAGTCAGCTCTTCTTAGAACACGAAAGCAACCCAAAACTCTTAGCATTTTGACTACCTCCCACACATAATGTAATAATATTTTTTTCTATAAAAGAAAATTGATACTACCTTCCTTTACCTGTTGCATTTTGTGTTTTTATTGTTAAATAATTTTTTTCTTATATCCATGTAGGAATTCCTCGAAAAGAACCTTTCGTTTTATGCTCCGATAACTAAGCTACGGTGGCCGGTTGCTGATGCCTTCGAGTAAAACATTTCTGAGTTCAGACCTAAAATCATATATTTTGAAAATTTCTCCTTAACATTTTTTGTTTTTTAGTATAATAAATACCTTTCTTTCATTCAAATACAGATTTGGTTGGTGGGCCCAAAATTTTTAATTTTCTTTTCTACATTTCTTCAGAATTTGTAAACCTCTTCCTTGCTCCGTTTAATAAATCCATTGGCTATGTCGGAATAGTTTTCCGGTTCCAGTTGCTTTTTATTTGATACGTTCGACCTTAAATGAAATACATTTAATAAATATTTTACAATTTATGGAAATTTTAATTTTTTCCACGGTATATTTTGGAAAAATATTAAAGTTCCTCATATTTTAATATAACAGCTAAGGAACAAGTTTTATTTGAACTACTTTTCAAGCTCCTGCAACTATCCGTAATTTTTTAATTAATTTTCAAAAATGACCAAAATACAGTCTTTTATATTTTTCAAAACAATTTTTTCAAAAATGTGACGTGATAGGAAATTTTTGTTAGACTTGTTCTGTGCAATTTTGATGTCGACCAGTGTAATTAAGATTTTATTTAATATGTATTTTTATGTTAATTACTGCTTTGAAAAAAATTCAATGAAAAGATCACCTCACCCACCTATATTTAATTTTTAAAAATAGTGATTAACCCTTAAGTACTATACCAATTTTATTACTACAATAATACTATTCCAGATCTGTACGTATCCAAAATTTGCGTCATATCGTTTTTGATTTTTGACTCAGTATTTCAGGGTTAAGTAAGGCTCTAAAATCTTACATATATATATATTTCTGGAATATATAAAATGTAGCTTAGAAAGTTGCAAAAATAAGTCTAATTTCTATTTTGTATGACAATATGCATTTAATTTAGAGGTAGTGTTGTCAAAAAAAAATTTTGCATATAACATTTTTTACTTTCATGTCCACTTCCACGTTGCAAGGCTTCTTTAAAAATTTAGTAAATTTCAAGTAAGGCATTATATTCCGGAAGTAAGGGATTGCTCTAGTTTTGCATATTTTTCAAAATATCTTCCCCACATGTTATATAAAATTAAAAATAATTTTTCCGAGTACCTAATTTCTTTCTTTAATTCTTATACATATGAAGGTTTCTGAGAAAATCGGCTGTGACAGACAGACAGACAAACGAGTGATATTATAAGGGTCCCACTTTCTTTTGAAGGTACGGAACCCTAAAAATTAGAATGTTCATACGAAAACTAAGTAAAATTTTAAAGAATATAAAAACGATTTTTTGATCCAATTCAGATTTCAGCTTTTTTTATATAATTTTCAGTAGGTAATTAAAATTTCTAGATTTTTAGTAAATTAACAATAAATATTTTTACTTGGTTTTTTAATTATCTGATCTGTTCTAGAATTTTGCATTCAATTATTAAAGATTTTAAATATTTGCAAAAGCGTATCAAATTGCCAAGATTTTTATTCATCCAAATTTCAAATATTTAACTGAGAACATTTTTGGATTAATATTTTGACGCAAAATAAGCGATCAATCAATGTCATTTGATGTTCTTTTCGCTGTGAAATCTGATAAATTTTATAAATTCTATTTTTTTTAAATTTGATAGTCGATTAAAGTCTTAATTGATTACAAATCAATTACATATTTCAAAGAATTTTTAGTTTAGTTTATTTTTGTTTTGTAATCAGCTGAAATATTAATGAGCCAATTCAATTTTCAATTGCAAAGCTTAGCTAAAAATTCGATTAACCCCGAAAATGTTTGGCGATTACTCTTAATAACCGATTGAAATATTAATTAACTACATTTTCAATCATAAAGATAAACTAAATTGAAATTTTAATCAATTAACTAGATTGTAATTGAAATTGATTTAATTTTCAATTGTACGTACATGCCGAAAAAATTTAAAAATTTAATTTGATTGATTAGATGTGATTAAGTAATCGATTGAAGATCTAAAAAATAGATGTTTGGCTTTTTTTTTTCTCCCTTTCTCGCTATTTTTATTGATTATAAAAATCCTTGAAAATGTTGAGCTTAATCCAGCAAAAAATAGCATCGCTGTTCGATCATCAATTAGTTTATAATTAAGCGCCCATCCAGAACCTAATCCCAGAAGAGGTCCGACGTAAACAAAGGTCGATTCGAATTTTAACAGGTTTATTTACAGGCTGTCAAATTCAATCTGTAGGATTACTGACGCTGCAGCGCTAAATCTACAAAATTAAAGCGCATCTCATAGTGCAGCGAAACGTCATGTTAATGTTAAAATTTATTTGCAATTTTCCCCTCGGCTAGGCGTCAAAATGCATAATTCCGCTGCTCTCTATGGGACAACGTTTAATTGTGGAATTTTGTTTTTCCATAGACAATGCCCTGGAATAAAGGGGATCCATCACGGGCAAAACCGTGTCACAAAACCCGCGTTCCCACCCTCGCCCGATCCTAGTGAGCTTCTACGTTCCGTGAAATTTAATCCGGACGTGCTTTAGAGCGCGAGGGAGACCTCTTTTCGATTGCAAATCAATTTTTAAGTGAAAAAGTTCAGAGCTTTCTCCATCCCTCCCCTTGGGCCGCACCACCCGAGCAGACATATGACCCAATTGTTCAGAAATCTGACCTCCACCCAGAATCCAGCAGAACGGAGGAGGAGGGGCTTAGTCCGCGACACACGCCTCCTCCCCCACCCCGACAACTTTTTGACATGAATGAAATGAATCGAGCTTCAAGTCATTAAAATGTTGATGATGTTCGAGGGTGCCGCCATACTACACAAGCTTCACATGTGGCCTCACTCGTCAGGATCCGGGCCTAGAAGGCTGAACTGGGAGTAGTTTTAATAGGGGCGGGAGTGTCCTCGGTCTGTCATAGAGATCTAGCGGGATTGTCGCGGCCACCATTTGATTCATGTTATCGCGAACAATTCCCCGCGTGATGGATTTTCCCGCTTTTATTTGATGCACACCTGGACTGAGGTGTGACAGATGACATTCAGATCTCCAGGACCTGGGTCATCAATAAATCTATCATGGCTTGAGTCGGTTTCGGATGTATTTCATTTTACAAGCATACCAAAATAGGACTGTATTTTTTTTTGTTACTGTTTTTTGTATGTATGTTACGTGATATCCTCGCCAATTGTGAACCGATTTTAATAATTCTTTTTTAATTGAATAGGCTATATCTCGACGGAGGTTTAATTTAAATTTGAAGAAAATATCCAACCTTTAAGGGTGGAAAATTAGAGGATTGAAACCATTTATTGAATTTCACCTACTTCCCCTTAACTAAAAATTTGAAAATAAATTTTTTACAAAAAAAAAGAATATAAAAACCGATTCCAAAACTTTACCTATATTTACAATCTTAAAGGGCATTAAAGGACAATATACAAAATTATTGATTGACTCATCAAAAGAAGGATATATAAAGCAATAGTTAGTATTTTTTTCGAAGTGATCTATCAAAAGCAAGTTATAGAAAACAATAGTGAAAATTTTTGAAGTAAAACTTCTTTACGCACGCTTGACTTTGGGGAGTAAGCTGGTGAATGCATGACGAGAGCGTTAGAAAAAGTGTGATCGGGCAAGACGAACGCGGCGTTTGGTGCAGTGGTGAACAGTTGGGCTTGGGATTCAGAGGTCACTGGTTCGAATCCCAGCGTGGGGATTCTTTTGAAAGTAAAACTTCTTTACGAACGCTTGACTTGGGGAGTAGCTGGTGAATGCGTAACGAGAGCGTTAGGAAAAGTGTGATCGGGCCGAGGCGAACGGAAGTAGATATAAGTTAGTGAAGATAGAAAGAGAAGAGAGTTACGTTTCGTATATTACTGTAGAGAGAGAGGTGCGAGCACTAATTTATCAATGAAAACCGATAATAAATTTAAATATTTGTAGAAAATGAATATATGTATATACCTGTATATATTATACATATATAAACATATATATATACATATAGATGGAGCTAAAATAGTTTTATTTCAGTCGTGTGGTCTAAAGCACACTCGTATTTTTATTGAAAATTTATATACAGGGTGATGTCTTTTCCCCTCTACTGTGTCGTAAAATGTTGGAACAAATTTTTATAATATACCGCAAAAGGTTTTTTACAAATAAATTTGTATGTCCTTTCTCTGCCTGGACATGTCGTGCCTTTTTGGAAAGGTAATAAGATGGGCAATGTTACAAAATTAAAAAACAGGTGTATTAATTATATGAATTTCGGAGAAAATTAAAAGAACATGTGAATTTTAGGAAATTGCTGAACATTTTTTTCAATTTTGCAAGTGACTGTATCTACAGTGGTAGGAGGTAGATCAACATAATTAACATTTTTGGAAAGGACATTGTAATAGTAATTTTTTGGTGATAAAAATAAACTGATGATGTGCATACTATGAAAATTCCAAATTTATGAATCACCCTGTAACTCTCAAACGGTTTATTTGACCTCCTCTCTGTCAAACAATATTTTTTTTTTTGTCTAGGTGAGATCTTACACCCCACTCATTTTGGCATACGGTATGTGAAACACCCTGTATATTTTTAAATATTAACACACAATAAAAATGAAGATTTTTTTCTAGTTTGCCTAAAGTTAACTCAAAATTGAATTAGACCCTTTTTTATGAGCAGATTCTCCCTCAATTGCCCAGCTCCCGGTCCCGACGAATGGGAATTTATGAGACTGCGCGTAATTTTTGAGATTTGCTCGCGATTAGACCATTAATCACTCCTTTTATATCATTCTGCGTTTTAATTGCGAACTGACGGAAAAATCCTATTTAGAATTGTGCGCGCCAGAGATCTCTGGCTAAGCTCGGAATTGCTTTGCCCGTTCCCGCGAGCCGGACGCCCACCCGAAAATTTTAATCATCTCGCCAGCCGCGCAGCAGCAGCATCAGATCATCATCATCATCATCCCGGGGTTGGAGCTGGAGCTGGAGTCGCGGAGCTCCCCGAAATGGTCCAGCGGCGGATGCTGTGCCGCGCCTGCCACGCCGCCAAGCGATGAGTGGATGTAAGTTGAAACTTTTCGCGGAACAGCGAAGCCGAGCCGCCGTCCTCTGGAAGTGAGAAATTGCTTCAAGCTCATAAATCACGTAGCGCCATTACCGTTATCATCGGGCGTGAAGTTATGATCCCCTCCCCCCTCCCGTTTTTGTTGTATGCCCTCCCCCCTCCCGTTTTTGTTGTATGCCCTCCCCGCTTCAGAGCATCCTTTATAAACGCGCAGGAAGGGCACTCTACTGTCGGCCCAAACAGGTCCGTCCGGGCCACTTCCATGGCGTACACACAAAAAATAATTTTTATATATAGGTAGTATATATTTTTGCGAAAATGAAAATTGCCAGCGAAAATCCTAAAGCGGAGTTTCCACTAACTCCGAAAGGGTGAAGATGAACAGTTACCAAGTACATTAAAATAAATTACATCCCCTACCCTGTCCAAGTTCTAGCCCTAGAAACGTTCTGTGACGCGGGTGGGACGCTCTATGACCCATAAAGATGCCTTTAAGCCCCAGAACAGGCCGGAGGGCTTTTGTCGTTTTGTATCCACCTTGTTTCGAATAATTGCAAAGCCGTTGGAGCCGGATGGAGCTCCGGACGGAGGCGCTAAGATCAAAGTTAATATTTGGCCCCCCGGCACCGGTTTTGGGGCTATCGCGCCCCACATTGCCACTGATTTACTGAGGCGGAGGTAACTGGGGCGTTGCGATAGTGTCGTAATTCGCCCTTGACCACTGTGGTGGCGTTTCCTGTCTTTTTAAGACCAAGGAACTTTATTAATTTAATTTTGGTCCAGCGGAGCCCCTGCCTTCTCTGGAATTTTTGGCTTCAGGCAGGCGTTTTGGGAATTAAAGGCAGGAAATTTCTTTGTAAGGTCAAAGAGGCGATTTGAAGATTGGCTTCTGCAGAAAATAATTATTTGCTTTGGTCTCATGAGCCTTGAATTTCTTTTATGAATAGAGGAATTTTATTTTTCTACCTTGAACTAATTTTCTATTAAAATTGTTAAAGCACTTAAAGGTGTTACGGTAACGTACAATTTTTCTAAGGAATAATCGGACAATGGTTGTAATAAAGTAAAAAACTTAAAACAAGAAATAACTCAAGTTTTCAAGCCAAATAAATAATCGAAGAAACTGTAATGAAAAAATATTAGTAGTTTTCTAGCCATCGAGTTTTTCTGAAAATTTGTATATAGGGGTTCTTGAGGTCACTGATTGAGGATTTACTTCCAGATTTATGAATTTCAAAAAGAATATTATATTTTTATGAAAAGTAGCATATAAGGGTTTTCGAGGATATTTGAAAATCTGAATAAAGAAATTCAACTAAAAATTTCGAACGAATATTTGCTGAAAAGCGTCAAACCTCGGAAAACGGTTGGATATCTTTTTGGGTAGTTTTTGCATAGATGACTTATAAAATTAATAAACTAATATTGAGCCTTTATGTTTTGCTAAATCGATGCCTAATTATAATTTTCAATCAAAAAGATTTAGAACTTAGAATTTAAAATATAAAAATTTCTCACTCCTTTCATGTTTGTCCGATTATTTGTTTAATTTGAAAAATTGAGTTATTTGTTCTTTTGTATGGTTTTTTCTTTTTTCTTATAATCAATTATACCTCTACCTCTAAAAAACCAGCCTCTAAAAATTACTTTCATCCATTTCAACGTATTCTTATTAATTATTATTATATAGACTTCTAGCCTTAATATTTATTGTCCTTGCTTTGAGGTGTAAACAAAAGAGTTTACTTTTATAATGAATCTACATGGTGGCGTTAAAGAAACCAAGGAGTTTGAGTAGCCTATAATTTCTTTAGTTTAATTTGTTTATTTATTTTTTCCCCAGATTAGTCTAAAGAGGACTTTAGGAAAGGGTCTAGCAATTGAATTTTAAAAATTTCGAACTAGTATAAAAATTTGAATTTCCCGCCAAAAATGTTATGTGAGGGTCTATGGGTCTGAAAATTTCAGCAAAGATGTACTTTTTCATGTACTATTTATTATAAGGTTATTTCTTGTTTTTTAACAGCGCTGGGGGCACTTTTCATCTTCTTAATTGGCTAGACCCTTTGGAGGGAAATTTAAAATGGAAATATACTCTACGATATAGCGATAGAAAATTATTGAATTTGTTTTTTGAAAATCGGCGATAAATTTCGATATTTTTTTCGAATGTATTACTTTTCAAGAACCAGTGATTTAACCAGCTCCCGATTTTTTCCTTTGGGGATATTAGAAAGGATTTGTTTACGTGAATAAGCCAGAGACCTTACGTTATCTAAAAAATAATATTCAAGGAGAAATTCGAGCGATAACTCCTGCAATCTTGCGAAAAAGTCTTAGAAAGAAAGCAAATATACGAATTTGAAAATGGAAACCACTTACACGAAAAAAATCTTTTTCGTCTTCCAGTGTAATCATTTAATCAAAATCAAGCTTTAATGAAACTCTCTGGGGTAATGCTCTAGACAGACAGCACACAGAAATTAACATTTAGTACTAATTACTAATTTAGGTGTTATCTGTCATGGGCTTATCATCATTATGGCCACTACGTAAGTCAACAATTTTTAGACACTCTGTAACTACGCCACTTGGACCAAATCTGGTCTTGACTCTAAATGCAATAATTGAAAAACATCTTGTAGTTTTTTTTTTATAAATAGAAATTTTCAGCATGACCCTTGTTAATGACGAAAAACTTGCTAAATGACCATAATTTTTTGACCATTTATACCTTAATGATGAAAAATGCACTAGAATTCCGCTGATTTTGTATTTCTATACCAGATTTAACATTACTTTGCGCTATCCATCACAAAGAACAGAAAGAATAAAAGCACAAGGAATATTGAAACATCTAAACTAAATGATGATGAAAAGGCTGTCTGTCACCACTTCATTAATTAATAATTAGCGCTAAATTAGTAATTAACTAATTATTAATTTAGTGCGCTGTCTGTCTAGTACATTAAAGTTATAAATCTATTAAAATGGAATACCTAGACGACTTCCAAAACGCAATTAGAACGACTCGCAAGGTTCAGACATTTCTTTTGCGTTTTATGGCTGAATTATAATCGTATGTAAATTTTATAATTTTCCATAACACTTTTTAAAATGTGGAAAGCAATGCAAGTGATGAAGAATGCAGCCCGAAAGTTGTTCACATTACTTTGGATCTGTAACAGAGAATCGGAATTTACTTGAGCCCAAATTGAGAGTTAAAAACACGACACACTTAACGACACTAAACATTACATAGTTTTTTCTATATGTTAAATTTTCAACAATTCAATTAAACTATAAAGTAGAAATCTTATATTTTAATTTACAGACACACCAACCACTGTCCCACCGCACCAAAGCCAATCCACTTGTAAAATCAGGAATAAAAACATCATTTTGACTGCATTGCTGAATATGAAAAGATCCATTTCTTTCCATCAGGAAAGCGAGCTGAAAAGTTATTCGAAAATGGTTTGCGCATAAGATAATCTGCAATTTGAATTTAATTCTTGATCAGAATTACTGTGGTTGGCTTAATACTGGAATATACAACATATGGACTGTGTTCTATGTAATTCTTATTAGTTAAGCATTTGAGAAACATAAAATTTAGTTAGTTCTAAAAATTCCAATAGGAATAAAATTCTTAAGGAGTTTTAAGATATCCAGATTGAGGTATTTTCACAGTTGGCACCCATGCAATGTTGTGCGGTTGCTTATGCGAATTACGCAGAGCTTCGGATCACACTATTGTGACGTCATTTGAGGTTTGTGTTTTGTTTAGCCGGTGTTAAAGTGGGATTTCATTAGAAGGTAAGCTGATATTCTGTCTAGTTTTAGTGAGTTTTAATTAGAGTTATTAATTTGCATCATATTAAATGAACCTTTTATATATATTCCAATTTATGTTAGTCAGTTCAAAGATGTGTCTGCAAAGTTCATGTTTTGTCGCTTTTTTGTCTCAGATTCGAACATATAGAAATATTTTGTTTTTCGTCTATTTATAACCTTATATATAATAAGGGAAAAGTATTAAAAAACTCATACTCGATAAATCCGGATTTATAGTTTATAGTATACTATATAAAGTTTAAGTAGACATTTTTTTATGTGCAATAAAGGCAGAATTATGTACTATACGAAATTTCTATGAGCATTTTAGTGCACAATTCAGTTATAAGAGAAGAAAGGATGTGGCTTTTGCCAGAGCCACATTTCAAGGCGTCACGGCCCGGGATAGTAAAGGTAGTGAAGGTCCTTTAAATTGAATATCTTAATTTTATTTTTACAATTAAAAAGCATTTTCGTAATATTCTTTTTTAGTCTTCATAAGTTCTCAATAAGCAATACTGGAAATTTGAAGACACTACAAATCATTGATGATTTATTTATCTGTAGTTTATTTCCCAAAAAAAATCACTCTCTATGCTAAGCAATGACAAGAATTCTAGCCCTTCTTCCCTCATCGTTTATTATTAATATTATTTATTTACTTATATGTGAACCACGTAAAAGCACGAAGAGTTCAACTTGATAAATTAATATTTTGCGATCTACTGGTCGTAGAAAGTTGATCTTAGGCTTATTTAGTTTCTTCGACGATTCTCTAACGAATAAATCGATCATCATTTCGTAGTTTACGAGATATAGTATTTATACAAGAGGAAAAGCGGAAAAAGTAGTTTTACTCGTGGCGTATTCGCTTTCAATAAATTTAAAAACCGATGAAAAATAGTTTATAAGGTACTCATGAAAAATGGATTAAAAAAACAAAACCTTTTTTTTTTTCATAGTTCTTTCCTTCCTAAATTTTTTTTTGTTTCGTTTCTTTTTGCTAAATTCTGGTAAATTACCCTACAGCACATGTTAATTAAAAAAAAACGAGCTAAGATTTATTAAAATCGGTTCAGCCAATCCGGAGATGTCCGCAGTTGGAAAAAAAAGTAATTTCGAGAAAATCGCGTTTAAAATTAAAACTCTTGCTTGAAGCCAAGACGCGTGCGTTCACTATAACCCTCGAATTTCTTAAAAATGTTTTAGGAGGCTATTTTTGGAGGTGTAAGGAGTAGAAAAATGTAGAAAAAGAAATTCTTTGAAAATTCTAGACGGTAATAGTACCTTAAACTTGTTTAATCCAAAATTTGAAGATTTTCCACTACAAATTTTCTTATATCGAAATATTTAGACAAAATAAATAGTTTAAATTTTGAAGCAACGTTCTTTATTTATAACATGAGACTTGTTTTAAAATATAAAGAAGTTTTAATTGTAAAGCATGTATATTTACCATATTTTTTTTTAATTTATTATTAAACATTCAATTTTGTCTCCGATTGTGTTTTGTCTTTTTTTAAATATAATAGTTATACGTATGTTTTTATTCTAGGATTTATGCTGAAAATCGGTGTTATTTGTTTAATCTTCTATCGCCGAGGGATGGAACCCATTTGCAAAGCTGCTGAAATCTTTAGACCCGAAAAAAACTTATGGGTATGACCCTTAAGATATTATGATTTTTATGACCCCGAAGTGCTACCCAGCGGATATTTGATCAATTGCAATAATAAGATTTGATATTTTGAATCAGCAGTAACTCAATATTGGGGCTCCTCTTTGCCCCAATTTCTGTGAAAAGATAAGCAACATTTTAGATTTTTGTATTTTCTCAATTTATTCGCAAATATTTTTTAGGTGGTGCAGGATTTTTAAAAACAATTTATTGAATTGAGAGAAAAAAACAAATTATTTTATAATCAAACTTTTGATAACACAAAAGAGGTTGTATCGATACTTGTAATGTTTCTCAAAAAACGAAGACCGGTCAATGGAGAATTAAGTCAGAGGAAATTAAATTTACATGTAAGTGACTGCTTTATTTTATATTTAGGTATTGCTTAAACTTGTGTTTTCGTAAATCTCTATGTACTTAATATTTGTGAAAGATACTGAATATTCATGAGACTGCAAATTTTAGATTGTTAGCAATAACAAGGAAGTAATTGCCGGGTAACTTTGCTAGTTAGAAAAACATTAATTTTTTAAAACTATTTAAAAATAAATTTCAAAAAATAAAAACAGGTCTCTGTTCATGTTATTTGGATTCAGCTTGTGAATAGTCACTGCTGACCAGTAATTTTTCTTTTTATGTCATTGCACCATAATTAATTTTGGTTCTTCTTTTACTCAAGAAAAATTTTTTTGTTCAACTTTAATTAAAAAGAATTATCGTTTCCAATGAATACCTGAGCACTTTTCCCAGGTACGGAGCGGCCACCTGGCCACGTCAGTGTCGTCTACTCGCTAGACATACATTGAATTAAATTTTTAATCATTTTGCTGTCTTAAAAGGGGGAAAGCAGGAGCAGTCATTCGCCCCAAATCGAATGAGATTCACTCCGTAGGGTTGTTTTTCACCTCAAGCGGCAGCTCAAGCTTTTTACAGCCCCTGAAATTGACATTTAATTTTCTTCGGGAGCGATCTTAACTTACGTGGGTCGCCTGTAGCTAGATTTACGTCTTCACAAACTGCGCCCCAGATCGCGCCCTCCAGGAACCCCGTCCGCTTAAGCCCCTCCGTCTGGAGGAGCAGGACATAAATTTCTGTAGTTTTCTAATAAATTAAAACATCGCTGCCAGTGTCCTCGGGGGGGAAACAGCGGTGACGAGGGCACGGTGGTGGTCGTGGTTTTAGCAGCGACTTTAAATTTTGAATGCATGAGTCGCAGAAAAGGGATTAGGATAATCTGCCAGCAGCATCTTGCGAGCTCGGAGTTACGAGTTACGACCATATATTCAGTCATGGCCCGTCACCAATCAAATCCCAGAGATAGAGATCGTCCAATTCGAATCTCTAACGACTTCTGAAGTGCTTCGTAGTCACTTTCAGTCCCCCCTCCCTCAGTTCGGAATGGGGCCCCGATTGGGATCTTGAGACGAGAAACCAGCAGCAGGGGCTGGAAGCATCTCTCCTCTGGTTCAGAGGAGCCCTTTGCTGCAAGCTAAATCAGAAATTTACCGGGTGAATGAATTCATCTCGTTAGCAAATATGCAAATTTTCGCTTTGTCCACATCCCTTCCGTTTTGAGGCGTTCTTCTTCCTGTTTACCTGCCTCGAATTCTATAATCCCAGCCCCTCTGCATTCTAAGGCCCTTCAGGCGCGCAGATCCCAACTCCTGAGGGAATTTTTTTCCTTCCGGGACTCCTTCAAGGGAGTCACAAACTTTGCCGAAGACACGCGGTCGTGTAAACAATTTGTGGCTAATGAATGTGGATGCATGCTCCAAGACACCTCAAGTCCTAATTAAGTTCCGGGGAGCATTGCACATTAGGGGGTGGAGTTGTTTCTAATTAAATATATTCCGTATTGTTTACTGTACTTTTTTAATAAGGTTTCAAAATTCCAAAAGATAAAAAATGTAACCTTTATTCTGAATTGAAGAAGAACAGGAACACTTAAAAAATGTAAATCTTTGTTCTGGCGTTTTTCTATCAGAAATAAACCTTCTGCCAGTGAAGAATATTTTTTGAAAAATCCCAAACGTATTTTTCTTTTATGTTTATAAAAGTTAAAAGTTCAATAAAAAAAAAACAAACAATTTAATATTTTGGAACATATTTTGTGCTTCCAAAAAAGGACTACCACCTTAGTTATTATAGAGTACAAAAGTTAAAGACCTGCAAATTTGTATTTCATAAATTATATAAGCATTAATATGTTTTTTAGGGTTCCGTAGCCAAATGGCAAAAAACGGAACCCTTATAGATTCGTCATGTCTGTCTGTCTGTCCGTCCGTATGTCACAGCCACTTTTTTCTGAAACTATAAGAACTATACTGTTGACACTTGGTAAGTAGATGTATTCTGTGAACCGCATTAAGATTTTCACACAAAAATAGAAAAAAAAGCGGCCAAGTGCGAGTCCCCATACTTAGAACTGAAACTCAAAAATTTTTTTTCATCAAACCCATACGTGTGGGGTATCTATGGATAGGTGTTCAAAAATGATATTGAGGTTTCTAATATAATTTTTTTCTAAACTGAATAGTTTGCGCGAGAGACACTTCCAAAGTGGTAAAATGTGTCCCCCCCCCTGTAACTTCTAAAATAAGAGAATGATAAAACTAAAAAAAATATATGATGTACATTACCATGCAAACTTCCACCGAAAATTGGTTTGAACGAGATCTAGTGGGTAGTTTTTTTTTAATACGTCATAAATCGTAAACCGCAATTCACCTTTCATTCAATCAACTCAAATAAAAAAACAAGCCTATATGGGCTCGCATATAGTTAGATCTAAATCCCATCATTTAGGTACCTAATTAAAATGTTTACTTATCAATAACTTAATTTAAAAAAAATACACTATTATTAAAACATCGATCAAAGTTACAACGAACTACAAGAACTTTTATATTATGTTACTTGCTGCTACGGAACCCTTCATGGGCGAGTCCGACTCGCACTTGACCGCTTTTTTAATATGAAATCAAATAAATTTTTTACTATTCTGCGTGATAGGTTCATTGCCTCTAAGAGTTTGATGATATATCAAAAAATAATTAAATTTGAGGACGCTCTTGGAATTTAAAAAAATAAAGAAATTTGCTTTGTACACTTAGGTAGGTATTGATATAAATTTCACAAAATAATTTTTTTTGAAAAAATGTTTAACTAAAAGTAGAATAACTCAGAAATATTCTCTAAAAGTTTTTACGTTCTTCCTTATCCGGCTTTCCGCACTTGTAATTTAAAATGCGTTTTTCTCAAAATTAAAATTTTGAAGTCGGTGTTCAAAATACCTCAAAAACTGCATTGATATTAAAGAAACTTTGCAAACTTAATTAAGTTATAAAAATATTGTCTTTGAACGAAAGATTTTAATTTTATAGCGAATTTTTAGCCGACTTAAAAAATGAAAAGATTGTCGATTCGGGGCGTATGTATTTTTATTTTTCTTGTATGTACACCGATTACTCCGAGATTCGTTGCTCGATTTGCTTGATTCGTTTTTTAATTGAAAG
Source organism: Dysmachus trigonus (assembly GCA_949715965.1). Taxonomy (NCBI): domain Eukaryota; kingdom Metazoa; phylum Arthropoda; class Insecta; order Diptera; family Asilidae; genus Dysmachus; species Dysmachus trigonus. The sequence continues at coordinate 80,398,425 of OX454321.1, forward strand.
TTTAGATATTCCGACCGCGATTTCTGGTGGTTGTATGATCATTCAATAGGAGCAACGATAAGATAATCGACTTTGAAAAGAAAAAAGACCAAAAAGAATTAGTACTTTTTTTTAAAAACCCAAAATAATAATAGGGTTTTTGAAGTTTTTATGCAAAACAAATTCCAGATTCTGAAAGAGCATCCCCAGAAACCCCTGTATATAATTTTGGAAGAAAATCGCTCAATTTTCTATTCGCATCGTACACTTGAACATGTGTGCACAAAATTTTCGTAAAGTAAATATAACCCTATAAAAGAAACTGGTATAAGCAATCCTTTTAAAAATCATGGGATTTTGTAATTTTACCCTGGTAAATCAAATTTTTAATTTCAAGTAATTCACTTGAAAATGCGTACTTAAGGGTTTTTGATAAATTGTCAACTTTTAAAGGATAAAGGTTAATCAAATTTTTAATTTCAAGTAATTCACTTGAAAATGCGTACTTAAGGGTTTTTGATAAATTGTCAACTTTTAAAGGATATTCGTGTAAATTAGTGTACAGGGGTTTCTGGGTCACTGATTTTATAGAGTTTTAAGATTGCAATTCTCATATACTTCGAGTATCAGTCAAGGGTATAAAACTCCTCTCGTGCGGAATTATTCCTTATGAGATTGCTGCTTCACGTGAGTCGCAAAGTTCTCCGAAGAACAATTTCAATTTGCGACTAATGAATTTGAGTGCATGCACCGGGCCATCTCAACTCGAGTCCTAATTAAGTACCCGGGGAGCATTGCATTAAATTGGCGTCCCCAATCCCCCTGTTACGTGTCTGGGGCTAGTAGTCCTCTGAAGACGCCATCGGGCGTGTTTTGTCCGGAGGAACACCGGAGCGCCCCAACATTCAATTTCGATGGGGGCGAACCATACAACAAATTGCCGTGTATGTGACTCGGGGATAATAAATTCTGCGAGTTATGGATATATCTATCGCGGAGAGGTGCGGGAAGCAATTAAATTCAATTTATTCCCCCCCAAAAATAGACGTGGACCAGAAAGACCCAGGTCCCAGACTCGTTCCCACATTAGACCCGGCTGGGGCGGAGGCGGAGCACTATGTACCGCAGCGGAGCCTCGCGTGTTTGAATTTGAAGACGTGACGCCTTGCTCGACCGTGGCCGCCGCTGTCACTGCTGCGTGTGTTATGGAAAATTCATTAAAACTCCCCGAAGTAGCGCTCCGCAGCACAGAGAACACGTCGTGACAGTGGTTTTAATTAAACGACGTCTTAATTACATCAGCTCCGGGCGGGCGGATGCGGTAATTACCAGCGCTCGGTTTATGGGCTTCTGTCATACATGAATTTGAATTAAAGCTTAATTGGGCGGCCCCATCCACCCCCCGCGATCAATAGTACCACCCCAGCCCTTCGGAGGTTGGTCACCGCAGCCCGCCAACACCCCGTTAGTTAATAATGCCATGTCCTTCGAAAAGAAATATTCATAATCCTCGTAATGTGTCTCTGGGGGGATGGCGGAAGCTCCCCCGCGCCTGTTGGCGCACATATTGACTGCTGGTGGGGCACTTCAAATTTATGGGAGCACTCCGTGCGCTTGGGGCCGCCACAGAGATTTTTGGAATTTGTCCAACTATCACAGAGGGGCTCCTGCTGCTGTTGCTGCTGCTACTGGTGATGCTGGGGCCCCGGCATCTTTGGTTGAGTCAGTAGAGTAGGGCTCCTCTGGCCGGCACAAATGCAGCCCCCAGTTATTTGGGCCATGGCTGCTGGGCTGAGGGGCGCTGGAGAGTATCATGGTCCTCGTCGGAACTCATTGAGGGAATATCACTCATGGAATTTTCATAAAATTTAAAACCCGGCTTCTATGCCTTGGCCCACTGGGGTGGCGGCGGTAGTGTGCCTGAGGCCTAGGGAACCTAGTGGGCTCTGTAGAAACAATGATAAAGCCTCCGCCCCTCTCCCGAGGGTTTGCAGGACGGAAGCCCAATTCACTTCTATGTGACTACACGTTCCGAAACAAATTTTCTAGCCATGTGATTTACGAAGTTTTCACCAACCACGCACGAGGAATGTTTCATGTTCGTTGAAAATTCTGAATTTTGAGCAATATTTTCTGTTTTTCTTCGCCGTCTGATAAAATCTTGGAAAATCTTGCAAAATCTGGTAAAATCTGGGAGCATCTGATTAGAAAGAGGATTAGTGGGGCTCAGGAGTACAGATTTTGTGACGTGACTCGTGTACTGTACAGACTTTGGCTAATTGAAGACTTTTCATATCTTGCCTCAGCAATTTTGGGGCCTCTTTGATGGTTGTTGCTGCGGATATCCAAAAATCTCATTTGAGGAGTTGCCACAGAGCTCTGGGATTATGTAAAACCTAATAAAAATTAAGTTGTTGCGTCTGACGAACCATAATTTCATGTTCTTGTAACTTTGAAGATTTCTTCGATTTATCTGAGTTTCATATCTGTATGTTTGTTTAGTGTGGAATTAAGAATTATTGTAATTGTTTTAATTTCTTGTTCATATTTATAATATACAGGGTGTTCAGAGGTGGGAGGTCAATACTGCAGGGGGTGAAAGGTCAGACCGAGACAAGCAAAAAATCGTATGGGTGGGGGGGGGGGGGGGGGGGCATCTCGCACCGTTCGACAGTTACAGGGTGATTCGTAAAAAAGTTAAAGTATGTTAATAACATGAATTTCGGAGAAAAGTGGGGCGAAAGGTGAAAAATCGTGAAATAAAAGTTAATTTTTTCAACTTCCAGGGGGGATTGTGGCCACGGGGTTGGGGATAGGGGGGTGGTGTTAAACTTTTTGGAAAGGGCTTCCAAATAGTGATTTGTTGAAATCGGTTTGGGGTCGCTGCGATGCGTAGAAAAAAAAGATAAAAATACAAGAGCGGTTCCCATATAAGGCAAAATCCTGATTTACGAATCACCCTGTAACTGCCGAACGGTGCGAGATGCCCCCCCCCCCCCCCCCCCCCACCCATACGATTTTTTGCTTGTCTCGGTCTGACCTTTCACCCCCTGCAGTATTGACCTCCCACCTCTGAACACCCTGTATATGGTATACAAGTTAATTAAATGTTCCAGCCCATGTTTGGATTTTTTGGAGTGTCCTGATCAATTTTTCTGAAACGTATAGTAATAATACAACTAGCTTAATATACACCCTATAAATTTCACTTATATGTCATTTGGAATTCCTAAAATTAAATTAAATGTTTAGTAATTTTCAATTGAACGTCAATTTCTTTGAATACGAGCCTATACAATTATGAATTCTAAATTTATAATTACGAAAATCTTAGTTTTGAAAAAAAATATTTACATTATAAAAAAATTTAATATATCTTAGGAAGTGGGATATTTTATCTTGAACCTATGCAAAATCTTGTTCAAATTAAAATAAGTCGACTCGATTTTGCGCAAATTCGTTGACAATATTACTTCATTTAATATTCAATAAGACCACAGAATTTGATTAATTATATTTGTATTATTTGATATATGATTTAATGTTTTTATTTCATCGAAAAGACATCACGTGTCTGATACGTGATTCTTACTTCAGGCACAGAAAGGGGATTACGTTTCCTCACGTTGTGATTGATTTTTCTTTGAATGAAGTTTTGAGTTTTGGATCGATTGGCATATTTTAGAACACTTCAATATACATATATAATATAATAAAATTTGTGAAGAAAGAAAATTTCAAACAGTATTCAAGATAACGCGGTTGGAAATAATGAGGCAAGATTTTTTCAGAAAGTAAGCCTAGCTTTTAAAAAAATCCACTATCTTGAATTTTGAAATTTTAATGAAAAGTTCTTTATTTTAAGTATAAATTATACTATAATTAACCATAATTAGAAAAATTGGTCCATCATATTGAAGTTCACATCTTGAATTTTAAAATTTTGAAACAAAATTCGTAACCAGCGATCCCGAAAATCTCCAGATATCAATTTTGAGTCGAATCAAAAATTTTAATTAGTAATATGTGCAAAATTTTAAATCAATGGACCCACTTATTTTTATTTTATGCTGTTTGGATTGCTTTAACATTCTTGTTTTTTAGGATTATAGGATCACTTTATTGTTCGTCTGTCTGTCTGTTAATACCCTTTTTCTCAGGGGATAGGTCTGACAATCCAGCTCTGAGTGCAAGCAAAGGAAAGAATCCGAAAATCATGAATTTCTAATTCTATGTGGCAAGTTGTTCAATTTCCGATTAACGAGTAACCCTACAAAAATCTTAGACCTATTTTTTTAACACCCTATATATAAAGGTACGTATCCCTCAGGGTGGGAGTTCTATTCGCACTTGTTGATATTTTTTTAGTAACGTATTTCAACAGTAGAAAATGTTATTTTTATTTCGGATTTAATTTTTGTACGAGAAATTTAAATTTGTGCAACAGTTGCTCAATTTTCGTTGTCTTAAAAATTGTGTTTAATAACATTGATTCGATAGAATTTCTGTTAAATCGAAGATATTTATTTTGGAGCCGTCCCGTACAGACTACATAATTTTTTGGACTCATATAGAACAATTAGAATATTATCATTTTTATTTATGGTCAATGTAAAAAGCAATGTAAACTAATTTACTACTTGGTTACTTTTTGTTAGCGCATAGTATCAAAATGTTTAACTTTTTATTCCCATATTTTGCTGACAATAGGCTAATTTTGATGGAATTATTCATCTATTTTGGAAGTCATCGCCTACAATATTAGGCTGATGGATAAACACGTCTACAGCCATTCTTACCATTCCGCCCTGAAGATTCTCTTAGGGATGATCCCCATCCACCTGCAGAGGCCTAAAAAGTACGACGAAGACGACGACGACGACCTTTACTAATGCCTTTCGTAAACATTTCCATTTTGCTGGCTCGGCTGAAAATCAGGAAGAACCCAGAAACTGGCTCCGGGCGAAAAAGACAAAATAGGTGTTAATGTGAATCTATTGTCTAAAAGTGTAGCACTAATCATGATGGATCCCAGCACTTAATCTTAGCAGCCACCATAAGCAGATGCACCATTTCATCTGTAAATGGGAAAAACCTCCGTCCCCCTTCCGCGGCCAACAAGGAGGAAGAGGAGGAGGAGGAGGAAGAGGGCATTGGAAATTCCTTGGAACAGCATAACCAGGTTAAAGCCCCATTAGCTTCCCTCCCGGAATTGAGACGTTAGCGTCTTGGGTTGATTCTGGAGCGATTTTAAGATAAGAAACGAGTGTTGTGTACACGTTTCGAACCATTGGGAGTCAGTCGTCCCTCCCCCGCAGCCTTTTATACTATATATACGAGTGTAATATACATATATATATATATATGTATATAGCAGACGTGCTCCACAGTTGGGGCCAGGTGGAGGCACAGAAGGAAAATTGTATTGGCTGTGTATGTTCAGTCGATTGGAAAAGCCCCCCGAGGTACTTCCTTTGCCCCGGCACAAAGCAGAGATATGAAGTTTACTCTAGAAGAGATTAGTTTATCGATTACTTTCAGGTCTCTGATTACCTTTGCCCCGGGACACGCGTTGATGGGGCACGCCTTAAGCAAATTGACTTTGCTGCCGAAGAGCGGGGGCGGTGCTCTCAATGGGCGTTGTTCTTGGACTGTAGATATATATATATATTTTTTTTTTAGGGAAAACTAATGATGCCATCGTCTCCTGGCCATCCCCTGGGTCAAATAGGCCTCCACAGCCCCTAAAACTGAGTTGAGTGGGTCTCCGACTTCTATGTCATAGGATCGGTGACTAAGTATTAGGCCAACCTGACCCTTTTTCTAAAATTTGCTAATTTAAATGCAAGAGCCTATAGGGGTCTATGGGCCTAAAATCAGGATGCGAATTCAATTAAATCATAATTTCCGAAAAAGCTCCTGCTTTTCAGCACTTGGACTATACTCTTTCAGTCGTCGCCCCGGGCTCTCCTGGTTTATGATTCCATTAATAATCTCGACCGACTAAATGACAATAGCTTCTCGAGCAGCAATCAATCGGGAGCCGAAAATCCTACCCCCAACAAAACCCCAAGGATGAGGGAGTCTTTAATCTGTATCTCTTGACGCCAATCATTTCCAGGTATTTTGATATTTCGATAAAATTAATGCACAGGCTTCCTCCCTCTAACTTTCGAATGATGGTGTCCCTGTGCCTTCCCTACCTTCCATTCCCTACGCAAGGTAGAGGGACATTGAGACTGAAAGACCCCGGGAGCCAGCTAGCCAGCAGCGTGATGGGAATTAAATAGGCCTCCAGAAGGACGTCGCCTATTGAACTTTTCGTGGGGTAAAAGAGGAGCCCTTCTCTGTGGATGATTTATTGGGGCCTGACAGAGCATCGTTTAATTGCCGACTTGTCTTCATGGACCCTAATCGTGTTGCTAAAGTTGAAAATTGTTTTCAGGAAATTATCTCTCTCTCTCGTCGGACCGGTAGGAAAATGGGACTCGAACAGGTCCTCTGGGTTGGACTGGGATGATGATGCCAGTTTTTTTTTTACCCCCAGTCCAATTCTCATAGACCTCTAATTTATTTTGATGCTACCCTCTAACGCAAAAGGTTTTATATATTGTTTTATTTGACTGAAAACAAACGTTTGAAGCCTTGGGCTTTGGTGGGTAAAAAAATATTCACTGCATCAGGAAAAATCCCACCAAATGAAACTATTCCCAACAATTCCTCTCTCTCCGGGGAATCCCCCACGGAAAATTGTCGTCATAGCAGACAAAACTTCGCTCAGAAAATAATGTCCTTTATGCTTCCTCTTTGCGGCATGCAATTTCTATGTAGCACAGTCACCCGGAAGAGGAACCAAAAAAAAAAGATATAGTTGAAAAAGCAAAAGTATAGTATAGTATAGAAAAAAACAGACAGACCATGAACACCAGGAAATGAGAGCAACATTCAACATCCAGTGAAATTGTAGAAAAGAGTTTTCTTCTTTTTGCTCAATGGGGCCGGGGTGCAGCAGTTCCTCAATTGTTCTGCGCCCCCGTGTCCTTGATGATGGACGTCTTGAGAAAACTTCTTCAGTCCTAACCCTTGCCAGCCGCCAGCCAGAGCCTCACAGATTGTTCTGAAAGCCTCAAACAGGGTGGCTCTGAAACGATTCTCTCTGGTGCCGGCTGATGTTTGTTGTTTGGTGGTGTTCTCTGAGGACATTTTTAGATTTAACAAAATATAGCAAATTTTCCGCTCTAATGACCTCCGGACGAAGATTGAGGAACGTGCTTGGGGGTGCTACGTTCTTCTTTTTGTTATTATTATTTTTTTTGCTACATCTCGAGAGCCGCTAACAAGCTGCCTAGCCAGCGAATAATGTGACCGCCCGAGAGAAAAATGTTGAAAATTATCAAATGACTGATTCTTTCGAGGTGGTCGTCGAGTTTATTGGTGCACGACTGTGCTTTAGAGTCACCCGTTCTCTGATAGACGTCTCAAGGGAAATTGGCTCAGCTTGGCCATTTGAAATTGCTTTCGACAGATGGATAAATGGAAATGTCGTAATTATTAAGTTGGTCGTAGTCAGTTTTCATATCTTTTTTATTTATTTAGTAGGTTTAACAATATTTCCAGGTGTCGCTAATACTAATTTTATACATTAAGGGAAAACGAAATTTCTTTCAATTTTGATCTTGAATACTATAGTAGATGATATAAAATACATATACGGCTTAAATAATGATTATTTCGAAAACTTCATATCAAATGGCCACAATTTTTTTGGGATTCGAAGATTATAAACCGGGGACAGTACCACAATGAATCATTGGACCGATTCGATGAGAAATTGAAAGGGACATAGTCCCATTTAGTAAAGAAAATAGTGCTGTTCCACCAAGATAACGCACCAGCTCACACATCCGGAATCATCGTGGCCAAATTGAAATTATTTTTTTTTTTGTGCAACAAAAGGTTTTAATGCGTTAAACTAAAGTTTATATAGAATCAGAAATAGAACAGCAACATTGAGGAAGAAGTAGAACTTTTCAAAAGCTTGAAAGTTTTTGTTCTGTATGCTTTTCCGGCAGTTCTGCTACTGCCATGATTTTCGGCTTCAGTCGCATGTTTCTCCTTAGAATCAGCCTTCAAAATAATTAGAACAGGCAAACAAGCAGATAAAGCATTGATTTAAAAAAAAAAGTGTATGTCGTTAGTGTAGTTTGAAAAATACAACTTGCAGAATTTTATTATAGTTGATTTTTTGTCGTTTAGTGTCCTTTAGAGGGTACAAAATTTGCTAAATATTGCCCAAAATAAAATTATTGAACAATTTGGATAGAGGTGGAACGATTCCGAAATCTAAAGTTTGTATCCCAATATATTCAAAATATTTATTTGTTGTACTTTATGTTGTCTATTTTTCTGAAATGTGAAAAGTGGTTTTAAAAATAAAATTAAAATTGGGGTACAAAAATAAGCACACTCTACAGTTTCTGTAGAAAAAAAAAGGTTAAATTTGAATTTTTTTAAGAATTCAATGCCAAATCCTTTGTAACGAATATTTCAACCATTTTCTAATTTAAAGCGAAATTCAAAATCCATTAAATTTGTCCCAATCCCTTTAATGTTTCTATCAAGATTGTTAAACCCACATTGGATGATGCCACAACATCTGAACAAGATAAATAGAACATAATTTGCTCCTTGTTAATTCAAAACAATAATATGAGAAATTCCCTGAAATGTTTGTTTTTCCTTGCTAATTTGAGGAGCACATAAACAACGCAATGTGTGGGAAAATTCTGAGGATACCCAAAAATATCCACATCCGATATAAAGCCCTATAAAGTCCAAACGTTCGGACTTAAACCCATTTCCGATTAAATGATATACGATACATGAAAACAAATAATTCGGGCATTCCTAACCCCCAAAATTGAATTAATTAAGAAAATGTTATTCTAACTTTCATCTCCATTCCCCACTCGCAGTTCATCTTGGAACAACTTTTACACCCCCGCAAGCTGTTTCCTAAAAGACAACAGACAAAATTCCACGAACTGTGAACTAATTCAAAATTTGCTTGCTTTTCATGTTTTTTCAAAAAAAAATATATATACAAAATTTTGGGGGAGAAACAAACATTGTGAGAAAATTCATTTCACATTTTCGTTTCGCACCCCGTCATCGTTTCCCCCGGAGGCGAAGGGAGTGAATGACGCGGAACGAGGACTCTTCATTAGAGGAAATTTTCATATTTTGCTTAAGAGCTACAAAATCCTTTCCATGGACCCTTCTCTCGTCGCCTCACTGATTTTTATTTTTCACTCAACGTACGTGCGGAGGTCGGACGAATCTTCATCCTGTTTTTCATCGCCCGAAAATAGACGAAAACTAACTTTTGAACAGGTGAATAACGACAACGTTATTAAAGTTTATTTGCGCTTATGGCCAAAGATGAAAGAAGGTCGAGCTCCGATGAAGCGAAGGCGACATGATTTGGCAACTTCCCCCAGGGAGCTCTAGATCCCTCTTGTCTAGAGGTAGAGATCCCTTAAGGGGCTGAGGAGCAGTTCAGGTTCATCAGGAAATTCTATCGTCTGCGGGCGGACTAATTAGGGAATTTACTTTGAAAATTATGTATGTTTTAATAGTTTGCCTTTGAGTGAAGAAATATATCCCTGGGTATTTTAGGGTAGGATAACACGAGTAAGCGAATGTTCTCCCATTTTTAGATAAATTGATTTTAACTTTAAACTTCTCTTTAGAGAATTTTATATCAAATTATATAAATGTTTAAGTTTCTCATTATAAGGCATTTTCGAATTATTTTGTAAATTTCCATATATTTCCTGAATTTTAGGGGTTAGACCAAACTGCCATTTAAAGAGCGATTCATAAAGATGTGTTCCAACATATGCCAATCGATTCTTTGGAATCACTCGATCAATGTTTGTTCTGAAAGCCTCCCTCTGAATTGATGCGTCGTTAAGCAGTTTTACGTGTACGGATAATTTATTCATTCAACACCTTGTAATTTTCTTAACACACACCCTGCGAACCTCTTTAAGGTATTAATTGATAAAGAACTTTTCCGCTTCCATCAAGAGTTTTAATTTGTCAACGTTTAAAAACTGATAACATTATCACTAATTTTTTTAAATTTTATTATTTTTAATTATTAAATTAGTGACAAAGTTATAGATTTTTGGCAGCATATAGTTTTAAGACTTAAGCATAATTTTATTCGTCGTTTATTCCAAAAAAATTTAAAAATTGTCCTCAGTCCTAGAGTTTTAAGTTTAACTTATTCCTGGTTTTTTTTTTGGGCATTTTTCTCGAAACTACTGGTTTTTGGGTTGCACAAAATTTTCGAAAAATATTTGACTGACGTTAGAATTTTAAATACATTAAAAAAATAATTTGGGATATATGTAGTATGGGAGTTTGTTGATCAGAAAAAACTAAATTCATATTTGCAAAAAAAAAAGAGAACCATCAAAAACATTTCATCTAAAAAATGTAGCTAAATCTTGCGATTGTTTCACTCTTAAAAAATTGTAAGATTACTTTTAGTCTCGGATCACTCCAAGTTTCTAGATCTTAGGTTAACAAAATTTCATGATTTGGCCATTACTCAGTACGGAAGTTATTAAATCCCATGGTCTGATGTATACCTAAATCCACTATATCAATAGGCATACTCCTGTACAATTCTTATGTAGATAAATAGGTCCAAACTGTTCTTATATTACGTGTATATAATAGGTACTTCAATATTGACAGTGTCATTAATTATCGTGCTGCGTAATAACCAAGTTACGAAGTTTTTTTTAAACTAACAAGGAGAAGGCACCTCCTCGTCATCACTGATTTCGCTCAAATGTATAGCACATGTAGGGCTTGGCTAGAAATGAAAGGATGGCAAAGTGTTAAGGAAATAATAGTATAATAAAAATTTAGACGCGGCTCTAAATACCATTCATTTTAGCACTTTTTCAAAGCGGCCGCTAGTGTAGTGGTAAACGCTCGGACTCGTAATACAATGGTCACAGGTTCGAATCCCTGCGTGCGGAGACTTTTTTTCGGATCTCTTAACTGACGAGTAGGTGCCTTCTTATAAGATGTAGAGACAAGTAGAAACTTGGAGTGATCTGAGAATAAAATTGAGATTTTTAGACCCTGCATACCAAATTACAGCTTTCTAGGACTACGGGAAGTACTCTAAAAGTTTTTGATGTTCAATAGTAAGTGACGAGATCAATGAACTTTTCATATTAATAAAATCTAGAATAGCAGAGCTATAAAAATAAAATTTAGTACATTCCATAAGCTTGGTGACTGCATCCTATCCTATAAAATTTTAGATCTGAAATAGTATCCTGACCGAAGTTATAAGGGTTCAAAAATACGCTGAATCGCTTCGAGAAAAGGTACTATAGCACTTTTTTTTGGAATTCGACTTAGCGAACAACTTAGGTTTGGCAGTTACAGGGTGATTCGTAAATCAGGATTTTGCCTTATATGGGAACCGCTTTCTACGCATCGCAGCGACACCAAACTGATCTCAAAAAATTACTATTTCGAAGACCTTTCAACACCACCCCCCTATCCCCAACCCCTTGGCCATAATCCCCTCTAGAAGTTGAAAAAATTAACTTTTATTTCACGATTTTTCACCTTTCGCCCCACTTTTCTCCGAAATTCATGTTATTAACATACCTACTTTTTATTTTTTTTAAGTTGCCTATCTAATTACCTTTCCAAAAAGGTGCAATTACGTTCCCTAATTTTTTAATGAAAATTTGCACAAGATTTATGGGATTGCTCTGCCATTGTGCAATATTTCTAAAATGTTTTTTAATAAAATATATTCGTACATATATACAAAAAAATTGTTATGTGAAAAAAAAAATCCAAGGTCAAGGTTATCCAAACCCTTAATTTTAAAAAGGTCAGCAAATATTCTAGCAAAGGATTTCAGTCGGTTAAAATATTATGTAAAAAGAAAATCGTTAAAAAAAATTAAAACAAACCATTCTGGACTAAAAATCAAAAAAATTTGCTGACAAGCACGCATTTGCCCCAGACTGCGTAGACATTTATGTGTCTCAAGTAACTTTTATAAACAAGGTTTCCTTGTATTTTTTGATACCGAAAACGGTGCTGAGAATATGACAAAGTTTATAATCCTTGAGATCTATCATGTGGGGTCTCAAATTAAAGACCTTATAAAGAAATTCCTAAAAATATCTTTTTGAATTATATATCTCTTTAAATTTCAATGCAATTAAGTTAACAAACCATTCACAAGCAATCTGTCTTACAATTGAACATTTACATACATTATAAATGATCTTGGGACAAAAGCCAATTAAGAAATCAACATTATTCAGATCAGTGATCAGATTCGATTTCCAGCTTTGATCTTATTAAGGTAGATCCGATTTGAAGAAAATAAGGGCAGGAAAATAAAAAGTGCCAATACAAATTACCTTCTAGTTTTCCTTGTTCTTTTTCTGTTTGATTTTATTTCCTGCGCCCCCAACAAAAATTCTTAAGACTATTAAGAAATGCTTTTAGGAACAAATGTAACACAATTCATTCCTTAAAAAAATTCGCAGTATCATAAGGCTTAAGGGGAGGCTCTCATCTAGAACGTCAAAAGGTAGGTAAAGTTCGTGATTTTTTTGAAGGCAAATGACAAGACATAGGGAAATGATATTTGGCATTATCTTTTATTGTATATTTATCTGTACGAAAAAAATTTTTTATTAAAAAAAAAAACAAAATGGCGCCCGTTATTCAACTTCTCCGGAGGCATGTTTTTCGAAAATGGCCCAGCTGCGTACAATTTAGGGGTCGCAGATTGGTCTGAAATCAAATAATGATGACATTATTATAAACTAGACTAAATTTGTCTCAGAAAGAGTGGACGACTTTCAAAAAAAAATTAAAATTGACGGAATGGCGCGATTTTGAAATTTTAAGGCCGTTTTCGGCCGTTTTTTTTCATAGTTTATCACTTACAAAAAGGAGATAATGTTACAATTTTCAAAATGTGCTCCACTCTTTCTATGAAGAAAATTGTTTACTTTAATATGCACGAAACTAGAAGTTGATCGGTTGAACCGTTTTTGAGTTATCTTGTACGCAAATTTGAAAAATCTTGAAAAACAAAGTTCCGAGATAATCGTGATTGAACGGCACGGCACAGGCTGAGCGCCCCACTACGATCATGACACCGCCAGAATCAATGGGCTGTAGAATCCGTTCTAGTGCTCGGATCGACTAAATATTTTAAAGCAACATTCTAGACATATTAAACTTTAATAATATGAAATAAAAAAAAAATCGAAAATTTCAAGATTCTAGATGAGAACCTCCCCTTAAACCTTTAAAGGGAAAGAATACAGAAATATTATTTTTTATTCCATGATACAGAGAGCTGTTTATGTAAAACATAAAGAACAAAAATTCTTGACTGACGCGGCAGTTTTCATCTCGACAAAATTTCACTCACCGAATATTCATCCGGAGAAAAATAAAAATACTTTGCCGACTCGTTGAGATTGAGAAGGAGATAGATTTCGGCTTGCCAGGCGGGGGGAACGGAGGGATTATTTTAAATTGGACAGTCTGAATTTTGATGATTCAAAGTTTGTCCTGGGTGTGAAGTATCATAAAAGTATCTTTCAAGGACGGCAATGACGAAAGATTTTGGTGATATTAAAAGTCTTTTCTGCTCCGTCAATCGAACGTCCATCAGGAGGCAATTAATTTGAAACATTTTCGCTTGATATTAATTAAAAGTTACCCCATTAGCCGGGGTCTTGGGGGGTCTCTTTCTGGCAGGAGAATTATTTCCTGTCACTCCGGGAAAAATCCCCAGAAAAATCGAAATCTTATCTGGTATCTCATTTTTTACATTTAATTATTGTTTTACGCAGAATTCTTGTGTGCGAAAATGCGAACGAAGAAGAGTCGCAGATCCTTAGTGTAGGAGGAATTCCCTCCCCGACTCTATATACCCCTTAAGCTGTACGAGATCCTTCTCAATTGAAGTTAATTTCAGTTTGAGATTTCAATGAATCTCAGGGTGTAACTCGTGCCAATTGAATCTTTTTCCCCCTACTTGAACAACACCTAAACGAATTTGTGCTGCCACCCTCATTTGTATTCCCTTTTTTGCTTTTGACAGGACCTCAACCACCCGCATCCCGGTTAGGAGTTACAAAAAAAAAGGAGCAGAGAAGGCAAAAAGTACTGGCAAAAGGGAAATAGGAATAATTAAATTTTTATGACTAAATAAGATTACCATTTTTATGCTCCTGCCAACCTTGGACCTGTCGCCTCTTTTCCGCCTCAAAAAAAAAAAAAAAAAAACAAAATACTCTTCAGAAGGTGCTGAGGCGGCGCGAACAAGTTTTGTTTATGTTCTGCATTAGCAAGACACTTTTCACGCACTTTCCTAGAGCGTCTTAGCTCCCTTACAGCCCCAAGAAAAAGTAAAGACGTAATTTACATCTTCCATTTCGAATCCCTTTCTTTTTCTAATTAAAAGGAGACTGCCAAGACTAGAGAAAGACTTTCAAACGCAACAGCGTTCGGTAGAGTTTTCTTTGAACAAAATTTAATATAATTTATTACTTTGTACTGACACTTTTTTACATCTTTGATCTTTATAGTTCACAAATTTGTTAAATAAACTATTTTATCGGAAAAACAACAAACAGACACTTTTATATAATAAAACAACTAAATTGGTGCTTAATTATCTTAGTGGAAGGACTCAAGCTTTTTTTTCTAATGAGAAAATTTTCTCTTTCTTTTTTGTAACTTCTGGTGTTCCGCAAGGCTCAATTTTAGGTCCCTTACTCTTTTGCATGTTCGCCAACGACTTATTTGATTGCATTTTACATTGTGAAATACATATTTATGCTCCTTTCTTGGGACTTTGGTGTTGAAGGAATAATGTGGGTTGTTCTTTATATAATTATAAAATATTTATTAAATATAGTTCATTTAAGATCGAAAATCAAATAACTAGTAACTAAAAGTCTTGGTTAGCTATATGGAAAACATAGAAAATGTTATGATGATTTGAGGTGTGGTTTGATACAAAAAAGTATATAAGAACAATATTATCTGATAACAAGAAAATGCATTATTATTAAATATTGTTAGATTATGTGCAGTACAAGAAACTGTTGAGTTTTGGATTGTTTTCGTGTTTTAAAAAGCGATTCCTGTCTAAGTTGGTAACAGTGATTTCGAGGAAAAATATTCTGATGGAAATTCAAGATGCCGAGACATTTTTCCAGGGAACAAAAACATTCGGAGGAAAATTCTTTTCCTTCGGAATTCATTTCATAGCAAACATTATTTGTTGAATATCATTTGATGCCAGCTCGCTGGCATGCAATTTACATAGTATTATGCTATATGAATTTATTATTACTACCTATGCTCATTCTTTTCCTTTCTGTCGATGGGTAAGCTTTATCTTTTGAATTTTTGCTTTTTGTTTTTCTAAAATTGAATTTATTTGTTTCCTTCCTTGATTTTGTACATCATAAAAAGATTTGTCAATTTTAATCGTACAAAAATATTAAATTCACGTTTTACGCTTTATTTTTCGGGATTTCAGTTCTTTGTTCGATTTTGAATAAGTACTTCTTTTAAAAAGTATTAGGTGCTGGAATATTTTATTAAAACGATTGATAAAGCTCTTGATGCCCTATATAACCATTCTGGGAATTTTCTTTTCTAATTTTCTCCATTGTACAACGCACCTTTCGTCAGTGGAACGAAATCACCGGGTAGTTCATATACAGTCCGATAAATTGAAGGGCTAGAAAATGGGACTGTCAGACGACTTTCTTGAAAGTGGTTCTTAAAGCTCTTAAGAATTACAGTGGTCCATCGTCCAAAATTACCTTTTATTTGATAACAAGCTTATCGCCCACATCTACGAAATTCCAGACCCAGCTTTTTAGGGTTTCTCTCCATCCCGCAGGGTGACACCGGACGAAGAGAGTCCACCCTTTATATTACGGTGTCACTTGCATTTCACACCCGACATCATTTAATTTGACTAAGCCTAGAGAATGCGTGAAAGTAAGAAGCGGACGACCGCAAGAGTTATGTTAATGCTCCCGGACACTATTCGGGGAATGATGGGGCCCCAGACATGGTCACACCGAGAGAAGACACACCCGGTACCTATACTAGACCATAGCATACTCTTCGGGTCTTGTCCCTTTCAACCGAGTCCGAGTTGAAGACGGTTGGATTAGGCAACATAACCTAATGGCGGTCTGCTGCACGACAGTCGACAACGACGATACAAAAAGGGTAAAAGCTCCCCCCCCCCCCCCCCCCCCCCCCCCCCCCCCCCCTCTAGAACCTAGAACCTGTCTTGGTCTTGCCTGGTGGTGCTGCTACTTTCTGCCGGCGAGATAAATTTAATTGAATTTCTTGTCCCCACTTTATGCCACTCGAGAAAAGGACGTAATCCTTGTGCGCCTCCTTTATGTGTACTCATGAGCCCATTGTTGGCAATTTATTGCTGCCATATGAAAGCGATGATCTCCGAAGATAAGGAGGCGAATGCGATTTTAATTTATTCTTCTGGGGAGGGCAGTGCCCTCCATCGTTTCACAGTCCTTGGAGGAGTCTCACGTTGTGGACTGGAACGGCTGGTGGATACCATTCCACCAGGGATTTAGAGGATACTCCTGGCCAGATGTTTCTAAGGAGTCTGACTCGTAAGTCATGTCAGCTAAGCTGCCCTTTGCAAGGTACTTGCTTTATTGGAAAATTGAAAACAAAGTGAGGATGAAGTGATAATACAGGGTGTACTTTTACTTCAAACACTTTAACGATATAATGGGAAAAAAGTTATGAATAAACAATTTTCAGTAATCGGTTCATTTCAGACAAGTTTCAAGAATGAAAAATTTTTTATGTATTCTTGTATCTATCTTGTAAAATCTGTTTATTCACGATTCTAAACTATAGCCCCTCATTATTCTCAAAGTGCCGGATGAAGTGTAACTAAATTTGAAATTTATATTTGAAATACAAAGGATTATTTGAATTCTTATAGTTTTAAAGATTAGCTGGGTTACCCGGTTTTACCCGGCGTTGGGTAAATACTTACTAATTAAACACTTCTGAAACGTTCTAGTTTGTTATATTCTAGAAATTGTTTCAAACTGATAAGCCCTTTATGGATCCGCCATCTTGAATATCCAAATCTTTATAATATTCAAAATGAGTGGCCATAAAATAATCTTTGTACCAGTTTTCGTTGTAATCCATCTATATTCAAAATAAGTGGCCGCCAAAAAATCTTACTAATTTTCATTAAAATCCGTTGAAGTCAAGAAATTGGATTTGGAAATTTTGCTAATATTTGAAATTGGTGGCCTCAGAATAATTATTGTAATCATTTCCAATAAAATCCATTGAGATCGGGAAATCTTAGTTAGTCAGCCATGTTGGATCCGCCATCTTGAATTTAGGAATTTCGATAATATTCACAATTAGTGACCTCAGAACAATCATTGTACTCATTTTTACTAAAATCCGTTGAAATAGAGACATCTTGGTCGCCATATTGGATCCGCCATCTTGATTTTTCAGCGGATTTGAAATCTGTATTCCGCAAAACCTCTATACAAATTTTCATGAAAATCGCTTCAAATTTAAAATTTTCAACCGCCATTTTGGATCCGCCATTTTGAAACCCTATAGATTATAAAAAAAAAAAAAAAAAATTAGCCTATATGTTAAGTTGGAATATGTGTTACTTCTTGGCAATTTTGTCTTATATACCATATTGTATATTGTTTTTACAGGTCTAAAGTTTATGTTTTTGATATTTTTGAAAAATCGATTTTGGAAATATCGTTGGAAATAAACCCGAAAAACCTCAAAAGTTGCAGATTTCTTGCAAAATCAAAAATAAATGGGAACTTCTTTTGATTTAATTTCATGAAGGCCGGTAAAGAGCTCTGATTTTAAAAAGTGTGTCTAGTATATATACTAGAAGACATTTTGGTTATTTTCAAAAATTCAATTACCCAATTCAGCAATTGATCTTACTAAGTTTGAAAAGAGCTCTTGCGTTGTTACAAAAAAAAAGGTTTTATAAAAAAAAAAATCTCGTTGCATTCCTTTTTCCAAATCAAGAATTTTTTTTTAAAAAAAACCGTTAAATTTGATCATTCTGTAATACTTTAAAATTTCTTAAAACTCTAAAATTCCCCTGGGTTGATTAAAGACCCCATAATTTGCCAACATCACTGCGGACATCTGTGTCGGTTAACTTAAATTAACCCATTGCAAAATAGCAAAATTAGCTCCCTAAAATAAATAAAGAACCGTCGTTGGGGCACTTGGTGTAAAGTACAATTTAGAGAATTGCTGCAATAAACTTGCCCCCCATTTCTCCAAAAATTCTCCAGAACCGCCGTCGCCGCCGCCGCCGGTCCGACTCCAGGCGCCGCATTATTAATTAACGCAATTAAAATCCCATGAAGGAGCCCCGAAAATAGCCCCAAGTGTGCCCTCACCTGAAAAGGCATTTCATCTGTTTCTTTCTCCCGTCCTCCAGAATGGAGGAGAAAGAGGGCATCTCCCTCCAAGAGATTTTCCCTGGAAGGCTCCCGGTCTGGAGGCCAGGCTCTGATCTTTGCACTCCTTAGCGCAAGATTTAGCGTGGCGAACAACTGCCGGAAGAAGTTTCGCATTTACTGTACATAAATCAGCAAGATATCCCTCCCGAAAGTGGCCCCGGAGTCCCAAACCTCATGACCCCCCGAATCCGGAAGCGTACAGCCACCGAAATGGCCTCGTACATTAGCCAAATACTGTCGTGGATGGTAAACATTTTTCTCGAAAAAAAAAAAGTCCGCTTCCGCTCCGCTCCGACCCCTGCCCCTTAGAGGAGCCGCCGTGGGGCCAAAGTATCGGCCGAATAATATCCAAGGAGTGTTTCAATGCGGAGCCCCCCTCCCCCGTTTCAGGTTATTAATGGCTGCAAGTAATGGAGGCTGGCGGAAGTGAGCTCGTCTTCCGATTCCATTAATCCTTTATTCCTGCTGCTCCTGAAAAAGGGGTTCAGACGTCCGCCTACCCCACGGTGCATGGGGCTCTTCTGATCCTTGTGTATTTATGGGGGTGTGGGGTACCTTAAGTGCCCTCACTTTGAGACGTACGTTCCCCGGGCAAAATAAGGAGGTCCTGAAAAACATGACGGTTCTGACAGCGAAATATTTTCGATTGTTAGGAAGTTATTTCTGGTGCAATTCACCACTTGCCTGCCAACTGCAATGTTGTGCAAGAATCCGCAAGGACCTAAAGATCCTTTCTGGACCCAGAGCGCAGAGCACCAACGTCAGCATGCCTTCGTATGCGGCGAAATTAGCCAACGATTCTGCGACGGAATTCACATTTTATTCGTTTTGGTCTCTGCCTCGTGCAGGTGAATTGTTTTCGTTCAATTCAATTTCCTTCCAAAAATAAAAGAAAGAAATTTATATATATAAAAGATTGAGAAACTTATTCCCTAAAGGATTTTGCACAAAAACCACCGAGTGGAAAGCACAAACTGTTTCGGGGGAAACTTTATTTCAGGATAAAGAAGAAGATGTGGTAGTATAAAAGCCACAAATTTTCCTTTTGTTTTCCGAATACCACAAATGGTTGTGAGAAAGTTTTCCCCCGAAACCAGGACCAACTAATGCTAATTGAGTTAGAAAAAATCCTTTTTTGCCCTTTTGTTTCCTTTAAATTGTTCAATAAAATCAAATTTTAATGCAAACCCAAGTTCTAAACGAATTCGCGATATGGAACACAATCTTCAGTTGGGAGTAGGGTTACCATAAGATACCAAAAACTTGTTTTTAAAATCGTCTCCAAAAAATTCCGTGCCTGAAAAATTATTAAATAATTTTGCTTAAAAGTTCTGTGCTAATATACTTAATACACTTATAATATAGAATTCTAATTATACTATATCTTTGAAGTAGGAGCGAAAACCTGAATCATGTTCCACTAAAAGCTTGAAGGAGCAAGTAAGAATTAATGCTATAGAGATTCTATATAAATTAAACCATATTTTGATCCCCAGTATAGTAGATACGTCTGCTTTAGAAGGATTCAGGACCTAATTAGAATTTGTTAATACTATTTAGCTCCCCTATGCCCCGATTTTACAATGGAGTAAAAGTTCTAGTTTGATCCTGGAGATCCTAAAGTAGGAAGGCTCCAAAGATTCTCACACAAAAGACTGATACTCAAAAATTACAATTATTACATGGAAATTTTATTTATTAGTTTATTAAGCCTTTTTAATATAAATTTTTGTTATTCTTTCATAATAAAGATAATTTATTATTTAATTACAATTGTATCACTATACAAATCTAAAAATCGCAACTATTTCGGTGATTTAAGGGACTACTACCGGTTAGATTGCAAAAAAACAGCATAATTTTCAATAATTTTTTTCTCAGCTCCTTTATTATATATCAATTTCAAATTTTGCATGGTGATAATAATTATTTCAAATATTACAAAAAAATTTTTTTTTTATTTTTATCATTTTTTTTCCTTGTTTATAGAGGACGCCGAAGTTGGTAGCTCAAAAAATGACTCGTCCCATGGCGGACAACTCATCTCAGAAACGAAGAGTCTGAAACAAATAAACCAAACGGCATTTTATTAAGGAATGTCCCTCGCGTAGGAAAAAACCAGAATATGTCAAAAAATGATTAAAAAAACAAAATGGCAGACGTTTGAAAATTTTTTTCAAAAAATCGCTTATTTTTTCACTTGTTTTCACTTGCTAAATTTTTTTGGATTGAATTTTGACTAATATTGTGGTTTTTTCCTGTGTAGAATACTCAAATAAAGAAGCACTCCAAATTTGAGCCCAATCGGTTGGGCCAATTCGGAGTTAGTGTGTCCGCCATTTGATAAAAGGTCATTTTGAGAAAATCACGTTTAAAGTTTTTTTTTTACTTATAAATATATAGTAGGCGGGCACGCTTAAACTGCTGTAACTTTTATATTTTTGGGAATATCCAAATAAAATTTTGAGACGTTATTTCTGAAGGTATATTGAGGTGAAAAATGTAAAAAAAAAAAATTTGAATTTTTCAAAATTATAACCGGTAGTAGTCCCTTAAAAGGTGAAATCCATACCGATTAAACCTTCCACATTATTTTTTACAAATTGATCCAGGAAAACTGAACCTTAAATAAATCGTACCTGTTGAAATTGAACCAAGATCAAATTAAAACTGACAACAAATAATACTTTATTTTACTGCACCAAAATATTATTTTTGTTCAACTCCTTCTGGTTTGAGTCGCAAAAAATCTTGCCTTTAAATGGAAAAACGTTTAAATATGGCCTCTTTGTGAATTTCCAAAACTGCTTGGATGATTTCAACAGCAGACTTAAACAAGATGTAAAAATATCGAAAAATGCTGAAAAAAAAAACCGTTTTTCGATATTTTGACCATGTTACACCACATCTAAAAATCTGAAAAAATGCATGGATATAGCTTGACATCCAGAAAATAATATATTTATTTTGCGGCTTTACTATTGTTTTAGTTTTTTTTAAATTGAATTTTAAAAATTTCAAACGCGTATAAAAATTTCCGAATTTCCCGCCAAAACATTTTTTTAAAAAATATCTTGTAGCTGATAAAAAAAAACCCTACAAGTTGAAAAAAAAAGGAGTTTCTACGTCCACATGAAGTCGAGATATCGCCAATACACTGAAAATCACACTTTAACTTTTTTTGAGGTTATGTGGGGGTCTATGGGTCTGAAAATTTCAGCAAAGATGTACTATATAAGCATTTTTTTGTTTTTCAAAACCACTGGGAGCACTTTTCACCTTCTTGACAGACTAGACCCTTTTTAAGACAATTGGAGGATAAAATTTAATAACTTCAATTATTTAACCCTCAGTCACACAAGGCCTTTTCCATTTAGAATTCACAAAGGCGGGTATGGTCTACCCGTCCAGAGTTTGGACGTGAATACCGTATAGTGAAAGTATTCGTTAGCAATTTCGATGCTACTTTTTCATTTGTTTGGGATATTAACCTTTCGTTCCCAACATAAAAAATTATTAATTGTAAAAATTACACAGCAATAAACAAAAAAAAAAAAAGCAAAATTTCAGAAAAACATTTTTTTTTCAAAAAATTATAAAACATATCAAGTACGATTTTTAAAAAGTATAAACCATCAATCCTTGTAAACAAATGTTCGAACTATCATAAAAACAGCACGACTTAGTATTTTACTCCAAAAACCATATTTTTTTTGTAATTTGAAAATGAGCAATTTTCCAAAGAAGTGGAAGAGCAAATTACAAGGCAATTTCAACCGCATTCCTTCGTGCACGGGTTTCCATACTAAAAGCAAGGATTTATTATAGTTTAATAGTTCAAGAAACACCAACTTAAATTGTTTTACATAAAAAATTATGTCTTCATACTTTAGAAATAGGCCTCCATATACGAATTTACTATCCTTAAACTGTCACAGAAAACACGCATCTTGCTCATTTTTTGATCGCTAGAAAGAAAAAAAAATGATAAAATATTATTTGTATACTAAAAATATACATCAAAAGTTGATGTAATTGCTCTTTTGTACGCATTTTTACTTACTTGTCAAATTTTGATTATCGACGTTTTCTAACGAATTCACACATGGCGGGTATAAAATACCCAGACCAATATTCGGACAAATTAAACAGTATGCTAGGTGACACTAATAACTTTGACGAAGCACTAATTAGGTACTTTGGTACCTCTACTTTTTTTACGCATGCGCTTTAGACATGTACCCCTTCCCCCTGGAAAATGCTACGCGTTTCTAAAAGGCTCTGGGTATGGTATACCCGACCTTTGTGACTGAGGGTTAAAGTTGAAAATACACAAATTTTAATTTTTTAAGGATCATTTTTTCCAGGTACAATTTGAAAGGATTATTTTTTCGCAGGTCATTAGATCGACTACCAAAAGATCAAGTAAGATTTAAGAAATCACCAACGAACTCTATTTTGATCCTTCAGACCTATTTCAGGGATCCAAAAGTTCAAATAAGAATTAAGAAGTCATAAATAACCTCTATTTTGACTAACAATTTTTTCTAGAATCTAAAGGTTTAAAAGTAGAGTTTATTTTTGAGTGGCGGATCGGATACAAAATTAATTAATAATTAAAATTTACTACTTTATTACTTATTAAGAAATAACAAAACCAACGGACTTTTAAAAAAAACGAAAAGAGCAATATTGTTGACTAAAACAAACATAGTGTAATACAATATAATATAATAATAATATAAATTATTTAAAAATTCATAATATTATCATCATATCATTATATGTATATGGTAAATCAACAAAAGCCTTATATTTTTGCTATTAAGAATGAGTTTCACCAGAATTAAAGGCCTATACAAAATTAATAAACAAACTTCTTATTCAAATTGATTACAATTTAAAAATAATTAAAGAGATTTAATTTAGAAAATGCAACAGACAATTAATTAATTAATCAATTAATTAAATTTACAAATTAGTAGTAAAACAATTAAATGTAATATTTATTTTGAGAACTAAACCATTTTTAAATATTAGCGCCATTTTGAATTTTGACGGAAAATAAATAATATGGGACCCCAAAAATCCCCCAGTATTAAATTTCAATCGAATAGAGTAAATTACAAAAAATCCTCCAGGTGGGAATTTCTATCTTGAAATTTTATTATAAAAAAGTGTTAAAATATATTGTCATGGACTTTATACATGAATGCAAAATTTCAACTCAATCGTGTGATGGCAAATGGTATAAAAATTGATTACAAGTTTTGATTCGGATAGAAAACATACAAACAGGTGTAGCTAAATGAAAGCTTAAAATTTTTAAATATTGTAGAGAAAAGAGTAGATAGTACTGGTTGAGAGGATTTAGTATACAAATCATTATATTTTGAAAAAGTAAAGTAAAGTGATACATATTGAAAATTTTTAAAAGTTTGTTTGGCAACCCTAAATGGGAGCACACCGGGGCAACGAAATCCCGAGTTTCTTTATCTCATTTCTATTTTATTTTTTATTTCTTAACTTTTTTTTGTTTTTTGTATTTTTAATGAACCAAACGAACTTCTGCAAAAGTTCGGCTTGAAACAGAATTTTGCCCACTGCGAAATGCTTTTTTCATGTAATTTCTCGGGCAACATGAGGAGGATATGGAAAAGTTAAACCATCTTAAGAAACTGAACTTGGAACACTTCATCGCGTTCAAATTTTTTCCCTGTTTTTGTTCTTTCGTTTTCTTATACATATACATACTACTATATATATATACAATATTTTTCTTTAATTCCTTTCGTTTTAGGGAGTACTAGTGCTACGCCGGGGGATTACATCAAATGTATTTTAGCAAGAAAGTTGTGGTAATGTCAAGGCAATAAAGTTGAACTACATGCAGCAGTCTCGGGGACTTTGTTACAATTGGTGACTGGTGGAGCACCCCACCTCACCCCCGAAAGAGGGACTACTACAACGCCAAAGCGACGGCGATGGCGACGGCGACGACGAGGACCACTTTGGACTCTACACAAAAATGGAATTAAGTCGCCTTTGGGGATTTACAGTCGAAAAGAAGGTGCTTACGCTTGTGAACAATTTAATTAAAAGCGATAAGAGCTGGATTTGATATTATATCTCTTATCGCTTTTTTTATTCCTCCCTTTACCGGAGGATTTGTGGTTCATGGTGACCTAACCTCGGCACCGTTGTAAACGAGGATTTTTCCAATCGTCCTAAAAGTCCGAGTATTCCGCGGAGAATTTAAGGTGAAAAACACTAAAATTTATTTCGAAGATTAAAGTGAAAGCCATTCGAAACAAATTAGATTATGTACAGGTGTTTTAGGCATATCCTTTGTTCTGAGGTTCTGAGATAAAAATATTTTCTTATTTGAACATTGAGCTGTTTTCCTCCTTAAAAATAAGTAAAGACGCTTAAAGCGAAGGAATATACTTCTATACTATACTAAAAAGAATTATAATAAAACTGGCGAAGTTAATCCTAGAACTTCACATGTATAGAGTGAACCATCTGTTGGTTTCTTTTTAAATTACACGTAATTTTGACAAAGGCAGGTTTTTCACGCTCAAAAAATTAATAGAAAAATAGTATAATCTCTTCACAATACGAATGAATAAATTTCCGTTTACTTAAATAACATTGAGAAATATTTAAAATTAATTTCTAAAGTCACTGTGTTGTAACATTGAGTTGATAACCAAACCAGCCGAGGCAGCCATTTAACTGAAATCATATTCAATAACTAATCGGAATGTTTACTCTTTTCAATAAATTTAGAAATTTAAAAAAATATTGAGCAGTATTTATTTTAGAGCATTTGTAAAAAGGAACCAGCCGATGGCCCACCCGATTGTTTGTAAGGATCATAACAATTTTAAATTTTAGACTCGACTAAGCTTTATCGCAGCAGTTTGGCGTGACTACAAAACCAACATAATTTATGATTTTATATCTATATATTTAAATTTAAAACACAACTCAATTTCTTTCGACAATCTGGTCTCTTACCTAACTCAAAAAGGATAAATAATATGTTATATTTTTGATTCTATTAAAAGAATTATTGTTTTTGTGAAATGCAAAATTTGAGGATCACTTCTACTGTCTTTTCCACTAAAAATGCATTTATTTTATTCGACTCTAGTCTATTTTAATTACATCCATATGCAACAAAACCTTACCAAAACCAAAATCACTCGCAAAAAATCGAAAGGCTTATAATGACGTTTTTTATTCGTCAAATCTTTTCATTTGATACCCATGTTAAGGGAATTGTAGAACAAAAAGCTAATCCGCTATATTGGATTTCGAACGATATTAGATACACTATATTGCATTGTCACCAGACTTATACATGTGTGCAAAATTTCAAAGCTCTAGCATAATTAGAACTAGTTGAAATTTGTATTACAAGTTTTTTCCCGGACAGAGAAAGTGAGTTAATAAAAGTTTTATAAAAAATGTTGATCATTTCGTATTAAAGAAAAAAATGAACTTTTTTGTTAATAACCTAATAACAAAAAGACATTTATTTGTAGTTGCCCATTTGCCAAAAACATGGGCTAGATTTAATAAGGATAAAATTTCTTACTTGATATGAATGTGGAACCTAAGCTTCTGCTATTAAGAAATTTTGTAGGTATCATGCTAACCATTCATAACATTTTATAAAGGCAATTGTTTTTGAACTAAATATAAATTAACAAGAATTTTAGGGAATATATAATATATATATATTAAGTCATGTTAGTAAATACGTTTCATGAGTGCAAGATGATAGGAACGCAGTTAAACGAGGAAATTTAACAAGTAGACAAATAAAAACATCGCTAGTCAGACAATTAAACAGGAAGACAAACTGTGTGTCCATCTAACTACCTGTTGATTTGTACTAGAAACTCTTCTCATATATAAGATACAAAATTTGAAGAAAGAAAAATTTAAGATCCTCACTTTAATAAATCTATGCATAAAATTTCAAGCTCTCTGTAATCGTCTCTTTAATTCGACTTTGAAAAGAACAATTACTAAATTGCTTAGCAGACTGAAAATTTAATTTCGTGAGTACAATCTTGTTTCGTCTATTCTTTCTATTGTACTATGAGAACGAAGTTGTAAATACTTAAGTAAATAAATAAATAGATAAAACCCCATCCAAATAGCTTCAACTTTCGCTTTTATAAAATTAGAAATCACATCGTGTATCCAAGCAATCTGTGAATCCTTGATTCACCTCGACATTATCTGAGATTTATGGAGGTATGTAGGGGATACTAAGCGAAATGTATGTTACACCAACGCAATTCTCAGTTGCCACCTGCAAATAACAAGTTCAATTCGTCAAGAGCTTCTGCAGCGACATTCGGAATTTGTAAGAAAATTGTATATGAAGCAGCATCTTTGGTTTGAATGTATGTACGTACGTATAGTCATGTACAACCCGGTGGGAATTTATAATAATACAAAAAAAAAAATATATATATATAGGTATCAAAAAATAAATGTACATAACTTCAAACCCTGAACGTAGCCAGGCTCGTGTATGCGGGCAAAATTCAATAAAACTTTTGTTTGCACTGGTCGTTATTCTGCGCGAAAACTTTCCAAAAATTCTAAGCTTTGTACAAACAGTGGCCCTAGCTCCTCTTCTCTAAGGATGGGATTACATGTGTGACAAATCCCCGGTTCCATGCAGTTTCGCACAATTGCATAATATACACCACTATGGAATAGTAAGTCTAAAACTCGGGGAAAGTGGAGCAAAATTCAATATACAAAAATCTACAAAATACAACCCTTTAGGTCTATCGTAGTGTGTCATGCACATGAAGGTGGCTCCATCTAGTAGAGGATTTTTGTTTTGTTTTGGTGTATGTATTTTTTGGAATGGAATTTAGAATTTTATTTATTATTTTTTTTAAAAAAAAAATCCCGGAGCCGGAAGCTAAAGGGGCAGCACCAACGAGTTCTTGGAATAGAATTCATTCCACAATTTTGACCTTGTTCCTGAAATGAAAAGAATTAAGGATAGAGAAGGGCGAGGGTTCATAGGGGTATGGGGATGGAATTCCTGTTGCCGTCATATCATATACGCGGCTAGAGGAAGGGATGAAATTTAAAAAAAAAAAAAAAAAAAAAAAGTAAAATATAAATAAAAATACATGTCCTCGGGCCAAATTTCAATCATATACGAAGTAGTGCTTCTCTGGTGGATGCCAACTTTGGCTTCTCTATATGCCACCCACCTTTTTTTTTTGTTGGGTGAGGGCGCCCTCATCGTCAGGAATCAGTTTGGGGGAATCCCCCAAAAGCCTGCAAATTCTACACCCACGTTGGTTCGCTTTCAATCGCAATATCTGTCGATGGACAAAGCCCCATTCACACTCTAGTTTGCGATATATGGAGATTTTTGTTGGTGTTGTTGTTGTTGTTGTTGCGCGCATGGTGTATGGTAAGAGACGTCGTCGGGGGTGCGTCGTGTCGGCGGCGGTGGTGACTGGTGGTGGCGGCGTCGGTTGGGACTTTCAAGCTTTTCTCCCCGATCTGAAAACGTGGAACCAGCGTCAAGGGCAAATTTTGTAATAAAACCTTTAATAAAGCCTCTCCTGGCAAGCATCATGCTGCTCCCCGATTAAGAGTATACAACAAGAGGGGGCTGGGTTTTTTTCTATTTTGGATTCTGCGCAGTTTTTATCAAAGATATCAAAATCTGGTCCAGCCGTGTCCCAATGGATGCTGGGATGTACTAGAATTATGTCTAATGGTAAGAGAGGGCCTCCCATCGTGAGACCACCGAGAGCAAATGTGGAAGCTTTTCCCTGCCAGTCCCTGCCATAGAAGAACGCATGAGTTTTGGATATTATCCAGGGAGATCATTCCGGCAATTGTTTGGAATGATGAAATGTTGTTAGTTTAACGCGAGAGTTGGTTAACGTTGCGTTTCGGGAGCCGCTCGTAGGCCTAATGTAAACAGGACCAACTGGTTTTCATGGTCACTGGGAGTCCTAGTTCTAGTTTAAGGAATCTGAATCGCGGTTCTATACTTTGCCGGATTCGTGTTTTTTTATTTTATATAATAGTACACATACAATATATATATATTATTTTTTTGGGACCTTAAAGGGACACTACCTTCTCAATAAAAGTGTCCAGTTCGTCCGGCAGAATTTTTGTTTCCCTCACATGAGTGCCTCGAAGTCTTTGCCACTGTCCTAAGCTCTAGTTCTCCCGAAAATTGTTTTTATTTGTTCTGGCACCCTTCCTGCTGTGGGCGACAGGATAGGACAGAAGGTGCACCAAAAAGCGTGGGAGTTTTCCGGGTTTATACCAAGAAAATATAATTTATATATATACATATATACGCAAAATTTTCGTTTGAAATTTAATTCGGGTCGAACTCCAGAAAGAGAGTTGGTGTTGTGTGTCCTGTGGTGTTTCCGGATTACGTTCCCATGTGCTCCCCGTCACTATCACCGAAAAAGGGAAGATTCCTTCTTTTGGTTGATTAAGGAAAGATGTTGAAGATCTTTTAAACAGAAGTGGGATTCCGCAAAAGACTCCAAACTTCTGCAATTTCTTTAGTGTATAAGTGCCACCCCTACTAATGGGGTGGATTCAGTGATTGTGGTAATTTTGGCCAAGTGAATTTAATCATCTACTTAGTTTTTTTCCGGAAAACATATTGGTTACGATTGGTGCACAAATAAGTTCATCTCTCAGCTGATTCCCAACCCTCCTCCCCTCGAGAGTGTACGATGCCAGGGAAAAGTTAATTTCGAATTTCGTGCCAAGGTTTTTTGGGAATAAACAAGTTCACCGACATATGTATAATATATATATGTAGTGGTGCTAATCAAAGTTTTCTTATTCAAGCCCGGTGCGTGTGTGGCTGTGTTTGTGCGATTGACACCTGTGAGACAGGTTTTCTAGGGCTTTTGGGGGCCCTGCAAGTCGAGTGCGTGTTGCCCTCTACCCGCGGGAGTTGTCTATTATTGAAAAATAAAGAAGGTTCCAAATTAATTGGAATGTAATTAGCTTATCCTGTTCGCAAGTATACTTCTGTGTGCGTGTGCGGTTCGGTGGTGTCGTGTCGGAAAATTACTATTAAGGATTTTCGATTCATTCCGAGGAATTTGTGTAAGTACTGGGGATTAAGAATTTTTTGTTGTTGTTATTTATTCAATTTATCTCAGTGAGATTTACGTTTTTGAAATTGGGTATACGAAATCAAATCTTTAGGCCCATTTTCGAAGAGTATATTTTGAAAAAACCTAATTTTTAATGTGACCAAGTTCAATAGTTCAACAGTTGTTTCAGATTCATTATTTAAATAGACAGATATTTCAAATCAACTGCTGACAAAATTTTAAATTATCAGTATTTGTTCAAATTTGTATAAATCCATCAAATTTGTAACGACAATGAATCATATTCAGAATATTTTATATATTTTATACTTTGAATTCAAGTAAATTTTTACTAAGAGGGAAATGCCTTTAGAATCTAGAAAAAATTATTAGTATTTTGTTTTCCATAAAATGTTTGTATAACATCTTAAAAATATGTCAGCAAAATTTTGCAACCGTGGGCAGATCCAAACTTTAAACAAGTTTTTTTTTTTTTTTCAAAACTATGTTTTTCAAATTGGCGTAAGCGATAACTCAAAAAATTATTGGTTGATCTCGTAAAACAATACTATTTTCTATTAAAACTTATATTTAAATAATCATTTAAAAAAATTAGTTTTTTATTTCAAAATTAATTAAAAATTTGTAGGCAAAATTGAAATAATGTTTTAAGTGTCCCTTACTTTAAATAGAGCTTACGACGTTTTATAACTCTCGTCACAGGCTTCCGGGAAGACAGTGCGATAACACTACCATTTTTTAATTATTTTGTAGAAAAACTAATTCGTTGTAATAATTAAAAGGAATAACAAACAATATGTAAAGTTTTATAAATTTGAACAAATCGTTCTTTCTAAAAAAAAATTAAAATTGACATATTCAGAATTTTAAACTTATTTCTCCTTTTAATAAGCTTGAGAATTTTGTATGTGACTCGTTGCATAATTTTTGATCAAATAATAAATTCATTATTTTGATGCTTCAACCAGCAGCGGATTTAAGGGCTGCAAGTATTTAGGGGCGCAAATTTTGACAGAGACAATTGATATTATAATTAAAAACAAAATCAGCTAACTGATTTGGCAAAGTGTCTTTTAAAGAAATTCCCAATACTCAAAATTATTTTCAAACCTTTATTATTAAAATTCATTACCGAATTCACTTAAGTTAAAACATTTTAGAACTTGTTTTAGAAGGTATACAATATATTTCAGAATTATAAATTATGTTAACATTCATTATAAATGGCGATATTTAAAAAAATAGTAGGGTAAACTTTCTTGAATTGCACATGTTTGTTGAGAATAATGAAAAAAATATATTCTATGATTTTTAAAAAAATTTCTAGAAAATTTACATTTACACTACTTTTTTAAAATTACTTCATATAATAATAGGAAAATTTTAAAATTAAAAAAAAAAGAGAAGCTTAAATGATTCCGCAAGTTTTTTTTTAATATATTCATTTGGAAACAAAATAAAATTTATTTTTGTGCTTTGGACCAAAGACGTTTGGTCATAAATTTAAGTTATTTAATATACATATATCAAAATTTAGCCAATTAAACATACGAAATATTAAAAAAGGTGGTTCCTTTTGCTACTACCAAATTTAATAGAATTTGAGATGAGAAACGCTACTAGAAAAATTTAATAAGATCCATAATATTCTCAAATTGTATTAGTTGTCTGAAGTAGTCTGATTTGTAGTCCTTAAAACATAAGAGAGTAAATCCGCCTCTGACTTCAACCGAAATTTTTTATGATTCAAAAAATCCCTATTCATATGAATTTTGTTCTTCAGATGATAGCTTCTTAAAATGAACAAAATTAAGTTAATAATGAAAAATAATATCTATGCTTGGATCGTCCAGATCTTTTTAAGGTTCCGTAGTCAGCTCCGTCCGTCTGTGGGTCACAGCCCTATTACTCTCTCAGTTTTCAAGATTTTGAAATGAATTTTGGTGTAAGGACGTATATTGATAAACCAAAACCAGAAATGAAGAATATTCGAAAATAAAATTTGTTTTGACACCACCAGACCATTTCTTCTCACTTAGCCCATCGAGTGGACTATCGTTGGATACATCAAAATGCAATAAACAGAGATATTCACCTTCAAAGTCGCTATCACTAAATTTTTCATTATCGATGGTCTAGCGCCCGAAAATTTAAGGTATTTTAAGGATTTTTTTTAAGGTTAAAATAATGAACAACAATATTGAATTTTTTTTAGTTTAAAACATTTTTTTTTTAAATTCAAAAAAATTTTAAGTATGGTAAAAATGGCGTTAAATAAGACCATCTCGAAAAAAATGTATCTGGGTGGTAAACTCTGAAAAAGAGGCCTTCTCCTTACCAATTTATTAATGTAAAAAAATGAGTTTTTGAAATAAAATGTTGATTCTAGTTCCGGCCATAGCTACTGGTGTTCTGTATAACATATCAAAATTTCAGATGATTTGACTGAATGGTTTTTGGTTTTTTCACAACACCATGCAAAAAAAAAAAAGAAGTTTCGAGATAAATGAATTTAAAGTGTTAATTATGGGGCAGGCCGACCGTTCGCTACCTGCTAATAAGGCCGTAGAACCTGAAATACTGCCAATATCCTTATAATACTATACTTTCGAAATGGCAAACAAAAAAATCAATGTTTTGAAAATTCTAGACTACCGGGTCCCCTTAAATAAAGAAATACAATTTTGTTGTCTAGTGTTTAGAAATGTTCAATAAAAAAAAATTATTACAACAATAAATATATACACCCTTCCCTCGATTTATACGATACTTGATTTACACGATTTCGCTTTTACATGGTTTTTAAATTTATAAAAAAAATTATATTTCTATATGTTACTTCGATTATTATTATTTTTTTTCTTAAGTGTCATAAGTACAATTTTTTAACATATCGTTTTAAGAACTTCCCCATTTAAATTTTAATATGTAGTTTTTATACGATGTCTTCAAAAAGTATAGTTATGCCACTTTCAAAAATAAACGCTCATGCACTCCTCGACACATCATTGACCTCACCCTATCCTCAGATATCCTGACAAATAATTAATTCTGAGAAGTGTGATCATAATTGCCTATTAGTGCCGGAAATTTCCAATTAATTCATGCAACTTTTCGTTGCATTCGATGCGTTTTGCCTTCACGAATTTTTACCTGAAAAGTGGTATAAAAACCTGTAACACATTATTGACTTCACAAATATTAAATTGTTTCTCGTGCAGGTTGGATACTTGTTTTTTTTTTAAAGAAGTCATCATTGATTGAAATACAGTAAAAATCGTAGCAAAATGGGTAATGGTAAAAGACTGACTCAAGAAGAAATAGGAAACATTAAAGTGCTGAAAGACGATGGAAATTTTGATAGGGAAATATCCAGATTAATTAGTAGAAATGCTCGGGTAGCGAACAATTTCTTAAAAGACCTCGTACACTATGGAAGAAACCAAAAAGAGCGAACCAAGAAGGCGATAATGAAACTAGAGAGGTGGAGAATCTTGGAAATAGCTTCAAATTCATCCCTAACTACGAGGCAAATTAAGGAAGAGGTTGGAACAAGTATAAGTATCCGAACAATACAACGTTTATTAAAAATGTCTACAACAGGAAGGAAAATAGACTTCAATTTGCTAGGAATCATCATGGGTTGGACAAATGAGTGGAGACGTGTTATTTTTATCGATGAAAAGCGCCACATTAAACGGACCAGATGGATACGCATTTTATTTTCATGACTTAGATTTTTAATACGCCGTCATCGGAGGGACGTTACAATGAACCTGTAGATCTTATGACTACAAAACTGCCCTTAGAAACGCTAAAATAAAAATAAAAGAAAAGATGGAAGGTCGGAATTGAATATTTCAACACGATCATGTAGCCATTCACACAGCAAGAGTTTTTAATCAATGGTTTACTGAAGAAGATATTAGTTCCCCAACATCAGTATTATAGAAAATTTATAGAGATGGATCACTAGGAAATTCTATAGGTCAGGATGTCATTTTGATAGCGTAGAGACCTTAAAAGCAGCAATAATTTCAGCGTGCAATAATATTCCATTAAAAATAATATACAATTTATACGATTCTTTAACTAATAGAATATTTGAAGTAATAAACAAAAGTGGTGGTAATACACATTATTAAATAAATGTGAAAATGATTAAATTTGGTTCTTCTTCTCACTTGAATTCATTTTCCTATATTAATATTCTTTTATTCGATTTAAACGATTTAAAGCGTTTTTCGAGTTTTTTACAAGTATACCGCGTCTTGTTTCGATAAACATGATTTTTCTTGGAACATATCTACCTTGTTAACTGAAAGATGGTTGTATACGATTTTTTCCTTGCTAATCCATTATTTTCGTATTAAAATTCAATCAAAACTGCTCTTTAATATACGAAAAATACAATTTTTTTTCCCATAATTTCGAAAGTCCTTCTTTTTCCACAGTTTGGTAATTTCTCCCCATAAAGAGGGTTCTTCTTCCAAAAAAAAAAAAAAAATCGAAAATCTCCCTTCCGGACATTGAGTCCCTTAACAATAAAAAGTTCCTCAAAATCTATGTATTTGATTTTCCTCTTATTTTAGAATATCTGTCGAGATTTCCACTCCATAATTGTGGTCGAGACCGCATCAACTTCAGGCAGTCCAACCAAAAGTTGTATCCTCCCTAGCCTTAGAAGCCCCAGGCTTCGGGTGTTCCGGGTCCCATTCCCTTTGACCCTCATGTCTTTTGCAAAAAATAATTTAATAGAAAGTTTGATCTCCTCCGTATCCGAGACTCCCGACTAGGGCACACACATAAAATTCCAATTTACAAAGTTTATGTGTCCGTCACAAAAACAACTTTGCCGGGGAGCGGGGAGTCATTAAGCGAGATTGTAATAATTTAAGGTTTTTATGACTTTAATACAGAAGATTTTTATGACTTGGACGTCCCCGCCGCTGACTTGGGCACTTTTCACCCCCTACAAGAATTTGTGCGGGTCCATCCCTCAAGGGAAGGAGACGGGTATGATATTTCTCAGTAATATTCTTGCGCTAATCATGTCATAAAACATCGTATTTCTCTCGGTAATGTCTCATTTTTCGAGAATTCTCGCTCTAGTTTAATTTTTATTTAGCGATCATTCGAGCTGACCGTGTTTTATTGCAATTCCCTCGTAATTCTTTGGTTGGCGTGATTTATCCAACCCTAGCCCTTGTATCTCTCTCTACTCACCCTCTAGAGCAGTTATCGTACGATTTAAAAAAAACATGGTGTATTTATGTCGGAAGAGTTAAACGAACCGGAAAGTGACCTATTCATTGGCACAAACCATAAAAATACACAAGGCGGCGAAGCGATGGACTGCCCCTTCCCACATTCTCCCAACTTTACTACGCCAATGCCCAGTGGGTCCCAAACTCACTCACACACACATTCGTTGTCGAAGTTGAGAGCTGGGATTTTAAACGGATGGTGCTCCGGATTAATTTTTTTCCCATTGTGCTTTAAATGTCCTTCCTGGATTATTTTAATATGCAGCAAGGGGGCCCGATGGGCTGAATATGAAATTGCGGAGGTACTTAAAAGACTGTGGAGCTGAATAGGCCAGGCCACCACCTCTCCATCGTCATCGTTGACTGCATTGAAGGACAAGAGGCCTTGCGAGGGAAGTTGCCCGCGGCGGCTGGTGCATTTAATAAATTCCATTAATTAAATTTAATGGCATCCTCGCATAATTTGCGAGTGAAATTAGAATGAGCTTTTCGAGGTGCGAGGAAGGTACACTGCCATTGTTTGCTCATGCCTTATTTAGAAAATTTCGGATGAGATTTATGTGTTATGTATTATATATTTTTAAGGCTTTTTCTTAAGTATGGTTAGCAGTTTTAATGGCGCAAGTACAGGGTGACTCCTTCTTTTAAATACCATATACAATAATTAATTAAATTAAAAACAAAATTTGTATTCAAAAGCGATATCCATTTCTAACAAGTTTTTAGATTATGTGAGTTAGTTTTTTTGGTTACCTTTGAATCGCCCTGTAATCCTAACAAGTAAATTTAGGTAAATTTCAATCATCAATTTACTACTTCATATGTAAACAATTTTTTGTCAAACCCTTGTTCTAAGGTACAGTCTTCCATGAAAGTTTAAGACCACTCTGCAATTAACCTCATCTACAGGGTTTGAGTGCATAAAAAAAAAAAATCTTTAAGATGTTTAAACAATTATAAAATCAAATATACTTCAGATACTACATGAATTTTTAAGATCGGTGATATTCCACTTATAAATGCTTTTATCAAAAATATCCTAAGCCTTAAAATAATATCCTTTAACCTTCAGACAAGGGTTTATTCTTTGTGGTAGCGAGTAAACCAAGTCAATACCATTTTCTTCAATCCATCGCCGGGTGTACTTGGCAGTGTATGGCTTCGCATTGTCTTGTTGAAAAAGAGCTCCTTGCAGAGACATCTCAATCTTCCATAAATGGTAAGAGATATTCATCAAGAATTCTTTATTTATTGTGTCTTTGACGATACAGATGTTCGAGTATCTGTACCAAGACTCCAAGCTCTCCACACCATGACCTTGCCCCTGCCCATTTGTACCTGTTTCTGAACACAATCTTGTCTGTATTTTTCGTTTGGTAGTCTACGAACACATTTTTTTGACTTTGGTATCAACTGAAAACTACTTTCGTCAGACCAAACTACACACTTCCATTGGTCAACTGTCCAATGACGTCATACTTGGCATCACTTTCTTCTTATGGAAACATATGGTTTGGTTTCTTATGCGCACTAAGTTCTCTTCGATATGATTTTTGATTTCCCGACTTGATGCGAATCTGTTAGCTCTTACAATTTTTACAAGCTCTCTTTTAGCCCTTTTATCTAAGGTTGGGGGATGTCCTGTCTAACATCTTAAGGATTTTATTTACCTTATTTAGTCTCTTCCAATTACAGGAATTAAAAAGAGCTGCAGGCAGTTAAACCCTGTGGATGAGGTAAATTGCAGAGTGGTCTCAAATTAATGTTTCTACAACGTTTTATTAAAATACCCACTTGCAATAATTCTTTAAAGAAACAAAACTTAAACGTAATAGAGTACTCGAAAACTCAAGTGAAAGGAAAGCCTTGTCGTAAAAAATACTTCAAACTACGGCCCAAAATTCAAATTCCATTTTCCTATCTTACATTTAATATTTTTTTCCATGTCTTGTGTCATGATTATAGTATGTCATGTATCATATGTTATGTTGTGTGTCATGTTGTGTGTCACGTTATGTCATGTACCATATTATATTGTAGCAAGCCCAAGTAAACAAAAGAGTAAAAGTAAACAAGAGTCGTAAAAAGTAGTGTAAACTAGTGTAAAAATCTTGATTTATGTTAATTTATAGCCTATATCTACCGGGAAGATATAAGCATGTCAACGGTGAAAGAATTTTTATAACCCGATCATTAGTTCCAGAGATTACGTCTAACAAACAAACAAACTCACAAACTTTACTTCTTTATTATGCCATATTAATACAAATAGTATAGATTATTTTTTAAATCATAAAGTCGTCTGTCGAATATCGTCATATGATAAAAACTGTGCACTGTTGAGATTTCGATTCGATAGTAAGCTTAAATGAGAACATCAGCAACCAAACAAAATTTCGAGAAATGAAGCCTAATAAATTTTTCGATTTTATGTATGCAGATTGAGGTAATCTTGTAACTAATATGTATTTTATAAGCATCTTAATATAGGATTTTTTGCATAAAACAAATCATGCTGCACTGAAGTAATGGAATTTATGAATAATTACTAATTTATATTTTTTTCATTAAAAATTTCCCCAATTTTTAACATTAATCCTATAATTGAATACCCATTTAAAATTTGAGGTTTATAGTATTAAATTAAATTTCGAATACGTTTACGTAATGTAAAATTATAAAATTACGTGGTGTTTTAATTAAACATATCACCACATTAAAAAATCATATTGAATCTTTAAAATGTTCAGCTTCTCTATTGTCGTAAATACCATAAAATTTGTATTTTACACCGATACTTGACCACTATTAATTTATCGAAAAACTCACTGAGGATGGGAGGAATTTCCCAAAAATTTGGCTCAGGCAAAAGTATGAATATTTTATATAATAAAAGCTGGGCGTTGTCCTATTGGATGAAAAATTGCGGTTCCCTTTCAGCCCGGAAATAGGTTCACCTAGCATATAATTTTGTATAACCTTCTGACCAATTTCCTCCCCAAAAAAAAAAAAAAAGGAGGAAAAACGTGAAAATCGGTGAATTTTCTGATGAATAAAATCCGTATAATTCATAACTGGCGGAATTTGGAAATGTTGCCTGTACAAAAAAAAAAAAAAAAACACCACACCGCACATTGGGAAATTGTTCGATGTAAATTAATTTAGAGCCAAAAAATGTTCACATTCCACGATCGGAACTTGGAGAGTGCAATTCTTTAATTTTTCATACTTTTAATAATGCGACATTGGAATAATCAAAAAATTCATCACGTTTCCACACGTTTTATTTTTTGGTAAATATTTAATAAAGACTGCATATTGATTTACTTGCCAATAAAACCCACGAGAATGGGCGTTAAGGGTAGGACCTATTCAGTACAGGGTGTCAAGGGATATTATATCCTGGTATAGTCGGGCTATAGATGATAGAATTGAATGAATTCTGCGACTGTGTAATTTTTGTTTGGTTAATATAATCATTCCCCGAATGGAATTGTGCTAGTTCACCGAATACAGGGTGTGCATGAAGGCACTAAACCCTTTTATTGTGTGTACTTGAGGGATCACCTCGGCAGCCGCACGCTTTGAAAATGCTTCTGTTTGGAAGCGGCGTTCGCAGTCTAGCAGAGCAGGAGCAGCAGCAGCAGCATCATCCCTAGTCCAGATATATTCCCTGGATAATTGTGTATCTGGCAGAATTTGGTTAGACAAGATTTTGTGGCCAGAATTTCGTGCAGAGGGAACAGCACAGCACACGACCATATCGTGGGCCTTTCACATTATATTTATTATTTCCTGGGAAATTGCTGAGAGAGAAATGTTTACATTTACTTTAGCACTCAGTGCGGCATGGCCGATTGTGTGTGTGGGCAGTCTGTGGCCCATGTATCAAATTTCCGCCCAATTCCCGACTTTCGTAGACGACGATTCCAGAATCCCCGGATCCAAGCTGATGAAAGTAGGAATTTTTCCTGGCGAAAGAGGCATATTTTCTATAATAATCCATAAATAATGGAAAAAGCATAGCACGAAAAAGGAAAACGACATTCTTTTTTTCCCTAGAAAAACGCATTTTTACTGGATGATATCTCTTTCAAGGATCCGGTGGAGGTAATGCTTTTAGCTAAGTCCTTTTCCCTACGTACGTTTTTTTTTTTTTTCTAGCTGAAGAAAATGGAGATTAGAGCTGGACACACAACTGAATCAGGTTATTAAATAGGATTATTATATATTTGTATATATTGTATATTTTTTTTGCGAATCTAGAGATTATTTTTCCGTTCCCTAGGACTGTTAAAGTTGAATTTAAAAACATCCTCTAAGGATTATGGTGAAATATAATCCCACTCAGAAAAATTATATATTTTCTCTAAAGAGTCAGGATTAGTCGAATTCAGTTGATTTATGGAGATTTTCGCGATTGAACGTAATAAGAGTAAGCATTTTTGAAATTTGCAGCGATTTTACTCACTTTAATACTGATTTCTCTGAAACGAGACTGATTATAATTTAGGAAATATCAGTAGCTTTTAATGATCATCTGTTTAATGATAATCTACTTGAATGTTCATTAATTTTACGAGTGTCATACAGTAAGAAAAAAAAAAATATAACTAGTTGAATAATACTGAATATTGATTGGTGGGCCATCTGTTGCTTTCTTTTTAAATTACATATTATTTTAAAATAAACAGTTCTTTCGCGCTCAAAAAATTGACAGAAATACATTATCATGTCTCCGCAATACCAAATGAATAAATTTAAGTTTGAACTACGTTGGGAAATATTGAAAACTTATTTCCAAAGTGAGTGCTGTGCTGCAGAAACAGTGCGAATTAAACTTGACAGCGACGTTACGACTTATTCTTGTGGGCTGCCATTAAATGTCGATGTTGTGCTGACATTTCAAAACGATTCAGGCAATGAAGCACAATATTGAAATAGGGTCCCAAACCATTGAAAATGTGCTGCAAAATTGGGTTGACAAAATCAACTACTGTCAAGTTAACCAAGGCAGCTTTTTAAATTAAATCATGTTCCATAGCAAATCGAAAGGTTTACTCTTTTCAATAAAACAGAAAACTTTGAAAAATATTGAACAATACTTATTTTATAGCATTTTTAAAAAGAAACCAGCCGATGATCCATCCTTTACAAAAATTATGAAAAACCAAATAAAGCTTAAAATAAGTAAATATTTGAAAAAAAAAAAAAAAATTAAATCTTAATGTCAACCTATTGTTACACTACTGAATAAACAATAAATAAATACATCATTTTTAAAACAGCAAGCATAATAAAAGAGCAAACAAGATTGACTTTAAACTCTTCTAATATTCCATAAATTCCAAATATTTCACATTCCTTTTCAAGTCGACAAACTATCCCTTCTCAAGAGTATAAACACTCATCCTTTTTTCCCCCAGATTTTGTAAATATGTTTCGAACAGATCAGAATAGTCCCAAGTATCACAAAGTGGACTTGAGCAGGATTAGGGCTATCAATAGGAATATTGAAGCAACATTCCCTGGGAATTTCTAGAGTGACTAATCAAATGTACATACTTATAATTTGACTCAGCATGCGTAAGACTACCTGAATGCCATATACCTATCCAAAATTACAACAGACTAAAGATAAAGACCCCCAGCCAGACGAGAAGAAGAGGGTGACTACACCATACGATAGAAATTGGTTCTTACCTTTTCAGGGAATATTCAAAGGAAACATACCTACAACGAAAGCAAATATTGGTTGGGCACACATGTGTACATAATTAAGATATATTAAGGCACACAACACATTGCGTATCCCTCTGTTGGCGCTTTGAAGAGGTCTTTTTCTATTTCTCATTTTTATTTAATAGATCCCAAATGTTTGCGTAGGATGAATTGTTTTTATAAAAATGTTCTTTAACTTTCTTCAATTTGATTTTGTTAAAATCTGGTAAACATATTTTTTTGTTTTGTGGGAGAGTACAAAGTTTGGAAATTGTATATTTGGAAGTTTTCTTTTTTTCGATATGTGGTGGTTTTCTGAAGGTTTCTTGTGAATTTCAAATGAATTTATTCAGGTTTGTTGTGTGTGGGAATAAAATATAATTTTTTCTTCTTGTTCGAAGAAACTTTTTCTAAGTTATATACTTTTAGGAATCTTTCTATGTATATTTGTTTTTTCAAGATACAATTTTCTCTACACAAAGGCGTGTTAGAATACAATTTCTTGGAAAAAACTTTTTCAGTCGTGATCAATTCTGAGTGGTTATTTTTCTGAATAATAAAAAATAAAAAAAAAAATTGATTCGTAAAAAAAAAGAAAAGAAAAAACCTTTTTAGTATCGACGTAATGTTTTTTTTTGATTTTTTTTGCGATAAAATTCCAACTAACTTTCCCTAAAAGACATTTTTTTTCCGGATATTTGTTTCTTCCATGACTCCATGAATCGAACTTGAGCATTTTAATTGGTCAACTTAATTAATTAATTAATTGTTTAATTTAATTGTTTTACTTTTGAATAACAAGCTTAACTTATTATTTATGTATTACAAAACATCAAGACAGCGAATACCTTTTTGTAGAAATTAAAACAAACTGCTTTGTGTAAAAAATTTAAAAAAATTGTCCAAGTACAAAAAATTGGCTACTCAAATGGACCTAAAATTAATTTTATGATATTCCAATATAATTCATGATTCATCATAATCTGTTTGAGTTTTATACTCGTTTTAGTCTTATTAAATAAAAAGTCCGTCTTATATACAATATAATTTTTAAATATATTTGTATGTGGTTATCAAAGTCAAACGTTGATCCTATATTTCCAATTTTAAGTGGGTATGGATACGATACGATTTACACATTTCTAATTATGACTCTTGAACTAATTTAGCTTTTAATCTAGCATACTAAAATGGATTTCTTCCTTTCTCTCTGAGTCTAAGACAATTTATTAGATTAAATAATGTTTTATCTAGTTAATTCAGGTGTTTCGCAAGGAAGGCATTTAGGTCCTCTTATTTTTATTTTATTTATAAATAAAGGGTCATCCAAAAAACGCGCCTACATGTTTCTTTTAAATAAAACACAAACTATTTGCAATTTTTTCAAGCTGTTTTTTTTTATTAAAAGTATGATCCATTACAATTATAAGTGGAATAGAATATCATTCAAATGTCCACCACGACTGCGTCTGCAGGCATCAATCCGAATATCGAAATTTTCAATGACTTTCCGACATGTTGCTGGTGTTATTTCACGAATTGCAACTTGAATGTTGTTCTTTAGATCATTAATTGTTTGTGGCTTGTTAGCATACACTCGACTTTTCAAAAAACCCCACAAAAAAAAATCTAATGGTGTTAGATCACATGACCTTGGAGGCCAATTGAAATCTGCATTTCGTGAAATTACACGTTGAGGAAATTTTGATCGCAAAAACGTAATGTTTTCTCGAGTTGTGTGACATGTAGCACCGTCTTGCTGGAAGTAGACGTCAGACACATCAATATGACTCAACTGTGTCCATAAAAAGCCTCTCAACATTGATTGGTATCGCTCAGCATTCACAGTAACAGCATTTCCAGCATCATCTTCGAAAAAAAATGGCCCAATGATTCCATTTGCCCAAAATGCACACCAAACAGTAACTTTTTGTGGGTGTAGAGATTTTTCATGAATAACACGAGGATTTTCATCACCCCAGATACGACAATTTTGCTTATTGACGAATCCATCCATTGTGAAATGAGCTTCATCACTAAACAAAATTTTGCTTGAAAACAATGGATCTGTCGTTCGTTGTTCAATAATCCAACTAGCGAAATTACGACGTTGTAAATGGTCTCTTTCTTTCAATTCCTGGGTTAACCCATTAATGCCTGAATAACAAAAAATTGTACGGCAACTTCGAGGCGCTAACTTTTATCGAAGGGGTGGTCAATTCTTATCGAGACCAACTTTTCTAGACGTATTTTGAGTCGCCCGACACGATCCAACCAAAAAAAAAGTGAAAAAAAATTATTATTATTGTTTTTTTGCAATATTACGTAAATAAATACCTTTTTCAAGTCATTTTTTTCGAAAAAACGACAGATTTAGTGGAGAAAAAGCTACTTTTTACTGCAATAAAGTGCATAAAACGTGTTATTAGGACTTAAACTTCAAAAATATGCAGGCATTTAATCAGTAATCAGTGACCCCAAAAACTCCGAATACTCAAATTTTTTTCGAAAAAATTGAGAATTTTGCCAAAAATTATTGAATTACGGAAATCTGATAGCAAATTCGTAATCAGTGACCCTTAAAAATAGTTTATATACATTTTTGGGAATAGTCGAACATAGTGAGATAAAAAAAAGTGATCGAAAGTAATCCAAATATGCGTTACATTGTTGCAATTTTTATGCAGCCTTATATTTTTAACGAAAAAAATGCCTGCATATTTGTGAAGTTTAAGTACTAATAACACGTTTTATGCACTTTATTGCAGTAAAAATTTGCTTTTTCTCCACTAAATCTGCCGTTTTTTCGAAAAAAATGACTTGAAAAAGGTATTTATTTACGTAATATTGCAAAAAAACAATAATAATAATTTTTTTTCACTTTTTTTTTTGGTTGGATCGTGTCGGGCGACTCAAAATACGTCTAGAAAAGTTGGTCTCGATAAGAATTGACCACCCCTTCGATAAAAGTTAGCGCCTCGAAGTTGCCGTACAATTTTTTGTTATTCAGGCATTAATGGGTTAATTGAATTTTATAAGCGTGTAAATGCAAATCTTTATGCAAAATCCTCCATAAGGAGCCATAAGATATGCCCAATTCTTGCGAACGACGCGAAATTGATGTTGTCGGTTCATTTTCAACACTTTCACTAACAGCAGCAATATTTTCATTTGTGCGTACAGACTTTGGTCTTCCACTTTTTGGTTTATCAGTAACACAACCAGTTTCTGCGAATTTTTTCACTAATCTTTGAATTGAAGATTGATTTGGCCGATTATTTACACCAAAAAAATCACGAATTTTGCGATGGGTATTTTTCAAAGAACGCCCATTTTCATAAAAAGTTTGAATGATGTAAACGCGTTGTTGCAATGTGTACCTGTCCATGGTTAAAATTGTACTACCTTCTAATAAAACAAAATGGCTTATGTCATTTGAAAATATGTCACGTGTAAAAATTATGTAGTGCTGACATCTAGGCGTCACATTTGGATGACCCTTTATGTATTCAAGTCGCATATGTATCCAACGTTTGCGGACGATTTAAAATTATTTTATATATTTACTATATATATTATATTTAAGTGTTTGCCTATTGCGTTAGATTGTGAGTATTTTTTTGAATGACGAAAAAAAAAAATGTCCTTGCATT
This sequence comes from Dysmachus trigonus, assembly GCA_949715965.1. Taxonomy (NCBI): domain Eukaryota; kingdom Metazoa; phylum Arthropoda; class Insecta; order Diptera; family Asilidae; genus Dysmachus; species Dysmachus trigonus. The sequence continues at coordinate 80,442,836 of OX454321.1, forward strand.
GAATATTTCTAAATATAAAGTTATGTTTTTTTTACCGAAGGGAACCTCCTATAGATTTTGATTATAAAATTGATAGTGTCTCAATTTCTAGAGTGTCAATGATTAAGAATTAAGGTGTCTATTTTTTATATTAAGTTATCCTTCAGTAAACACATCGAGCACATAATTTCTAAATCAAAGTTCACTGTGCATTACTCGACTTTTAAATTATCTTAATTTTAAAAGACAGGTTGATTGTACTATGTTTATAAACGACATCTTATGCCACAAAGTTAATTCCTCAAAATTACTTTCTTCAATTCACAATTATGTACCGAAAAGAATAATAAGGCCTCGGCCGCTTCTCATGGTGCCTTCACACAGAACCAAATATTATGAAATTTAACAAGATTGCTTCATTCCTTGATATAGCTATGCCTCGGAAAATATTTAGGAGTGCAATTAATGAAATGTAAATTTTTATTCTGGCTAGCTACACATTTTTTCCCATCTCTCTGGCAATTTGTGGAAGCCCTCCCAGAAATATCGTGCATCTTTTGAGGTTGTTCAGTCATCAAGCCATTTTTCGACATCTCTGTAATTGTTGAAATGTTTCATGAAAATCGATAAAAAGAAATGGTAATCGAGAGAGACCAAGTCTGGTGAGTATGGTGGTTGGGGCAAACAGAAATTGTGTTTCTGGCCGCTTTCGCTGTATGTGATGGGGTGTTGTCGTGTTGAAAAATCACTTTTCCGTGTCTTGTAGCCTATTCTGATCGCTTTTCGATCATTTGTTGACGGTAGAGAACGGTTTTAACTGTTTCACCTGGTTTCAGAAGCTTGTTGTCGAAATCACCACTTTTGAATCGTTTAAACCAATGCACACAAGCATTTTGCATTGGGACATTATCACCGTAAGTTTCCACAAGTATACGACGACTTTTATTCGCGTTTTTCTTTTGATTGAACAAGAAAAGCAGTACGTGCTGCAAATGATCTTTATTTAGCTAGAAACTCGACATGTTTACCAACCGAAAAAATTATGAAATTATGAACTCGAAGTCGTTTAAAGATCAATAGCATTTTAAAAGGTACTGTCATAGCAACAACAGGGTAATTCCCTCTTTTAGTTAGTTTATAAGATTTTAAAGTCAGCAGACTTATGAATAAATAAATAAATTTCCATAAATCTACATCCCTTCTAAATTGGAATAGGAAGTAGAAATAGGTATTCAGTATTGTTGTCACACACTCAGTCTGTCAACAGTCCACCTGCCGAAATTAAATATTTCAGAAGGATATCTATCTGATGAATCGCACGAATGGTCAGAAAACCTATTGTTACTCTAGGACGTGGTCATCATCCCTTTTTTGTTTTTTTTTAAAGAGAAGCCACTTTGAAATTTCAAAAGGATGGAGGAAATAAGCAATTCATAATATTTTTCCGGTCTTTTCACATTTTACATCAGATTTCAGTAGACGAATGAATGGATTAAATTGAATAGCATTTTTAATGAATTGATATTGTTGTCAAGATTGCGGAAGAATATTGTTTGTGATCAAATCTTTGTCGGTTATTAATTTCCCATTTTGATAGTATCTGCATGCTTCCGCTGTCGGAGGGAAATAAAACCAATAATTCCTGGGTCCATACGTGCTCCACTGCACCAAAGGGGGGTCTTCGATGGAATCTCCGTCACGATCTCATCTGCATGTGCAGTGGCGACGTCGCTGGGGGGGACACAAACACAGGGTGGCACTAAATCTTTTATATTTCTTATATCATTCCGGGTGGTCTGACTTCATACTCAGAATTAATGCTGGGAAAGGTGCCCTTTTGCCCTCGTTCGGAATTGGGTCAAACAGAGGTTCGTTGTCATTGACTTTCCCCGAGAATCATCCTCTTTTCATTTGGTGCTCTCCTGCGGAGGAGCGAATCTTTGTAAGCTAATCCCTTCAAAGTGAAAAGTCCTAGAGATGTTTCACCCTGAGGATAGTTACGATTCCAATTTTAGTTCCGAAATGCACATCAATTCCCATTCACCTTTGGCACTTCCCATTCACGCGTCCTTCCAGCATCCGCGGGGGGAGGGAGAAAGGAATCGAGAGATGCATCCCATAGTCCAAATATCGAGTGAATTGGATCTGTGATCCGCCCCCGCCTGCGGGTGTCAAAGGAGGTCCTTTTTTGCGGTCTCTCCAACTGGATTCCGACCCATTCATCAGAGGATCCTCCAAATTTTTCACGTTCTATCCTCACCCTCGGTAAAATGTGAATAATGTGATTTATGGGGGTTTGCATCTTACCACCACCGCCCGGGAGCTTCTGGTTGAATAGAGCGGTGCCAGTGGAGTACCGAGGTGTATACCCTCCCCAAATAAAAAAAAAACGGGAGGTGAACGTAACCAGGAAATATGATTATTCCCGGAATAAGGTGCCAGGAACATTCCATTCTAGGACAGATAAGGTGCCATCGATCGATGGCGGTTTCCTTGGCGTTTAAGGTCGTTGTATGTGCTCCCTCGGGAGCTGAACGTGCCCCACTGAAACTCAGCAAGGCTCCGCAGAGCACAGGGTGGTAGTTACCTGCATTGAAAGTCAAGAGCCTCGACGAATAAGTTCTAGTTGCTTAGAAAGTAATTAATGCAAAAACTTAATGGAAAGTGTTGATGCGTGAAATTGTTTCAGCTTCCTTGTAAGTTGCTGGCCGCAACGGAGGATGCGGTGACGAAGGATGCGAATGCTACCCCAGGAAGGTTTAAGTTAAAGCTTAAGAGAGCGAACTTAACGTAAAATATTAGATTTTAATTTATCTAGAAAATCCTGTCTGCAGGCGGGTCGTTTAAGAATTATCGCCTGGAAAAGGGTGAAGACGTGCGATTTCATTTTACTCATTAAAAACTAACTAAGATGATATTCTTAGTAGTTGTTGGTTTAAGACAAACATCTTTTTAAAGAGGGTGTTTAAACAAGGTCGTTGATTTTATAACATGGTTTTGAACCTAAATTTTATGTATGTAGCAAAGTAATAAATGGATAAAAGGTAAAGTTCTTCTCTAATGTTTTCGAGTGTGCTGAAACAGAATCCGGGCTCAAAATTGATAAATCTTGACGAAATAAAATTAAATGTGGCGGTTTTTGCTATTTTGAATGTTTATAATTTTTGTTCAGGTATAAAACGTGCAAAAATTTGGAATTTTCTCCAACCATAGGTGCATAAAATTATTAAAGTTTAACAGGGAATTTTTGTATTTACATGTTAATGCATTTTTTTTGTGAACTAAGGAAAAACAGAAAAAGGTGCAAACAACATTTTTCAGCTTGAAACAAAAAGAAAAAGGTTATAAAGACCTTTTTAGCAATATTTTAGGTTCACACAAAAATGAATTTAATACTGAAGAAAATAAGCTTTGGTTTGGTTCAATAGATCACATAGTTTTTTTTTTCTATCACGCCCGCCAATTTCACAAAGGCGCTCCAAAAATCGGTAGTTAAATCCGCCATATTTGATAAATTTAAAAGAAAATTTTTATTTTTGTACTCTTCGAATGTGTCTTAAAATATATTAAAAAGTTAACAAAGCTCAATTATTTCTTTCCCTTTCAAAAATCAATAAATTCATTAAAAAGCTGCCTTAAGGTTAAATTTTTCAGATTTGAAAAGGATAAATTTTTGAGGTTTGCTATTTTTTATAGAAAACGAAATGATGTGATATTTTCAAGAATTTTGTCTATATAAACCTTGATAAAATAAAAATCTTAAAAATAAAGTTCTGAAACCCATTCAACTTATAATGAAGTATAAAAGTTAATAAAACTTGTACAATGTTGTCCACTGCTGTGTGCATTGCACATGATAAAGTATCTTCCTCAGGACAGCACGTTGGCGCACACACCTCTCAGAATTGCAGTTTCCTTGGAAGTTGTTCAAAGCTGTCCCATTATCGCCCTTATTACTTGGCTCAAAAAGGAATGATGGGTTTCTATGCTGTCCTGGAGCAAGGGAGCTCTCAACTGCAATTAGCGCCTTACCACCGTCCAGAAAGTCTTATATAAGAACTGTGCACCCCTGGCCTCTCCAACTGCCCTCTATGCTGCAGGGGTTCCACCCCTCGGCGGCGCCCCAATAATTCCAAGACTCGTTTCTTGCCACACCGAACTGAACCAGCAACAACGACGACGACGGCTGGTGATGGCATTAAGTTTGCACCTGTTTTTAATTAAAATTTGCTTTAAGACATATCTCTGGAGTTATTGCATTAATATTTTGTCCCATTCCAGGTGCACGTCTGCCTGATACACCTGCAGCCTCAAACCTAGGGGTAAGTGGCCGGCCTCGATTCTTCCCTTCTACCTCCTTACCAAGCGCAGAAAATATCTCCTCGTCCTAGGGAAGGAGAAAAGCGAAATATAATTCGTAATTGCTTTTCTCTGCCCGAACAAAATTTTGAATTCGTGCGCATTACAGTCAATAAATTTGGGTCAATGCACTTGGGTTTACATATGACAAATAAAGAGGAGGAGTGTTTACATGAAATTTATTTTCAGGGCACTAATAAAGAGCCCAACCCCAACTCTAACAAACTCGTCGATGATTTCATAGGGAATTTTCGAAAAATTTTCCGGATTCAGATTTATCCATCGTATGCAATATGCTGTAGGGAAAGTTTAGTGATCCTGGTAAAATGATAAATAATCCTATTCCCTGCTAAAATTAATTGGATATGCAATATTTGAACATAAATTATTTTAATGGGCTCCATTAGTAATTTAAACCGAATATAGGCATCGATTTTAACGCGATAGTTGTCATTTAGAATAAAATATGATGACTTTTTGAACTGATTTTAAAGACTGGAAATATAGGAAAAATTGCGGGACAAAAAATGACGATTTTAGCTGTTATTCATGTTTAAAAAAAAAAAAAAGCTTTAATTTCTTAAAGTAGACGACACTGCCTGTTCTCACAGTCCTTTCGAATTTACCTAAAATTCTTAGATTAAATTGTTTTTATCATTATTCTGTAAATGATCTTACAAGAGTCCTAGAAATCAGCAATTTAAATTAAATTAAACATTTTTTCGTTCTGCCATTTTATAAGGCAAATGCGTGCTTGTCACTGCAATAAGTCGAAAAAGATTTTTTTTCTTTAATTCGTTAATTCCAAGAATTCTCACTGATTATTTTGGCAATTCAAAAGTGGAAACATCTTTAAGATAGATTTAATTTTATTTTATGTTATTAATATATTTTTTGCATTATATACAAAATCTGTATTATAGTAATTTTGCACAACAAACAAATTTATATAGTCAATATTCGAAATGATCTCAAGGAGAAAGATTATAGCGCCATAGAAAACTTTCTTTTGAATGTAGTGGAAAAATTACGATTTTCTCTATGTTAATGCATTTTTATCCCACCTAAAGCTGTACAAAACATGCGACTGACAGTTTATGTGCATAAATTCCATATAACACATGAAAATACAGTCGTAAATATAAAAAGAGTTACTTAATAGCTGTGGAGGGCTATAACTTTTGACGAGTACGGTTTATACTCGGGGAATCATGTCAATTTGGTTAATGGCCGTGATTTACATTTGAAGGAGTCCTAAACACATTCATAAAATGTTACTGGATCTATATATGCTCTATATTATTCTGTTGGGCTTTTTGCTTTTTCCTCGAAACGAATATAAAGTGGACGGCCTTGCCAGGAAGTTTCACTTTACGGGCCCCTCGTAATTATGCCACAAGTGTGAAGTTGTAGCATGTGAAAGTCAGAAGCACTGAATACGCAAAAAAAAAAAATCTTAAATGGAAGGAAAATTTCTTTTATGGGACGAATGCAATAACATTATAAAATTTTATCACCTGGATAATGGAAATGTGGCTTGGATAATGGAAAGGAAGAGATTTTTTTTAGGGTCTGTTGTCTCAAGACAAATTGTATCATTTTTATGATCATTAGTAGTACTCTACATTTCTTGAGTTTGACCATCTCATACCATAAAAGGATAGAAACCATATTAGGAGAGTTTTGTAAAAAATTGAAAAATAAATTAGACTGTAGCACAAGTGGTATTCTACTCGAATGGCCAGTTTCGGCTTTCAACCAACAGAAATCATATTGGAGCCTTATAGAAAATTAAAGAAGAAATTAGACCGGGCTAAAAATATTCTGCTAATTCAAAATCAGTGGCCGCAAGATAATCATTGTACCAATTTTCATTAAAATCCGATGAAATCGAGACATTTTGGCCGCCATATGGGATCCGCCTTCCTGGAATTGTAAGTTTTGATAATATTCAAAATTAGTGGCCTCAAAATAATCATTGCACCAATTTTCATTAAAATCCGTTTAGTTCGAAAAAAATTGGCCGCCATCTTGGATTTAGAAATTTTAATAATATTCAAAAGTACTGGCTTCAAAACAATCATACTAATTTTCATTAAAATCCATTGAAATCGAGAAGTTTTGGCCGCCATATTGGATCCGCCATCTTGGAATTGCAAACTTCGATAATATTCAAAATTAGTGGCGTCAAAACAATCACTGAACCAGTTAAGATCGGTTGAAATCGAGAAATAATGGCCGCCATATTGGATCCGCCATCTTGGAATTGCGAATTTTCATAATATTCAAAATAAGTGGCCTCAAATTTTCATTAAAATCCGATGAAATTTAACTCGCCATACAGAATTTCCAGCTATATACATATATGTGGACGTGTAGTGGGGAGAACTTCTCAGTTTTTCGTGAAAATTTTGGTACCACCTTTTCCCCTCAATCCGATGAATTCACGCGTTTGATCTCCAAGCAAAATTGCTCAAGGCCTCACATAAAAAGTGTGAAGGTGACGTTTGATAAGTCAGTGATTTTGAAATGAAAATCTTTCACTTTTAACACTCGAATTACTACTACTAGAGAAATTGACTTGATACTCAATTCATTCTTTAAATTAATTATATTAGCTACGATATATTCAAAAACCTTTTTCCATTTAGTATAATTACCAATTCAAAATTGAAAGCATATTAAGTTATTAAAGGTGCAGAAAAGTATTAAAATTACAAGTTTTCACGGAGGTAGTCCTAATGTTAAAATTCAATATATATTTACAAAATTATAGGATTTTTAACCAGGCGGATATATGGATTGGGTTTTGATTCCTCCGTCAAGGGTGTCTATTATAAAGAAACCAAATGCCATACTGATGATATTAGCTTAACTTCTAGACGAGTATAATACTTAACAAAAATGTCTGTCTGTCCCCGAATTATAGCAAGGGTTAATTTTTGGTTTTGCCAGCTAACTGCTCGGGATGACTTTTGAAACACAGACTTATTAATTTTCGAACGTTTGCAAAAATTATCTGTCTGCAAAAATCGACTTATTTTCGTATATTGAGCTAACAGCTAGCTATCGAAAAAATAAGTTGAAAGTAAAACTTTAAAGTAATTTATTAAACAGCCCTCGTAATCTAAAGTAAAATATTAGTTCCTAATACATCTTAATTATCATCTTTATTATCTTTAAGTGAAGTGCCTGAAGGATCAATTCTGGGTCCTTTGCTTTTTCTGTTTAATTAAGGATTTGTTTTAATTAAACTACTGGTCACTATATCTTCCTTTTTTAAATAAAACTGTAATTGCGTAGTGTAAAATATTTTCTGTAAAAAGCTGAATTTAAATTCGTTACAATTTTACGTGCAATAAAAGTTATTTAACAACTGTTCTGCTGCTCACTCATGAGATTTGTGTAAAATTAATAAAAACAGCAGAATTTTTCAGTCCCAAGAGATGTCTAGGGCAAAAACCTGAAAATAACTTTGGGAAAAATTAAATTGAAAAAGTCAAAACTGTTCTGACCCTCGTGTTAGAGAAGTTTTTCAAACACGCCATAATCGTTAATAGCTGAAATGGAAGGGCCCCGAATTCCCGGAGCAGCAGCAGCCAAAAGTTCTGTGGCCTCATTGCGCCTCATATCGGACTTCGGAGCTTGGTCAGGAGTCCTCGAATAGTCTGAAATTCGGTTAGATTGCCCGTTTAGAGCAGACGCTACTAAAAATTCATTAGCCAAAGAAAACTCATATCGTTTGTGCTGTTGAGCGCCCTTCCACAGATCTCTCTGCAGACCCACCTTCTAAGGGAAGGCAAGTGGAAGCTTTGTACCAATGCGAATTTCGGAGCGTTCAGATGCTTGGGCCACTTTTCGAGATGAGCTTCGAAAGCGAATCAGATTGCTCACACAAGGATATTATTGCAAAATTACCGATTGTAATTTCTAATCCTTGCTAAACGTTTGCAGTGCACTGCACGCGTTTTGGTGCATTAATTCGGAGCATGTGACGAATTCAAAGTCTAATTGAAATCGTATAAATCGCAATTTCAGGCATCAATTCACAGAAATGTTGCTTTAACCAATTCGTAGGATATCAAAACCTTTGTCTAATATCTTTGTAGTGCCCTCTTGTGGTGCACGAAAATCGAATTTATTTCAAATTCCATCGCTGCTGATTGCTCTATTTCATTTAACATTGTTCGCAAATTCAATTCTATTCCCCTAGTTCTCAGAAAGTGACGATAAAATTCACATTTCACAGTCAATTAGGTCGTTTGAGGGATGACGAAGAATTCTCCAACCAAAACCCCATCATCCCCCAGAAGAATTTGTGGCATAATTATTCAACTATCCGCTGAAGAGTAATCCAAACACCGGAGATTATTTTCCGTCACTTTTATTTATTTATTTGTATTTGTGACAAATCTCAAGCATCCCTCCGGCGGATACCTCACCCTGTTGAGGGCTGTTGAATGTTTCGCTGCAACTTTCACCCTCTCTGCATTTAGTAAAATATTAAAAAAAGAAAAAAATCACTGCAAAATATCTGCAGAACAGGACGAATTGGGGGAGGAAAGTAGGAAGGCCATGATGCAATTCCATTCCATGAATGATGTTTTGCGGTGATAAATTGTGGTTTTCCTTGTAGTTTCAGAAATTCTGAATTATTTGACATTTCAACTGTGGGTAAAGAAGGGGGTCAAGGGAACAAATTTGTTCAGCTATTACATTTCCTGACCTTAATTAACTGCTACGAGCAATGCAGCGGACCTAGTCCTATATCTGGACCATAGGATGCCTTAAAGCTCTAATCTATCGAGCCAAATTAGTTAAAATCGCACCCTAATAAGTGGCTGAGACACTAAGTGGACTGGTAACTAAGTACGTAATTTAGAAATACCCTCAGGCCGCAATTGGTACTATTGTATTTCAATATGGCCGGGAAGGTACCAGGGGTTGTATAATTACTTGGAACGATCGATAAACTTTAAGAAACCCTGTAAATCAGTTGTGGTTATGGATCTGGTAGCAATTTATGAGACTGAAATTAAGCTAATGATACTCTTTTAATTGGTAAATTATGCTAACTATAGAATTAAGCCACAAATTTCAAAAATGTATTTAAAAAAAAAAGTGTATAGGACCAATAATTGATTCCTGCGGTACACGGAGTAAATCATATCAGCAATATAAAATTCACCCTAAGAAAAGTAACATTGTTTATTTTTCATCAACTGATAATTTTTAAGTATTCTCGTAATTTTAAAAATTTAGTTATACTCTTGCTTAATTTTTTTTTTTTTTTTTTTAAAGGTTCTGTGACGTCATATCGTTTGGGAAAAATAAAAACTGCAAAAATATCTACTTAAAAGTAAAACGTATTATCAGACTCTCAATATTTCACTCTGGAACCATGGAAATATGTTTCTCTTTATTACTTCATAAAATCTCGCTTCGTTTGTCGAAACGATTATCCAATATGGCATATAATAGACCAAAATAAAATATTAAACCTTACAGGTTTTTAGGCCAGTCCCTACGATTTGCATTCAGCAAAACACTTTTTTGCTCTGGTACATTTCTATATCAATAAAAATTTGAAACCAATAAAAAGAGTGATTTTGGATTTCAGATATTAAACTAACATAATTTCTTTATACTTTACAATGAAATCATAAATTAAGGGTTCATGCCCAATTAGGTTACGTCATAAAAATTGATTTAAAAAAAAAATAGTTTATGAAAAGAAATAGTTTATTCTTAATCGTATATATTTTAAAAAATTACACACATTTTTGTAAAAAAAACTTATTAATAAATGGATGAGATCCAGCCATTGCCATTACTTTTGTGACCACTCCTGTTCGGATTTTGATCATTTGAAATAAAAAAATCTTATACAAATTGGGAAAGGTCCGAAAAAAAAATCCACCGCACGAAGGGATTCGAACCTGTGACAATTGCAACACGAATCCGAGCGTTTACCACTACACTAACCGCCGCTTTGGAAAAGTACTAAATTGAATGGTATTTAGAGCCGCATCTAAATTTGTATTATACTATTATTATTACTATTAAACGCTCGGCCATCTGGAGTTCCCACTTCGGGTACTTTCATTTCTAGCCAAACCCTACATGTGCTATAAATTTGAACGAAATCGGTGATGACGAGTAGCTGCCTTTTCCTTGTAAGTCATGAATATTAAGTGGTAACAAAGTTATTGAAAGGAATTGTGGAGTTGTTAGAGGTATAATATGACGAACAAAATTTCTTAGAATGGTAATATATCGTGTTTAATAAAATAACTAATTGTAAAAAGAGAATGAAATTTTTTTTATAATTCTTGTTAAATAAACATCGTGTAAAAAAGAACTGGTACATTGAGAGTATAGTCTGATAACACTTCAATATCAGCTTTTGTAAAATTTACACAACTTCTCAAGCTCTAATTTTTGGCGCAATTGTGTGAAATTAACCAAAACGTGTGAAATTAATGATTCATTTTGAAATTTAAAAAAAAATCAATGATTATTGATGTTCCTTTTGGTGCAACTGCCATATTCTTGAAATTCGAAAGTAATTTTGAAATCAGCTAGTCTAAATGTGTGATTTAAAGGATTAAATAGCCGCTAAATTTTGTCCCAAAAGTTATATTTATTCATTAGAAATTATGAAACCATTCCCATTTATACATCAAGTAATTAAATTATGCAAAAATATGTCCGCTTTTTAAAATCGAAGAAATTCATTTACATTTAAATGCGAATCCTAAATTACCTACAAATCTACGTGATTAGAATAAAACTTTTGTTCTGTTTTATGTTCTTATAAAAAATCTAAGTATAAGTTAAAGTCAATTTTACTTTTCTAGAAAATACTTTCATTATGCGGACAGAGAACTTTAGAATAATATCCTGACGTACTAATTTAAAAACTTTCAAGAGAGTCAATCATTTCCACTGTTTCTCAACTAATTAATTTATTTCTTTGTCTTTTCTCAAAGTTATACTGTAGCCGGTGAGAAACTAAACTAAGTTAATTCAAGTTCTCCGATCCAAGACAAATCTAACCTTATTTGCACCGTTTCCGTTATCGTTCTCGTTCTCGTCTCGTTTCAGAATTTCTCGGGGGCTCCTAAGTAAATCTAAAGTTTTTGGGTCTCTGTTCGGTCACTCAAAATTCCCACCAGGCGGCGCCGTCTTCCACACAGGAGTAAAGTGGCTGCTAATTAATATTTTCTTAAAATCTTCGTTGGAACGCGACAACGACGACACCCGACGACGACGACGACGACGAGCTGCTAAAATATTATTTATTTCGTAAAACTTTTGAAATTATATCAAATTTACAAATTCTCAAAGATTTTCCCGCCCCTAGAAAAACTTTCTTATGTTGAAGCTATCCAGCTAACAACGCTTTAAATACTCCTCTGGAGTGTGGAGGACTGCTGCCTCTATTGAATGCCTCAGCTGGAAAGGAAGGGGGCCCAGGACAGTGGCGGCGGCGTCGTCGTCGTCGTCGGGACCACCGTCACCGGTGAAATCCCTTTTTGCAACAAAGCGTTACAAAGTATCTCATATCTGAGTCGTCGTCGACTATTGTGAACAACTTTCTGGTTCACGTCTCACTATTGGACGAACAACACCGACACTGCCTTAGAAACTTTATCCCCTCCCCCCTCCCACTCTTCCGGGCTTCCGCCTCTTTTATCTTTAGCACGTGAAAGTTGCGTCAGTGTATTTGTGGTGTGGGTGCTCCATTTCAACACCCTCATAACATAAACTAGGGGCTCCGGAGGGTAACCCTTTCAAGTGCGCTCCATCCAGCTTTATGGCCAGCAACGAAAGTTTTCAGCGTTTTATAAGACATTTTATGAAATAATTGTGTATTTGCGCAAAAGGGGCGGAAAAAACGTGAAGGAGACGAGGATTTTTATTTTTGGACTACTTTCAAGGCACTCTATCCTTAAAATTTCTCTTTTTTTTTAAACATTTTTAATTTAGTAAGGTGGAAGTGGTTCTGGCTGGCACCTGAACAGGAAATAAGAATTTCAGGATTCTCAGGCGATGAAATTGTGGAGTGCGATTCTTTCTCTGTAGGACAATTCTCCTTCGTTCGTTTTCGTGCTTTTTGAAAATGTTAATGAGTATTTAAATGAGGTTAATAGGGTTTTAGCCGTGAATTATAAATCTCAATGAATCCCAAAGCTGGCCAAGTACGAAAGAAAGACAATGAACGTTATATTGAAATATAAAGCGATGTCAACTTGCTCCTGCTTGAAGTTGTTTCTTAAGAAATGTGCGATATAATGAAGGTTAAAAGTTCGTTTCAGTCGAGAAGACTCTATTCAGTCACTGCTAGAATAATCCGATTTTAATTTAAAAACTTTAAAGAGCTATTGTAGTTTTTGTATTGTATAAAAATAGGGAGAACTAGGGGTCCTTTAATAGTCTATTTATGCATATTTTAGCACCTGAATAAGGTAAATTATTTCAATCACATGCATCGATTTTATTCAGCCCCATATTCAGCTATTGAGTTGGTAGTCAAAGAATTAATATGTTGATTGCTCAATTATATTCAGCCACTTATTCAGCTATTGTGTATTAGACACATGTGAGGGACGGCAGTTAAAGTGATATAAGAATTTTTTTTTAATGTTAGTCAAAGTATTAGATAGACAGCATTTTATTTAATACATATTCTTTAAGAAAAATTTTCAATTCTAGTAGTTAAAAAAAATAAAAAATGAATGTATTTCATAAAATAAATTTAGCATTTAAATAAAAGCATGTTTTAAAAAAAATTTTTTTTATCCATATCATGATAGTAGATAATAAAATTTGCTCCGCCATCTTGGAGCAGCGGCCATATTGAATTTAGTGTGATGTCACTCACTTCATTGGTTTCTAGTCTTCAAGCCCTTTCATTTGATATCCAAATTAATTTGATACCTATATTAAGGAGGTTAACAAAAATATGTAATCCGCCATTTTGTAGCCTCGGCCATTTTAAAATTATGTCACTCATTTTTATCGTTTTATACTCTTCAAGCTCTTTCATTTGACACCTATATTAACAAGGTTGACAAAATATACTCCATCCACAATTATGTGGCGGCGGCCATTTTGAAAATATTACAATATTAAGTATTGCATATTGCATTGTCACCAAAACTAAAGGTGTATACAAAATTTCTGCAAAATCGGTTGGGAGGAAATGGTTCAAAATTCAGTTCCAAGATTTGACCTAAACAAACAAACATTGCAAGTTATATAAAAGCTTGTAAAAAGAAGTATAGTAGTAAATAAAGTCAATTTTTTGTGCATAATTTGGACTTTTTAACGTTTCGGGGAAATATTGAAAATCAAAATTGTATAAAATAATTTGATGCATTTAAAGAATGAGAAATTATTCCAGGTACTTCGAAATAAAAATTTTTTCTTTATTAACCCTGGAACTATACAACAAAATAAATATTTTTCGAGATCTAAAATATTTCTCGAATGAATAGAAATATTCAAGGAGCCCGGTGCGTCCTTAAAAATAAGTTTTTTCAAACTAACGACGACGATTCGACCGAAAAGTCCATCTTCTTAGCTAAAAAAATACTTTATAATCCAATTTCTGCAAAAAAAAAAGGCTTAGTTCGTCAGTTTAAAAATGCACCGTGGTCTTTCATAGTTCAAATTGCATTTATGCATTTTTCCACAAAGTTTCTTAGCTCTATTCATAAAATTCTGTACTTAGTTGATAACTGCAATTTTTTGTTAGCGCTTGAAAGTGGATAAGTTTTTGTTCCTTTGAAAATACAAAAAAGTAAATTTCCACGGTAGTTAAAAGCTTAAAATTAACCCTTTTATTAATTGTTAAAGTTATAAAGTTTGAAATTAATGTTGGCAAGATGAAATTGTGTTTTAAGTTGGTGGAATTCTTTGATTTGGTGGATTTCATCCAACACCAAGAAGTTTCCCATTAAAAAATTTGTATAATGTTATTTTGATTTACAAGTTTTATTTCTATTTTTCCTGTACATGAAAACATTACTAATTTATATTGTTTGTATGTATTTGACCCATACAAAAATAACATTTGCTATTTTTTAACTTAAAAACAGGGACAGTCATCAGAATTAAATTGCAAGTTTTTTATGGGTATGTTTTACTAATTAATTTGAGAAAAATTTTTTTTTTAAAGTTTTAAATATGAAAATTGTGTATCTACTTTATTTTTAGTTGCATTTAACACCTGCTTCATACAACAATAATCTTCAGCATAATTTTCAGCAATGTTTTCCATCGTTCTTATAAGCGGATTTTTTCTAAAATCTTCTTAAAGTAGAATATTCTTTTTATAATCTTCTTGTGGTCTCAGTAGAGTTACCTGAAATTAAGTTAACGTACTTTAAACAATTATTTTGTAAATGTTTAAAATTTAATTCACGAATAGGTACTAAAAACTGTATTCAAGCACAACTTACTTAAACAAAGGTTTTTTTGAAACGTTCCGAAGCTCAGTTAATTCCAGAAAGAGAATCTAAAGTGTTCTATTTCCTGGAAAGATACACAGATAAAATTGGTGGGCATAAATATTTTCTGGCGGAAGTTACCATTTTAATGGTTGAAACCATTCCCATTTCTCCGTTCCTTCCCATTAATTTTGCAACCATTGAGCCACATCCTGAGGGAAATTCTGGAGAGGAGGAGCAGGGAATTGTGTTGGCATCCTTTATCTAAAAGTTAAGACTTACAAGGACTAAAATTAGTTTCGTGGGGAACTGTTTGCGCCACCAGAAACCCCCCAAAATGGCACTGCTGCACGTCGCCTCGTCGGACTCAAAATTTGGCTTTGTCAAATCACACCTGAGGTCATCTATTATATGAGTTGGGGCTGACCCCGATAGGATCCGTGATTTGGATTTAATGCAAATGGCAAATAAGCCGCTTGCCACAGTGTCAACACAGGGTGACGAGGTCTGCTCTTCTATACAGGGCGTGTAGCTGTAATGCAGCGCCAATCCTGAGGTTTTGGGGGTTTGGTTGGGGTCCCTGGCGAGAACTCAAATACGCTTAGAGTCAGATTATAAAGGGTCTGATCAATAAATAAACAAAATTATATTCAGGAAATCCGAACAGTGCCCGGGTCATGTCCGGCGGCTCTATTCCGGCTGAATGTTTTCTTATCGATGTTGTGATATGGTGTAGTGGTGGCGGCGATTGGGGAGGGGGCATCCGCTGAATAAGTCTCTAGAAACGATTTTCTACGAATTTCCGAGAAATCGCGCGCTTCGTCTGTGGAGGACTGTGTTTCGCGCGAACGACGTCAGTGGTGGCGGCGCCATTAATCAATTCAAATGGCGCCTTTAACTTTTAAGTGGATTGTTTATGCCCATTAATCGTCCTCACGCTTGAAGGACTCCTCCGGGATAATATAGTGATTTATTCCTGAAATTTGACGGAATCTCGGAGCCCCTTGATCTCAAGCTCTGATTTTCATGCGAGATGATGGGGCAGTGGCCAAATGAGCCACAGTGGCATCGTATTTAATACGTTGTGAAAAAATGTTTTGTTGTTTTGAATAAAATTGAAATTTAATAGGGACACACAAAACAATGGAGATCCCGAAACAAATAAATACCTGCTCTATCCGAGTTTCCACTGTCTGGGTGCGGTGAGTCGGGATCTTAATTTTGGTCCAGAGAAGAAGAGATGTTGCCGGGCAAAGTCTATGTTGTTGTTTTTTTTTTCTCTCCCGGTTTTTGCGGACAAAAGAACACACCAATAGAATGGCACCCCAGCTGGAAATCCTGCACAGAGGTCTACACGCCTTCAGAGCCACTCTTCAAAGAAAGGGATAACGGATGGGCTTAATAGTGGTAGCCGGCGGCGGTAGTCAGAACAAAAGGGTTGGTATTTAGACGGAATAGGGAGCCCCGGCTCAGAATCATTAATTTACGGGCGGCAGCGGCGGCGGCCTGAGCAAATAGTCTACCATAAATGTAAGGGAGGCTCGAGTTGTGAAACTCTTAAGACCGAATTAAAGCACCACCCTGTGTGCTTTTGCTTACGCTGCAAAAATTACGATGATGGGGTGAATTCCGTTCAGAATGGAACCCCACAATGCCATGAAAGGAGCAACCGAACCAACTCTCTGAGATGAGGTGCAAATTTCATTTGTTTCAAAGATTTTGTGTGGCGCTTAATTTTGTAAAAATCACTGTAGAACGTAATGGAGTAAGCCAGAACAGATAAATTTTAATTTAATTGTTACCTTTTATTGTAGCTTGAACAACAATAGGTTAGATTTTAGATACATAGGTATAAGAAACGTATGGTAGGCTTTTTCTTTTTTTATACCTTTTGTTTATTTCTTCCCCTGTAATTTTAAAACTCATTTGGATACAAATTTTCTTTAATTGTCTTCGACTATTCAATTCAGCTATTGCTTTTCTTAAGCTGAATTTACTGACGAATTGAATAAATTTCAAAATACACGGATTAAAGTAAAAATAAGTGTTTTTGTTGTTTATTCTATTTTTTCAAGCCTGTTTTCTAGCTTAAGGATAATGTATATAAATCAGAAAGCAGAATCATTTGAAACTTCTAGATAATTTTAAAAATCTCAATGTGGTGACATTTGGTTTTATTCTTCTTTCTCGTTTCTTAAATCTGTAATTTTTTTGTTTGTTCACATATTTCTATGGAAGTTTATAGTACATAATACTGAGTATATAGGCCTTCTAACTACGGTACCAAATATTAGTATATATATTTTTTTAATTTTAAAATTAATATTTTAAAATGTAATTTTTCATTGTCATAGCAAAACTCAAACTTATATTATGGTTATTTTTTAATTAACCATTACAACTTTGAGATTGTTATGTTAAACAATTAAAAATTCAATATTACAATTTTCGAGTACAAAAAAAAAAAAAACCATAAAAATAACTATTTTAAAACTTAACCTTATTTCACACTTATTTCTGTAAAACTTCCTTTTAACAACAAAATTCGATTAAAATAATATTGCAATAAAATTAACAGTGAAAAATAGATCCCTGACAAAAACTTTCAAATTTTTAAATACAAAAATATAGAGTTTTATACACTTTATAAAGTTTGTTACAAATTTTAAATGTTACTGGCTGTTTGCCACGTCACGTTTCATATCACATGTCATGTCACGTGTAATATGTTATGTCATGTCACATCATGCATTATGTAACGTCACGTCACGTCATCTAGCTTAACAAAGGATATGTAGTATTAAAACTTTGCCAGAGAACATATCTATAAACTAAAAAAGAAGCAAGTAAATCGGATCAGTGGTTCTCGAGTTATAAGCGCACTAATGGACAGACAGACAGGCAGACACATTGAGTTTTATAATTATTGAAATTTAGAGATAATAATATAAAAGCTCCAAACTCATTAAGAATAATGGAGTTACTATAACTAAAAACAACGAAATATTTGGTTAAACTTCGCAATTTTTTTACTCTAAAAGGATCAGCTTTACAAAAAAATTTTTATAGGTATACAAAAAAGTGCTTAGAATTATCCAAAGAACACGTGTGTTTTTTTAAAGCCGTTTTTTGTAAAGTACAAAAATGTCCCCAAAAACTTAGTTGTTATATAAAATTTGTTTGTAATGTTGATCCTTTTCGAGGAAAAATATCACCAAGTTTTTTATCATGTGACTAAATTTTTTTATTCGAAAAGGATCAATTTTGCCATTAAATTTAATTTAATAGAAAATGCTTATAATTAGCAAAAAAACACGTTTGATCATGATTTTTGGGGATATTTTTGGATTTTGCAAAAAAATGGCCAAATCCAAAAAACCACAAAAAAAAAAAAAAAACTAAAAAAATTGGGAAAAACACGTATTCTTTGGATAACCGTTTTGGAGAGGTTTGAGAAGGATAAGGACTGAAACAAAAATGTTTTCTGGCATTCTGACACTTCCGATCACCGTTGATCGTAGTTTAAATTTAATTCTGATACTCTTTTGACTCGAAAATAAATTAGTGAAAACAAATCTTTAATTTTTTGGTACTTTTCTACATAAAATCCGCCATGTTTTTTTTTTTTTGTTCAATGTGGACTCCGCATATCGATAGAACAAATAGCAAAATACATGATTTTTAGTTATATTAACCTCATTATTCTTAATAAGTTTGTAGCTCAAAGAAAAATTATATAAAATACATAAAAATGGGTTAAAATCTGTACATATTATAAAATCGGTAGAGCACTATTTTCAGCTAAGTAGTAAGATACTAATAAATACCACTTTCCAAATATTTATCTTCATTTAAATTTAAGTACTTTTTTATCATGTCATATCCTCATCTCACAGCCTCAAATAGCAAAAATTCTCAATTAATAATATTGCTGGAAGCAAAAAATACCCGAGAATATTCATTGTCAGAGAAATAAAACAATTAATATATTTTAATTTTGCAAATTCCACCGGGCAGCAAATAACAAAAACTCTTCCGGCGATGAAATGAAATTTCCGAATAATGAGCCCTGACGAGCGGTATGGAGCAAGTGAAATAAGGAAATAATATGAAAATGCTGACGAAGATTGGCGGAAAAACAGAGTTAATGCAAACGAGTTTAAATTATAGTTGCCCATTAAATGTGATGGAGATGAACGACACGAACGTGTTGAGACATATGAATTTATTTTTAAGGTTTGACATGTGACCTGATCGAATGATTGGTGGGGTAATTCCGAATTTTTTAACATTCCATCAAAAATCCAATATTATTGTTCTGTTTGGTTTCCTTCTTTATTAAATCAGTACATAATTTTATGAATATGATAAATGTTGAACAATTGCGAAAAGAGATGATATTTTTTAATAGTATTTGAATTATTATTTATTAAGAAAATTTATTAATTTCGGAGACAGTATGAATTTGTATTTATTTTATTACTATTATTATTTTCTTGTTGTAATGAAGTTCACATTTTAATTTTAGGGGAACTGAAGGGACCGATAATTTAATTTCCATTTGAACCAATTTTGTTGTTCATTATCTATCCCTTATTTGTTGAAATTTGTCTTTTCGATAATAGTTTACAAGAAGAAAACAAGATTTTTCTTCGGAGTGTTTTTAAAATTACTATAATTTAGTCAGTGACTAATCCTTTCCAAGCCTGCAACTCGACTTTCATGACTAAAATTTAGGCTTATCGAAAAAACACTAAAATTTAATCAATTCTGAGTAAGTTTTACGAGGTGCACCACGTATACATGCGAGATTGAATTTTGAAACAGAATTTAACTCAATGTAAAAATTTAAAAAATTAATAAATTGTAAAGAGAATAAATCTATAAAAAAAGTCTAATAATAAAAACTGACTCTTGTGCCCTTTTTATGAAGAATTAGAGAGATAAAATTAATCTTTTTTTTATTTATAGTCAATTTTCCATATTAAAATATTTTTCAAGCGAAATCAAGTGGTCAAATATTCAGATCGAAAACTCAACTCAATCTCGATTCGATCTAACTAATTGGAAGCACATTGTATTGCTCAATAACACAGGTCAACATTTTATCTAGGCTTGTGCACGGGAATCGAAGATGGTATCCTAGGGCTTTTGGGGTCGCTGATTACGATGAGTGGGTCGGTTAGGCTCCATCACGTCAAGTTTAAGGTCATTTGAAGGTCAAACGGTCAAAAAACCTTCTAAACATCTAAAAAAAGTTCATAGACGTGCTTTTGAGGTCGCTGAATCCGAAGCCGGTGTTCATTTTTTACTTTGCATGCATCCTCGAGGTCATTCAAGGTCATCTTAAGACAGGTATTCTGGTTCTGTGGCGCAATTGTGCATATGCAAGATTGAAATTGTTCAATTTTTTCATTTGGATTGGAAGGTTTTTTGACCGTTTGACCTTCAAATGACCTTGAACTTGACGTGATGGAGCCTAACCGACCCACTCATCGTAATCAGCGACCCCAAAAACTCTAGGGTACCATCTTCGATTCCCGTGCACAAGCCTAGATAAAATATTGACCTGTGTAATCAATAATCTAGTGAGTATCTATAAAAATCTAAATTTTAGTCACAATTCGTCCAGGCTCAAATTATGAAGACTGATTTACTAAGAAACTTTAGAATGTAAACTTAACATTAGAATTACGGACCTCATCAATTTTATTATTATATATTTTTTGTTTCATATTTCGTAGCCAGACTTAAAGAAGACGACATATTTAAACTTACAAGGAGACTGTCAAGATTGTCCGCCTCCGATTTCAATGATTTTTATATATGTTGTTATATCTCAGTAAGTGAGTAATTACCCAAAAGGAATTAACGCAACGCTCAATAGTTTCAAAGTTGCTTCTACCAAGTTCAGTTTGCATGCGATTGGCAAGGCGGCGCCGGCGCGCAGCCTAGTGGGCAGCGTGACATGGCTCGCACATAGACGGTCACGGTTTGATTCCTAACGTACATTTTTTTTTTAATTATACAAGTCACAAATAAAGTAATTGATGAATACATTTTCTAATTTCATTTAAAAAAAAGCGTTAGCGGGAATCAACCCCTGACCGCTTGCGTGCGAGCCACTAGGCTACCACTAGGCGGCGCCGCCTTGCCAACCGCATGCAAACTGAACTTGGTAGAAGCAATTTTGAAATTATTGAGCGTTGCGTTAATTCCTTTTGGGTAATTACTCACTTACTCAAATATAACAATATATATAAAAATCATTGAAATCGGAGGCGGACAATCTTTGCCGTCTCCTTGTTAGTTTTTTTTAAAGACCCTATAAATCGTGCAATAAATGTCCATATTTAGTATTAAATAAATTCATTAGCACTACGAATTTACTTTTGTTTAAAAGCTCGTATATGTTTTTTTTTTAATTTTCATTTAATATTGAAATTCGTTAACAATTCTTTAAAAATACTTTTCTTTTTACATTATAGCCAATTATTCAAACAAAATTAACTGAATCATGTTGTCTAAGTTATTTTTTGGAACTATTTAATGAACAAAACAAAATATTTTGTTATTTTAATTAATAATAATAATACACAACATTTTTAATGAAAACGTTTAATATGGCTCTTATTTCCTGGGTATTTTTTTTTTAATTATATTTACATTTTACAATTACAATTATACACTTTTAATTAAAAAAAAAAACACCATTTTCAAATCAAGCTTGTCGAATTTCCCTTTAGTAAAGTTGAAGTTTAAATATTTTCTAATCAAAGTTGGTCCAAAATTTTAACTGAAATAAGTCCAAATTTTCACTTTAAACGTAAAATGTTAACAATTTGGACAAACATTATAATAGAGAATAATGAAATAAATTCTAAATTAGAAATTTGGACTTATTTGAAATGAAAATAGACTTCTTGATATTTAAAGCCACTTTGTTGACCAGTCTGATTTGAAAATGGTCTTTTTTAAAAATTAAATGAGTATACAATTAGAATAAAAACGATATTATGGAAATTTTTCATAATAATACAATTGGAAGGTTTAATGAAATTTACTTGTCTCTATAAATAAGGACAATATTTCAGACTCCCTTGAGATTTGAATCGATGAGTGCTTTTGTCCCAATAATTCCTAAAGCAAAAAATAAGTAGAAGCAATCGAAAAATTATCATAAAATTGGTAATTTTCGTAGAAATCCGTCGTTTGTCGATAAGGACACGTCGAGGACACGTGTCGACATACATCCATATTTTCTGTCTGTATCTACATAAAATCGATGTAATACTGTCTAAATGACTCTTAATCAATTCAAATGTTCCTGCTATTTATTTTTTATTGTATTTTTAGCCCTTACTCCGAAATAGACATCGTAACGTAATAGACATCGACTACGACGATCCAAGTAGACAAAGCAAATTGTAAATCGACAATGTCCAGGTGGACGTCCCGCCGGCTGCGGCGCCGGACGGAGTTCCAAGATAGAAGGGAAGGTGGCAATATTTACAAAGGCCGACAAGTGGATACCTGAGAACATAATTAATTACTTCCGGCCCTTCGATTTGTTGGAGGTGGTGTGGATGGCCAACGAACAATACCTGAACCTGTCTTCTCGTGTTTTGTTCCCTGGTTGGGAGCAAAAGTATCGCGCACCATCAGTCGATCCCGACCTCGATAAAACCTGATGCCTTATACTCGCTTTTCACCCCACGGAAAAAGTAAGGGTGAAGGGAGGGGAGAGGGTGGGGAGGATTGAGAGGGCGGAGCTGGATGATTAATCAATTCCTTGGAGCCCTTCGATAATTTCGCTGTAATGAGGCACAGGACGGAAACGAATTTTTGAGCGAACATTATTGGTGGGGGTTTTAGGGGTACAAATGGGTGCACAGCGTGTATGAAGGTACCCTTAAATTTTATAAGAGGGGAGGAGGGGAAAAATTGAATGACTTGTTGAAATATTACTCGGTTGTTAGGCGATCTTTATGGTGAAAGCAATCAATTTAAAAGTAAAGAGAGTCTTAATAGGGACAGATTTTAGGGTTTTAATTCCATTATCAAGTAGATATTACTTTAAAGCCTATATAATTAGCGAAAATTTATATACTTTAGGGCACTCTGTTGCTGTATCGAATTATTATTGAATTAAGTGGAAGATTCACATGAAAAATATATATTATCTCTTTTATCTTTGACTTTTCACAAATTGGCTCTTTGGTTCCGTTTTAATCCTTTGAAATGTATTGTCTTTTGCCTAAAGGCCTTAAATCACCACAAACCTGTTGAGTAAAAAAAAAGAGTCGGACTCGGCCATGAAGGGTTCCGTAGCAGCAAGTAACATAATATAAAAGTTCTTGTAGTTCGTTGTAACTTCGATCGATGTTTTAATAATAATGTATTTTTTTTAAATTAAGTTATTGATAAGTAAACATTATAATTAGGTACCTAAATGATGGGATTTAGATCTAACTATATGCGAGCCCATATAGGCTTGTTTTTTTATTTGAGTTGATTGAATGAAAGGTAAATTGCGGTTTACGATTTATGACGTATTAAAAAAAAACTACTCACTAGATCTCGTTCAAACGAATTTTCGGTGGAAGTTTGCATGGCAATGTACATCATATATTTTTTTTAGTTTTATCATTCTCTTATTTTAGAAGTTACAGGGGGGGGGGGGGACACACATTTTACCACTTTGGAAGTGTCTCTCGCGCAAACTATTCAGTTTAGAAAAAAATTATATTAGAAACCTCAATATTAAGTTTGAAGACCTATCCATAGATACCCAACACGTATGGGTTTGATGAAAAAAAATTTTTGAGTTTCAGTTCTAAGTATGGGGACTTGCACTTGGCCGCTTTTTTTTTCTATTTTTGTGTGAAAATCTTAATGCGGTTCACAGAATACATCTACTTACGAAGTTTCAACAGTATAGTTCTTATAGTTTCGGAAAAAAGTGGCTGTGACATACGGACGGACAGACAGACAGACATGACGAATCCATAAGGGTTCCGTTTTTTGCCGTTTGGCTACGGAACGCTAAAAACAGGAGAAAATCCCATAGAAAAATAGAGAAGTTGCTACTCTTAGACTTTAATTATACATTAAAGAAGCCGTCTTACCATACTTACAAAATCATTTTCAAAAGTTAAATAAGAGCTGGTGAGACAAAAAGAGCTCCGTGCTTGGCGCAAATTTCGGTGAGATCCGCTTTGTGGGTTCACTCCTAGAAAAAAAAAAAAAAAATATGAAATCCGGGCATTTGTAACTTTTTCAATCCTTTTCTAACTTTCCCATCTCGTAAAACGAATACAGGTCCTTTGAATTTTATGGTAGTGTCTAAAACAAACCGCATTACAAAGGTTCCTTCAGAGAGTGACGGCGGCGCGGTACCCTTTACCTATGCTGACGTAGATCTTGTTTAGTGTTCGTGTCCTTTTCAAAGGGTTCTATTTAACGAAAGGTTATTCTCATGCATGTGAGCCATCTACGACCGCCTGTTCAAAACATTTTAATTTTAAAGTGGACGAATAGATTGAATACGAGTCCGTGGTATTATAAATGATTTTTTTTTTAATTCCAACATAACTCCTCTTGCCTCGAATGTCCTTTCGAATGGAATAGAATATAGAGAGAAAGGACAGTATCACAGTATGGAACTGGTCCTCATATATACATATATTCACCTGGCGGCACACAAACATTTTCGAAATTATTCACCGGAACGCCAGAGAGAGAGAAGGACTCTACTTCCTGACAAAAGTGTGTTTCTGGCCAAAAGCGTAAAGTTAAAGGCTCGGAGTTTTAGCTAAAATTGCCATCATGACTGAATAAACTTCGAAGCCATAGAGACCTGGGATCTCTTTCTACGGTTTGGTTTGGAGCACGAAGGCGCATCGCACCACAAAGCAAAGTTTTATGATTTATTCATTTTTCCATTAATCGCAGCAAACGATACCCACCGTGTCCCAGGTCATATTTATGCGCATAAAAGGGGGCGAATCAAAAGCGCTTAGAGATAGACAAACAGATAGCTAGTTGCTAGATAGATGTGGTCTATCTGCGCTTTTGTTGCTCCCATCTACTCTCCCCATCCCAGCACTACCCGGGAAAGACCAAGATATCACACAGCTTTTGTACCCTAGATAAAAGTAGAAAAAAAAAAAAAAACATGTATATGTACACCACCATCAAATAGACGATACTATGGGACATAAAGCAAAAACAAACTTATTTATGAAACATGCGGCCATTCTATTTTTGTTCAACGATACAATGGAATTTTTTGAATATTAATAAAAATGTTTTTTCGTACGAAAAAAAGGGAAATGATTTTTTTTTTTTTTCTATTCATGCGTACCTACAACTTATTTGAGGGTAAACTTTTTGGAACCTTTTTACAGACAATTTATTCTATGAACATTTTGTAAAGTTAATGGAGTGACCTACTTCATCGGATAATATGCCTTTTAAAACCTTGTAAAAAACTAAAGCAATAAATCAAGGGCGTTTTTTGGTAGTGTATCCACTTTGAATTTAGGGTGTGAAAAACACTTGCATATTTATTTTTATTTTTTTTTCGAAAGACATACTAAGGTTTTTAAGTTCGATAAAACTTTCAATATATGCAGTGGTTTCGAAATGCTGTGGCTTAAAATCTTGCTTGTTAAAATTAAAGAATTATTTTAAATGTACTTAGTTCAGTTAATCACTTTTAATTAGGAATTTTAAAGTTTACAGTCTTGTGTTCCTTTATATAATAAAATCATGTAAAAAGTGTTCTGCAGTAAACATTTTCAAGTTATCAATTTCATTAAGAAATAAGTCCATATAAAAGTAAATTTAACATGATGAATTCGGATTCGTATTGTATTAAAACAAAAATTTACAAATTTATCGCTCTGAATTCTGTCCCTATCTCTATATATTGTATATATAAAAATGAAAGTTTGTTTGTTTGTTGCTCAATCACGCCTAAATGCTTGCATCGATATTTTTCATTTTTTGTCCGAAGGTAGTACATATTCCAACTTAACATATAGGCTAATTTTTTTTGTCAGATAATATATAGGGTTTCAAAATGGCTGATCCAAGATTGCGGTTGAAAATTTGAAACGATTTTCATGGAAATTGTTACTTAGGGGTTTTGGGAAATGCTGATTTCAAATCTGCTGTCCTAATTTAGAAATGCAAGATGTCGGACCCAATATGGTGACTAAGATTTCTCGATTTCAACGGATTTTAATGAAAATTGGTACAATGATTATTCTGAAGCCACTTATATTCGAAATAATCAAGATTCCGAATCCAAGACGGCGGATCCAACATGAGGGCCAATATTTCTCGATTTCAGGGCATTAATTTTGCCAACATTTCTAAATCCAAGATGGCGGATCCGAAATCGTGACCACAATTTTTGAAATTCAACTGATTCTTATGAAAATTAGAAAAAAACCGGATTTTGAGATCACTAATTTCCAATCTATATTCAAAATTTGGAGATTCAAAATGGCGGAAGTTCAGAGTAATTAGTACCAAAGGGATTTCGGACCCTCTTATTTCGAATCTACTATGTTTACATAAATATTTTGAAATTCTAGATGACGAATCCAATATGGCGGCATACAATTTCTATTCATGGTTTAAGGTTGAAACAATTTCTAGCATATACGAAATTAGAGCGTTTGAAAAGTGTTTAATAAATAAGTATTTACTCAACACCGGGTGAAACACTGTCATTTTCATGCGAAAATTTATTAATAAGCATAAAGACCCTGAAAAGAAATATGGACCCTTTTTGTTTATGGTATAAGTTACGTTTTCCTTAATTTTTTAACTATTACTACTAATTTTTTCAATAGATTTCTCTGGATATGTCAAAATTTGATTTCTGAAAAGCATCAAACGT
Source organism: Dysmachus trigonus (assembly GCA_949715965.1). Taxonomy (NCBI): domain Eukaryota; kingdom Metazoa; phylum Arthropoda; class Insecta; order Diptera; family Asilidae; genus Dysmachus; species Dysmachus trigonus. The sequence goes on from OX454321.1 coordinate 80,469,545, forward strand.
TTTTCTTTCATATGTTACACGTCGTCCTTGAATTTCAGACTAACTTTTTCTGTCAAATTAATTTATAACTATCTGTCTAATAATTTATTTTCAGACGTTGGTAATATTTCAAGTGGTGTCTCCCAGAGCTCCTTGCTTAGTCCGATGTTGGTTTCTTTATTTCTTAATGGCACTGCATTTTAATTCTTGTAAATTTCATATGTATGCGGACGAAGTCCAATTATACTGTCATGGCACTTGACGAAAATATATGAATTACTATATAAAATAAGCAATGACCTGATTTCAATACACAAATGGGAAATATCAAACAAGCTCACTTTGAATCCAACCAAGTCGCAATGTTTAGTGGTGTCAAAATGAATGACCGATGTGGTGAATGGAATATTGGATCCATGTGTAAGCAATGTGAAAAATCTTGGGAATACTCGCGTTAACCTAACATAATTATATTTCCAATTTGATCGGTTACAATAAAGTCTGTACGCATCATCTTAGCCAAATCACTTTTGAATAAATACTCATTTTTTCCAATAGTTAGAAGACTAGACTAGTACATCAATTAATTTAATTCAATTGTACGATTTGTATATGGGTTAAAATAGTTTGATCATTTATCTGCGTACAACTGCCAATTTCTAGGTGTATGTTTCAAGAACTATGTAAAATATATTATGTTAAGATTTCTTCATAAGCTTATTTGTACAAAAGTACCTAGCTAATTGTTTACAAACATATAATTCCTAACATCTTCTCGTATGACCAAGTTTTTAATTATAATTCTTAATTTTGTATATACACATATATATGTAAAACTTTAATTTGTCATTTTTGCGCCGCTGTTTGTGTATAGAAAAGATAATTGATTTTCTTTTGGAATAAATAATATTAATAATATTTATTTATAAAATTGAAAGCCTCAAAGGATTTCGTATTCAGTGAAATATGTTTCTTGTTCATTAGATATTGACTCAACACCCTAATTTTACGAGGACCGTATATTATACATCCGACAAGTTAATCTTGGTAAAGAGGAAGTCCACTTACACCAAAAAGGGAGGTAATTTCGATATTGAGTTGCTGTTTTGAGTCCTTTTCCTAATATACACATGCATACTACCATATACTCGTACCTCAATAGGAGAAGAAAATCAGCTTTTGCTCTATTGGCAGTTTGGGTTCAGGTGGTTCTATCCCATTTACTGCAAATAGATTGATTTTACGATGTAAATTGAGCTAAGGGATCATTTTCTTGAAATAGGTAAACCTTCCCATAGCTTTAGGATAGATTTAATTATCATTCCAGGCAGCATCTTAAACCCAGAGCATAAGGGCTAAACCCGTCTAAATGTTAGCAACAAAACAAAAAAAAAAAAAAAAAAAAAAGTGAAGAAAAAGGTAAATCCCTTCATCAGTGAAAACAGGCCAAATCAGGAGGCTGAAATCCAAAAATAGCCTTCAACTCCCACAGACAATTCATATCAATTTCGGGTACGATTTTATTATTATTTTTTTTTTCACTCTTCTTTTCTCCCTTATCCCAGAGGAGACCTTCTCAGGCCCATATATATAGGAGGCGGTTGAATACATTTAAATATTTGAAAAGTTCCACTGGCACTTTTTCCATGTCCCATCAGTCCCCATCAGCATAAGGGTTCCATGTGGGAAAGTTTTATTTCACCTTAACCCAACAAATAGCGCAAACAGGTGCTAAATGCAAAAGGATATATAAGTCCCTGGCAACTGGGTACGCTATTTTATACCCCCCTATATACTGTATCCGAGGCAAAAAGGATATGGACCAGATCCCTTACAATAAAACTAAAGTGTATCAATGGACGGTCAGATGAATCTGGGGGAGGATAGGGTAGTAGAATTGGTTGCCCGAAGTATGGCCAGTTTTATTGGAGGGTTTTGTCCCGGACACGGAAAGCAAAAAAATAAGGGCATAATTCACTTGGACGAATTGGCTGTCGAAGTGTAACCCGAGACGCTCCCCAGTTTGCTCAGTGGGGCAATTACGAGTTAATCAGCGCAAACACAATCAGTCGAGCACGTGAACAGCCTGTCGAGCGAATAAATCGCTCCAACTCTCGAATAATTCGATTTTGCTGATTTCTGGGGGAGTATCAGATATCGGGAGGGGGGGCCGCGTCATTTTCCTAAAAATAGAATTGGAATTTTCTTACACATAAAACAAAAGATCGCGCGCTCGTAAAGGAGCTCTGTTGGATGGTGCGAAGGGCGTTATTTTCTGGGAGGACAGGGGGTCGAAAAGAGGATGGAGCTCTCCTTGAAAGGGTCATAAATACTGTCGAACGTAAAAAGGGCGCACGGAGGACGCGTAGAAATTTCGTCCTGACAGGTATAATTTTTTTTTTTTCTGCGGTTCGGTAGAGCACGAATAGACTCCAAGAACGGAACAGAGTCCCTAGAGTGCCTAAAGCCGGATAAGTCTCGGCCCCAAATTGGATCCTCTGAGGGATGTTTGTGACAATAAAAAATGACAAATTGGAAATAAAACTGAGGGTATAGCCCGACTGTTGTGTGGCGTGTGTGAGCGCCCATTCAGGTGATATCAATCACACGTAATAGACAATCTAAACAGGCATAAATCTCTGCCCGCGACACTTGGGTGCAAACGATCGTTACGATTCTAATTACGGTACGATAGAGCTCTTTTATCAAGGACAATTCCAAGCAGTTTTTATTTTATTTATGTAGACATTTTTAACGAAAGTCGTCGTTTTTATTGTAAATCCAAATTAGGAATTATCTGCGCAATTTAATTCAGATTATATAGATCGAATTAAATAAAAAGATATAGACAGATGACGTGAATACGTTCAGAGATCTATATCCCCTGATTTCATTATCATGAGAGTAATTTTACACGCGTATTCACGTTAAAAATAAGAGCTAATGAGATGGAACAGCAGGATCCCACTGCTGACACCAGTGTTTTAAAATCACTCATTTAATATATTCTGATAGTAGAAATTTAATCAGTTCTAAGCTACTTAGAATAATTTTATTGCTTTAGGAATGTTTGCCTTTTTAAAAAGGAAGAAAAATCATTTTTAATCTTTTGAAAATTTAAAAAAAATACACTCGGTTGGTGAAGAAAGTAAAATATTTTATGATTTACTTCACGTGACGTAAAGAAAGTAATTTATTTCAAATAATAAAACTTAAGCGTGTATGAAATTTATTTTTCATGATGGCGGTCGTGCAAAAAAAGAGTTTAAATTTTTTTTCGATATTTTGAAAATATATATATATTTAAACTTTAGGACAGAATTCAAAATTATATTTTTTTTTAAGTAACAAAATATCCTTCTATTTGAGTTGTATTAACAATTTTTGGATCTCTAATATATAATAATTATAGTATATAAAAGTATAGTTTATGTTCATTGTTTCTATCAAGGCTATTTATATTAGTGCTTCAAACATTATCGGAATCTTCAAACTATCCGAATATCCAGATATGATACCAGTTGTGCATCTGGATAATGATTAAACCAGTATTTGTAACAAAAAGCGTAAAATGCAAGCTATGTTTCAAATATCTGCAAATTGTTGGTGTATTTTTGCACATGGGTTCGATTACATTGATATTTTCAAATGAAATAAGGAAGAACAATCGGATTTAGTATCTCAAATCCAAAATACCCGGATAGGTCAAATCTGAGAGCCATTCTAAACATCGTGTCGAATCCGAGGAAAGAAATCAAAAACAAAATAAGGACCAAAGATTGTACCTTGTGGAACACCAGAATTTTTACGAAAAATGAATCATTAATATCAGTTCACTGTCACAATTTGTGCCATCTGCTTAAGTATGATGAAAGTCATGTTATAAAAGCCAAAATTGGTCATCTTTAGAAAAACTCAGAAGTGTTAAATCTTATCAAACGCATAAGAAATATTCATTTTGAATGGAATCGTTTTACTTTGGGTAAGATCGCATAACGGGCGTTCCATAGACAAAAGACTTATGCACATGAGTGCTTCTGTCGTAACATTAAAATACCATTAAAACGGGTCCCCATCAAAGTCAAACGCCCGCCCAGATAATTCTTGATTATGTGTAAAAATTCTGGAGCTTGCTAATGAGCCGCACTGCTCCAGCCGCATAATCCTGAAAAATGGTGGAAAACAGAGGAGGAGGAGGGATAGGCGAACGATCATCCCGACGAAAATTCTCAGGACTCAGGGAAATTGTTAAGCGAAGCGAAAAAGACGTGAACACAGGAATTGGGCTAATCCGGTGTCGAACGTCATCGTCGTCTTGGGCCTAATCTTGTTTGACTCAAAGAAAAACTTTTTGCATCTCCTTGACATGTCTTTTCGTGGAGGAGTAGAGGGCACAAAAGGAGCGCACATATCTCGTATCATACATACTATATACTATACTATACTTATACTATACAATATAGAGCACGATGTGGTGGGGCGGATCCCGGGCTTTGCTCCGTAGATAGCCGGGCGGAACAATGCGGGTCTTCCCGGGTGTAGGGAGCCCTTCGGTGGCTCCCAAGAACTTTTGTTTCAGATAAAAGCACAAATTCGCCTTCAGATGAATAAAAGATGAGCCGAAGTCAGGCAATGTAAACACATGGCTGTCAGGCAAAGGATTTATGTGGCACGGTGCGGGAACCGGGGGCTGAGGGAGACTCTCCATAAAGCATAAAAGGTGTGAGAAGCTCCCGCCCCGCCCTCCGGGTGAAATAAAACGCAAATTTCCCCGCCATAAACTCACCATAAGATTGAATCCATGTGGAGAAAAATCCTTCTATTTTACGGCTGAAAGCGACGAATAAGCAAATCAACAAGTAAAAGGGCGCATGTTGTGGCGCTGTTCTTTTGTGAACCCTCGGGAGGAGGGGGTGTGGAAGAGCCGGAAAGGGCTCCCGAACCACCCCCGGATAGGATGTGAAATTGCAAAATGTTTTATCGCTTCGAAAACTTGTAGAGCTCGGCGCTTTTGCAGTATTAACAAATGAAGGAGAGCCTTTCGGCAGAAAGGCCGAGAATTTAGCCTAAACTTTTCTCTATTCCAAACGGCGGGTCCCAAGGTTTTAAAGGGCGGGCCAAGGACTAAGGTAAAGTAATTGACATACCCCTTTAGGCCGGATACTGGCCTGAAAGGAGCAAAATCGGTAAGGGCATCCTGCTTCTGTTCGAAGACCTGTTTTCAGGATATTTCCATTATTTAGGACTGTGAGAAAATCGGCATTATCCAGAGTTCTGTGCGAATTTAATTTTGGAAAAGAGGAATCACTCCCTCAGACTTATGAGACACGCATGAATTATTGAGTAAGGATCTCCGCTGCCTCAAGAACTGTTTTTCGACAACCGCCAGCCAGTTGAAAAGAATCGAATTACGTTCATTTGCCATGTTTTTTCGATTTAAGGACAACTCAATTCATGAAAGAATAATGATGAAAACCTAAGAAAGGAAGGATTGAAAGGCTACTCCATTCGGAGAATTTTAGTAACTCTATGAAGTATTCAATTTTAAAATCACCTGAACAATTAAGAATAAACTTCAGGACTCGAAATCTAATAAAAACGAAAAATCGAGGGTTGTTTTTAGTCACTAAATTGAATCTTTATTGTCATTTTTAAACAAGGTTAACAACATTTGATCACGAACGAAAACGACTGTAGAATCACCAACCCCACATCTGAAAAACTTGCGGGTAGCATAAGCCTCGGAGATTTTAGTCGATTTTGATTAATCTTTATAAAACATTCATTGGACCCAAGATATTGGATAAGTTCTCATATGGGAAGTGGTTTCATTTTATATTAGATACTATAAAAAACCAAAAATTCCTCTTTATGCAGAGATCTTACTCATAATCAATTAATAAATTAAATAAACGCTTTTGGCTTACGCATTTAAACTTAAAAACTGAGTTTATTTCGAAAATGGATATTAGAAAACCTGCAAAATATAATTATTTATAGTCATAATTTTTGAAAGTGTTATAAGCCCACTTTTAAAAAAAAAATGACATGAGGAACATCTACACATTAAAATCTAATTGGAAAAGTTGTTGAATGATATGTTGGAAAAGTGGACTTATAGCACTTTTAAAATTCCATTGATTTCAACCTCACATTCACTAGAAAAGTTTGAAATTATGAGTAAATATTTATAACATATATATTGAAAGAAAAATATAAGTAAAATCGTAGGTTAAAATTGCGAGAAGAGGTACTTAGAAAGAGCATTTTTGCTTCATGTTTCTGTGAGTAATTGAGTAATATTTCATTTAATGTAGAAAAACTCATTCAAAGTGTTGGAAATTTTGTAAAATCACTATATACTTACAATAGAAATCACTTAACCCTTGTTTGTCACACTGGGGTACAAATGACCCCAAGACTAAACTTCCTTAATTTAAGATTCCGCCCGGGGTCTGCAAAGAACCTTCTCTGCGAAGATTGTGTCGGAATTTAGAATAACTTTATGATTTAAAATACTTGTTTACATTCCGAATATTCTTTACTCATTGTTCAATGTAAATCTTTTGTTTATTTTGTTTAAATAATAAATATTGCAACATATTTTCACTCGTAAGAAAAAGTCAATTTTTTTCACAAAATTTCTCCATTCATTTCTCAAAATAAATACTTTTTTTGAATAATTTCCCAAACAAGTAGTTTTTTTCCCTGTAGTACAAGACTTCAAATAAACGCACCTAAACTTTTAGCAACTTTTATTGAAAATCAAAAACGTTATGAGTTTTTTTTGTAAAAGTTATTTTTTTAAACTTTTTTTCAAATTTAAAATTGTAAACACATTAAATTTAGATATTTTATCATAATACTTAGACAACCTTAATAAGAAACCCTTCAAGAAGCTATAAAAAAAATTGGTAGATAGATTTAAAACATAGTTTTTCATAACAATTTTTGTCATTGGGGTACAAACAACCCCAGTGTTGCAAGAAGGTGATTCCAAAGAAGTGTGGCAAACGAGGGTTAAAAGGCGTTCGCTAAAACAATCTTTTTTCACATTTCGCTCTAAAACGCAAACTGAATTGTTCTTAAATTTAGAATTTCATGAAAATTTCCCTCACAGTTGTTAATGAACTATAAAAATAGAAAGTTTAGACCACGTTTTACTAAATTCGATTGTAGATTAACCAAAAGATTTATTAGGCAACAATATGAGGAATTAGAACTAATTCATCGAGTATTGATTGTTGGTATGTGGTCCGCTTAAGAATAAAAATTGGAATTAACGTTCGTATTGAACAAAGAAAATTTCTTAAAAATTTATAGACTTTGAAGATTTTTTAATACAGGGTGGGCTATTTAAGATTTGGAATTTGAATCGCCTAAAAAAAAAAAAATGAATATTTTTTCAAAGTTATGAGTTTCTTAGAAAGATTGAACCTTTCCATTTAAGAATGGAACACAACATCATTCAAATGACTGCCACGGCTAGCCTTACAATACCCTATTCGATCAGTCCAATTTTTTAGTACATTTTCGATTGTTTGGGCCTCTATTTCGTCAATGGCAATTTCGATTTCACGTTTCAAGTCGTCAATCGTCTCTGGATGGTTAGCGTAACACTTGTCCGTAACGGCTCACCACAAAAAAAGTCTAACGGAGTCAAATCGCAACTTCGAGGTGGCCAATTGACATCAGCATTTCGGCTGATTATGCGATTTCCGAAAACAGTGCGCAAAAAATCGATTGTTACGTTGGCTGTGTGGCACGTTGCGCCGTCCTGTTGAAACCAAATGTCGTCTATGTCATACTCTTCAATTTTGTGCGTGAAATGTTCAATTCTTGAGAACGATGACGAGTTGTTCACGCACACTCTGATGGTTGTTCACGCACACTCTGAGCAACAGCAGTAATGTTTTCGGTTGAGCGCACTGGACGAGAACGTACATGGGTTGTTTTATCCAACAACGATCCAGTTTCACGAACTCGCTTCACAAATTGATCCACAAACTGCGTTTTTGGCACATCCTTTTTGTTAAATTTTTTCCGTAAATTTCTTACAGTTTGAGTAGAAGACTCACAACTTTGGATATAAGTTTTTAATATTTCCCAACTTTGTTCAAGCGAAAAGCCACCCATTTCATAAATGTCAAACATAAAACTAACTTTCTGTCACATCGAAAATGTCATCAAACCTTCCAACCTCAAAATAACCTATAGTTCCAATTCCAAACGTTAGATGGCCCACCCTGTATATCGTAATTTTGAACCGCTTAATAAGTTTTGGCATAAATTCTAAGATATAGCTTTTAAAAATATAATTATTTCACAGAAAGAATTGAGTACCCGTCAATTTGATGAATCTTGGGTTAAAATGTTCAAATTTATTTTTCTGAGTTTACATATTAGAGTTTTTAAAATGTTAAATTCCACAAAATTTCGTGAAAAGTTGTAATTATATTTTCTTACTCAGGAATGTAGAAAACTTTTTGTTGTTACTATTTTAAGAACCACTACAAATTTATAATAACTTATTTTATTTATTTATTTGTTTATATAAGTTAAAACTTTGTTTTGATATCTGTTGTAGTTCTTTCGATATTTAGTTTCAAAAAAGCTAAATAGTTTTAAAATGTGATGTTTATTCTTTTTTAATTTCAAACGAATTGGTTAATTTTTCATTACTTACTGAAAACTAAGTACAAAAATGCTTTTTATTTGTTTGTTACAAGTGTATTTTTTTCAGTTAATATTTTTAAATATATATTACAGCTCTTTCTGCTTAATTATGCTGATTCTAAATCCGAATTCGTCAACAGAATTCGAAAATTACATTCAGTTTCTCAGTACCTTAAGAACGATGCACTTTTATTCTTGAAAGGAATTTTATAAAACTTTTTCACGGACTTTCTGAAGAGCTCTGATAATTGAATAGGAAACTTTTAAAATTGAAATTCAATTCAGCAAGTGGAATATGGCTGATCAGAAAAATACTCTTACAGCAGACTCTTTCGTAACACGGGTAAAATTGGATTTCTTAAGTCGATAATTTAAATTATGTACATAATTTAGGTCTTAGGTAAGGTACCGATGTCATTCACCCGAAAAGTACAAAACTCAAGCTAAACTCATTCATCAAACCTACAGACAAGACCCACAAGTTGGTTGATTTCCATCTACCCCTAACTTGAACATGATTATTTTCAATATCTGAGTGACACAATAAATTGTTCAATTTTGACTGGCTTCCATATCTCGGATTATTTCCATAGCCAAATATTTCATGTCATCATCGTACCTTGGTCCAAAGTTCTGACACCTGTCCATTCTGTGTCTTGTACGTACATATGTATATGCCTCAAATCGCATTAGATTCAGTTCATTAATCACAAAATACCTTCACCAGAAAGCAGTCTTCATATTTCCAATATAATGGAGTAGCACCCATCAGAAGACGAGACGTGAAATTTAAGTGTATTTTCGAGATAAAATGAAATGCAACAGTGTTTCATCCCTTAGCTTTCTCGTTCGTCTCCGTCTCGCCCTCAATCTCGTATTACCTGCACATTGCGCTCAATATGCCATGAAAGAAAATCGATTTTGAAACTGAGGGGAAGGAAGGAAAAGAAATTTGTGAAAAATATATGCTTTTGAAATAGTCATGCGGATTCCTATAAGTAAAAAAATATGATTTCACTAAAGGAAGTGAAATTACCCATTCCAATTCCACTTAAGCAGTCATACCATGGAGAGAGAAAAAAGAGAGGAAGTTTTATAGCAACTTATGAAAACTCGAAAATCCTTCTTTCCCTAGCAAAAGAAAAAAATACGACAATTTTCCCTGGTAAGTTTTTTTTTTTTTTTTTTTTTGCTGGAGTCAGGGAAACGTGTAGGCATCTCAGATTGATTTTTTTCTTACAATATTGAGTCCTTTTCGCTCTCTTACCTATTTCAAACAAGTACCCTTCCTACGTGTCATCATTTCAAAGACACGACATCCCCTCCCTTCGCGGCTCACATCATCTACATATTTTTCTGCTTTTCGTTTTCTTTCGGAAAAAGGTCTCACATGGGGCCCTTAGAGCTACGCCCCATTGTTCCGCGCCCCCAGAAGCCCTCTCTTCCTTTTCTGTTAGATGATCCCGGTGCGCTACTGTTCGATAACAGGTGCAGGCGTACATCACTGACATGGCTTTATAACGCCTATTTCGAGAACAGATTTAAATACCGAGATTAAATTTCAAAACAGGAACACCCGGTAGTCGACTGCCATCTCAAGGTGAAGTCGGGGGAGCAGGGGGGGGAGATAGGTGTAAAAAGACCCCAGAAAGCGGGATAATTTTCCGTCAATCTGGCTCCTTCGGGCATCAACCGCCACACCGTCGTTGTCGTCGTCGTCGTCGTCGTCGCTGGGACACGGTACGGTTGGCTGCGGCAATCTTGCAAACACCCTCTTATATATCTTTTATTTTATTTTTTTTTTATATCGTTTTCCCAAATTGTTTCAGTGCCCAGGGCACACGATATATATAATATAATATAATATAAAAGACGGTCGCCCTCGAAAGAGTAATTCATGCATTTAAATATCGTTTCGCCTTGTAGCCCGATAGAAGTGCTACTCCTTTTCGAATGTAATGGGTCCGGAGCCGCTCTGTCTCCCCCAGGGCAACAGCCCTCAGACAGCATATTTCCCCCGGAGTCTGTTCGCAAATTCGAATTGTTACCATCTTCTGCACACTAAAGGGCTTAGTTTTGTGTCATTTTATTCCTTTTGTGCCCTTAGACATGCAGGCTGCTTCTGACAAGGCCCCGTGCACGCATAATGGCAGCAGTTCTTCTGAACTTCTGCTTCTTACATCTTCTCTATCCTGAGCCTTTGTGCGCCGTCATAGTCTGCAGATATTTCGTTTTAAATGCCCTTCTTTCATATGTATAAATTCTCTCCTTCTTCTTCGGCAAGGTTTCATTCAATTCAGGGAAAGAAAAACATTTGAAATTCCAGAGTTTTTAAATTTCTTAGATATTTCTTTTAAAAGAATTTAAGAAAACCGAAAAAAAAAACAGATTCTGGAAAGAATTTTACTTTTTTTGGGATTGTTAACTAACTTGTACGAATGTATTTTTTAGCATTCTGAAGAGTCTATATATAATTATTTGAGAAGCTCTTTACTAGAATAGCGTAATCCCTTGATACCGTAGTTCTAGTTAATAAAACTCTCCAATAATTAATGATCTGTATATCTCAAAAGGAAAAAACAAAATCTATATTATAAGATCACTCTTTGCGTCCGTCCGTCTGTCTGTACCAGACGTTTTTGTCGAAAACAATTGACGTAGGACATAGGAACATATTTCAACAGTCAAAGATTGTGGGATATTTTTGTCTTTTAATTTTGAATTACTATTTTCAAGGATTTCAAAAATTTTTTGATGAATTGGTTATAAAAATATAGCCCAAAATGTGCGAAAAAAAATCCTATTTTAAACACTTTTCAAAATTTCTAGTTTGTTATATCCTAGGAATTGTGTCAACATGAAAACCCCTTTATGGACCCGCCATCTTAAATTTCAAAATCTTAATAATATTCAAAATTAGTAGCCTTAAAAAATTCATTATACCAATTAGCCGTCATTTTGGACTTGTAAATTTTGATAATATTTAAGATTAGTGGTTCCAAAAAATCTTACTAATTTTCATTAAAATCCGTTGAAGTCGAGCAATTTTGGGCCACCATCTTGGATTTGGAAATTTTGCTAATATTCGAAATTAGTAGGTTGAGAAAAATCATTGTATTCATTTTCATTAAAATCCGTCGAAATCGAGACATTTTGGTCGCCATGTTGGATCCACCATCTTGGATTTGGAAATTTTGATAATATTCAAAGTTAGTGGCCTCAGGATAATTATAGTACTAATTTCCATTAAAATCCGTTAAAATTGAGAAATTTTGGTCGCCATCTTGGATTTAGAATTTTCGAAAATATACGAAATTAGTTATCTCGAAATAATCACTGTACTAATTTTCAATAAAATCCGCTGAAATCGAGAAATCTGGGTCACCATATTGGATCGGCCATCTTCAATTTCTAAATTTGGACAGCGGATTTGAAATCAGCATTCCGCAAAACCCCCAAGTACCAATTTTGAAACCCTATATATGTATTATGCTTAAAAAAAAAAAAATAAGCCTATATATGTATTAAGTTGGAATATATACTACTTTCGGACAAAAAATGGAAAATATCAATGCAAGCGTTTAGGCGTGATTGAGCAACAAACAAACAAACTAACTTTAATTTTTATATATATATATAGGGATAATACAATTTCAGAAATAGAAAGGAATGAAACCAGAACTCTGTTTCCTGAACTCTATAAATCTTTATCATTTTTTTTTTTGGTTATATCCCATTGATATATTGACGATAAAGAGCTCTTCTTATGGTTCCGCCAATAACCATAAACTTTAGACTTTCACATAATTCTTTTATATCCACTTTTCCCATAAATTATTTTTTAAAGTACTGAACTTTGCTTTAAATTCCCCATTCTCCGTGGAAACCGATGATGATGACATTGAGCTTCTTCCGAAAGCAGTACAATAGATAAATCTTTAACCGGATTTGAACTTAGGTCCATTCGCCTAGAACTTTTCTCCTAAGGGTAAGGGCATCATACTTCGTGGCTGTTTTGCGGAGCACACTTTTTAAATTTTTTAAAATGTTCCTTTATATCCGCTAGAAGTTACCAAAGAACCCGGAGCAGAGTGAGGGCAAATTTAAAAGCTTTTATTCGAGAGCCAGGCCAACATTGAAAAATAAAAATAAATAAATAAAAGAAATAATCCAAACTTTCCGGACTGAGTTGAGTACCCGAAGTATCCGTTCAGCGTGGGTAACTACATCTTTTTAGTATTATATTTTCTTCGCTTTTCTTTTTCGCAATTGCTCGGAGAGAGCAAACAACAGTGATAAATAAAAGTTCAGTGAAAGGATTAAAAAACTTTACAATAAAAAATCATGTCAGTCTAGAAAGTTGCGTTCTCTGCGAACTTTCAGCGCTTTAAAACGAAACTTAAGGGAATTTGCATCGTTTTCGAAACTACTTTTCACTTTCACTGTAGCCCTTCCATGGTAACGTGAACGGAAGAAAAATAAAGGGAAATATGGAAGAAGAAAAAATATAAGCGAATAAGGGAGGTATTTCGCACAATATTTCGTTGTTTTGAGCTTCAGTTTGAAAAACAGCGGGGGAAATTGTATTTTTTTTGGGGTCTTTGACCGACCCTATGACTTCAGCAGAAATCTGAATTTGTCAGGTGGTTGGTGGTGGAGTCAGGGAGAGTTAATTAATATCGCACCAACCCTCACGGCCTGGAACAATGGTTTCGGATGGAAAATTTTACCGAGCCGAGAATTTTTCGGTGTCACTTACAATAGAAGGGTTTTTCCAGGTCATAATCCCTCATGACATGGAAGGTTTTTCGTGGTTGTAAGGAAAATCAATAGTATTTACGTAGTAGGCTGATATTATGATATAATAATGCCTGCCTTTCAAGGGATCTATTTCATAATCTCTACTGAATATATGAGCTGAGTTAAACATTTTCGGAAGGGTTACGAAATCTTGACACAGCAAAATTCGAAATAATTGAATATCTCACTATATTTTTTAATAATTATATTTTAAATAGAAAAAGTACAACAAGTAAAAAATGTTTCATATTTCTGCGTTCTGTACATATTTCAATAATTATAATATTCCTTTTCACAGAATCGATTTATTTTTTTTGAAAATGTCATTACTAAAAAATAATTCAAAAAATTGTGCATGGTAAAATTTGAAATATCTTTGATTATTATAAGAATCATTACTATCAGATATTATTTCACTAATTCATCTTCGGTTTAGTGGTCTAATTTCTCCTTCACTTTAATTTCTTAGAACACCCTCTATTTTTATTTCCAGCTTCCTTTATGTATGGTTTTTTATATCTACCTAAAGTTAAAAACAAAACAAAAAGCGGCCAAGTGCGAGTCGGACTCGCCCATGAAGGGTTCCGTAGCAGCAAGTAACATAATATAAAAGTCCTGTTATATTTGAGTTGATTGAATGAAAGGTAAATTGCGGTTTACGATTTATGACGTATTAAAAAAAAACTACGCACTAGATTTCGTTCAAACCAATTATCGGTGGAAGTTTGCATGGTAATGTACATCATATATTTTTTTTAGTTTTATCATTCTCTTATTTTAGAAGTTACAGGGGGGGGGACACACATTTTACCACTTTGGAAGTGTCTCTCGCGCAAACTATTCAGTTTAGAAAAAAATGATATTAGAAACCTCAATATCATTTTTGAAGACCTATCCATAGATACCCCACACGTATGGGTTTGATGAAAAAAAAATTTTGAGTTTCAGTTCTAACTATGGGGACTCGCACTTGGCCGCTTTTTTTTCTATTTTTGTGTGAAAATCTTAATGCGGTTCACAGAATACATCTACTTACCAAGTTTCAACAGTATAGTTCTTATAGTTTCGGAAAAAAGTGGCTGTGACATACGGACGGACAGACAGACCGACATGACGAATTCATAAGGGTTCCGTTTTTTGCCATTTGGCTACGGAACCCTAAAAAAAAGCTACAAACCCAAAAACTCATATTACGTTAGTGCTAACAGATAATATCACATCACTACTCAATTCTCTTGTGATAAGCAACAAATAAATAAATATCTCCATTGTTTGATTTTGGGGTTACCCCACTTCTGCTCTCAATTGAGGCGTATACCACTAGATGGTTTTACATAAATCTACGAAATGTCTTATTAACATATTTGGAATTTATGGAAATTCAAATTCGATATCGACTGAAATTTTGATCGAATAGTTTTAGTGATTAAAAAGAGCTAGATTTGGATAAACGAAATCTTAGTGATTCTTAGTGGAAATCTAACTTTATACAGATTTTCTGTATACTTCTCTTATTTGAAGACCAAAGTCTGTTGTAGTTCATTCCAGAAAATCTGCTGGTTCATCACGTGGAATATGTTATAACTCAAAAAAAAAGGTTTGGAAAGACCTTCTACTCGATAGGTTCGATAGGGAAACGATACCTCGTCTTTTTATCATTTGAAAGTTTCGCCCTCAAGCCCTCGATTCTGTCGTTCGGGAACTCCCACCGAAATGTATCTGGAGGCATCTGAAGATGTTAAGTTTTTACCAGATTCGCCTGGATCGGGAGTTAGAGGGGGATAGACCGGAATTCCATCCACTCCTTAAAATGAGGCCAAGTGATCATTTGTATGCCAGAGCTGGAGGGACGCCATTTTACCATTTTTACCCATCGATAAAATTGTCCAGTGAAATTTAGGGGCGGCTAAAAGTGGGAGATTTTTTTTTTTTCTCACAACTTTAAATTGAAAATTGAGCACTTAATGCAAAAAGTTGAAGGTTAGGAATTATTCCCCTTTCAAGTTGCACTCTAGGGAGCACTTTGAAGCATTTTTCCCTAGATGTAGGACGTCGCGTCCGTTCGTCACTCCCGCTCCAGACGACAGGATTTGCGTAGGACTTTTTATTTAGACCCCATTCACGTTTTTCACTATGCGCGATTGGTGAGGAGAAGGACAGGGCTTAAGGTTCAGGATGGCATGGGAAAAAATTAATTTGCAGGGCACACATTTGAGCCGAGGACAAACAGGGCAAACTGAGAGGGAAATTACTTTGTAAAGACTTTCCAGACGACCTGAAGTACCCCCGAAGCACGTTAATTTTAAAAAGTACTTTTTTTTTTGTGTATGTCCTTTCTGGGTTTATGCTCTGTCCATTGGCTTGCCTGGCAACAGTTTTGCCAGTCAATGAACCCTCCGGGGAATTAAGTTGAAGGGCTCCTTCAGACCGAAATTCGAATAAGTGTGGAGTGCGCTTTTTATGGCATTGATATGTAAAAATCGATTAGAAAATATTCAAAGTGATGAGTCCCGATGGGAGATACTACTAAAATGTGTCGTTTTCAATGATATCATCGAATTTTAAGTGGAATTAGAAGAGCTCCTAAAGAAAAACGTTTTTAAAAATTAGGCACATGCCGAAAAGTCTCCGTCAAAAATTAGACACGTACAAGCAGTTTAATATATTCTTATAAGAGTTCTAGGATCAATAGACATTAAAAGCTTATATATATAAATGAGTAAGGTCTGTACACAAAGCAAACCACACCCATTTTTTTCAATTACTTCAGAACAAAATGCTACTTTACGAATTTAATAGCAGGAAAAAAATTCTGTTTAAATTATAAAGTATTCAATATCAAAATTTCCATTACATTTTTAGTTGAGAGTTCCTCCACGAAAATTAGAAAACCATCTCTCCCAGGTAAATGTCGAGTTTTTATCGATTTAGCTACATAATATGCTATATCTATCTCTATATCTATCGATTGTCGACTATCTTTTATCGATTGATTATTGATTATCCACTGCATTTTGTCGTTTACACTAACTACCGACTAAATATTAAATCAGGAATCAGACTATATTTTTCCGAAGGTTTTATACAGGGTGTTCAGAGGTGGGAGGTCAATACTGAAGGGGGTGAAAGGTCAGACCGAGACAAGCAAAAAATCGTATGGGTGGGGGGGGGGCATCTCGCACCGTTTGGCAGTTACAGGGTGATTCGTAAATCAGGATTTTGCCTTATATGGGAACCGCTCTTGTATTTTTATTTTTTTTTCTACGCATCGCAGCGGCCCCAAACTGATTTCAAAAAATCACTATTTGGAAGCCCTTTCCAAAAAAGTTTACACCACCCCCCTATCCCCAACCCCTTGGCCACAATCCCCCCTGCAAGTTGAAAAAATTAACTTTTATTTAACGATTTTTCACCTTTCGCCCCACTTTTCTCCGAAATTCATGTTATTAACATACCTACTTTTTATTTTTTTTAAGTTGCCTATCTAATTACCTTTCCAAAAAGGTGCAACATGCCCAGGTAGAAAAGGGTTGCAAAAGTCCTGAAATTAAAACATCCTCACAGGTACCTAATTACTTTATTGCACCATAATGGAAAATGTCGTTAAGTAAACAATTTTTATGACAGCAAGTTCGGAAATGTTTGTTTAGGAAACAGAGGTAATACATTTTTATTTTTTCAGCAAAACAGTAATAAAATAATAAATGTAATCCCGTTAAATAGCGTTATTAGTTTATTATATCCAGTATTGACTCTTAAGTATCCTGACGCTCCGTTTCTAATACCTCCTATGAATTATGGTATAAAAATGGGTAAGTTTGAAAGGACATTGACCACAGTTGAAGAAGCAATCGATAAAACCGGGTGTTTAATAGAAAAAATTAAGATAAAATGGCAGAATTCAGTGTTGACGAGTATGCCGATATAATTTACGTGCACGGTTTAGTAGAAGGAAATGATAGTGAGGCCGTACGAGAATACCAAAGGAGATTCCCGAATCGGCGGGTACTCAACAGAAGGGTATTTTCAAGGACTTTCAGAAGGTTAAAAGAAACCGGAAGTGTAACCACCCCCAGAGCAGAAACGCGAGCAGGAAAATCGCCCGATTCAGCGGACCCCGACCAACAAATCCTCAACATCGTCAGGAACAGCCCTGTAATAAGCATCAGGCAGGTCGCACGAAGGTCAGGATTGTCTTCAGGGAGAGTTTGGACCGTTGTGAACCGAGAGGGACTACATCCATACCACCATATCCCAGTCCAAGCACTACAGGAAGGAGATTCCGAAAGACTATTGCAATTTGCACTTAGCTGTTCGAGTCTGACATCGAAAACAGAAGGTTTCTAGACCGAATTCTGTGGACGGATGAATCGCAATTCACCCGGGATGGCATCACAAACTTACACTACCTCCACACCTGGTCAGATGTGAACCCACATAGGACCAGGTGTCGATCCTTCCAGCAAAGATTTAGTGTCAATGTCTGGGCTGGCATCATCGGCAACCAGTTGATAGAACCCTTCATCTTGCCCCAAGTGCCGAATAGTCAGCTATACTCGGACTTTTTGGAGAATATCCTTCCGGATCTGTTGGAGGACATCCCCCTGGCCACCAGAAGCGCAATTTATTTACAGCTCGACGGAGCACCTGCGCATACTGGGAACATTGTTAGGGCAAGGTTAAATGAAAATTACCCAGAGCGCTGGATTGGACGAGGTGGACCGATTCCTTGGCCTGCTAGGTCACCGGACCTTACTCCACTGGACTTTTTCTTATAGGGAATGATGAAAGATGAAGTTTACTCAAGACCAATCAACACCAGAGAAGAATTAGTTACCAGGATTGTGACTGCAGCCACGAAAATACAGGAGAGACTGGCTACCATAGACCTCAAACGTGAAATAAAACGAAGGCTACTTGCATGCATCGAAACTAGCGGAGAACATTTTGAACAGCTTTTAAAGGACAAACGTTTTAATTGTAATTAGTTTTTAAGCGAACAAAATGTATTTTTTAGTTAACTTAAGTATAATTTCTTAAAAATTCGAATTGTCATGATATTCTGTAAAAGGATTTTTGTAAATAAATTTTCGTATCCTTTTCCTACCTGGGCATGTTGCACCTTTTTGGAAAGGTAATTAGATAGGCAACTTAAAAAAAATAAAAAGTAGGTATGTTAATAACATGAATTTGGGAGAAAAGTGGGGCGAAAGGTGAAAAATCGTTAAATAAAAGTTAATTTTTTCAACTTGCAGGGGGGATTGCGGCCAAGGGGTTGGGGATAGGGGGGTGGTGTAAACTTTTTTGGAAAGGGCTTCCAAGAGTTTTTTGAAATCAGTTTGGGGCCGCTGCGATGCGTAGAAAAAAAGATAAAAATACAAGAGCGGTTCCCATATAAGGCAAAATCCTGATTTACGAATCACCCTGTAACTGCCAAACGGTGCGAGATGCCCCCCCCCCCCACCCATACGATTTTTTGCTTGTCTCGGTCTGACCTTTCACCCCCTTCAGTATTGACCTCCCACCTCTGAACACCCTGTATGTGTTGAATCCAAATCCGATTGCTCCATCATGTCAAATTTTCGAGAGATTCTAGCCTATTATAAGTGGAAAAACCGATTTTTTCCTATATTTAAGGTTATGTTACATCACGAAGTAATTTTTGCCACAAAACTAGTGAAATAGTACGGACAACTGGTTTTTTTTTTTTTTTTTCCTATTTTTAGGTTAGAATCTCTCAAAACCGATCAGATTCAGATTCAACTCGTCAAGAACCAAAAGGAAAAATTTAGTCTGGTTTGTAGTTTAGAAGTTTATTTAGTTATCTGTCGATTATCGTTTCTCGTTTGCGAATTCTCGGCCATCTTCGGCTATTGGCTGTGATCGATACTGTTACTTGTCTTTTGAAGTCTATCATATGTTGACTTAAGTTGTTCGACTTCGGTTGGACAACAATCATTCAACAAATAAGACCTCTAATGTTTAATGAATTGTTGGCATTTTTGTTTTGTTTTTCTCGTGTTTTATTTAGAAATATACATGTTCCATATCTCCAGTATTTCAAAAATGCATACTATACTATTTCAAGGAAATGTTTAAATGTGACTATTGGCTAGTGCATCCAAATAAGTATGTGGAGTAAAAACTTTAAATGCAATTTCCTTACATAAAATGTTCATTAACTGAGGGATAAGAACGCACTGACAAGAAATATTTTCAAAAGGTACCTATGAAAGAAAAGTTTCTAAAATAGTTTTTTTTAATTAAATTTTAAAAATTTCGAATACGTATAAAAATTTGAATTTCCCGCTTACAAAAATTCTACAATTTGGAAAAAAAAAAGATTCTACGTCCACGAAAAGCCGAGATATCGTCAAAACACTGAAAATCACATTTTAATTTTTTTTTTTAGGTTATGTTAGGGTCTATGGGTTTGAAAATTTCAGCAAAAAATTTTCGACCACTGCTTATTTACTCTTCGTTATATCAAGTGATTAAAATTTACTCTGGTTTGAAAATTTTCCCAATTTATCGATTCGATTTAAGGAATTGAACAAGCGCTGTGTCTGTTAAAGTCTTAATTTTAGCCACAAGTCCTTAGATTAAAGTTGATATGCAAAATTTGTTTTTTTTTTTTTTGTTTTAGCTATTTGATCGCATAGAAGTTGGTAAATCCCTGTTTCTTAAAACCATCATATCGCACAGACCCTTTTGTTGTCTTTACACTTTGTCGAAAAATACTTGGGACTTGGGCTTAATTCGAAAAAGATAAACTGCCTCCAACCCTCAAAGCAATCAAAATCCCCAATTGGATCACGTGCCGAGTTTATCTCTTCGACAAACTTGGACTTTGCTCTTGAGCCCACTGAAGCTGAAGGAGAGGCTCTGTATATTTATTCAAGTTATGATTACTTAAAAAGGATTCCATGTGATTTATAGGATGGCACTTTATTTCGCTGGACTTGTTAAAACAAAGTGTAAATAAGGAGACATACTAAAGCCACACAGTGTCACATTGTGGTGGGAGGTGTTGGATTAGATTTGGATTGGATTGGACACACACAAATACTCCCGAAAGTTCCTTAAAGCCTAGCACACAATGGTCTCGATGTGCTTGGAGAAGCAATTGAGCTCCAATAATAGCCCCAGTTCCGTCTAATACAATTTTCTCCCTCCTTGGAGCTCTATATTCGCTGTATCACTCCCGACGAGTCCTTGTCAACCCATCGACACCGAGACAGTGTGTTCGTTGGCGAAACAAAACACAGGACTCCTTGAGGCGGTCTGTCGGGACACGAACACGAATACATCGAAATTCAATTAACCGCCGAGGCGGGTTTTCTTTCACGTCTCGAGTGAATTTCCTGTCAAGTGAAGGGTGATGGTATCGCAAGGATTGCTTTTCAGATTTCTTACTTTTTTTTACAATTTTTTTTTTTTTTTAGTCCTTGTGAACGAATTCGATGGGGACCTGGAGTGAGCTGAGTAGCCGTGGGAGTCAGGGAAGTCTTGAGACCCCCCGGTCGGGACGCTAGCTCGCTTCCTACCCCCGGCACAGATGAATTGCTACACACAATCAGCCGGTAGTCGACATGAATCGAAAAGACTTCGACTGCTATTCATACTGCGACGTGCAATAAATTTCATATAGACTCCCCGGGGGAAATTCGTAATTCCTTAAAAGTAACCTCGCGGGAGCGCCTGAACTCCGCTGAAAGCATAAATGTATATATATATATTTTTTTATATATAAAATAAGCAAAAAAAAAGGAAAAAATCGCCGGAACTGGGATCTGGGTGCCTCCTGAATTGAAATTTCCAACTTTACTCGTACGGCCGGGATATGCATTAAGGAGTGTACTCTCGACATTACTGCTCCATAACGATAACAAAGGTCAATAATACAAAAAAAAAAAATACAAAATAAAATAAAAAAAGGTTTTCCATGTGCTCTACTACCACCGGGGCGGGAATCCGGGAATCCAGGAACCCGCGTGCTCTACTCCCGGTTAATACTCTAACCCATTCAGAGAAACAGAATAAAAACACCCGGGAACGATAATTTTTACGTATATTGTAAGTATACTCTGGATATTGGGCCAAAGTCGCAGTCTCTCGGGGAAATATCGGAAAAATAGCTATCGAAATTCTTTGCACGACTGAATTATGCTTTTTTCATTTCCGTTTTTCCACAGCACAATGATTGCGATTGCAAAAATTCGTTTTGAATAAAATTTCTTCTAGAGCGCAACAGAAAGAAAGATACAAGCGGGGTTCAAGTTGTGAACCCTGCGGCACTCGGTATAGTGGCTCTACTTTCTATGGCTGACAGTAATTTCTTATTTTCGAAAATATTCTGCAATTCGAACATTGCGAGTAAAACTTGAGAGTGTTTCAAGTCCATTATTAGATAAAGTTTTATTTTTATGGTGAAAGAAAACATCTGTCCTTCAATACTTTTCCTACTCGTCAGTGTAATTGAGCATTTTAAGTTAAATTCATACTAGATTTACAAATGTTGGTTATATACCGATTTTTACTATGGAAACCTAATTCCAAATCAATTTAAATGAAGAGGAGAAATTTATATTTAAATACATATATTTCATTACGAACCTAAAAATCAGTATATGTTTTAAAAAAATAATATTTAAAATGAGTCAAATCGGCTCGATCCGTAAATCTAGTGTTAAACAATTTAATTTTCTTGGTTGTATTGAAGAATTCTAGGTAATTTTACACTTTCAGGATCACCTGGGTTTTTGGCCGTAAAAAATCGAAAAATTAACTTTTTATCGTTTTTTTTCTTCTTAAATTGTTAATTTTAACGGCGGATTTATTATAAAAATCAAAGAAATAAGAAAAAATTAATATTTTCTATAGTTTTTTGTCTTTGAATGCTCAAAAAAATCCAGTTTTTACGAATAATCGTTTATAACATTGTTTTTTTGTGTCCATTAACTTCCTGTATTTTTTTTCGTAATTTAAATGAAAAACTTAACAATTTCAAAAACCAAAAAAAATTAAAAAAAAATGTTTTTCCATTGATTACAATTGAAAATACAATCAATGCTCAAAATGAAAAAAAATTTTTATGTTCATAATCTAAAAAGAAACGAACAATTTGAAAAAAAAACAATTTTTTTAAAAACCTTTTTTTCGAGTTTTTTTTTAGAGCTAGAAATAAATTAATATTTCTGACAATCTTAATTTTTATCCATAAAATATGAAAATCAATATTTTTCTTTTTTTTTCTATGCAGCGAGGGAGGGGGCGACATTTATGTTATTTTTACTGGTGAAAAAACCACAAAATGGTTTTTTAAATTATTATTATGTATTTTTAATTTTTATCGTAAATCCACCGTAAAAGTGAACATTTAAAAAATTATGTAAACTATGAAGCTCTGTCCATTTTTCGATTTTTTATGGTCAAGAAACTAGGTGACCGTGAGAGTGTGTAATTAACGAATTTTAAATAAAAATCGGAACTTTCTAGTCTAGATCGCTTAAAGGAGTAATTTTCAAAAAATCAGGCAACTCATCTTTTATGGTTTAATCACACAAAAAATAAATTTATTAACATCGAGGTCTTTCAAGAACCCAAAATCAATCCCCGCTTATGTTATGAACTAGTACTTAAAATTTTTAAATATTTAATATTTTTTACTTTTATATTTTTTAATAATACATATAAAAAAATATATTAATATATTTTATTATTTATAAGAAAAGATCACTGCATCGAGCAAAAATCTACCTATTTAAATAAAGAAAAATTGTGATGTAGATACTTCGACGTTAAATAAATCATTTTTACTTTATTTTAGAAAAGATGAAATTTTTTCTTGAAGTAAATTTTATTGTAAAATAAATTCTTCTACAATCGTACGAAATCGAACTTTGTAATTAAATATAATACATTAAATATACATATTATTATATTTTTGCTTTCTTTTCAATCAGAATTTTAATTGTAACAGATAATCAAAGTAAAATATTTTTAACTATACTTACAAAATAGCTGAATTTTTTATTAAATTGATTTTTGAAACAAGTTCAAAATCCAAATTTGGGAATCGAAAGTGACGAATTCAATATGATGACGATCAAAAGTTTTCAATTTTAAATGATTATTATAAAAATTGGTACATAGGAGTTATTACAGTCATTGATTTTGAATTATCTCAAGATTCACAGGCGGGATTGTTCACTTTTCCAATACAAAAATTTCAATTTCACATTCATGATTGTCTGTCTGGTTTAAGGTAATTGAGTGATTTAGGCTGTTTTCAACAATTCAGTTTCTGCAGGTGAAAGCGAAATTCAGCAATTGCTCTTATTAAGCTGAATTAAGTAAGCGAATGAAAAAACTTAATTATTGAAAACTTAAATTACACAGGTCAACAAAATTAAACTTTTTATTTGAGTCTGAGTTATGAATGCTATTTTCTTATTGCTTGTGTCCAAAAGGAAGGCAACATTGTCATAATTTTGTTAAAACTTTGCTTTTGTGAAGGAAAATTTGACATTCGTTTGGATAGTTTGAACCTCAATTACAACTAAATGCGTTGTGCGATATTTCTGATTTTTTGCCAAAAAGTACGTTATACTAGAGAAAACAGTATAGGTACATTTTTGTATTGGGTTCCAAAGTGGTGAATTAAATATGGCGTCCGAAAATTTGCAATTTTATGAGATTTTTTATCGAAATGAATCAAAGAGGTCTTAGGGTCGCTGAAACTTAATCTGTTACCAAAATATGTATTAAAGATGGCGGATCTAATATAGCAACCGAAAATTTAAAAAATGTTCGCCCCCAAAAGATTTATAAGGAAATGAAAACATAACAATTTTGATGATTGGTCATTTTAAATTTGCTGTCCTGGGCGCAAAAGCAAATTTTTTTAAAAATCATGTTGATTTTCTTCAATTGTGAGACGAAAGCAATGAGGAATGACTGCATATTAATCAGAATCAAAAATCGTGTCAACTTGTGTTATCAATCATATTTTGAAGATTAAGCTTTTCTGAACTAACACAAATTATCTAATGTCGTAGTATCCAAGTATAAGTATGCATATCTAGTGAATATCTACTATCTAGTATATAACTAATGTAATATTCCAAGAGTAAAATATCAGAAGAAGTTGATATTTCTCATATAAAAGTAATCAGGCACATTATCGCCAATATTCTTGTATATCTCGACAAAGGACACCCCAAGTTTTGAGCGTTTATTAATGCAAATAACTCTTCCTCTTACTGTTAAATTGTATAACGATTTGCAGCGTTGTAGAAAAAAAACGCGTGCTCTGCTATTCTTAAAAACTAGCGAAACGAGAAACTTTGCACTTTAAGGAAAAGTGCCCATTTCGGGGATCCGGCGTGAAAAATAGCGAAACTCTCGTTTCATGTGAAAAATTACAATCTCCACTCATTGAAAACTTTCTTATATTAGCACTATTACCGGAATGAGAAAAGTTGGTCGTCGTCCTCGCCGCGTAGTCCTTCCTGGGGTCCTATAAGTCGCTCGCCTCGTGACCACCTTTTCTCCCCTAAAGGCGGACGCCTATTAAGAAGTGTTTCAGGACATATTAAAAAATTGTTTCCGGATTTTTTAACATTCATGCATCGCTGCCTTGCATGGGATGTAACATAGTTTTTTTTTGTTTTTATCTGCTGTAGACACTTAAAAGGACCTTTCTTCACTTCCGTGAAGGAGACTCGTATTTTATTTTATTTTTATTTTACGAGACAAATCCTTTCCAGTCTTTGAGGAAGCTCAGTGCTCGGTCGTCATTTTTTAAATTCCAATTTATATTCCCTTTCATAGTCATTTCAGACAAGAATGAGCACTCATAAAGACGCTGTCCCGGGAGGAGAGATGTTAGGAAAAATCTTCCTGACCTACGTGAAAGCCTCCTCTCACCCACGTGAACATAGTGTTCCACTGAATTATTCACCACTTAAGGTAAACACGTGCTATTGTCGCGCGGTGAAAGGATGCACTCGGAGTAGTTAGTGGGCTCCATTGGGGAGAAATATGGCGTGCCTTTCACAGGGCAGATTGGGCTCCAGGCCTGTTGGCCTTAGGTAGTTTGTAGGAATAGTGTGCGACGGATGGCCTTCTCGTCGTCTTTTGCATTCGAGCGGACAAACAAACAAACAAACAGATATGGCCTATAATGCAAGCTTGGATGGCTGCACAGAATCCTCAGGTATCCTCGCTTGGAATCGGGCTCATGAATGACTCTGGATTTAATTGTGCGGCCGGATTCAATGCGAGGAGACAATTTTCACTTCCTCCTTGGTGTTCAAACAGAACATCACTACTTAAGGTCGCAACTTACCGGAATCTGGCTCAGTCGAAAAATATATCTCATCGTGTGTCCAGCTTCAGAAGTGGGATACTTCTGGGATTTATAGTTTGTGTCTTATGGTGCGCGGTTCAAGGCAAAGTCATTATAATGGTTAAAATGTTAAAAATAATAGAGTTTTTGCGTAAAATTCATACCAAATGGCGGATATTTCATAGTCGGATTAAGTGTGAGTTTCAAATTTGTGTTGTACTTTCTGTCGTTTCAACAAAAAGTTCGAAATCTTAAAAGAGTTTGAAATTTCTTAATATATCTACTATCTATTATTAGTCTTATTCCGTATATATTTTTTACTAGAAATACTTGTAAAAATTATGGTACATGGTTTACATATAGTACGTAAACCATGTATCATAATTTTTATAGAGATAAATCCTTTTAACAAATTGAACCTGTTTATAATGTATATAAAGTTATAAACTATTATAAATAAGAAAATCATTACTGAAAGATTTTGTTTTCGTAAACGTTAATGGTTTTATATTTTGAAAATGGGAGACAATTTGTTTATACATTTTACAACGATACAATAGGATGAAATAAGGTGTGAATATCCCTAACATTTTCGAATTTCAAAAGTTTTCAACGATACGAACTTGATACGATTGAATAAAATTTCCTTTTTTGATAAACCGATTTTAAGAATAGATAACTATCCGCGAAAATTCAATTGGCTAACACTAAACGTTTTATAGTCGCATTTAATAAAGAGAAGAATCGGTCTGGATTTTTCAATTTTAGTCTCGGTCTTGCAGAAAGTCCAAGAACGAGACCGAGACTAAAACCAAAACCATATTTACGAGGATTGAACAAGAACAAGGTCGAACTGCGAGATTTATGCCGACTGAAAAACATTATTTTCTAATTTAAATATCTTTAAGGAGGTTCGTTGGTTTTAAAAAAATGATTCTGTCTTTAACACGGGCATTAGTCAGGACTTTATGAAATTTTAACAAACTACTTATTGGTTTGGTATTAATAGAACTTATACTCTAAGTTTGAAAGTATTTTGTTCTACTGTTTTTGAGATATTGTAATCCAAAATTTAATTCTTATACACGGGTTTAACTTAAAAACAGTAGAAAGAAAATCATTGAAATATACAACATGAGTCTAATTAATAGACCGAGGAAATTATATAGGACGTTTTACTGATATTAGGTACAATTGATAAACAATTTCAAGAAAACAAAGAAATAAGAAGACCTACAATTAATTCAGTACAGACACTGAAATTCGAGTAAATACGCTATCAAAAATATTTGAGTGTAGAATTACAAGACTGCAAGAGCCTTGCAAACGAAACTGAGACTAAGACCAAGATCAAGATTAGGTCTATTGATTGTTTGCACATCGCTTTTAAAAAAAAGCGTAAAAGATGTGATTGGATATTCTATTAATTCATATATCTCACAGTTATTAGAAAATGTTCCCTAACTTATATAAAACTAGATGTTTTCTGAATTTCTAACATTATATTAATTTTAATAATTAACAGGAAAATTTATACAGAAAGTGTAACATTAAATCATTTTAACAATGAGCTTTTTAAACAACAATTTTTTAGTGTTAACACTTAAGGGGGTAAATACAATTAGAAAGTCAAAAAAATCGATTTTATTTTGTTCCTCTAAAAAGTTAGGAAATTTCCCGTAGAATACGCTCCAAAAAGTTTCAGGTCGAAAATCGAACTCCTTATATATTTTTTCTTCATTTTTGAAGAACGCTTTGTTCAGCGCATAGCAGGTTTTCAAAAATTTAAACGCGTTTTTCTCAAAACAACATTTTTAAAATTTGCAACCACGCTTACTCGAAAACGACTTGTTCAATTTAGCTGAAATTTTTAGGGTTTCTTCTTTATACCTTAGGCTTGTATGTAAGCCTAATTGTTTTGGAATTTTTTGTTGCAAAATTTAATTATTAATGCAAAAATGGCTGAAAAAATAGTGAAAATTATCGATTTTTTATAAAAACTTCTATCAAACGCAGAATTATTTTTTTTTTTAATTTTTGAGGTTTACCGACAAATTACATGTATAATAGCTGCGTTTTTTTCAATCGGATCAGGATCTGGATCAATCTCTTAACATTGACATACAACAACAACTGGTGATCCACACTTTCATTTCGATTAGAATCAATGATCCGCAAGAAGTGGTTACAAAAAATTCTACGAGAAGTGCTAGTGTCGGATGAATAGTTCGGAAATTTCTAACAGAGTCGCTGCTGTAGTTTTTCTTGTCTGAAATGATGGCAGCAATGAAATTTGTAGTCGATTGGTTCTGAGCACACAAAGAAAAAGTAATTTATTGTAACAAAATAAATCAAATCGTTTTTCTGATTACGGGATTTAATAAAAAACAAAACTTTGAAGGATATTTTTGAGTTCTCTTTGACGAAAGCTGTAGTCTAATCCCCAATTCTTATTAGATTAGCAAAAACAGGAATTCCAGCTCCTCAAACCCAAAATCGTGATCCCGGTGATTAATCTGAATCGTTTTTTTCATTTGATCCTGATCCAGATCCAGATCCAGATGAAAAAAACGCAGCTATTAAAGCCAAATTTTTTTATGGGCTGTTACAGATCAATAACACGACATCCAGAGTGGTTGCAGTTTTTTTTGTAGGTCAACTTCACGCCAGCGTACAGCCGCCATTTTCTTTTCAAAAATTAAAAAAAATTTTACATTCCTCATTTATACCTTAACAAGTGTACAAAATTTTATAATGATTGCAGTAAACCTTATTTTTGAAAAAAAAATATTTTCTAATGCGTAATTTATGCCCGTGTAATTTTATTTACCCCCTTAAAGGTTTTTGCCCTGTTAGTTAATTTCTATAGAATTTTTTCCGTATATTATGAATTAGGAAACGAAAATTCCCTATTAGCTTGCTCTTTCCAAAGAAATAAGATTAAAAAGTACAAAAGGACTTATTTTTGCCTTTTTTGGAAAATTATTAAAAAATAACGAATTCTCTGAAGAGCTTATTACTTCGCTAAAATGAAAGTCTGAACCTTAGACTTTTATATCGAAATACAACAGGCTTTAAATCTTTTCGAAATATTCCACGAAATTCATTATTTCCCATATTTTGATTATTTTATATAATATACTGTATAATGAATGCAAAATCGTAATTGGCACTCGCTCATTAAAACCCTCTTTCACAAGATACTTAGAAAACAATATGTTTAAGTCGTATTTCCTATATTTAAGGTAAGCATTCAGGCTTTCATTTGAGCTGGATTAAAAGTTCCTATAATAAGTTGATAATCCAATGATTTTATTAAGTCTTTTATACCTTTTTAACTCGATTTTTCTCGAAAACCGGGAGCTAATTAAGCATTTTCATTTCAAAATTCATGATTCATGGGAAAAATGATATAAAAAAGAAAAAAGAACATTTAATTTATTAACTAGTGTAATTAGTTGAGCTTTAGAAAAGTAAGGAAATTATACCTAAGTCGTTACAAAAATCAATAATAGCAGGATATTTGCAACTGTGTTAACCCATTTCGATGCCAAGCACGAATTAACTCATAGGTGGATATGGCTGAATTTCAAGCTGAATGTGAAAGAAAAGAATAAAACATAAAAATGTCGCTAAAATATTCAAATATACCATGACACTGAATGTTTTAATTGCTGAATAGCTGAATTGCAAGTGAAAATGATAGCTGAATTGCAAATGAAAGTAATACAAAAATTCAAAACATCCAATCACTCTGAGGCAACTTCTTATAGCTGAATTACGTGTTATGTTCGATAAAATAACTTTTCTTTGTAATTCAGCTATTAAAAATTAGGATACCCTGTTTTGATTGTTTTCTCATTGAAATAAGTTTCTGGTTAAATATTAGTTGCGAAAAATAAATGGATTCGGTGTAGCAATCGAGTAATTATCGACTTCACACATTCTCCCTAAAAAATTTGTTTTATTCCCGTCGTTGACATCGTCACAACAATTGAAAATTAAGTGTTAATTGAATATATGAATTTTTACATATTTATTAGTGCATGAACAAAATCGGTGTGATAGTCGACCAGGCAACAGCAAAAATGAAAAACACGTGAAAAGTGTAAAATACAAAAAAAAATTCATCTTTTACATAATTCATTCAGCATTTAGCGTATAATTTGAAAGGTATCCCCCAAAAAATATATCCACGTGAGAACGATCCCGTGCAATAAAATTAACCAGAAAACAGCCTCTGATAGTCAAACCGCGGGTAATTTGAACGATTCCCTTCCGAGGCCTATAAATCTCAAACTACGCGGGTCGGGGTGGGAGGCCATTCAAAATTCGTAGGAGCGAGCGTAGAGCTTGTCGCAGCACGGACAGCAAAATATATCGCAAATTATCGGAAGTTTGCAAATTGAATTAGCATAAATTGCCGGGTCCTACGAAATAGTTTGAAACGTAATTTACATAAAGAAACGCAAAATTGATTGAAATTATTCAAAACAATTTTGCATAAATGCTGTCGGTCGTGGTTCGCATTTTGGGCGGGTTTCTTCTTTTTTGGGATGGAGATGATGATGATGATAATGATGGAGCCCGACAAAACAGCGAAGAAAAATATCTGCGTCAGTTGTCGGGTTTTGTGTTTTGGGGCCCCTGTCAATAATTACACGGCCAGATCCTTTAAGGAGCCGGGAACGCTTCTAAAACACTTTTTTTGTGTAGAAGGGCTGGCGCGATAAATAAGACCCGCCCAGATAAATACTACAAACAGCCCTGAATACCAAGTGGGCAATTTCAATAATTTTATATTTTCTGCCTGTTTTTCCAGATCAATTGACTCCCGGGAGATGTCAGATTTGAGGACCGGCCGTTCTGAAAAGGGGCGACATCGTCAATAATTGAAGGGACTGTGTGCCGGAGGAGCAGGAGGAGGAGCACGAGAGCCCCAGGAGAGCCCCGCTGTCGGCCTGTTCTAATCTTATTAACGTAGTCCAGTCCAGTGTCGTTTCCGTCTCTGCTCCACGGCCGGACGGAAATAAGAGAAGTGATAGTGGGGGTCCCATCAAACGTATTATACATGGCCGAAGAAGCCCGCCCTCCCGGTCTCTAGAATTTTGGACCCAGCTGCTCCAAGCCGGGGAGCTATGGATCCGGGCCACGAGTCCGGCACGCTCTCTTCGTCTTTAGCCACCATCCTGTGAGGACAGCACACGAAGGGAGAAAAAAATCAAAAAGGACATGAGTTCTTCATGTGGTCATATGAGGAGTCATGCGTTTCTTCCGAAAATGTACCCCAGAGGATGCTGTGAGTAGTCCTGATTTATTTATAAAGATGTTTCCCGAAAATCCCGGGACCAGGGAGCTTCTCGTTACTTTGTTTGCCTCCGTTCTCTTGTATTTATTTATGTATTAATTGTATGCGTGAGGATATATCCCCGGGGCGGCCTCCGCTGTTTGCCGTTGTTATTCATCTCGCCCGACAGATGTCATGAGGCGCGCGCTCCCCGTCTTATCTTAATTTGTAATTTATGGCAATCTCCTCGCTCCCTAATGGACGTTGCATTTAATTTGTCTTCTTCTTTGACAACGATCCTGCTAAATTCGTTCCGTTTTTTTTTTTTTTCTCTCTCCACCTCCCTGATTATTCCATTAAAGTGCGGTCCAGCGGATCCGACCGAAAGCTTCATTCTTTATTTGTTGGGTGCCCCCCAGAAGGGCGCAAACAGAAGCGACCATTGGTATTTTTTTGGGAAGGCAACCATAAAAAATGAATAACCAAGCTTAGGGCATAAAGTGGTCGATGAAAAGGAAGCAGAACAGTCTCAGTCCAGACAATTTTGGTTCTGGTTCTCATTGTACAAAAGCTCCAAATCATGAAAATACAGTCGAATCCCTCTATAACGAACCTTTCGTATAACGAACAATTTTTTTTCTATAGAATAAACAATTTTTACGGTACGAACACTTTCAGAAATAATAAGTGCGTTTTTACGATTCGGTACCTCCGAAAAAAACCGAACCCTTATAGGATCACTTTGTTGTTCGTCTGTCCGTCTGTCTGTCTGTCCGTCAAGACCTTAGGAATTCAAGGTCTTAGGAATTCAAGCTTCTAACTCCATGCAATAAAAAGATACGGCCTTCCAAAGTGTATTTCCATACTAACTACTATGGCTAGATTAACCCTAATTTTGATAACAATATTTTCAGTTGATTCATTTTGTTTTTAGCTTCTTCCCATGATTTGCCTACAGTTATTGTAGCTGTGTCATCGGCATATGATACAATATCATTATCAGTGATTTCAGTAAGCAGATCATTAACATATAGAATAAAAAGTAGTGGACCTAGTATGGTACCTTGCGGCACACCAGTTTTAATTTCTTTATAGTCACTAAATACATTGTCTAGTCTTTTATTCTTTGTTGTTTATTTGTGAGATAATTTCTTAAAAGCTTTAGCGGACTTATTCTTATTCCATAACAATACATTGTATCTACTAATAAAACCAAATTGTTTTTTATTTAAATTTAAAAATTCTATCATAAATAAGTTTTTCAAATATCTTTACAATATTAGAAATTAAAAAAATCGGTCTGTAATTTTTAGCTTTGCTTTTATCATTAGATTTAAAAATTGGAACTACTTCAGCTTTTTTTAAAACATCTGGCCACACAAACAATTCAATTCATAAATTAAAAACGTATCTTAGAGATTCTACTATTTATTCAGAGGTAGATTTCAGTACTCTTGAATGGATATCATCAACTCCACCAGCTTTTTCCTTTAAATTATCAATTATAGTTTTAATTTCATCCTTAGATTGGGATTTATGAAAATACTATGCTGGTTCATAATTGGTTTTTTAACCACATAATTAGAAGAATTCCTTTACTTCTTTTAGAATTTTTACCCAACTTTTGGTTAATAATATACCATAACTTTTTATTATTATTACTACTTTGTGGTATTAAATTTCTATCGTATTTTACCTTAGCATCTGCTATCACCTTATCTAATATTTTGACATATCCTTTATATTCAGTATTTAAGATCTTAAAATTTGTTTTACTCATCCAAGCATCAATTAAGTATTTTTATACGCAAATTGGATATTAGCATAAAAAAATAAAGACGTTTAAAGAAGTTTCATCTAGAAAAACAGAAGCGAAAGGCATTTTTGAAAGCTCATTTCTTTGAGATGCCTTCAAACTTAGAAAATGTTCTGAAATTGCATACCCTAGGGCAGTTTAAGCTGAAAAAAAAAATTTTTACAAAAGCGAAACTTCTTTTTTATAAAAAGCGGAAAGAAGCGGAAGAAGCATGGGAATATTAATTAAATATAATCAATGTACATAATCATGCCTTTATTGGTTAAGCTGTTGCGCAATTTAGTCTAAACTGCCCTAGGGTATGCAATTTCAAAACATTTTTAAGTTTGAAGGTATCGCATGGAAAAGAGCTTTCAAAAATGCATTTCACTTCTTTCAGATGAAACTTCTTGTCTTTATTTTTCTATGATATTAGTCAAAGCTCTTCTGCTAAATATGATCCGGATTAGATTGTGAAAATGAAATAGTTAATAACTATATAAACAAAAATTAATCGACTTTCTATATAACGAACTTCTACAAAATTAATTAATTCTAATCCATAAAACTGAAAATTAAAAGTAAATTCGTATACTGTAACTGTCATTTAATTTTGACATATAACCTCTCTGTCAAACAAATTTTCCATATAATGAATTAATATATAGGACATAAGAGAAAATATTGAAGTATAAATTTTACTTTTAATTTGATACATAATTCGATCCGTTCATTACGAACAAACATAACTAGGAAATTTTTAAGGACCACAACTGAAACATAAAATCAGAAATTAGAAGGTAACGAACTATTCATACATACATAAATATATAGACTCCAAAATTTATTATTCTTGCTTTTGGCTTCATCAAATTAAGATAATTAATTAAGTGAATTATGTGAATTCTGGAGTTAGTGCAATTAAAACTAAAAATAAAATAACGTATTGTTTTCTTATTAATTACACCATAAAAGGACGCATCCATAAAGGCCAATTCTGAAGTGAAGTGGTTGAGTAATTTCATATAGGTATCACATAAACCTTTTACGAAAAGGCTATACCATAAATCGTTTAAAGTTTTAAAGTTTCCTGGGTACTTATATCGGTCGTTTCAGTTAATAGCTTATATAACTCCAACAATTTTCCGAGGAGCAATTTGAAATTTTACTGGTAAATTTTTAAGATCTTAAACCACTCTATAAAGTTTTAATGTTCAAAGAACAATGCATATGGTTAAAGTAGCGTAAAATATAAATTTCATAAGTTTAATATTACCCCCACAATCAATCTTCTAAAGAAAGTAAAACTTAATCAAAATATGATTTCTAAAAGTAGATTTAAAACGTGCAATAAAAACATAAAAGAGTGCTTGAAAACTCAAACAAAAATCTTGTTCTGAAATATACTTGAAATCAAAGTCCAAAATTCAAGTTTAATTTAATATTACTGGTCACGTGTAACAAATGTAATTTGATATAACAAAATTCTAAAAATTCTCCTTCTAAAAATATAATATAAGATTTTTTTTCAGACTTGTCATCTTCCATATCTTGAGTTTCGGAAGTCAAAGAGGAGCACGGTATCATTTTTATTTTGCACCTGTACGCATTTATTTTGGAGTTTTTCTCGGAAATTGATTTAATCGCAAAAATATGATAAGCAGGCAATTTTTTTTGGACGTATATTGTGTAAAGTACCTTTAATATAATTCCATGAATTAATTGGGATGTCGGGTAGATACTGCGAATCGTACTGTGATCTGGCTGATTAGTAAAGTGTGTCTATTCTAATTGTCTTTTATAGACGAGTTGTAAATTTTGCAGATTGTTCTGGAATTCCGAAGTTCTGTCAACTGAAAGGTTGAGACCTATCTCTGAGTTAAATTTTGGAAGTTGATAGAGAATTCGAATCTTATATAATTCGATGGGTTTTCTAATAGCACGATAGATTTTGAGATAGCAAAAACTAATTTTCATTTAATCCTCCTTTATTCCTTACTCTTTACTCAAAATTCTTACTGAACGTCCTCAATTGTCAGTATGCGTCTATCGCCATGAGGTTGATGGTTCTCATATTTTTAAGTTATGAATCCATATTTTAATGGATATATATATACTACTGTTTCTTCTCATCTTCTTCCATGCCTTGTATCATTTCACGTATCAAGTTTAATGCTTGTGTCATCATTATATAATTTGTCATATCATGTCATGCACCGTGTCATATGACAAGTCATGTCATGTAGCATGTCAAAGTAAGCAAAATAGTCCACCGAAACAAAAAAAAAAAAAGTAATATTTTTCTCATAAAAAGTATAAAGAGTAAAGTCTTGGATAAAATACACGCATCACGATTTTGACGTGTGTCAATTCGATTCTATGTGTCAGTTTTACTTTGGTTCTATGGATGACATAAAAAGCGAGAAATATGACTTCGAAATTATTTTATGCTTAATTTTGTTTTCAAACATCCGATGTTCTTTTAAAATCAAAAATAGCTGACCTGTATTATTTTCAATAATTTTTTTGCATTTACATATTTTCAATCTAGCAAGAATTTAATATTGAGGTGCATTGTAAATATATGAGCACGCCATTTTTTTTCATCGTCCCGTCGCGCCACAAAATCGTGTTGGGTGCATTGTAGTAAAAAAGCCTTAAGAGTAAAGAAATAGTGCAGTCTAGTGTAATTTAAATTTCCATATTCCAATTTAACTTGTAGGCTAATTTTTTTTTCGGTTTCAAAATAGCGGATCCAATATGGCGGCTGAAAGTTTTAAATTTGAAGGGATTTCATGCAAATCGGAACTTAGAGGTTTTTGGGGATGCTGATTTCAAATCCACTATCCAAATGAAGAAATTCAAGATAGCGGATCCAATATGGCGACCAAAATTTCTCGCCTTCAATGGATTTTATTGAAAATTAGTACGATTTTTTTTTTGGGCCACTAATTTTGAATATTAAAAAAAATTTCCAAATCCAATATGGCGGCCAAAATTTCTCGATTTCAACGGATTTTAATGAAAATTGGTACAATGATTATTTTGAGGCCATTGACTTTGAATATTATGAAAATTTTCAAATCCAAAATGGTGAATCCAATATGGCGACAAAATTTTTTTTCGATTTCAATGGGTTTTAATGAAATTTGATACAATGATTATTTTAAGGCCACTTGTTTTGAATATTATTAAGATTTGAAGATTAAAAATATCGGATCCTCCATAAATGTGAAAGGTTGAAACAATTTTTAGGATATAAACCAAAATAACACCATAGTAGACCTTTTTAACGAGCAAAATAGTCAAATAATAGGTTAGATAAGAAAACTAAAAGAGCACCAACATTAACACCGAATCACCACCAAACAATAAACAAAATGAAAATGGCATACATAAACTTATCCGCTTTCGAACCCTGTCAAAAAATTTTATATAAGAGATTATGATTGACACACTTGTGATTTGAGTGTCATATCTTATCAAAATCGTCTCTTGCCTGGTATATATGTATGTCTAACATCATTGTCTATATCTGAGATATGAAATTTTATGTCTATGCTGGAAATCGTATTGTCATAGGACCTTTGATCACATGCCACAGAGTGTAACCACTCAGGGATTAAAAGCAAGCGAAAATTAGATTTCCCCAAACCATTGAGGCCTCTTGAGATTGATAATGGACCACCTGGATACTGAAGAGCAACCGCCACGTCACCGGCGCGGCAGGCGGCGCTTAAGCAAAATCAAATTTAGGCCTGAAACCGCAGGAAAAGCGCAAATTCCACTGAACACCGGTCTTCCGTTCGAAAATTATGAGCACACCAATTCAGCCCGGATACGAGGGTATTTTATAAAATTCAGCGTTGTGTTAAAAGGCGTTGGCGCGCCGAGCACAGGGTGGCGGTGAAGTTCCATCAAGCTCATCTCATATGGGTGGAAATCTGGATTCTGGAAGCGGCAGGTACCAGGACTGGAACATCCGGCCGAGAGCTTAATTCAATTTGTCGTCGAGCACGCGGCTCTGGGTGCTCCGCCATCCGGCAGAGTGATATTGAAATAAAGTGCTCCGGCATTAACATCTGCCTATTAATAGGTCTCTGCCAATTATGTCAAAATGAAGTGAAAATCACCATTGCGTTTCCTCCAAGCCTTTGAATTACGCGGATCCCAGCAGGATGCACTCGGCTAAACTCTGTGAAATTTTCGTAAAATGAACATCTACAAAGCACGGGCGGCGGAGGATGAGGTGGCCCCAAACTTATTGCAACTTTAGCTCAATCCAACACAAATCACGGTCACTCGCTGACGTGGAAAATGTTCTGCGGCCGGGCGAAATTGCGAGCTGAAGTGGACTCGGGGGGTAAAACAATAGGCTGTAATTTGACGAAAATTATAACTTTGGTCTAACAACACTTATGTTGCACTTATGTTACAACTGGAAGATAGTTCAAAAAGCAAATTTTACCACAATTCGAGTTGGTATGTTCGAAAGGAGAGTTGTAGTAATTTTGGCTATATGTTCATTTTATTGTTTCGGAACGTTTTGACACTAAGTTGTGGTTTTGGCTCTCAATATTTCATAAATGCAAAAATAAATATAACTAAGACAAACCTGTAACTAAAAAGAATCAAAGGATACTTTATTTATCAAAATCAATTATAAAGTTCAAGTTGTAGAATGAAACTAGTGTTTCTTTTTCGAGGATTTCCACAAATTTCGCCAATTTTGGGAATAAAGGATCCGAAATTCACTCATTTTCGTTCATAACTTAAAAACCCAGAATATTGTTGAAAATATAGGGTCATCAGAAACGGAATGATACATTTTTCAATGAATATGTTTCAAAATAAAGACAACTTTTATTTTATACCTGCAGGTGTTTCCCTTAACCTGTTAAGGTCCAAACGGATACATTTTCATAAGTTTTTTCAGCCGCCCTAAATTCTACTGAAACCTTCACACAAAATTTTTAAATTGGTCAATACTGATGTAAAATTTCATGAACTTTCAAAATATGATAACGATTTTTAATAAACATTGGAACTACAGAGGTTATGTTCGCTTTTTTCACAAAAATCGTGTTTATATTTTCACAAATTCAACATTTTTGGCTCGAAACCAATGAAAATTTGGCAGAAAAGCAACAATATCGCGTCCGTGTACCTTGTTCCTTAATATGCAGATGAGTATGCTATGAAATTCAAAATGGCGGTATCCAAAATGGCGTTTGAAAGTCGAAAATTCATATATAATAAAAGAAATTCTTAATGGATTTATTTAGAAACTTATACAGGGAGGTTTTTGAGTTTTTGCGAATCTGAGGTTGAATTTAAGAAATCCAAAATGACGGACTCAAGGTTGAGGACAAAGACATTAAAATTACATAAATCTGAGCATAAAATAGCTCTAGGGAGTTTTTGGCATCGCTGATTGCGAATCAAATTCATCAATCAAAGATGGCGAAAAAAATTAAAATCACATGGATCTGAGCAAAAATGTGTACTAAGGGGTTTTTGAAGTCGCTGATTACGAATCTTATATTGATTGGTTTGAGAAAAAACACGATTGTTGTGAAAAAAACGAACATAACCTTTGTAGTTGCAATTTTTATTAAAAATCATTGTCATATTCTGAAAGTTAATGAAATTTTACATCAGTGTTGACCAACTCAACATTTTTGTATGACGGTTTCAGTAGAATTAAGGGCGGCTGAAAAAACTTATGAAAATGTGGCCAATTTTCC
Organism: Dysmachus trigonus; assembly: GCA_949715965.1. Taxonomy (NCBI): domain Eukaryota; kingdom Metazoa; phylum Arthropoda; class Insecta; order Diptera; family Asilidae; genus Dysmachus; species Dysmachus trigonus. The sequence goes on from OX454321.1 coordinate 80,508,181, forward strand.
AATAATCAGATAAATTTATTCTTGAAATAAAAAATCAACTTAGCTGGGTGGAAAAATTATTTGTCAGTCTATGGTATGTTGGTAATAATTTTTACTCTATCCGACTGTTATGTATATCATAATATGATTAACATTTTTTTACTAAACTCGAGTATACAAAAGGAAGAAAAGCTATTTTTCTTTATTTTTTTGCTTGTAAAGATCTTTTTAATCTAAAAAAGTAGCAAATTGTAAAATAAATGTTGACTTTCAAAATGGCGGATCCAAGATGGCGGTTAAAAATTTGAAATCTGAAGCGATTTTCATGAAAATTGGTATGTAGGGGTTTTGCGGAATGCTGATTTCAAGTCCGCTGTCCAAATTTAGAAATTCAAGATGGCGGATCCAATATGGCAACCAAGATTTCTTGATTTCAACCGATTTTAATGAAAATTAGTAAAATGATTATTTTGAGGTTACTCATTTTGAATGTTATCAAAATTTAAAAATCCAAGATGGCGGATCCAACATGGCCACTTAGTACAATAATTAAAATTAAATTATTTTAGAGCCACTAATTTTGAATATTATTAAGATTTAGGGTTGAAAGAATTCCTAGGATATAATAAACTAGAATATTTGAGAAGTGTTTAATTAGTAAATATTTTCCCAACACCGGGTGAAACCAGGTAACCCAGCTAGTAATTTTATAATTTTAAATACATTTCTCTGATTATGTTTATCAGCAATCTTGTTAGGTGGAAATCAAAAGCAAAAATAGATAAATGATCCACGAAATCATTTGTTGGAACCAGATATCATTTTAAGTTTAGTTTTGGATATTTTCAATTAATGCGCGGTCCTGCTAGAGCAAAAAAGTTTATTATTTTATATGAAATTCTATATGAAATGAAATGCTTAATTTTTTTTTGTTTTTGTAGAGTAAAGATCAGGGTCATATTCCAAGCATGTAATTCTGTGAATGTTGAAGCAAAGAAAGCTTATCTTTCTAAAGAATTTTCATATAACATTTACAATCGCGTCTGCAATAACAATAACAGAAACAAATTGAAAATCTTCCTGCTTACAATCTTCGTTAGTACAATTCAACATGGTACAACATTTTCATCCTAAAGTGTTGTTAAAGTTGTACAACTTTAAAACCGACACCACTAATAGCCATCCAGAAATCGCATTATCCCGGGATTTTTATTGTTCCCATCCGGACAAGAAGAAGGTGTCCTACTAAGGCTAAGCAATAAATAAATACCACCATCCGCAAGCCGAGCAAGTCATGATGGCATCTCACCCGAGGACCAGGGATGCTGCTGGTGCTCCTCCGTGCAGCCTGATGTATTACTTATCTCGGGCGCACGGTCTTGGTCCATTCGAGCGAGCTCTTCAATCATTCGTCCCTTATCTCACCTCGCCTGCTAGTCTTATTTCGTCCTTTATTTCGCAATATAGCCACGAACAGAAGAAGGATGCTTTTACTGCTTTTACGAAAACTATGCGTCTTTTATAGCTGAATGCAACGTGGTCAATTTGACCCAGCGCGGCGCGGCGGTGGCGGCATTCCCGGGATAGAAAAAAAAATATAAATAAAAATAACGAGGATCACTTGCCCTCGCTTTGGAGTCCCCGGGCTTTTTGTCCCGGATCTTGTCCAGCTTTTATAGCCATCGAAAGGGCCGTAAATGCTCAGCAAAGAATCCATCATTGTCCTTGATAGAGAGGAATTCAGTTGAAAGTTTATGTGACTGGCATTGCTTTATCTCAGTGCCTTTTGTATCTTGCCAGTGGCGTTTATTTTATTTTATTCTTTGTGTGTGAATTCCTCTTAACCACAGGATCCCTCGGGAAGGGAAGAGGATTTCCTCTGGAATGTCAGAGCGCCTCGAAGAACTATCACAAGTTATTATCCTGTTAGAAGAAAACAAGAAATGTTTTTTGTTTTTGTTTTTCAGCCCTCCCACAAAGACATTTAGGTAAAACTTTTGTTTTTGATCTTACAAAACTCCGACCCCTAGCATCCCTCTAAACCTTTTCGCTTCTGAAGGGTTATGAGCTGTAAAAATGTTTTAAATTATTCCCACACTGAAGAAGAAATTAAAAATCTCAAGAGTTTTCCCTCTTTTCATCGTGTTTTTTGTTTTTTTTCTTCTGCAGCTCCTCTGGGATTTTAAGGAATTCCGAGAAAATTATCTGGTTTCTGCCGAAAATTTTATTTATTTTCCTCATCATAACCAACAGCAGCACCACCACCACCACCACCAGCAGCTCTCAAGGGCGAGTGCTAAGACCCATAAACTCAGGACGAGTGCTTAATTATTTTGTCATCTGCGTGGCCCGATGCTGCTGCCCCCGCTCTTGCCGCTCCAGGAGTCGAATAATTTATTTCTTAAGAGCAATTTGAAATGGTATTTTCCACTGATGTAATAAGAAACGGCTGCTGCCATCTTTTTCGCATCTTCTCGCGCACCAAGGAACATATCTGGCCGCAGAAATCATGTTGAGTTGGCAAACCGCGAAATCATTTCCACCCCCGCAATCGTCCTTGGCCTACGTTTTTTTTTTTTCCTTATATACTACATATACTTATATATATATATAGTATATATTTATTTGTCTGGATCTTCTAGTACAGATAAAAATCTAAATGCGCACTTGGTTTCGTTGCCGCCGTCAAGTGCCACCCTGTCCTTTTATGTAAAGGAATGAGAGAATCTTGTAATTTATTCGAGCCACCCAGTTAATGGAGTTATTTAAGGAATCGTTAAATTTTATGATTATCCGTGGGGCCATTAATTGACTGCGAATACGAGAGCACCGCCGCCGCCCGCCCCGTCCAAAGTCAACGTGTGCGAGTCCGGGGCTTTATTAATTTACATCAACAGCACTTTGCCATTCGGCCTGGAGATGGCGATAAGCGGCACTTGATTAGTCCTCCCCTTTGCCCTGATCCAGATTTTCTGGGGGGTACTCCTCTTGTACGTACAGGCCGTTAAAAACCCTCGGGATAAAGTGAACATCGTCATCGTATCGAAAACGTCCTCTTAGCCCTCAAAAAATACGATTGTTTCCGCGAGTTTATAGAGTTTATAGGGTTTATAGGGTATAATGAGTTTTTGCGGGGAGGGGTAGGATGATACTATGAATTTATAGCCGAATTAAGTACGCTTGTATGGCAGCAATTTTCCTAATCCACAAGAGATGGCCTTTACTTTTTATTGGAAATAAAGTTCTTTATTATGTCCCCTTAATTGCTACCCTTAATGCCCTAATTGGTCGAAAAGTTGCAAGATAGGTAGGAATTGTAGTGAACAAATTAGACAGGTAATTTCAACTGAATATTTTTGGGTATAAAGTTTAAAAATAACTCAAAAAAAGAGAAATTTTAAGACACATAAAATTCATATTTAAGATCATTTTTTAATGAGATTTTCAGTGTTCACCCCCTTGTAATAAAATACTATTTAATCAGCTATTTTATTCTTGAAATTCAAAAGGGGTATTATCGGACCCTGATCTGGATAAATACTGAATACAAAAATAAGAATTTATCATTAATTTTTACTTTAAATTCGTAGAGATCTTAACTAAGTTGAGGACGTTTTTTTAAGTACTCTTTTTATATATCTTTCATGTAAAGTGTATTTTTTTAATCATGTTCAGATTTTTGATTGAAATAAAATATGTCAAATCACACGATTTTTCTGGCCAATTGACAGAACCACATCTTGAAATAAGATTTTCGACAAATTATCCTTTCAATAAATCGATTGTTTCGGTCGCTGTATGGCACGTAGCGCCATCATGTTGAAATCACAAGTCATCAACATCAATGTCCCGAAGATTTAGAATTAAAATTTTCAATAACATGACGAATAACTCCTTCTGGTGGGCGTTTATTCGTTCCGTAAAATTCAGAAAGTGCTCTAGAGTTTTGAATTCGGAAATAAATTTCCACGATTTGGAATTCCATAATTATTTGTTAGATTTTACTGAATAAAAATGACATTGACACTTATAACAAATGATAGTCCATTTGACTGTCATCAATATCGGAAATCCGGCGGCTTTTAAACAAACGACCTTTACATCTAAATTCTGTATAATTACTTATTATTTTCAAACTGGACTTTACAAAGGATAGTGGCGTTCATTCCTAATATATTTTTTTTTTTCTAGAAATACTTCGTTTCCATAGTTTTGGTTGAATTGCCAAAGTTCTGTAGATTATCCTAAAAATTAGGCCCGAAATTAAAAAGATTTATGTTTTTCCCATAAACTACAATTTTACAATATAAGAATGAACATCTCTTGCACTATTCTTACTTCTTCTTTAATACTACTTTAAGATTATTAAATGGCGAATTCAAAATTGTGACTGAAACTTTAAAACTTCTCATAAAAGTGGGTACTAAGCTTTTTTATAAGTCGAATGATGGGCCCAAAAATTCTCAAATTCTAAGAATTTATCTGAAAATTAGAGAAAAGATTCCCAAGACGGCTGATTTTAAATCCGGCATCAAAATATTGGCAATTTTTAATGCTGGATACAGGTCAGGTCACCTAATTTGTAAACGTAATATTTCTGATTTTTTGCCAAAAAGTACGTTATATTAGAGAAAACAGTATAGGTACATTTTTGTATTGGGTTCCAAAGTGTTGAATTAAATATGGCGTCCGAACATTTGCAATTTTATGGGGTTTTTTATCAAAATGAATCAAAGTGGTCTTAGGGTCGCTGAAACTTAATCTGTTATCAAAATATATATTAAAGATGGCGGATCTAATATAGCAACCGAAAATTTAAAAAATTTCCGCCCCCAAAAGATTTACAAGGAAATGAAAACATAACAATTTTGTTGATTGATAATTTTAAATTTGCTGTCCTGGGCACAACAGCAAATTTTTTTAAAAATCATGTTGATTTTCTTCAATTGTGAGACGAAAGCAATGAGGAATGATCGCATATTAATCAGAATCAAAAATCGTGTCGACTTGTGTAATTGCTTCCTGTTGCTAGTTTGCGGTAGACCTTGGTCACTAAATTAAATATCAAATATAGAAACCTATAAAAATAAAAATATAAATGTTCGTTTGTTCAAAATCTTAAATCTCCGAAAGTTCTTCACCGATTGATTTCAAAATTTTAACACAACGTTGCATTCGAATAAGCACGCGTTTTTATATACCAATTATTATTTTTCAAAGTTCGCCATCTGTTGGACGTAAAAGTAACACACACAAACTAAATATTTAACGGAAATGAGAGCGCCATCTGTTGAATGTGACAGCAATACACGAAATACTAAACATTTATCATGCCGGACAGCGTTCTCCTTGACAGGTGCTGTCAAGTAACATTTTCAATGATTCCTATTGCAGTGTTAAATTGACCTTTAATAATTTCCCTTTTATTTTCATTGTGATTTAATTATTTGGTATAACATTGAGTTGGAATTGAGTTGTGTCGTTATAAAAATGAATGTTTGTTTGTTCGTCTTTTATAGATGATGTTCTCTAATTTTCACAAAATGTTGTCAGTTTTTGAATTTTTATTGGAATTCGCATAAAACCGATTATTTTCGGGGAAACGTAGACAAATAGAAAAAAGATAGATAGATAGATAGATAGATAGGATATAGATAGATAGATACAGGGTATCCCACGAAAAGTTGCTGATACTAATCGACAATTATTTTGAAATACATTCATGCATCAGGAAGCCTCAAATTGCTTTAAAAAAAAAGACATGGAGGTTTTTTTTTTCCATACATAAATTTATTATGATCAATAATATTTTAATTAACTTATTTCCCATTTTTAAAATCGATAACTTTAATGATAAAATCGACAAAGTGTTGACCATCACCACTTTAGCAACATTTGACTGAAATTCAGTTAGAAATCACTCTAGAATGGTCTGGAAAAAATTCTTATTCATGTTTATGTTTGGTCTCATGAATTTTTCTTTAATTTAATGGTAAATGAGATCTTTTTTTAGAAATTCCCGCATAAAACAGATTGTTTTCGGGGAGGCGTAGCAACACAAGCACGGTGCAGCTAATAATACTACTGTGATTAAAAAGTAAAGCCAATTTTGAATTTAAAATGCGTAGGTACATCGATTCGAGTAAATCTTCTTGTTTCTAGGTTGGCAGCACTGTCACTCATATCTGTATTTTACGTAATTCTAAGCTCAAAAGACCGATGAGATAAAAGAAAAAACCAAGAAGGAACTGAAGACCTTTCCAATCATCGAGTTTCAGAAGTGTTCCGAGGATTTGAAAAATCGCTGGCATAGGTGTATTGTATCGGGCGAGGACTACTTTGAAGGGGAATGATACAGATTTGGAAGAATAAATAAAAATGTTCTAAGTTATAAACAAATTGGCTTTACTTTTTTATCACAGTATTATATAAATTATATCCAGAATACATATTTTTTATAAGAGAGAATGTTTAACTAATTCTTACTACTGTTTGTAACGATCAATCCTCTCCTTTACTTGGTCCTGGGGTTGTTCTATACATAAATCATTGAATAAGTCAGATATATAGCACATTTTACTAATTATCTTTCTCTTAATTTTCAGATACATGGATCTCGAGAACACATTGACCCATCCGTCGTAATAAACCCAACGGCTATAATCCCAAAAATCTACTGTGCCGAGGAGGGATTTTTTCACCTGGGCGCAGAAACAATCTCAGATAGCAGCAAAAATCAAAATGTTCACCAAACAGCGTATGGCGGACAATCGCAAAACCACCTCGGTGAAGATGAAATCCACCAATACGATCGGCAGAAGAAGCTCCTGTCGTCGTCGTCTTCATCACCACATAGACCCATCCATTCGGACCTACTATCATCAAATATTCTACAATCATTGTATAAATGCCACATTATAGTAGATCATTCGCGGCACTGGATGCTTCATCTGATGCAGGTCATCCAGCTAGTCGTATGCTTTCTGTATTTTGTCATCCTGAAGCCGTTGCTGTTCGGCTACGAGAAAATTCAATTTTTAGATAGCAGTTTTGTAGATTACTTAAATATTTCGAGGAGTAGCACCCTAGCTGTTAGCACTTTTGTAAGGAGCCTACGGAGGAGCGAGGAGTGTTATATCAGATGTAGAACGAAAACTAGAGACGTTTGGATGGGTGACGAGTGGGAGAGGACCTCAGGCGATCAAGTGTTCTGTGCGATTAGATATAAGAAACAGCCAGTTCCAGTAGTACTAAGTAGTAATAGTAGCGGTGAAGACGAGTGCATTGTTGTAAGTGCGGTGCACTATCTAGATAAAGAAGCCAAGCCTCCTCCGCTCAATACTATTAGTAAAAATTTAAAAAATGATTATTACTCCGCGATACCAACGATAGTGAACAACAATTCTTCACGTCTTAAAAGCGAAAAAGAAGAGAATACTATTGAAGATGCTAAGAAATACACTCCAAAATTCCGATTATTTTCGATAATACATTTTTGTGATAGTCTAAAACGCTACTCCCGATTTCTCATTTTTATTAGTGTCGTTTTTAATCTCCGTCGTGCATCCGTGTCTGTTTTGGGTAAATCAAGGGAATTTAGCAATGGAATTGATCTTCTCTACTTTAAAACGAAATCGAATTTTTATAAATTGCTTGCTCAACTTAACTGTAAGTGCGCGGTCGCGGTCGCGGTTGCGCGAAACCTTCTTCTAGTATACGGCGGCCGTACGTGGTGGAGTGGTGTCGCAGATTGTATTGTGCATCGCTTAGATTCGCTAAAATCTTTCGCAACGAATAGATTCGGTTCGCGAAGTAAAAGCGGATTTTCAGCGATGCTTTTACTAATCTTACTCACATCCATGCCGCACATAGCAGCATCTTTTCATCACAACATTAAATATAGCATGAATGTGGTAAAGACGAAATATGGATCGCTGCGGGGTGTTGTTGTACGATCCAATCCGATTGTAGAGGCATTCTTAGGAGTACCATATGCTTCGCCACCTGTCGGCAGTTTGAGGTGAGTTTTATATTTAATAAATTAAAAAATTTCATAAATAACATAAAAACTATGAATTTGGTACCCAAAATTGTCCAAATTTTTCTATGAAACCATGTTCTTCTTTTTCAAGGATTAGTACTAACTAAAAATATTCCCACAATAAAAGTGTAATTTTTATTTTCTTTAGTAAATTTATAAGAATCTAAACTATAAAAATCACTGTTATTGCTTCTTTAAATTATTCAATTATTCGTAACTACTTTTCTAATAAATGTTAACTATTTTTTTGAAATTCGTACAAATAATTAAAAATTACTATAAAATAGTTAATAATACCATAAATCTAAAATTTCTAGTTATTAATAACTATAAAATTCTCGTTAGTTTTGAATAGAAAATTGTCAATTTTAACAATTTTTTAGTTAAAGTTTTAATCATTTATTTTCTAATATTTTTTCGAGAAAAAGAAAATTACTTTGCATTGGAAATACAAAATAAAAACTGGTATTTAAAAAAATAATATTAATACTTTAGCCATTACTATAAGCACAAAATCACTGCGTTTGTAGTAAATATTTTTGGTTATAAAGTCAAAATTTCATTAGGAATTTTTAACCATAATTTTGACCGAAAGATTTATTGCAGTTATAGTCATATATTAACCATAATTGTAAATTATCAATAACATATTAAATTATAGTCAAAAACAATCATAGGTATTGTCATGTATAGTATTTCTAGTTACATGGCTGAAAAATGCACTGAAAAATGTAAAAATTGAAATTCTGCGATTTTTTCCTCTAGATTTTTCTGCTTTTAGCCTAGAATCATCTAACTATCATACCAAGAGTCGATTTAGCCAAAAATCCCAATCCAGGGAGTTGTATTTTAGAAATTAGTTTTTTAACTTGTACATGGCTGAAAAAATGCACTGAAAAATGTAAAAATTGAAATTCTGCGATTTTTTCCTCTAGACTTTTCTGTTGTTTGCCTAGAATCTTCTAACTATCATACCAAGAGTCGATTTAGCCAAAAATCCCAATCCAGGGAGTTGTATTTTAGAAATTAGTTTTTTAACTTGTACATGGCTGAAAAAATGCACTGTAAAATGTAAAAATTGAAATTCTGCGATTTTTTCCTCTAGACTTTTCTGTTTTTTGCCTAGAATCTTCTAACTATCATACCAAGAGTCGATTTAGCTAAAAATCCCAATCCAGGGAGGTGTATTTTAGAAATTAGTTTTTTAACTTGTACATGGCTGAAAAAATGCACTGGAAAATGTAAAAATTGAAATTCTGCGATTTTTTCCTCTAGACTTTTCTGTTGTTTGCCTAGAATCTTCTAACTATCATACCAAGAGTCGATTTAGTCAAAAATCCCAATCCAGGGAGTCGTATTTTAGAAATTAGTTTTTTAACTTGTACATGGATGAAAAAATGCACTGAAAAATGTAAAAATTGAAATTTTGCGATTTTTTCCTCTAGACTTTTCTGTTTTTTGCCTAGAATCTTCTAACTATCATACCAAGAGTCGATTTAGCCAAAAATCCCAATCCAGGGAGGTGTATTTTAGAAATTAGTTTTTTAACTTGTACATGGCTGAAAAAATGCACTGAAAAATGTAAAAATTGAAATTCTGCGATTTTTTCCTCTAGACTTTTCTGTTCTTTACCTAGAATCTTCTAACTATCATACCAAGAGTCGATTTAGTCAAAAATCCCAATCCAGGGAGTCGTATTTTAGAAATTAGTTTTTTAACTTGTACATGGATGAAAAAATGCACTGAAAAATGTAAAAATTGAAATTTTGCGATTTTTTCCTCTAGACTTTTCTGTTGTTTGCCTAGAATCAGCTAACTATCATACCAAGAGTCGATTTAGCCAAAAATCCCAATCCAGGGAGTCGAAAATTAATTTCGTTAATTAGAAGGGGGTAAAAAAAAATATTTAAATTTTCAAAAAATAATTTTTTTATGAAATCCTTTTTGTACCACCGCCAATTTTTACTTAAAATTGCAAAATATCTATTCAAATGCAAGGTGTTGGATTTCTTTAAAGTCTGCTTATTTCATCAAAAATTACAACTAAAAACTTGAATATGGTAGAACTAAATTTTTTTTTCCTATTTTATAAATATGAGGTATCCTTTCGATAATTCCCAAAACAATATATGTCGTAGCTTTGGTTTTAATTACACTATAGCAAATAATTGGCGGTGGTACAAAAAGGATTTCATACAAAAATAATTTTTTGAAAATTTAAATATTTTTTTTACCCCCTTCTAATTAACGAAACTAATTTTCGATTTTATTTTCAAAACTGCTTTGGTACTCTGTATAACATATATTTTAGCCATCAAGATCGGTTAAGCCATTTTCGAGAAAATTCATTTTTTCAATTTTCCAAAAATTCGTTATAACTAATGTAAACAACATTTTTTGAAATTGATATTTGGTATAAATTAATCCCATCACCGTAGCAACTTACCACATTAAAATGGGCAAGATACATGCGCGGGCAGCCCACCAAATCTTATCCTGCTACGGCCTTTAGGTGTCGGAACCTTCAAGCTAAAAATATTTCCACAGAAATGAGTGTTTTTTCAAAATTTTTGTAAATATCCTTTATTACGATTACTATGAATTTTTAAACTAAAAGACCTTAGAATTTCTTATAGAATTTCTTTCTACCAATAAATTAAAGTAAATCTAATAAACCAATCGTAATTGACTTAGAACCTCCGACTACAAATTCTAGGTTAATTTTTATGCCTGGTATACCCAGTTTAATTATCGATATACTTCCTTTTGAAAATTAGGACAAACAGTCGTAAATCAGGAAAACAATGAGGACCACCCTCTCAATGGGACGATAAATTCAGTTGGTTAATTTCCATATCATTTTCAGGTTTATGCCTCCAGTAACACCATCAACATGGAGGACAACTCGGCTGGCAGATCGTTTTTCAGCAGTATGCCCCCAAACAGCGCCGGTTCCTCCAAATGGGCCAGAGGCCCTTCTGGAAGTTCCTCGAGGGCGTCTAGCCCAACTACGTCGACTGCTCCCTCTGCTGGCCAACCAGTCCGAGGATTGCCTCTATTTAAATTTGTATGTGCCAAGAACATCATACCCGAGCTCGGCAGCCTTCCCGTCCAGTTTTTCGGGTAAGTAATTATGCAATCCTGTTCCAGGCTTTTATATAATATACTATAAGAGGGAGAATATGGGGGGATGCTGGCAGAACGAGCCAGAAAACCTGAGACAACATCGTCTCTATAGGGCCATCCGGAAAGTGGCTTCCGATTGCTGACTTTATAATGGACTTCCCCACTTAATGAATTGCATTCGAAAGTCCTAATAAATTAATGTTCTGAGCGTGATGTGCATGTGCGGGGGCAGAGCCCGAGCTTTGGACCCCTCCCCCCCGCCCATCCCAAAACTGACAGATGTGGGCATACAGAGTTGAATGTGACTTTTATGGAGTTTTTGTGGCCTTTTGAATGACACTGCCAAGAAGGGAGAATGGGCACTAACCACTCGTCCCGGACCCTTAACGACAGCGCCATAAATGAGAGCAGTTCGGGTATAAAATAAAATTACTCATGTGTATTTGCCCTTAATTAAATTGACAGCGTTTTATGGCGTTGCCGGCTCCACAGGAATTCTGTCTGTCTGTCTGTCTCTGGAAACTCCAGAAGTGAATATGAGGCTTGTGGAGTCCTAGTACTATATATAATGCCTCACTTCATCTATTTAAGTTTCCTATGTTACGATGCGACGACGACGGTAAAGGTCCCCTCTAGAACCTCAGAATCTTGGTTCTTTGTGCCAATGTACAACAGACATTTAACACCGCTACAAAATGAATAGAAATTCAGGTAAAATCAGAAAGAACTCTTTATAGCGCACCTGGAGGAGCAGGATATACTTGATCGCTCGTTTCACTTAACTTAATTACAGTGTCAGCATCTTTGTATGAGAAATACACCTCGAATTAATGAATTTCTCGATAAATTTCACAAAAGGTCGCTCTCACTACAATTTATTGTAGACAAATACAACAGCTCAAAGCTTTTTGATTTACATTACCTGTTTTAGATTAATTTTATGATCACACCGATTCAGCCACTTAAATCTTCTAAGTACTCACACCTATACCGCGTTGTATTAAATTGAATTTCTAATTTACGACAAGGTAGCTTTTCTGGCATCTTGGCTTGTTTTAAGTGCCTAATAAAATAAATCGTTTACTGGCAGTTCGAAAAATTTAAAGTTTTTATGTAGGTGCTATACAGATTAAATTTGTAAGAAAACTCTAAATCATTATACGCCATAAAATCTGTTTGTTTTGTTGTTTACTTTTACTTCCTACAAATTAAGATACCTTTCAGTATATAAATTATTATATTTAATCTCTTAAACAAAATAAATCCATTATGCCCGATTTTTTAGTTAACGTTTAAAGTTTCTTCTCAGCAAACCCTTTCATTTGATACCCATATCATGTTGGTAGATAAGAGAATTTTCCCCGCAATCTTGGAGCGGCGGCCATATTGAATTTAGTATGATGTCACTAATTTGACCGTTTCCTACTCCTAAAGCTCTTTCATTTGCTACCCATATTAACAAAGTTGATTAAATATACACCATCTTGTGGCGGCGGCCATTTTGAAAATATTACAATATTAAGTATTGCATATTGCATTGTCACTAAAACTAAAGATGTTTGCAAAATTTCAGCAAAATCGGTTGCGAGGAAATGGTTCAAAATTCAGTTGCAAGATTTGTTCTATAAACAAACATACATACATACATACATACAAACATTGAAAGTTAAATAAAAGCTCGTAAAAATATTTTAGAGAATATTATGAGAATGACTGTTTTGGGAAAACGATTAAATTTTAAAGTCCAATACATTTTATGACTATCTTAACGAAATCTACATTTATATTATAAATTCTGCACACTTGTTAACAATATTTTTCTCAAAAACGTAATGTTTCTGAAGGGACATTTTCCATATTCGTGATTGAGTTGTTCGAAGCAAAATTTGTGCAGAACATTGAAATCATAGAAAGCTACATAGTTTCCAAAATCGCAGAGCGATTCAATCTTCACATAAACCCTATCCATTACTTGAAACTAAAAGCTCCTTAAAATCTGCGTAACAAAAACGAGCCCTCAGGGTCTGATTAAGTTCGTAACTTTAATTAGCCATTCCCAGTTCTCAGTTCGTCATTTAATTTTCTCCCTCTTTTACCACTGCAGAACCTAGCTGAGTGAACCCGAAATAAATTTTTTTTTTCGTACTTTTTTTTCACTTTTACTACTTCACCCCTCTTATCTTTTCGTTAAGGGCGTAACCAGTGGCAGAAACTTTGTCCGCCCTTTCATCCGAAAATAGCCCACAATGGACTGACTCTGAACTACTTTGAGGCTTTTTGGTTGTATAACTCCTAATAAGGGCGAGTAGGACACCTCCATTAGCTTGGGCAGTGGTTCTCAGACGAAATCAAAGGAATTCTGACAAAATAATGAAAAAGATTAGCTTTCTTTCCGAAAATAAAAACGAAAATGGTGATAGGAATGATGGTGGGGGGGTTGAATCGAAGAAACAAGTTTTTTTTTTTTTTGTTTCTCTCCTTCAACCAAAAAGAGCGTTAGGGCAATTTTTGCACAATTTCTGTTACATTTTTTCTTTTTCGTTCGTTTCAGAATTAAGTTTCTCCTCGAGGAGTATAAAAGTTTTGTCATACTTTTTCAGTTTAGTGACTTCTCGATGACCTTTTTTGTGTTAATGCCCAACTTCGGCTCCTTGTACAAATATGACAGGGCAAAAAGTATGCCGTGACACGACAAAGTTCCCTTTCTCGTTTCATTTTTCCCTATCCTCCTTATTTTTGTGTGTTTATGTGTGTGTGGAAGAAAGTCAATTGAAGTTTTGGGCAAACAAAGTGAGTATCTTCTGCTGCTAACTTGGAAGAGTCCCTTTTCCCGGTATCACAGTGATTATTGGTGGATAATAATCCACTGAGTTTCCTCTTTAACTTTTATGAAACGATGGAGTGCCGCAAGGTTCTTATGTTTTGTCCCTCTTGTTTATTATTATTATTTTCATGTGTGCGGTGGGCTGTTGCAGGTTATTTTTTTTTTGTTTACACCTCCACTTTCTCCGACATACAGAGGCGTGTTTTGTACAAGCTTAAATCGTCTAAGCATTATCATGTAAACTCGACAAGTTAATCCCACTTCACTTTGATTAATGGCTTTTCCTTGGAAGTTTTCCCTGGGATCCTTCACGAATGAATCAATACAGTGTGCCATTCTAAAAGGGCTTTCTCCCAAATCACACATCACTCTTTTGAGCATGTCCCAGCTGCTAACCATTTCATCTGGTGGCTCATCACTCCAAATGGAATGGAGAGGAGCCTTTGGCCCTAAGTGTTATACTCTCAGGCACGCAGATATTATAAAATTTTTAGAAGGTCCCCAAGATCCGGCAGAAGCTTCTCCACTCCAGAGTCTCATTAAAATTTGATACATCCGCAGCAGTTTATCATTAAGTTAAAAGCCTTTTTCCATCAGGTTATGACATGTGCACGCCTAAAAATACCTTCTTACGTCACAGCGATTTACAGGCCGTTTAATAACGAAACAGGCCGCGGCAGCCCTCATGTGCTGTAGAACCCTAGAAAGATCGCACCTTCCTCACATCTGCATATAAGCTAAAATTAAAGAAGGCAAAGAAGACTACAAGACGACAACGGAGAAGGGATCTATAAAGTCAGCCTTCTTTTCTCAAGCCCTTACACATTGCTGCTCACTTTCATTTGAATTTATTGAAGTTCAATGTCGAGTTTCTTGCCTCTGGCACTTCATTCAACTAAAAGCGCTCTACTCTACCCAGAAAAAGTCGGGATTTCACTTCTCCTTCTTTTATTTTTTTATTTTTTTAATGTCAGCGGAAATGAAATTGCCCCCACCCACCACGTTGTAATTTACTCAAGAAAATATGAAGTCAATTTTATGGGCATAATTCGGACGGAGGGCGAATATAAATGCGGATGGCGTTATTGGCATTTTATGGAGGTGAAAAGGGAAATGTCGAAATGAATTCACAATTGCCCTTCTAGGGAGAGAGACTCAGAACAGCCCTAGCAGGTTATATCCAATTTTTACCTCCACCCCATCCTTGAATCGTATTCAAAGCACTGTCGATGGGGCGGTCATTTATTATAAAGGGGGCGATGCCCTTTTTCGGTTAAAGCTTAATTTTCAACAAATTTTTTTTCCCCGATTTAATGCTTGTGTTCGGCAAACCCCAAACTACCCTTCTCCCTTTCTGTCGACACCGTCGTCCATTCTCGTTCGTTCCCCATCCAATAATGTTTTTTTTTTTTTTTTTTTTTAATACCTGATTTAAAATCCTTTCAGATTCGAATTTTTCAGCAATAACAGAAAGTAATTATTTAATCGCAGTACACTAATTTATAAAATAAATTAAACGAATTATTATCGGTGATTTATTGCATCGTATTTGTACTAGCCAATTTGTACCCATCAAAAACGCTTCAATTACGCTGCAAATCAGTTAAAATTTCGACTTTATTTAATGATTACGTGATAATGATTATATTGTTTTAATATAAAATATTAATTAGTAAGTGAAATCGAATATTTCCTTATGTAAATGTTAATTATGTTTTAAATTTAACTCTTTCCACGCAGCACAAAGGCAAGGTGCTAAATATTTTTTAAATTCATATAATTCATATTAATTTTAAGTGTCATGACTTTTTAATTGTTAATCTCCGGATATTCATACCACTAACAATTAAAAAATTATAACACTTAAAATTGCCAACTATTTACACAATTTTTATACAATTTTATATTTTTATTTATTTATTTACAAAATTGCACAATTCTTGGTCAAATTAAAATCAATATGCTCGAAATAAGTGTTAATACAGCGAGATATTGAAGACCAAAACTAATCCTCTGGTTAGGAATCCTAAGAAATCCCGAGTGTCTTAGGAAGCGAGCTGGAACCAGAATATCAAAAGACGATAACAGAGTTAAGAAGAAGAGAATTAATAGAACACACAACTTGAAAAGGGTTTAGGAGATCACAGTCTTGACTAGAAGATACAACTCAAAAAATCTTAGCATCGTCAGCATAGAAAATGATTTGTGAGTGAGATAAAAAAAAGTGGTAAATCATTGACATAGATGTTAAAAAGAAATGGGCCGAGGTGGCTACCTTGAGGTACACCAGAAGAATTGTAAATCTCCGCAGAAAGAAGTACTCACTGAGTACGAAGGGACAAATAAGACTTGACCCAGTTCACAAAGAGAGGGGTAAAACCAAGGGCCTTCATTTTGTGAGTTAGAACTGGGTATTATAGTATACACTATAGTATATTATATTTACATTTATACATTTCCCAATATTAGAAATACTTCATTTATTGGACGCTGCTGATTAAAATAGTTTTTCAATTATATTTCACGCACTGCAATCGAAAATTCCTATTCTCAGAAATTCAGTCGAATGTACTAGATTTTATAGTATACACTGGCATTTAAAATTAAGGGATTGCTTAACAAATCGAAAAATTGTTCTAATTTTTAAACCACTATATTTTTGCTATCCCTTTCAGAACTGGTCAATACAATTGTGCGGTTTATAAAGTTCATTTTTTCTCAGATACAATTGTTACCCCACACAATTGTAGCTTAAGTAAGTTTGGCCCAACATGATACAATTGTTGGTAGTAAAATTTTCCAAGATGGCGACCGGAAAATGGAAGATTTGACATCTCCAGACCATTTTTAGTTAGGTACAATAGTTTGTTCACCTGAATTCGGCGTAGTTTGGCCGCCGGTCTGAAAGGGCTATAAATGAACAGATTTGGATGAATACAAAAATTCAAAAACCAAAAACATGACATTTTTAGTTAAATACTGCGTTTTCTGCAGGCTTGAAAAAGGCTTTGCGAGTAAATCCAAGTGAAGGATTTTGAAGTAGTTACTTTTCACGTTCATTTCAGTATTTAACGAATTCAAACTCATCCTCTACCCGCGCGTTTGTACTAATATTCATAAAATACACTCGTGTATATATGCGAAAAATAGCTTTCAAAATAGCTAGTAAACTACAAACTTTAAAATGATCTCTAATTCATTCAAATCCGTTCATTTTTTGGTTTAAAAATTCGAAAAAGTTTTCTGATTTTTTTGGTGATCCCTTAATTTTGAACGGCGGCGGCGGTTTATAATGTATAATTTATTTTATTTCCTATTTTGTTGTTGTAAAAGATGTCAAAAATATCGGTTGTCATAGAAACAATTATGAAAATATAGAATTTTACACTCATTACATCGATACAGTAGAAAATACAACAAGGCGGGAAAAAATTCTAAATATAAATTTTTGAACGATTCGGCAAACAAATAAAGGACCCAAGATCAAACCTTGCGGAACACCATTCTTACTGATTAAAAGAGCTCCTTGAATACGAGTAAGTAACCATAATAAGCTTTGCTCTAATTTTACAATATTATAAGCAAACACTATGCTTTTATAAAACATATTCAATGTTTTCCTTTTTTTTTTTTTTTTTTTTTTTTATATTAAAGGCACATTTCCTTTCCTGGAAAACTTTGCCCAATGACAAGTGCCTGAGGGGAGAAAAGGGTTCATGCCTCGTGGGAGCTTTTTAATCTGATTTATTAACGAGGTAGGTTCAGTAACGTGCTGGCTTTAATTCTATGGGTGGCACCCGCATATTCAGCACTGCTTTTAAGGAAGAGGTATACATATAAATGTATGTATTGGAGCACAAACATGCCGAAAGGTTAGAGGGTTTGAGGAAAATCTCGTTTAATGCCTTCTATACTTTGAATCGGATTTCGCCCAATTAATTAATAGTACACAAAAAGTAGGGCGAACACAAATGAATTCCATTTTGAGTCGTTTCTAAGCATTAACTAATTCCCTCTACAAAAAAAGAGAAATAATTTAATTAATCGGTTTTCATTGCTTGTGATGATAGTACCATTGTAGGTACAGTCGTCACCCGTCATAGATGTCCAATTCTGAACATAATTCGTGGATAAGCCCCAAATTTAATTAGAGCCAGCATTGAGTGAAGGGTCTCCGGATATTCGTCACCAGTGACGGCACTAGAAAAATATCATTTCGGGGCCCAGAGCATTGAAAAGAAAACGATTTTTTTTTTTGTTTTTTCGTTGTTGTTTTTTTTCGAAAATTTTATTCGCAGGGACACTCATAAGATCCTTAAAGGACGCTCTACTGTGGCCCTTTATTTCATTTTATCAAATAGCATCCTTTTCCTTTTCTACTGGACGCCTGAATTGGAAGAGATTCCTGTCAGTCGTCGGATTCTCAGGGACGTAGAAGTGGCAGAGAA
The DNA here is from genome assembly GCA_949715965.1 of Dysmachus trigonus. Classification (NCBI taxonomy): domain Eukaryota; kingdom Metazoa; phylum Arthropoda; class Insecta; order Diptera; family Asilidae; genus Dysmachus; species Dysmachus trigonus. Next base: position 80,526,599 of record OX454321.1, read on the forward strand.
ACAACATTCCGATGACCGACGTCGTCGTCCCGACGTCCTGAGACTACATTAGCATGGAATCGTTGGACGTTTCGTTCACCATTTGCTTAATATTAAATTTTCTTTTTCCTTCTTCTTACAGAGAACCTCTCTCAGGAATAAATTTCAGGAAGAAGCAAAAAAAAAAAAAAAAAATACTGTCATCGGTCTTTTTTTAGGGCCAGATTCTTGGGCAGCTTATTAAAGCGAAGGGTCCAATCTGCGAGGATTGACCTCGGCCCTGTTAAATTTCTTGAATCACTTCATAGCCCCCCCACCAAAAAAAAAACCGAGAACCCGTCAAGTTTATGAAAAGGGGCGAAACCTTCGATATGGAGATGGGAAGATATAGGCTTGAAATTTTCTTTAAAAAAAAAAAAAATTTAAATGTTTCAACTGTTTAAAAGCACCAGAAACGCTCGAGAAAGCAGAAAAAGGATCAAGTCAAAGCAGGCACAAAGCTCTGAAATATCACACCCTCTCTATGTGTGTGGGGTGCTCCATTTCAAGAAATTGAATCTTCGCTCAAAGGACCCCGAGTATGCGTCGTCGTCGTCGTTGTATTTGATAATCTAGGGAAAAACGTTTCTGCTCGGCTGAATTTTATTGCCATGAGAAGGATTTTATGTCAGGGCAAATGATTTTAAGTGGTATGCAGCCGTATTCCACATTATCAAATTAAAATGTTCCCGGGCGAGAGTTTCATATTCAAGAAATTCCCCCTGGTGAGCGACCAGGCGCGAATGAAGCTCCACCAAGAGATATAATGTGGCTCAACAAAAGAACCCGAAAAGGAGAAACAATTTACAAAAAAAAAAAAAAACACATGTACCCCAAAAATAATATCTCCCTCCTCAACTTTGTCTACATTCCTGGTGGAAAAAATAAACACACATGTGTGATAAAATTCACAATGAAGTGCTATTTCAGTTCGTTCGCGCCTTCAGAAACTTTTTCCTCTGTAATCCTGACAGAATCCCAGAAGCACCAAAACTAATGTAGCGAAAAATATATGAAAAAAGTTATAGAGGGCTCGGAATGTTTCAGATTTACCCTTCTAGGGCAAGGCCTGACAAATTAGATGAGATGCATACAGTTGAAATAATTTGGAACTTAGTCCAAACATAGAACGAGCGACGATGGCACTGTTCGAGCGTGTTTTGAGGTATTAGGAGCTGGGTATCCCATTTATTAGAGCAAATATAGGATTTAGAATTCGTTTACTTTAGGACAAAGTTGCAGCAATTAATTAAATTCAGAACATACGAAGTAATTCACTAAAATCCGTTTCCAATTTACATATATATATTTTAAATAGAGGAATAGATATCAAATATTTAAAGGAACAGAGATAAGTTTTAATAGTATTTATATATACACTACTCAAAAAAATTAAGGGACCAAAAATTGTTTTGATATTTCTTTCCAATTATTGAAGAGCAGAAGAAGAAACAAAAAATATTTTGAAGTGTTCCAAATCGCTAAAAGGCTAAAATTTAAAAACTTCCAGGATTATTATAAAAATTGGTATAAAGGGGTTTTAGAACTTGTTGACTTCAAATATGTTATATACATTTTGAAATTAAAGATGGCGAATAAAATATAGCGAATCGGAACTGAAATACGTCACCCTAGAAACCCCCACATACTAATTTTTATGAAAATCCGATCAAATTTTATATTTTTGGTCCGCCGTATTGAATTCCTGAATTTTTAGAACAGATTTGAAATCAGAAACATTAAAAACTCCTGTATATTTAATTTCAAGCATATCCGACGGCATTTCGAACACTGTGACGGACAGACAGACAAAGAATTTTCTCATCATAATTCCGCTTTTGACCCTAATTTTTCGAAAACGCTTACGTGATGTGACATTTTCGTTTTCAAATTTTATGCAAGAAAAATACTGATTCTGATTTTCATATCAATTTACGAGCTAAAGCTTGTGATATTACATTATTTTCTGAATCAGTATCATCAATACATCAGATTTTTGGTTCTAGAATATCGTTTTTAAAATTAAGAATAAACTTACTTCATGTTTATGCGTCTATTTTTTGCACTATGCAAATTTTCCTTTACTTTGCTCTTCAAAAAATGTGGGAAGGAAACATTGATGGATGTAAAATATAAAACGAGCTCAAAATTAATCTATATAGGCTTTAGAGATAGTAGATTCGGCTCTATTTTAATTTAAAATTATAAAAAACTATGTTTTTATTCCACATAACAACAAATGAATTTATCACGTAAAATACCATATATAAAATTCCAAAAAACATTACCAAGTACCTACTTTAATTCTTATATGAATACCATATTTTAAAGTGTTTTCCATCGGACACATCGATGTTTAAGAAACGATGCATCGAACTAGACCGATATTTTTCAAAAGACATGATCTGTTCGATATATCGATGTTTTTCATCCGATTCATCGAAAATTGAATAGACCATGTACTCACTTTAAAGATTACACTTGAACTGGGTGGAATAAAGTAAGATAAAGTAAACTAATATACCTAAAAGTTACAGGCAATTGACTGACAATGTTTATAGAAATTTAAAAAAAAAACGATGTATCGAAAAAAATCGATCATTTTTTTTCGATACATCATAAAATATCGATGTTATATCGAAAAATAATCGATTATTGCTTAAATTTTGCTGCTCTTAATGTAGTAGAGCTTTTTAAAAGCCCAAAGAATTTCTGCTTTTTACGTAGAAAAACAAATTAACAAAAACTTAGCTTACTCATTTTATTAAGCAGAACCATAAATTATTATTATACGAATTAATTAAAAATGAAACGGGTGTATTGACCACAATTTTTAATTATCTCAAGCATAATACGTAATTAAAAGCAAAGCAGCCAGTTCTCTGATTATCGATCCAGAACCTTTATCTGGTAAAAAATACAATATCCGAAAACATGACAAGCTTTACTGGATCTCATCAGACCCTTTTTATTTCCTGTGGTCCCAGCCAAAGAGCGGTTCAACGCCTTTATTTCTGTCCAGCACGACTATGCGCCCTCTATAGTAATAAATTGATGGCAATATTTTTTCCGAATGGTAAAATTACACATTTATAATGTAAAAAAAAAAAAAAAAAAAAATGAAATATTAAAGACTGGTCCAGACGGGTACCAGCTTGCGTAAAAGCTTTTCACAGAACCGCAGCCGTAATATTAATAGCTTTCTTGTCAGGATTAACCTGGGTTAAAGGGGTAAAGGTATTACAGAAAAAATCCATTACTTTTCACAGCCACCAAGAGCGTTTTTTTTTTTTGGGTAATAAATATTCCTATTGAAATTGAATTTTTCCCCATATCTCATTAATTTTTAAATCAACTGTGTCTTTTAAATTAAATTTCGATTTCCATCAGTTGTACCGTCCGATCTGATAATGACACCTTCAACTTCAATTCTCTTGATATTTTTCATATTTTCTCTCGTTCCGTTGTCCCCCTTTGCACCTTTAACCTATAAAAGGTAACTTTCCTTTACCTTTAAAAGTTGCTTTATTTGCTTTTGAAGTTGTTCTCATTCAAATTAATTCGAAATTGCCTTTAAAGGAAAAGTTTGTTGCAAAGTTTTTAGATACTTTATGAACTCTCCCCACACACCCTGTGTTTGTGTATATAGGATCGGATGCCCCCTGGCGACTATTTTGGTCACAATTTGAGTTATTATTTTGGAAAAGATTAAACCATAATACCTGATAATTCCAAGGTTTCGATAAATAACAGCTTTCAACAGTTTCAAACTTGTGGACAGGGTGATACGAAAAAAAATAAAATAAATCAATCGGGCCTGCAGCTATTCTCGCTGTAGAATCTTGGTCGGGATTTATTTTTTTTTTTTTTTAGAGGGATTTATAAACAGGACCAACTCTCACTTTCCCAAGGATTATGCAAAAAAAAAAAAAAAAATACACAAAATAAAAAAAGGAGCAAAACAATGGGACTCTGCGGCTATCAAAAGTCGGCTATGATACCCATCCATGCGGCTCTTTTTCTCATTTTTGTATTCTCCTATTTTCTTTTTGCGCAATTTTTCGCCCATTTTTATATTTTTCAAGCCGTAGGCAATCGAAATTGCGGGGATCACATTCTGAAATCCAAGAACGCACCCCACTACCCTATACCACCCTTATTCCATTCCTCGCCCCGCCCCCCGTAGCTCGGTTCAGTGGTTACGGAGTGGGGCAAAGTTCCGAAAATGTTTTGATAGGAAAAATAAAAAAAAAAAACTGGGTGAAAATATGTTTCCAACAATATTTTTTTCTTCCTATTCGATAGTCAAACACAAAAAATAATATATATATATATATATATCCTTCAAGAGTAGGATTCAGGATCCGGCCTCTATGAGACGTACCCTCTTTTAACCCCCTGAAGGCATTTTATGATTTATTTGACTGCAGCAGGAGTGGGGATAAAATAGGGGAAGAGGGGTGTGATTCATACTCCTGCCGGAAATAGAGCGTGCATGTAATGGTCAGGGGAGGGGGGATGAAATAGGGTTATCTGCAGTTTCACTAGGAAGTCAGGGACTTTTCTTATGTGCCAGTAGTGACCATCAGGGCTTCAGATAAGGAAAGGATGCTGCATATCTAGCTGGCGGGCCGCATTAGCAATGCAAATTTTCATGTATAAACCCAGCCGGCTCCACTTTCCGGGGAATCCCCATTGGGCGGTAACCTTCTCTTCTACTACATACATTAACAAAATGTGAGACACCAGATGAAGGAAACTTTTTCGAAAGCAAACGAGATGATGCCAAATGCGCTGCTGCTCATGGGGTCGACTTCAATTCCGTAGTGCATTGCAGTGTGCTAATTAATCGACTGCAAGCACTGCGGGAGTGAAGTTGTCTGATTGAGAAATTCACCTGTCAACTGAAAAATACGCACCCTTCAAAAAAAAAAAAAAAGGAAAAGGATCCAATAACTGATAACAGGTAAGCACCCCCCACCATACCCCCTATTTTTTGATTTATTTCAAAAGTCTCGACTTCTCGACGCATTTGAGACAAATAAGTCTACCCTATAGTATAAAAAAAATGTATGTGCCCCCCTATTTTTTCGGCGCCCTAATTTCGCTTATTTTTATTTTCTATTTTATTTTATGTCATTTCATTCTTTTTTTTTTTTTTTTTTTTTTTGTTGTTCGCTACTGTGGACCACACCTGGGATTTTTTCGGTATGTGCGAATTTATGGCAATTTATTTTCGGATCGATGTTTTATGGCAGCCACGGTGACGGATGATTGAAGAGTCGTTTGGATGATTTTGAACGCTCACAGGGTGACGAATTGGTTTTTTTTTTTTTTTTTTTTGTGTTGGCTCCTACAGATATATATATTATATATATATATAAATAATTTGATTATACTGAAAAAGCTTTCCCAGAACTGCTCCCCCGGGGAGACTTTTGCGGCCATCCTTGAGGTATTGATTTTTAAAGAGATTTTCAGATATATGAAAAGGTTCTGATTTGTTTTGAAAATGCGTTTAAAATGTTTTTTCAGTTGAGGGATAAATTCAAATGTTTGATAAATGGAAACGTGGAATACTCTCTCCTAACCACACAAGAGTAGGTTTAATTTATAGTTATGGGGATAATGTAAATAAATTGCTTTAAAAATAAACAAAAATTAATCATCCGTAATTGTTATGATACAATGGAGCTATCATTTAAATGAGATTTTTTTTCTTACAGGCAAAAGTTAAATTCTCAGAGGCATTAACTCCATTTTTAACACAAAATTTAATGCAAATTCGTTGCTTAATTTTCATATCCATTTTAAAAATCGCACAAAATCGAAAAGAGGCAAAAAGATGATGTTAACAAATCGCTTTGATTACTACTAATGTCCCAAATTATAGAGATTATAAATGAAGGTTCTACCAATCCAACAAAAAAAGAGAAAAGTATTACAATCGGACAACAGATGGCATTGTACGATCAAAAGTCCCCTTTCTTTTTGATCAGGGAGTATGTTTATATAATTTGAATGTCCCTAACTTCTGCAATTTTTGCCTAATTAATTTGAATTCCATCATATTCAAATATACGCGAAAGATGTAAAATTGTCTCCAATTATTTACTTACTTATTTAATTAGGAAATGTTCTTTTACAATAATTTAATATTCTTAATCTTAAAATTTTTTAGGTTAAATTCTAGGCTTATAGAAAATTAGTTTTTCTATTTTACACACTTTTAATGTTTACATTTATTATCTAAGTATCCTTAAAACTATTTAATCGAAGTTATTATTAGCTTAAATTTTAAAAACTCATAAATGGAATTCACATTGTTCTTTGTAAATTTTTAATTACAATATTTATCTTGAAATAATATCATTTGTAATTCACTTCATCGAATTTTGTGTTTTTTGATTTCAAAGTAATAGATTTTTTAGTCCTGATTCTGGTCTTAGTTTTTACGTTTAAAAACAGTGGCGCCACACAAGCTTAATCCACTAATTAAAGTCATGTGAAGCTCTATAAATAAAATCGTTATTGTGTCTCTTGGAAATGAAAATATATTTTCCACCGCTTCATTGATTTCAATTATTACATATTTTATTATTTAATTTTTTTCAGTTATTTAATATCACACAATCAACAATGCATGAGAACTTTTTTGTGTTTCATTTCGATTGTTTATCCATAGAGTTCATAAAACTACAAAACGAGAAATCTGATTTATCAAAAGCTTACACAACAATGGTAAAATTCCCTTTTTTCATTTGGTATAGATATTTTTAAATTATATTTATTTTCAGTTAAATTTATCGAAAACAAACAATGCGATATTTTCGCTATTTCTCCTTAAAGTACGGTTGCCTGCAGCCCTTTACATAGGAATTTAGTTCTGAAAAAAAAACCATTGGATACTTAAAGATCGTGATCTGGCCAGTAAGTTCATTTTAAGTAGCTTTAATGCGATTTCTTTTCAAAATAAAAACCCTTTTCTTTTCGACACGACGATAACGCTCCTAAAAACCCTTGAAATTCGTGTCACGTCCGAAACAACATTCAATTTTTCCTTCCCTTTTTGGATAGTGAGCAATTACATGCACAGAAGAATTACCTCTTTTTTTTCCCTTTTTGTAGGAACAAATAAAATGACTTTTGTTATTAATTAAGTCCGCTCAGAGTGTTGTGATAACGTTAAACAAGAGTATGAGCAGCGAAGAAGCGGGCTCCTTTTTGTAGTCGCGGAGCAAAAACCAATAAATTGAAAAGGTAATTAGAAGAAAAAGAGTGCGCGAACGAGGTCCATTTTCCTTGGGAGATCAGCAACCATTAGGAGATAAATAGCCAGACAACGAGGTGATAAATTTTCAGAGAGGGCCAAATTAAGAGTTCAAAGGGCATCATTAAGGCAATTAAGGCAGCAATTGCATCTAAATTGCTTATTAAATATTAGTCACCTCTAGTGGCATCCTCCGGGGAGATTGCGTAGTCTCATAAGTTGCCCTCCTGATGTTAAGATACATTCAAAATGTATGCTTCCAAAAGGGATAACTTATGCGCAGGTGAAATATGGATATACAGCTATCCCTCGATTTTCACGGCACTTGATTTACACGGTTTTGCTTTTACATCGTTTTTATATTAAAAAATAAAAATAAAAATAATTTCTATATGATATTTCGACTATTTTTCATACTTCTTTTACTTTAATTCGTTTTATTAAAATTTTGATCCATACTCAGATTGGCTTGAAAATTCTCTGCTACATCAAAAGATTTTGGTGCTTTTAACTAGTAGGGCTTGAAAAAAATTGTATTATTTATTATTTTATATGAATAGGTTTCCTTTCGGGTCATAATTGTGAGTCAGTGTAACCTCCGATCTTCAGAAGACGGTAGATGGTGGTCATATTGGGATCATAGTACTTTTAGACTTTACAAAAGCGTTCAATAGTGTCGACAGTATGCTTTTTCTCAACAAATTATGTAGTAAATTCCATTTCAGTTCCACCGCTGTTACTTTTATCAACGGATTTCTTCGTCGACGTTCTCAACAGGTCAAAGTTGGTGATTCCTAGCCTAACTATATTTTATTGAAAAGGGGAGTCCCACAGGGTTCAATTTTCGGGCCTCTTTTATTTTCCCTTTTTATCAATAATTTACCGGCTATGTGAAACACGATGTACATGTATACCTGTCTGTATGCGGTTGATATACGATTATATTGTACTTGACCTCTTAGTTTGGTTGAGGACTATATCGCGAGGATTAACGATGACCTTCATAGGATTAGTGTGAGGATCCCTCATTGCACATATCTAAATACAGCAATTCGCTTCTTGGATGTGATATTTGAAACTTATATAAAACACAGGCTTCTACTATTTTTATTTAAATTAATAAAGATCAAAGGTTTTCTCCTTTTTATTAATTTAAATAAAAATAGTAGCAGTCTACTCTCTTCGTTACTCTCCTCCTACTTACAAAAAGAGATAGAATTCTTAAATTCACGTCGTCACCGTCATCTTTCGAGGCTTTTTTCTCACTTATAATGCTTAGTATGCTTAGTAATATAAATTCTCTTAATTTTCGGGTTACTGCTTCCTAGTACGTTTGTAGGTTATATCTATCATTTGCATTTCCAAATTAGTATATCTACTTTAATTTAATTTAATAGTTTCCTTTATCTTTAATTTACGTGTATTCTTTTTACCACCTTTTGTTTTTAATGAAAATCGGAACTTTGAGGTTTTAGGGAAGCTTTATTTCAAATCTGCTATTCAAATTTAGAAATTCAAGATGACGGATTCAATATGGCGGCGAAAATCTATCGAATTGAACGTATTTTACTGAAAATTAGCACGGTTGTTTTGGGGCCAATAATTTTGAATATTATCAAAATTTGCAAATCAAAAATGGTGGATCCAATATGGCGATCAAAATTTTTCCGATTTCAATGGATTTTAATGAAAATTGGTACGATGATTATTTTAAGGCCACTAATATTTGAATATTATTAAAATTTGAAGATATAAAGGGGTTTTCAGGTTGAAACAATTCCTAGGATATAACAAACTAGAACATTTGAGAAGTGTTTAATTAGTAAGTATTTACCCAACGCCGGGTGAAACCGGGTAACCCAGCTAGAAAATTCCTAAATTCCTAGACTAAACTGTGCATAATTCATTTTAGTCTATTATCGATTTACACGGTTTTCTGAGGAACCTATCTACCGTGTAAATCGAGCGATGGATATATTAAAGCTTTGTATTTAATAGAACGAATCTCCTTTTTGTCATAAAATCTTTGTCTCGTTTTACACGGTTATTTTAATCGTATCTACGAATTTTCTTTATATTCTTAGATTCGATTTACACTTATTTAAACCGATCCTCCTTTTTTATATCTATGTGGTGTCTCATTTTATACGGATTTGATTAGAATAAATAGATTTTATTTCGGCCATAACTCTCTTAGTTTTCATGCTAGAGAGTTCTAGTAACCCTCAGTTTAAAGCTTTTTAAAAATACTTTGAAAAAGGTTCTATGCAATTTTCTCGAAAAATTGACCATTTTTCCGTTATTTGACGTTGAATTTTAAAAAATTTTCGTTCAAATAATGTATTCAACCTTCAATAAATCATTACTCGGTTTGTATTAGGCCTACAATCAATTAAAAGGCACCAATCTCTTTGTTTTTTTATAAGCTCCATTTTTGGTTCGTACACTTTTGTTGATAAAATGAATAGTTTTTGAGTTATTCATAAAAAATCGATTAAAAACGTGGTTTTTTTTCACGAAAAATGCCAATTTTCAATCGCGTATAACTCGAAAACTATTGAGTTTTCAAAAAAAATGCTAAGAACAATTTTTGCTTAAAATTTGTTCCTCTATCGATTTCCGTGGTTATTTTCCACAAAAAAATTTTCACCCCCTAGTTGGGGTGTAACTCACCCCCAGGGAAAAAGCACACATCGGGATAGGGTAAATTTTGCTTTTTGAGGTATTCCCTACATGCTGTCAAAATTTCATTAAAATCGATGCATGCTCAAAAAATTCGGAGGTAATACCTCTTTTTTACCTTGGTAGCCTGGACTAGTCTCATTTTATACGGATTTGATTAGAATAAATAGATTTTCTTGGAACGTATCTATCGTGTAAATGAAGGGATGGGCGTGCAATATGATGTTTCGGGGAAGATAGGAACTCTAGGGTGCCCTTATGAATAAATTACCGAAATAAATCAATGTAGTTTACAACTATGTTGTGTCTCACACTAGGACTTCTGCCCCACTATTTATTTAGACCTCTTCCGGTTTTCTGGAAAACGCCTCTACCTGTCCAAATCCACCTGACGAAAGTAATAAAAGCGAAGCGCTCTCTGGGGTGGAATAAAGTGCTTATCTCACTTTGAAATAGTGTGACAAAACAATAAAACGATAGTGTTGCAAACGCCAACTGGTTGCACCTTAAATATCCCGGGGACCGCAGACTGTAGCAGTCTGGATTGTCTGGGAAGAAAGTTAATAGGAGCTAAACGGGCGGAACAAAGCAGGATAGAACGCCGGCCATAGAAGTCCCCGGGTGCTGTTTGCTATTGCTACCCCCTCGGTGCTGGAAAAGTGCATAAGCCACCTCTCACAGACTCCGACAGTCCTGTGCAGCTTTGAGAAATGAAAGAATTCTGTTGCACTGGCTGGAGCAATTTGTTTTATAGTACACCTGGGCGAATTGCAGCCACCCATAGTCATCAGGAGGGCAGAAAGGGAATCTTTCCAGGTGAAGCAGAGTGTATGAGATGGTTCTGCACTATCATGCATATGCTATATAAAATTAAGGACCGGCTCTAGGACAACAGCCACTGGGCACACCAGAACACCAGAACACCAGGACACCAGGCTCGATGCAACCAACAAAGCCGAGGTGCTTCAATAAGATTTTAGGTTTTATACCCGTAACCATTCGGTGGACAAGGAACATAAAAATAAAAACTGATATAACAAATATAAAACCACTCTTCTCCCAGGGGGTTTAGCACTCTGGATGGTTCAGATTGTTCGCTATGTACTCACCACCACATGGTTAGGGCGGGGGGCGGAGCTGACGGGCCATGTTCAAACTAATAAATTCGCTGGTAAAGAAGCACTTCATTTTTACGTTCAGCGGAGCACTCGAGGCGAGCCATAGAAGAGGGAGTCAGTCGTAAGGATTGTGATATTAGGACCACCAGTCCTGAGGGTTTACAAGCTATTTACGCAAAAAGCTGGGCAAAAAAGACGACTAGTGAGGAGGTGCTGCTAAAGGGGTTGGAAAAACGAGAGAAATCTTTTCTCCAGAAAACTTATGTTTCACAGAAAAAAGGGGTTAATATCGCCAGACAGCCCGCCCGCACGTACAACACAAGACTTGTACAAGGTAAGGGTAAGTTCTAGCGCTCGAGCTGAGGAAAAACCTCTTTTAATTTGCTCAAGGATTTTTCCGTTTTTTTTGGTCTAGTCTAGCATAGCCGTCGTCATCCTCGTCCTCGTCCTCATCGTCGTCGTCGTCGACACTTGCCGCCGAGTATTTTATGAGAGTTTTTAAATAAAAATTCCATTTGACGCGGTGGGAGAAATTGCAAAGCACCAACCCGAGAGTGTTGGGGACAAATGTAAACAGCAGAGGAGGAGCTGTACGCCCCCACATTAAGAATCTAATTAAAAAAAGGATTCAATGACGCTTCAAGGACTCTCAGATTTATGAGAAGTTCCCTGCGTCAGAATAATCATTTTTAGCTTCTTTCAGACTTGTTGACTTGAGACAGTCTCATAATTTTTGTAGAAGATTCTTATTAAAATAAGGAAGGAACGTTTTTTTTAACATTTCTTGTAATTGACCCTATGTCAGAAAGTGCATTCTTTTTAAATGGTAGCTGATGAAATGAAAGGGAATTTTTGATGTAGAAATAAACATTCAGACTCAATGGTTTATTTTATGATTTAGGAGATATGCTTTAAACGTTATACACTTTAAAAGTAAAAGAAATTGCATGCAAAAATAAGCATGTAACATAATTTTGATCTATGGTATAAAATATACAAAAATAAATTTTAAATATATTAAATAACAAGATTAAACAACAAAAAAGGATATATTTGAATCTAAAGTTGAACATGCAATACGGCGATCTAAACTAAAATTTAAAGTATTTTAGGCAAGTCAGAAATTCAAAAATATACTAAAAAGATTGTAAAATGTTCGCTAGATCGTTCTCATGTAAAAAAAAATAATGAATATAAAGAAAAAGGTCATAAAGTCATATAGAAGTAAAAAAACGATAACAACATGAATTAGAAGAACTCTAATTTTTCTGGTGAACTTTTTGAGAATGTGTTTTAAGTAGACAACTGTGCTAAAAGGGCCAAAGTATGATAATACAATTAAGGACTACTTAGATAAATATGTTGAGTCATTGATCTGTGATGACCTTTATTACTGGATTTTTCAAACTTTTGCTTGTTAAATTTTGATAAGAGTAAGAAAGAATCGATCCTCTCTTTTGGGATTTACTTCAATTCAAGAAGTGGTTCTGCTCCCTTCTCGCTGAATATAATTTCTATGACCAATTATCGTGGTGTCTCAATTATGAAGACAATTCCTAAATTGATAGATTATTTAATAAAAACAGTTGAAGGAGCTCATAGTGTCAGAACAACAATGGATTTGATGGGTTTTCTTATATAATATATAATCGTAACAAATATTTAAGAATAGATAACTTCATATATAAAGAAATTCAAGTGTCTTCACGGGTTCCTCTAGGTAGTCATCTAGGACCTTTACTCTTTATGATATTCCTTATTAATGATATTTCCGAAATCTTTACGGAGACTACCAAATATGCTTAATTTTCGTCGATGACCTTAAATTATATATCAGAATTAGTTCCAATATTAATTGCCTCACACTACAGGGTGATCATGATAAACTCTCGATCTGGTGTTCGAAAAATAATATTCAGTTAAATATATCTGTGCAAAATTATGTAATTTCAACGAAATTCTTACCCGATCTCCTATGATTACTCGATTGGTAGCGTTCCTATTAACAGAATCAACCCAGTTAGTGACTTATGGATCATATTTGACAAAAAATTTTAGTTTACACCGCATATAGAGCTGATTTCCAAAGCTTACCGGTATTTTGGATTCCTTAAGCATAACTCTACGGATTTTAAGAACGTTCATACTCTAAAAATCTTTTATTTATCCTTAGTATGATCTATATTAGAATATGCATCAATTATTTGGTGCCCTTATTACAGAACTCATCTAAACTCATATAAAAAAGCTTTCAAAAGATTTGCTATGTATAGTGCAAGCTAAATTTTCATTATCATAATATGCTATCTTATAAAAGTAGATGTTTTCTTCTCGGAATATCTGAACTAAAATTACGATGTGAAGTTATTATATTTGGGTTGCATTTATAAAACATATAGTATCAAATCACCTGAGTAAACTTATTTATATTCCCCTGAAAGGCCTATTTGCTTAAAGACATAGAACTATAATAATTATTTATCCAGTACAATTTTTTTCCCATGGTATGTATTAGCATGTCAAATCCCTACCATCTGTGAAAAGTAACGTACAAGCTGGTATTTGTTCATAACACTAAAGTTGATGTTCTAGTCTGTAAGATAATTGTTAACCGTAGACATATATACCATTAAACAAACAAATAAGTCATTTCGCAGGGTTTTATCCATTAATATACCTAAAATCTCTGATGTACCTCAAGGTAGTAATTTGAGACCTTTACTATTTATAATTGTGTTTATCTTCTATTATATTACTATACAATTTTCACCGCAACCAGTAACATTTTGACTAAAGATTTATTTTTATTCACCAGTTATTTCTTTCTAAAGGGAAAAATCGTATTTTCTTCATATTTGTTGACACCTATAAAAAGTTCCATGGTCAAAAAAGAGTTCGTAAAAGTATTAGAAGTCCCTAAAACCCTTTCACGTTCCCAACTTTAACCAAAAACCAAACAGATTCCTTTTTAGCCACCGGAAAAAAAAAATCCGTAAATCTGAATGTCCTTTGTCATATAATGGTGAACCGATCTATTTTTCACCATCCGTGCTCCATGTCACGCAGTTTCAACAGTTCGGCAGTCGTTGGGCACCACCTGGTCGCCCTGCAAAACTTTCCCCAAGCCAAAGTTTCCCTTTATACAATACGAAACCAGAAGGAAAGGAGTCAAGCTGTTCTCTATGCGGTGGGATTCCTTCAGGAGTTTCGGATAAACGTGGGAAAATCGGGGGGAGGTTAGGGAGACAGGACAGAACAGAGCAGAGTCTGCAAATGGCGTGTGGGAACTCCTGTAGAGGAATTCATTACCACAGGAATTCCAAAATGTTCCCGAAACGAAAATCAGATGAGAACTCTTGAAAGTTTTTAATTTTTGCCTCTGTTCGGAAAACTTTTGAAGGAAATGTTGATAGACACGGGACTTGCTAAGTTTTCGTCCCCACAAAATCCCTATATAAGATGTTTTCGCAAACTGCGAAGTTCTTTCTTAGAGATTATTCTACAGCTCGTCAAGATTTTTTTTTTGCATAGTTCCTTGTGGAACGATGGATGAAATTTGATTATCTACAGATTTCCTGGAATGCTGAAAAGTGTTAAGTATTTTCTAAAGCGACCAATGAATGGTTTTCACGGATATATTCAAACTTCCGACACAAATCGGAGAAAATCTCTTACCATTTTCCCAGCCAATGCTCAATGCTAACAGCCCTTTTAAAGGGAGCTGTTGAAGGGAAGATTGCGCAAAGGTTTCCGGACGACCATTGATTCTGATTCTTATTCTGCACCGGGATAAAGTTCCAATGCACGAGTGGATCTCGCTGGAGGACATCCTCTTCCTAGCACCGGGAAAACGCAAAAAAGAAACTCCCGGGAAATTGTCGTACTATTGAACGACTTTTAGTTTTAAATACACCCGATTCGAAGGATTTTCGGGATTTGTCGCCTTTAATCTAGAGGCTAGAAGATAACACGTCCAGTTTAAGGGTCTATCGAACACCCCCTGGACCAGGATTTAATCCTCACAACAAGTTTGAACGAGGAGGGCTGAGTGCTGAGAGTCCCGGCGACAAATAAGGAAAACTTTTTATCAGTTAATCAGATACGATCCGATTAGAAGGGAATCGGTCGATTTCGCGCCCGACCGGAATTTAATTGTACTGACCGAATCGGGTGCGGGCAAGGACACGTCACGACACAGTCAGGATGGCTGGTCTAATCTGGATGTATGCCATCGATTCCCAGGATTCGAAATTGACCCACTTCAGTCCTACCTCCACCCCCTTTCAAACCCTAATATGAGTCATGTCGTCCACAAGAATGTTATTTTCAGCCTATACAAATTTGGGACCCTAAAACAACGTGTTACGCCCCATTTCCTGGCACAAGGGCAAGTATTCACGCTCTAAATATATTAAGTTGTGTACAGGGTGACACGATTGAAAGTTTTAACAACAAAAAACCTATATTCCACGAGGGGAGGAGGATGAATCAGGGACGATTTGGCCGGGAAACAACTAAGCCCCTCCTTGGGCGGGGGGAAGCTTGAAGAACGTAAAAAGGTCGATAAGCTGCTGAGGAGGATTCAGGACAAAGGGGTGGTGCACATCTGATGTCTTGAGATACTTATGGGGTTTTTGGACGGATTTCTTAACAAAGAATTAAGGTCGCTTACAGGATAACAGAGGAGAGGGTGGCCGAAGAGATTGCTCCTTGTCACTCAAAGCTTCAGCGCAGGGGAGACTGGGTCAGGGCACTGGATGGATTTATTTTTAGCTTAAGGGCAGACAAAAGCAAACAGTTTCCTCTTGGGGGAAATAATTTCAAATTAAAAGAAAAGGAACGGAATTGATGCCAAGGAGATCTGCTGCGTAAAGCAATTAGACGTTGCAGTGCCTCGAGACAGGCAACAGAGGGTTTTTTACCTTTTTTTTTTAAATGGGTGGGGGGGAGGAGGGATAAAAGGAAAAATGGTCCAGGAGAAACTAATTCTACATCTCGAAAATTGAAATCCTGCTGAAATCTTCAATTTTATTAAAGAAAATAGAAAGTACGGTTGTCTGCAGCTACTTATAAGAAAATGTTTCCTTTATTGCATTACTCTAAATTTAGCTGCAGACAACTTTCAAATATTTTTTTTAAGAAAACTTCCCTAGATATTCCTCAAATTGCACGGCACTTGAATTACACGGTTTCACTTTTACACTTTTTTTAAATTTTAAGTAGACATATTGAACGCAATTCTTCCACAAACTCGATTTATTATTTAAGGTTCCTTTTACGTACATGTTAATAATGGCAAATGTTAAAGGAAATGATGAAAGATTTTATTTGATAACATTTTATTACATATTATATCCCAATTATGAAAATAAAAAAAAAATGAGCATATGGATTCAAAAACAAAAAAGTATTTATTATGTAGCATCTTTTACATATTTTTGTTTTTTGTTTATTATGAAACATTTATTACATTTTATTTGTTTCTCATTTTAATAAACGAATTTAATTCTTACGTAGCGTAGGAAATTTTGAACTTTTAATATTTTACATAAATCATAGAGCTTTGAGGATTAATCCTCTATTTCTAACTTACGTACGAAGTGTAAGAATTAGTTGACTAGGAAATTATTTATTCTAATGTATATTCTGACTCTCGTACTGAATCAACAATTGGAAAATTTAGATGTTCTATAAAAAACGTAAAAACCTCTAGTGTAAAAATGCATTTCGTACGAATACGAAATTCAGAACCCTTAGTATTCAGTAGAACCAATCTTCATTTGGTTATAAAATCTTTGTCTCACTAAACACGGTATTTTTTAATGCGATTTATACGGTCTAAAGCAGATTGAAACCTGTCTTCATTTTTTATATGTATGTGGTATCTCGTTTTACACGGTTTCGACTAACACGATTTTTCTTGGAACGTGTATCTACCGTGTAAATTAAGAAATGGATGTATTATACTTTTCTACCAAAATGTGTGTCCGAAAAGCAGATGCGAGCCACTTTTATAGGATATTTTCCGTAGATTGCAAATCCGGAAATAAAAATATTCATATCATGTTTTCGAAAAAAATAGAGTCAATCTAAAAAGGAAAATTAAATCCTTACTTATAGCAATATAATAAGTTTGTTTTAGTAATCGAACGAAGGTGCCCAAATCTTTGCCGAAATCGTTTTCATCAATTAAAGATTATTTGTATAATTTAAATTTTGGAAAATAAAGGCAACTACCAAAACAAAAATTCCTCCATGAGATTTTAAACAAGCAAACTTTACTTAATTGGGAAGACGAATTAAAAAAGTTTTTGTTCTGGATAAAATTCAACTACTTTAGAACTGAAAACACGAAATTTTCTCTCGAAAGTTTAATCTTCGTTTGTTAATAAAATAAAATGAATAAATTGCTTCTTTAAGTATGAGGTAATAGTTTAAAAAGAATTTTTTTTTTATTTAAATATTGAATTACTTTCTTATATTTGGGTTTTCATTCTAGAATTTCAGAATAATTTTTTTTATCAAAATCCAATTATTTAAAAGTTATCCAACTAATGTAAAATATGTCAACCTATTTTTTTTGTTGGTGTAGGATTTTAACTTTAATTTTTTTTTTCTAAATAAATGTCTTAACTCGATCGATGGAGGGAAAAAAATGAAAAATTAATAAAGTTACCAATATGTTCGATCAGTTTTTACGAAGACAACCATATATATTTACTATAAAAAGAGCTCTTACCATCCCAAATATTTGATATAAATTCAAAGCTTTAGCTCTATGAGGGTAGAAACTACATTAAACCCAGAAATGGAATTTTCCCGCTCTATCGGATCAGGTTCTCGCAGGGTCACCATAAGTACTATTTTTCCTGAAAGTTTCAACCTTCATTTTTTGCGATACTCCTGAGTAGTATACGACAAAATCCGTTTACTGGTTACATTCCCTCGTAAGTTTAAATCCTCTTTAGATTTGCAGCGACCACATTCTGCTCTAAATCCTGAAGTAAATAAAAAGACCACATACAGAAATTGCTACAAAGATTTGCTTGCAAATTGCTTTCCTTTGCTAAACTGGGGAAAAATAAAAAAATTAAAAAAAATCCTTTCTCCCACATCGATCTTTTCAATAAAATAATAAATCTTTCTCTACGTTCTCTGGTCGGTGAAAAGATTCTCTCACATTTTTCAGACCCATTGAGTGCTATCCCTTTGCACTTCATAAATTTTCACCAATTTTTTTTTTTTTTTTGGTATGAGTAGCTGCTACCATCAAGTTGTAGACTCCAATTCCGTAGCAGATAAAAGGTGATTTATGCGAAAGAGGGCAAATAATTAAGGAATACTGCAAAGGAGGGGGTGGGAGGGGGTAGACAATAAGAAAACTCATCGAGATGGGAAGGTGTTTTGTATCTGCTCCTGGTTTTTGTCGCGCTAACTTGTTTTTGTCATTGTGTGCCTTAAAGAACCATTATTTAGCTGGTACTGTCAGTAAAAGCAGCTTTACTTCATCCCACTTCTGAAAATGGTGCAAATTTTTCTTTTCAGGTGATTCTGGTGGCGGTTTCGGGATGGTGGACCATCATCCCCTGGACGGAAGCAGCTCTGGAGGCGATAAGAAGCAGCAGCACACCGACGATAGCTTTTCGGGGGGTCATCATAAACCCCTCCCGGTAATCGTTTACATCCATGGGGAATCGTACGAGTGGAACTCGGGAAATCCCTACGACGGATCCGTTCTAGCAGCTCACGGCCATATTATTGTAGTTACCATAAATTTTCGATTGGGAATTCTCGGTGAGTAAAAACGCAACTTCCGAACTGCACAGAGCACGGTGGGGCCACGATGGAGCGCCTCTTTAAGCGCCCACGGTCGGTTGGGCTAATGGAGCCCAGCCTAGGGCCTTTTCGGCAGTTGATTTTCAGAGTACAGGGCAAAACCCTTGGACAAACACAGTTGCAGCATGCAAATTTAATCAGGTACGCCCCCAGGGAGGCAGTAAATCCAACCGAGAGTTGTTAATCAAGCGGTGGGCGCCTCCTGCATACTCCTTCCCAGGGCCGCACCCGCTGAATTAAACTAGTGGTGTGGAGGAGGGGCACTGATCCAAAATTTCTACTGTTGACGTATCGCTCCCCACATAAATTTCAAATTTCCGCCAAGAGTTGAACAAATAAATGTGGAAAATAATTTTTTTTAATTTTTTACTTTTACTTATAGATTCTGTTCATCACATAAACGAAAACACCACTCTGAAACATGCAGTATGTTTTTTGGAAGTTTTATTTAAAATTGTTTAACTACCAGATAAAACTTGGGTCTTTCAAAGACTTTGAAATAGAATATCGCATTAATGAGAATTTTTTCAGTAAAAGCATTTAAATTATTTCCGAGAATCCAGCGTTTTGAAGGTAAATTTGTAACAAAATGTTTATGAAAACAAAAAACTCGGTATATTTAGCCTAGAGATAATAAAAATCCATCTTGATTTTTTAGAAAATAGATTTTTCTTTAAGGGAAAAAATACCAACAAAATAAAAATCATATTAAAAGGATTTCTATTCAACAAAGAATTATTGTCCTAACTTTTTGAAACACTACA
This sequence comes from Dysmachus trigonus, assembly GCA_949715965.1. NCBI lineage: Eukaryota > Metazoa > Arthropoda > Insecta > Diptera > Asilidae > Dysmachus > Dysmachus trigonus. The sequence goes on from OX454321.1 coordinate 80,546,287, forward strand.
ACATTAAGGTATTTTTTGTCATTTAAATCGATATTTTGCAAATTTAAGGTCGTTGTTACTTTTTAATGGGTCTATGAGACCCATGCCTGAATTTTAAGCAATATTTATGATAATTAGTATATGTACAAGGGATGGTCCAAAAGTAATGATGACTAAAATAACACATGTGGTTTAAAAATGAAATGAATTTTTGTGCATAAACTCCTAACAAATCAATGCACTTAAACCATTTTTTCTAAACCCCGAATACCCTTCGAAAAATAATTGTTATGTGGATCCTCGCAAAATGCCCCTATCTTGCTATCGTCATCAAATTTCTTTCAGGGCTGTTTTTTTAGCCGAGGATCTACATCTACACTGTGACTAGATCTAGACAATAACGTGGGTTTGTTTTAGCAGTTCGAAGCCTTCTTCACGGATGGCAGCCATAGCAACTTCGGTTATGTGAGCGAGTGCGTTGTCCTGGTGGAACAAAACTACCTGTCGCAATGTTTCCCGACTGTTCAAATGAATGTATCTCATAACGCGCTATTTATATGATTTTTTAATGTTTAACTAATGAGGGTATGATAAACCCAAGTCAGTTTTTTTCTTTTCATTGTTTGCATTAGAAATAATCACTTATCAGTACTTTACTGGCTAGTTTTCGCGATTTTTAATACGTATGTATGCGTTTATTAATATCCTTAGGATATAAAACCTGTACAAATAGCGTTTTTTTTTTTAACATGCCGAAACAAACATATTTAGGTCCAACTTGTATCTTTCAAAATGAATAAATTTGAGGACGTTTCTCCAAAAATTAAATTCTGTAACTGATGAACTGAAACGGACGCTTATTTAATCATTTCCTATATAAATAAATAATCTAATTTGAGTCTTCTATTACTTTTGTGTTGAGTTTTCATAGGTTAAAAAATATATAAAGTAAAATTCGAAATTACTAAACAATGTAAAAATATTTCACAGGAAATATAAAAGTTGGTATCTCATACTGAATTAAGGAAGTTTCACTTCATCTTTAAAAAAAATTATTTATTTTTTAAGCATATCTTCACTGTGGTATTTTTAATTTTTATTTTTATTTTATAGATATAATATTCAAATAAATCTCAAACCAATTAACAAACGTTTACGCCATAAAATTCAACCACATATGATGAAAAAGTCGAATATTTGATCAGAACTTATAGAAGATAATACCAACATTTTTTGCTGGTTTCTTAAAATCAGTGGCGGCTCGTCAGAGGAGGCAGAGGAGGCAGTACCTCCTCTATCAAGTTTTAAATTTAAAAAAAAATGCTGTGATAACAAACACTTTATTTCATGCCCAAATCAAAAGAAATCATTTCAAATAAAAATATTTTGTGTAGACTCTGGTAATATTGGAATTGCTAATATGGCAATAACTGGTGGTAAATTTTAGGAAGAATTCTGTGTGTGCGCGACAGAGGAGGCAATTTTCCGGCGGTTTATAGAAGAAAGAAACCGCGATGAGACACACATAGAAATTCGTGACGTCTATGGCTCAAAACATATGGGCGAACTCAAAGCGAAGAATTCTGTGTGTGCGTGACAGAGGAGGCAATTCTCAGGCGGTTTTTTCAGGGAATTTTTATTTTGAAATGTAGAGGAGACAACGGTAGTATAGGTGGTTGTCACTGTTTGTGGCGGGCGTGGTGCCACAAACTAAATTTTTAGATTCTCTGCCTCCCCTATCTAGGAGACCACGAGCCGCCACTGCTTAAAATCCCCGTATTTTTCATAAATAATACCAGGATTTTGCACTATCCGAAAATACATACAAAAATTCAATTGGATTTTAAAAACCATAATTGAGGATGCTATCAGTTGATTATTATGAATGCTATAAATTTAAAGAATGTTTCCTATTTGTTTAACCCCAAATAACATATTTAAAAACAATTTATTCGTAAGAAATTATGTCTTAAAGTATGTTCTTTTAAAATACTTTAATAAATCATACCTAGAAATTTTTCACTGCTATATTATGGTCTAAATTCTTGTTGGTGAATTTATATCAAAATTTTTCTCTCAAAAACTAAATAAATCTATCTCAAAATTAATTGAATCATTTTTAAAAGCTGTCTAAAGTAAAAATTCCAAAAATTCATTTTCTTCAGTCGTTCTCAAGCGAATATCATCTTACAAGATTGATTTCCAGATGGTGCTCTATTTCTAAGATAGTAAAAATTTTATTTAGTATACAAACCGATTTATGATTATTTGTGTTTATGAAAATCCCCTCCACAAATCGCTGTGACCTCAGTAAGAATTATATTACAAAACTGCATGATTCGTTGGTCCCTCGCTAGAGACAAAAGGTTCTCTCTAGAAAAACGGGGATGCCATTCCCCAGGGATATCCTATATATCGTGCGGAGCGACGTTATTTCGTTTTAAAAATTTATCGTGCGTCCAGCACTGGGATATTTTGTTGTTGGTCGACAAAAAGGGAAAATACTGTCCGGATACAGCCGCCCTCTAGTGTCAGATAGCATAATGTCCCTTCCACGGCAATATTTTTCCTCGGAAAAAACAAAGAGCCATTTTCCATGAAAGATCTTCGTGCCGCCGGGAAATCCTGTGGCAACGCGGGAGAGTATCAAAAAATAAAAAAAAAAAAGACGGACCATATCTAAAACTCCGGTGGGGGTATTTCTTCTTGTGTATAAAATAAAGGCAGTGGAGTCCTTCTCATTCTCGTCCTCCGCGACCGCCGCCGGAGTGAGTGATTCCAATAAGAAGGCAACAAATTGAGGATATCAATAACCCCGAGCCAGAGTCGGGAGTCCCTACATCTCCTGCTGGAATGACTTTATTATTCCGAACATACATTTGAATGGTACAACAAGATGAATACCGGACGGGCGTGGAAGACCCGCGCCCCACATCCGGATGCTGCGGGCACAATTTCCATACTGCGGCCCTCTCGAAGGGCAATCAATCTTCGGGGACCCGGGTCTCTCTAGCCGGAGCAGAATTGTTTTGAGCTTATGTGACAATTTATCCGGCACGCGAGATTTATTGGGATCGAATCCGTGTCTCGCACTAGTCCACATTTAAAAATTTCCCCATACCATCTTTCCTCTAAATCCAAGATATGCCCGGGATTCGGGATTGGGATCATTGTGATACATGACCCTCTTCTATACCCCCGTACTCATGCAAAGCAGGAGCGGTAAAATAGTGCCAGACACAACATAGAATATAATGGGTCAAGGGAATAAAAGTACACCGTCGGGAGTTTTTCGTTTTAAAATATTAAACACTGTATTGATGTATGTTAAAAACCTGGAATTTTGTTTTAAGGACAAACTCTCAGATGTTTAAATTCAACATGAACCTAAGCTGAAAACATATATTCTCTAAAAGTTTAGGAATTTGCTACTAAAATCTACTACAAGTAAGAAAATAAAAGCAAATAAAACTTTCTAACTTACAGGTTTTTTCAGAAAACTTTTTGATTTATAAAAATGTGACCTATAATAAAAATTGTTATAGAATTCCGATGACGTTGGAAATTTATACAGACCTTTAAATCATTATTCTCAATGAAATATCAAAAATCCCGATTGATCGGGCCTGTACTAAAAATTTTATTCAAGATCAAAGATGCAAAAAATGGTTTTTCAAATATATCTCTTAAACGGTGAGTTTTTTCAAAAAAATAGTTCATATAAGATTTATAGAGGATGTGATTCTCTACAAAAAAGATCTTTACACTTTTTTTCGTATAAATGATTATTCGTGAGTTATCACAATTTAAAAAATTGCAAAACTCATATTTTTCAAATGGGCAATTTTGGTATTTTACAAATTTAATTTATATATTAAACATTGATTTCAATTTTGTTCAAATATTCTTCAATTCAATCATTGGATTTTAAAAACCATAATTTAAGAAGCTATCCATTAATGTTATAAAAATTGTGGACAGATGATTTGTTCATTAAGAAAGCTTAAAATTTAAAGAATGTTTTCTATTTTTAGGGTTCCGTAGCCAAATGGCAAAAAACGGAACCCTTATAGATTCGTCATGTCTGTCTGTCTGTCCGTCCGTATGTCACAGCCACTTTTTTCCGAAACTATAAGAACTATACTGTTGAAACTTGGTAAGTAGATGTATTCTGTGAACCGCATTAAGATTTTCACACAAAAATAGAAAAAAAGCGGCCAAGTGCGAGTCCCTATACTTAGAACTGAAACTCAAAATTTTTTTTTCATCAAACCCATACGTGTGGGGTATCTATGGATAGGTCTTCAAAAATGATATTGAGGTTTCTAATATCATTTTTTTCTAAACTGAATAGTTTGCGCGAGAGACACTTCCAAAGTGGTCAAGTTTGTGCTAAATCCCATCATTTAGGTACCTAATTATAATGTTTACTTATCAATAACTTAATTTAAAAAAAAAATATACTATTATTAAAAGATCGATCAAAGTTACAAAAAACTACAAGAAATTTTTATATTACGTTACTTGCTGCTACGGAACCCTTCATGGGCGAGTCCGACTCGCACTTGGCCGCTTTTTTTAAACTCAAATAACACATTAAAAAAAATAGAGTCGTAGGAAATTATCTCTTAAAGTATGAGCTTTTAAAATTCGTTAATAAATCATACGAAGAATTTGTTCATTGCTATTTATAGTCTAAAGAATAATTTTACAAATCCTTGGTGAATTTATATCAGACTTTATTTCATTTTTTCAAAAGTGCCATAAAACCATATATAAATATCCATAAATTTCTTAGAAAAGTTAGTTATCCCTTAATACGTTTTTATTTCTTTTTTCTAGAGATGCGCTTCATTCTCACGTTTACAACAGAATTCAATTTCCTCAAAAAACAAATTTATGGAAATTTAAAGTGAATAGAACTTGGTAAAAAAGTTCTGTAAATTAAATTCCTCTGAATTTTATTTGGAAGTTATACTTTGAAATTCATCCTTCTAGAGTTACTATATTTAAAAAAATAATAAAAATAAAATAAAAATAAAATAAAATAATCATAATGCGATCTTATTTCGTATCTTCAAAAAATATGGTATTCAAAATTCACTTAAAATTTGATTTCATATTTGAACACCTTCTTTTATGATAACATCACAATTTTACTCCCAAATTTGAGTGCTTAAAAGCGTCATTATTTTTATAAGACAAGGCCCTAGCCACACCGTGAGAACTGTATTATAATACAGTCAAAACACTTACCCACCGTGCAACACCCCTACACCACCCCAGCCCGCTCAGCCAGGATGATTTAAAAATGATATGCATGTTTTTTTTTTGTGTTTTTTCCCTGCAGGTTTTTTAAAAACAGGCGGAAAAGGAAGTGCCCAGGGAAACTTCGGCTTAATGGACTTGGTCGCCGGCCTGCACTGGCTCAGGGAGAATCTCCCGGCGTTCGGCGGCGATCCAGACAGCATAACCCTAATGGGGCACGGGACTGGGGCTGCACTGGCCAATATCTTAGTCGTTTCACCCGTCGCCAGTGGTAAGTTATCATGAAAGTTTAAGTTTTAAATTTCAGTGCTTTTTACCCGACTGCAACGAACCCAAGAAAAAAAAAAAAAGGATTATGAAATTAGTTCTATATATTGTTTGGACAAATTTCGCATATTGAACAGATTTGAAAAATTAAGTTATTAATCGATTGGTCTTTGTATCACAGGTAATAAAAGATAAAAAAAAAAAAAAAGAGTTAATAATTTAAATGTAGGGGTCGTGAGGAACCATTTTTATTCATGAGGAAAAAAATATATTAATCCAATAGTTATGGGTGTCAAATTAAAGATCTTTAAGCGAAATACGTCGACTACTCACTTTTATTCAGCCACTTATTCAGCTATTGCGTGTTACGGAAGGCAGTCAAAGCGTTAAAAAAACTACTTTAAAATTATATGAAACGTATGTATTAAATAATCATATCTAAAATTGTTTAAAAAAAGTAGTAATAGTTTAGTATGATTTAATAATGAAAGAATATTAAACAATTATTAAATAAAAAGTTAAAATAACTTAAATCCGTCGTCGTAAAACAAGTTGAAAAGTACTTTTAATAAATGATAAAAAAAATGATACAAAATATTTACAAATCAAAACATAAAATAGTATTTTTCCCTTATATTTAATTACTGGAGGACTTGAGTACTGAAATTTGACAGTTGCGCTCGGAAAAAAAATCTGAGTCCGTTCAAATTTTGATCGCTTGGACTAGACTCAAATTTTGAGTTAACAAACTCAGACCCAAAGCTGTAAAATAATGCATTACTCTAGGAATGCATTGCCATACTCAGTACTACCAAAAGTAATGCAAGTAACACAAATGACCAGTATCATTACCAAAAGTATTACCATTAACATTACAATTACCAATGCATTATTTGCAAGTAAGACAAATTACCAACCAAATTAATTTAATTACGATTACCAAGTAAAGTAAAAGCTGTTAGCCAATGCTAGGTAATGCAGAGTATAATTCCATTCAATGCTAAGTAATGCTTCTGAAGTACGGTAATGGTGAAGTACCAATACCATTACTTGGTAGTGGTAATTACATTTTATGAAGTACCAATACTGGTGGTAATGGTATTGGTAATTCGTCTTACTTGCATTATTTGAACTTGAGTCGACACAAGCTTTAAATTGAATAGGCTAGAATTTTAATGCTTCTTAAACTTAATGAAAGCGAACCAAATATTGGGCGAGCTCAGTTTTTAAATTAAGCGGTCATTAAGCAGATCGTAGTATTTGAGTCCTCTTTTGTAACTTTTTTTATCTTTCCATGTTTTCATGTTAACATTATTGGTTTTACTTTTCTTCTTCTTTTAACTTTCACTTTTTTTTTAGTTCTCCAACTTCTCGTCGTTATCATTTTTGTTCAGTGTGTTTTCGTACCGAAGGGTTTTTCTGCCTTCTGAGGTAAATCTCACCCATGGGGTGTTCCCGGGGAACTATTGGGTATAATTTAGCTGATATGCCCCCTGACATGGGAAGGGTTCCGGGAATGCCAAGGAGGAGAATGCTTGCGACATACATGCGGCAGCTCATGAAAATTTCATTAGGTAAAGACTTTCTCTATTACGGAGCCGGATCCATGAACGTCAGCAGTATCCGAACCTCTAAATTTTGCATGAAAATCCCCGAAAAACGTTAGGAATATTATCCACAGGCGGCGCATGGTGCGGTAAATTTTATCCCAGATGAAAGGGGGCAAAGTGAAAAAGTCCTAGACCTTCTGCGGAAAATTCATGATGAGTATAGGTACCTCTGACTTTTTCTAGCCGCACCCACATTTTGATCCCATCTCTTCTCCAATAACCATGTTTTTTGTCAACAGACAAAACTGCACCCCCTGTTCCCTTTCTCGCCCGTCGCGTTGGCAGGATTGTTTCCAGACTGGTAACAATGTAGCAATTTAATAAACATCACCATTTTGAATATTCCCTATTCCTGGCTTTTTGGGGGACTTTTGAATTTCCTGGAATTGCCAGGATATTGTCACCGCGCACTCTGGTGACGGAACACTGGATTAGACGACCTGAACAACAACAATAACAACAACAACAAGAAAAGAATATGCAGGAAATTTTTTATGGTAATGAACAAGTTAAGAAATTTAGCAAAGAATTCCGGACGGGCGCAACTCGATGAATAATTTCCGTCCTTCCTTACAGAATTTCATGAATTTTTTTTTAACATTTTCCTTATATTTTTTTCGGATGCCTGCCGAGCGGTAAGACGCGAATTTAATTTTATCGAACAAAAATTCTTACAAGAAAAACCTTTTTGTTATTTACTTTTTTTTTTCGGAAAGCAGTAGACGAAAGATCATAAGAAAAAAACTACCACAAAATCGTCGGATAAAATAGCTTAAAGCTCTTTAAGATTTTTTATATTGTTGGAAAAAATTGAAGAAGAAAATATTTTAAATGTGGCAATTTTGTTTGCAGATTTGGTTCACCGAGCGATTCTATTAAGTGGTTCAGCACTCTCCCCCTGGGCGATACAGAAGGACCCTCTGTTCGTGAAACGACGTGTTGCCGAACAGACAGGATGCCACGGGGATATGCTCGAGGACGATTTGGCCCCCTGCCTCAGAACGAAGCCCATTTCGGAGCTGCTCGCCGTTAAAATCGATGCACCCAGGTATATTATATATGCGGGGAAAAGGAAAGAACCCACCTTTTAAACGCAGATACATACATATTCATGCCAGAAAGGACGATGAACCAAAATGTTATCCCTCTAAAAACGTCCAATTTTGTCTGGAACACTACATAAGGTATCTAAACCCATGAATTCAAGACTCTTCCGGCTTCAGAGCCTTAGGCTCGGCCAGCTCTCTGGGTTCTATCCCTAAAATCGAGTTATCTAAAGATGAAAGGCATTCGGCTCCTGATTCAGGACGAAAAATTTAAATGTATTCAAGCCAGAGAGACATACAATGACGTTTCCACTCACAAAATATATTCAATTTGTCTGTTTTCGGCTCGACTGTGATGTTTACGAGTTTCTCCTCGAAGGTCCCATCCAACAGACCCTCGAGCCTTCCCTGCAAGTAGCTACAATTTTCCAATTTTCAAGAACTCAGTTTTGGACCTTTTGATGTGACAATATGATTTGTCGACCACAATTTCTGAAATGTAATTTTCACATATATGTGTGACAGACAATTTTCCAACGCCAAAATTTTAGAGGCACATCATTTTATTAATTCTATTACCTTCTGGCAGAAGGACCGAATCTAAAACTGAAATATCACCCTAACGAGACTCCAACTTTACGTCTAGGATGCTTTGCATCGAATTATTGCATTACACCTGGAGCGCTGCATACATTGCAAATATATATTTCAACGTCCTGATTCATTTTGGATGCTGGAATTTCCTTCATGTCTCTGTCACTGCACATCTCCAGTAATTGGGGTAGTTTGGACATTGTGTAAATAACTGGGATAGATTGGCAGACAAGTAATAGGTTTCCAGAGATTTTACACTGATTCCTTGTTCCACTTTTCTGATATATTTATTGCTTTTGATGATGCAAACCTAAAAGTTCTACATTACATAAAATTTAATATCTATCTTTCTGTTTGTCTGTCTGTTTGTTTGTCTAAATATGCTTGCTTATAACACCAGAACTAGTAATCAAGTTTTTGACAACTTTTTTATATAAATAAGTCCAGAAGGTAACCTAACCAGATAGGTTTTGGATTTGTTATCTTCTTTTGTTTTTTTTTCTAATTGGTGAAATATTTTCCTGACTAAGAAAACATGTATTTTTATTTATTTATTGTTGTATTCATCAAACAATCTGATTACTTATAAAAAAAACCACGACAATAAGAAATTAATATCAATAAAGCTGAAAAATGGAAGTCAATAAACGTAGAATGACAGTTGAAGGCGCGTAATATTGACATTAATGGATCGTTTATAGTAAGACAAGCTGTTAAGCCAGAAACTCAGGTCCTTCGTCTTGTCAAGTTTTTATAAATAGCATACGTCAAACGATAAGCAAACGAAACAATACTTTTCTTACGTTAAAAATACATTTAAGTGTATTTTTTAAAGTTTCTAGAAAGATGTTTAGACAAGCACCATTTGTGAAAAGCATCTAGGTCAGAATTTAATAAATTACAGTCATGCTCAGTATTTGTAATGCGAAAGATCTTGGTATTATTGGCATAAAGAATTTTTGAATCAGATCATTTAAATAAATGATAAATATAAGTGGACCTAAGTGACTACCCTGAGGTACTCCAGATCTATTAAAATCAATATCAAGGGGAATGATAAAAAATTTCTTAATGTTGCCCGTTGAAAAATACAATGATGAAACAAGTCAGTGAAAATGCACTTATCCTTTTTGATATTTGTGGTTTACTTTTGCACATAATAAGGATACGTTTCGGGGAATATTTTCACATAGAAAATCTAGAACATAAAATATGAAAAATAGGCAATTTCTTCAAATGAAATTTATTAGAACTTCAACCTTCAGGCTTTGCCGCACTATAAGGTTTATTGTTCTGAATGCCTGAATGAAAATAACATAAATAAAAATAAAATAAAAATTAAAATTAAGTGGGAAAAATAATATTTGCTCAATTTTTTGCTTAAATTTGAACTGGACACCTTTGATCTGGGGTTCAAACGAAAGCATTCCAATAGCTCGAATACCAAAACTGTAGCGAAATCTGAGATAAATTGCTCTAGCAATTAATTTATATGTGATAATATGCGAATTTTATATTAAAAGAAAACAAAATTTCACGGCTCTAATTCCAAAATAAATTTGCCAAACAAAAAAAAAAAAAACATATTTTTCAATCATTTTTTTTTACAGAAAGAAAACAGATATCGATTTTAAATTTTACACAGATATTTATTTATACTTCAGATATACAAAAATATTTTTTTCAAATTTTGGAGATCCGTTTTTGAATTTGTATGATTTTTGAAAAAAAAATACCATAAAATGATGGCGGGTATGATTTTGGACGTCTGGATCGTAGAACAAAAAAAAAAAAAAACCCAAATTAATTCCTCTTCAAATGGCTATCGTATGAATTAGAATCGTGTTTATCGGTAACAAATTTACCGATTTTCAGCCAATTTTCTAACCTAAAAAATCGTTTTTTTTTTCAAATTGCCGCCATTTTGTTATTTGTTGGTAGAAAAAAATTATCCTAGTTCACACGATAGCCATTTTCTTTTTTTCCGACAATCCAGACGCCTGAAATCATGCCCGCCATCATTTTTTGATGTTTTTTTTTTTCAAAAAATCACAAAAATTCTAAAACCGATCTCCAAAATTTAAAGAAAATAGTTTTGTATATCTAAAGTACAAATAAATATCTGTGCAAAATTTAAAAACGATATCTGTTTTCTTTCTGTAATGAAAAAGGAATTAGTCTATGGACTTTGTCCTAAAAATTTCCTTTTTTTTACCATGGATTTACTTGATCTAAGATTTAAACAAAAGGGCCCGCTTAGGATAATACAAAATAAAAAGTCTGTCTAAGTAATCAATTTTTGTGGAAAAACTTTTTTTGTTGTATCTACTTCGTTGTTTTTTTTAGCCCGGTATTTTTTTTAGGGTTCTGCAGATTAGCTTGCAAGCTCCTAAATCTAAATATAATGAAATTTCTTTCAAAGAAATTATGCCAAGAAATAAACCAAATTTTAATCAAAGAAATATTTAATTGGAAAATCACACCGCTGACATCAAAAAGCCCTCATTTTATTCCTAACAAATAATTTTAAAAGGTTTTTTTTAAATAAGTATTTTTTCCTAGAATTTGATCCTAATAATGAGTTTTTAACTTGAAATAATTTGATACCCTTTTAATATCTACTGGTTTCGAAGTAAATACTAAAATAATTTTCCAGTGAATATGCCCTGTAACGAAGCCTACCCCAATTTTGCGTCAAATTTACTCGTTGCCATGTAATTTTTCGCTCGTTTGCGCTTCATACTTCCAAAATGAAATAATCAAATAAACGCAACACTCCGAAAATGCCAACGAGTTTATGAAATTTTACTGCCAATTTGGTCCCCCAAACCGCCACAATTTTGAAATTAACTCCAAATTCGAATAAAACAAGCAGAGGGTGCGCGACCGGAAAAAAAAAAACTTGTGATAAATAGGCCTCAACCACAATTAACTGTTGCGTGAAACGAACAAATGAAATAGGCTACAATAAAATCAAACAATACGCCGACCTTTCCCCCCGGGCGGGGGAGCATGTCAGTCCCGGACCAATGGGCTGAATCCCGACCGAGCAAACTATTAAATCTCATTATTATTCAATAAAATTTCTGGTCTTAGAGTAAATGCAATTTCCCTTTGGAGGTTGGGGTTTTTGGGTCCATCCGGGTCTGGGGTCCGGGGTTCGGGTTCTATATGATACGCCTCCCGGGTTCCGCCTATGTCCGGCCCCAATTTACCGGCGACCCATGCATCTAATCCTATAGCTATAAATCAAGTTAATGATGCGTGTATTTTGGGAATTATAGTAGACTAATTTCCATTGCTATCTAGATTTCTGCCGGGATTTGCACCATTCATTGACGGGACGGTCATCGTTAATCCATCGAGTGGCGCCGCTGGACCGCTGATACTGCCCGCCGGGTCTGCGATAGCAAGGTAATTTGATTTTTCAATAATAATAGTCATTCACTGCATAATTGTATATGGATCTGGTGTCTTTTATCCTAAAATTACCATCATTACATACAGTACCTCTGGAATTGAATTGGCCGACTTCCCGAGCCGAGAGCTAATTTTCGGTCTGACCACAATCGAATCCTACTTAGACCTTAGCGCCCAGGATCTCGAGTTCGGATTCAATGAGACGAGACGCGATAGGATCCTGCGGACGTACGTCAGAAATGTTTATCACTACCATTTGAACGAGATTTACGCGGCTCTCAAGGTACTTTTGCACTGACAGTTTGAGATTTTACAGGGTGATTAACGACAGGGTGGTGGTTCGACCTCTTTTACAGAATGAATACACCGACTGGGAGAGACCTGTACGAAATCCTATGGGATCGAGAGACGCATCATTGGAATTTCTAAGCGATGGTCACACAGCAGCGCCCCTAATTAGGCTCGGCTACATGCACAGTCTGAGGGGCGGAAAATCGTACTTTTTACATTTCAGATATCAATCCGGCGAACGGGATTTTCCACAGGTGAGAGGCATTTTTTAGATAAGATTTTTAAAGGTAAAGAACACGAAAGGTGATCAATTTTCGAAAATCCAACCTTTTTTTTTATATTGCAAATAGTAAATCGGCTAGAAAAAGGACTAATTTAGTATCAATTTCATTACGATTAAATCCTTTAGGTTTAGGATTCATAAAATAAGTCCATTCGTTTAATCCTAGAATTATCTGGAATTTGTTCTACAAAAAACAATTTTTGAAAATGTATTATTATTTTAAAAAGCCCTTTTCGAAACAGTCCATTCTTTTGATTCCTAAATCGCTACTCCTGGCGTTTATTGCAAAAACTTGAAATAAATAATTTAATATTCCATTTTTCTGGTGTATAATATCAATAATTAAAAAAATTATTACTCAAATATGTAACTAACTAACTAACTGAATATCTGAGAGAGTGGTCTGAGTCCACTGAGAAACTCTAAAAAACCTCCGCTTTTTTTGGGATTATTCCCCCTTTTTATTTAAACAAAATATTGCTACAATATTATTTTTTTATAATTAAAAAACTAAATTTATTTGTTCTCTTTCAATAAATGCCGCACTAAATTCTGCATGTTAGAAAAGTGATGTACAGGTGAGTGCAAGAAAACTATTTTTCGAATATTTCTCAAAATTTCACTCATTTAAATCGTTCTGCACTCATTATTAATAGACAAAATTCTATTTAAATTATACAATATATTTTATTCCCTAGAAAAAAATAATCCCAAAAAAAAAAAAGGATTTTTTAGATTTTATAATGGATTTAATCCTAAATGGCACTTTTTAAATAACGTATTTTTAGATTAGGGTGAATTCACAAAAACTGTAAAATTGTGTAATTCAGCGCAGTAAACTCTGAAGCTGAATTGTATATCAGTGCAGTCTTTAAAACGTTGAGTGCCACGTCAGTCACCCGTGACTGACACCCAATAGCTGAATGTGAAGCTGAGTAAAAACGTGACACTCAACGTGTTAATGAATTTATGTACTCAAACCCAATTTTTCTTTCTTTTTCGTATTTTTGATGAAATATATCTTTTAATTAGAAATTCTTTGCTGATGATAAATAAAGCTGTTACCGAAAGCCCGTAAGAACACGTTTAACACGTTGAGTGCCACGTTTTTACTCAGCTTCACATTCAGCTATTGGGTGTCAGTCACGGGTGACTGACGTGGCACTCAACGTGTTAAAGTCTAGTCTAGTTCTGAAATTACCTTCAATTTTTGAAAACCTTCTACAAAGAAATTCATGCACATCTGATTCATGATTGATTTTAATGAAACTTTTGTTCTTGATAGCGACTCCATTCGAAATAATACCATGTCTTGTAGATATAAAGCCAAGATCCTCAGAGGAAACAATATCGAATGAAACAAGATTCCTACGGGAACACAACTAGTCAACAGTACCATTGTCTGAAGAAATTGTAAAGTGCAAGGATCCTTGTATACAATTCAATAGAAACTCCACTGACATCCCCCAAAATAGAGTGCAACGTGCCCGGCTGAACGTTATTCCTCAAAACTGTCCAATTCTCTCTAATGAACAAATAAACAACAACGTTCAGCGGCCCTTCCCTTTTTGTTTAGTGTTCTAATGCTCCACCCAAAAGGAATTTTCTTCCCTTTTCGTCCTGCAGGACAAAAATGTCAATGAACCCTCCCTCCCACATCTTAGGGCAGGGAGTCGGTTTTATTTCATTTTTATATTTCACCACATTTCGTCGAAAATGCCAAGATGTTTACGCTTTTTTTCTTTCTCCTCCCAACGACACAATTTCTGTAAAATTTCATTTTTCTGGTCGTGAAGCAAAAAACAAATATCCTCTTCTCCATTGATTTTCTGCTTATCAGAAAATTTTGTGGAGGCCAGGGACAAGGACCCAACGAGAACGGGACGAGACTTTTATTCTGATGGGTCTGAACAGGAGGATAAAAATACTTGAAAATAATGTTGAATTGTTGGTGGGGCTTTGTCGATAGAAGATTGCAGTCCCTTCCTATTCAACCACTCAGAAAAGGCTGCATCCATTCTCAAAAAGACGTGGAAATTGTAATAGAAATTCGAAATTTTTTTCCTTATTTTTTTTACATGCTTCTTTCGAACACCACGCACAGCGTGCTGGATCCGTTCGTGGTGAAGACGTGCCTTTTTGTCTGGGACTTCCAATTTCTGCACTGTTCCCGTACAACTACACTAAGCAGGACGTTAAAATAAGCAAACTACTTATACAGTACTTATCGAATTTCGCGCAGACTGGGTAAGTTAAGATAAATAAATAATAATAATAATAGTATAGGTAAGAAGAAGGATTAGAAAATCAATGATAATTTTTATGAATATAGGTTCTAGACTGTGTATTATTAAATTTATAATTCATCATTTATGTACTCAGACACACATATACTACTGTGATCAAAAAGTAAAGCCAGTTTGTTTATAACTTTGAAAATTTTTATTTATTCTTCCAAATCTATATCATCCCCTTCAAAGTAATCCCCACCCAATACAATACACCTATGCCAGCGATTTTTCCAATCCTGGAAACACTTCTGAAACTCGATTATTGGAATAGCCTTCAGTTCCTTCTTCGATTTTTCTTTTATTTCATCAGTCGATTCAAAACGGTGTCCCCAAAGCGGTCTTTTTAACTTACAAGGAGAATGCAACTGGTCGTCATGACCGATTTCGTTCAAATTTATAGCACATGTAGGGCTTGGCAACAAATGAAAGTACCCGAAGTGGGAACTCCAGATGGCCGCGCGTTTACAAAATAATAGTATACAAAAAATTTCACGCGGCTCTAAATCCCATTCATTGTAGCACATTCCCAAAGCGGCGGCTGGTGCAGTGGTGAGTACCTGAACTTGGGATTCAGAGGTCATGGGTTCGAATCCTAGCGTGGGGATGCTTTTTTCGGATTTTTCCCAATTTTTATAAGATTCGAGTCGGCAATTAAGTGAAGTGATAAATTTTTATTTTTTTTATTTATTTATACGCAAAAGGCATAAATAAGGAAAAAAATTGGGATTGCGGACTTTTCAGCAAAGGATTGTAATTAAAGCGAATGCCAAAAGACTTTGTACATTCAAATTCAAACTTTTATTAATTTTCATGATTTCATTTGTCGGGATGATATTTATTATAGAAGCAGGGGAAAAAGTAATTATTTCTGCATTTAGCACAGGTTATAAACGCCGCATTTTTACAATTACAACATTGTTTCAACTCCTCCATACAAAATCAAACTTGATTCACATTCATAAAATTTTCCCTCTTATCGCAAAGTTTAGCAGCGAACCACGCGTAACGTAACATGTCACCAAATATTGGAGCGGATAGTTGGTGATGAACAACCGAATGTACTTTTATACATTCTTCAGGGGATGTGATTTCTTTTTCTTGCTCGATGAGATAAGAGCATTTTTGTATTTTTTTATTAAGTTTTTCTATGGAGACGTTGAAACAATGTTGTGATTGTAAAAATGCGGCGTTTATAACCTGTGCTAGATGCAGAAATAATTACTGTTTCCCCTGCTTCTATAATAAATATCACCCCGACAAATGTAAATCATCATCATGAAAAATAATAAAAGTTTGAATTTGAATGTACAAAGTCTTTTGGTATGCGCTTTAATTACAATCCTTTGCTGAAAAGACCGCAATCACAATTTTTTCCCTTATTTATGCCTTTTGCGTATAAATAAATAAAAAAAATAAAAATTTATCACTTCACTTAATTGCGGACTCGAATCTTATAAAAATTGGGAAAAATCCGAAAAAAGCATCCCCACGCTGGGATTCGAACCCATGACCTCTGAATCCCAAGCTCAGGTACTCACCACTGCACCAGCCGCCGCTTTGGGAATGTGCTACAATGAATGGGATTTAGAGCCGCGTGAAATTTTTTGTATACTATTATTTTGTAAACGCGCGGCCATCTGGAGTTCCCACTTCGGGTACTTTCATTTGTTGCCAAGCCCTACATGTGCTATAAATTTGAACGAAATCGGTCATGACGACCAGTTGCATTCTCCTTGTTAGAGAATAGCCAGAAGTCACATGGAGCTAAATCGGGCGAATACGGTGGTTGTGGAACGACATACATAGAATTTTTGATGAAAAAGTCTCGATGAACCAATGCAGTGCAAGAAATTGAGTGTTTTTGGAACCAATCGATATATGATTCTTCTCAAGCACAAATGTTCTTTCAAAGTGGTTTGGACTGATCCAAATTAAATGTTTACAGTATCAGCAGTCTAATTGTTAGCCGACGATTTTTGAGCACCAAATTTTTGATTTCATTGACATGTTGTTCATTGATTGATGTTGATGGTCGTCTGGGACGCTCTTTGTCTTCAGCGCTTTCTCTACCTGTTTTGAAATGTTTATACCACTTGTAAACATTTCTTTCAGACAAAACCTGATCGCTGAAGGCCTTCTGCAACATTCTAAACGTTTCTGCAGCAGAAATTTCATTCCGCAAACAAAATTTAATACAATTTCTTTGCTCAATAAAATCATTGTAAAAATTGAAAAATTCACTTTTAGTTGCTCAGAAAAGACAACGAAACTAACCAAACAAATGACATACTGGCGTGCAATTTTACATATATATGAGTGACAGTGCTGCCAACCTAAAAACAAGAAGATTTCCTCAAATCGATGTACCTGCGCAAATTAAATTCAAAATTGGCTTTACTTTTTGATCACAGTAGTAAGTCAAAAAAATTTGCTTACTGCTGAATTCCCTTCTGCCCTATCAAGATCTAGAGACGCATCGGATTATTAATGCTCAGAGATTAAACGTACATTTACATTGACCTTCTAATTTTTTCAATTTTTTTTTTGATATTCTACTGGTAATATTTATAAGGAGTCCCTGCACCGTTCTCTGCTGAGCAAAGTGTTTTCTTATCTTTTCAGAAACCCAAACGAAAGCCCCAAAGCATCAGTTGACATATCTCGCATAGTTCATAGCAAATCAGGATTCGTTGAATCGATGTCCCTAACATCGTCGTCATCATCCTCAGCATCTTCGGGGTCCTTGTCGGCTTCATCGTCGTCGTCGTCGTCCTCCTCATCATCGGCGATTTCGCCGCCCCCCACGCGGGGACTAGAGGGTGGGAATGTGCCAAAATCGGTGGAGTCCTCGCCGCAGCAGCAGTCGTCATCGTCGTCGTCGGTAGTTAAGCACATTACGGACCAATACTTATCGCAACTGTCACCGATATCAGTCCTAAAGTCCTCAATAACGTCCGCATCAGCACCGCCGTCTTCGTTAATGTCATCGCCGTCGATATCATCCCTGCTGGGATCGGGGGGTGGCGGCGGCGGCGGCGGCGTAGGGAGCCTTTCTTCGGGTCCAGGAGGAGCCTTTCTCGTCGACTCATCATTACGGACATCAGTCAAGACGAAGCCGAAGCGGCACACAATTGCCGCCTTTCGGGTAAAAAGGAAAACTGTTAAAAACCCATCCCGAAAATACCCAGAGAATAACAAGACGTTCCACCGAAAGAGATATCCCTTTAAGACAGCGGTGGGGGGTATTGCCGCCGATCAAGCGGACCCAAACCTGAATCCTAACCCGGACCCGGATAATGTCCTTCGCACAAAGCATCACCACCTTTCGGCCTCATCGTCTTCCAGCCGCGATGGGGTCTCCAGCAGAGAATTCTCTGATGAGGACGAAGATGACAAGGACGAGGACAATGAGGAGGAAGATGACGAAATTAATGAAGAGGACGAATTCGACGACAGGGACAATGACGACGACGAGGATGAGGATGAGGCAAGAGCGAGCAGAGAGACTGAACCTAAGGAGGATGTGGAGAGATTCGACCGATTTGATGACACCAGCATCACTCGACTGCCCTTCTGGGATACATACGACGCCATCAATCAGCTCTACTTGGAATTGGGTGAGTCCTTATTTTTACGGCCTTGAGAAACAATAAAAAGGAAACGAACATCCGCTCGCTTAATTAATACATCCCACGGCGATAAATTCCCGTGGTGCCTCTTGATCTGGTTCTCTAACACCCTCCGCCGCCGCCCAAAAGAAGGAAGCTGTGGGACTATCGAGATCTGGGATCCGGGATTATCACGTGATTTTTTTTTTTTTTTTCGTTTCTCTTCTTTTCCCTTATTCACCTTATGCCTTATACTTTATACCTTAGGAAAGGGGACTTAAAGGGTTCGGGTACAAACACCTTTATTAGGCTGTAATTAGACACCCTCCCTTTGGGAGCATCTTTCTATCCAACATTCGACTTTTAGTGGCGGATAGAACCGATAGAAGTTTCGCTATTTTTGGAAACATTTGTGGCAATTAGGTCTAGGGGATTTTATGGCTCTCGGACTTGTTTAATCCAATTTTTTGCCATAAAACTCGAAAAAAGTAATTAAAACTTCCAGGCTAACAAACTACGACAGATACTAACTGGGGATGATGGTTATAAAAGTCGATACAATTGTCGGTACGGCCGTTTAATATCATCGTAAAGCCAAGTGAAATTGTGACCTAATGGAGATGACATGAAGATTAAAAGACTTTACAACTGCTTTTTAAAGTTTACCCTTTTTTATGCTTTCCGTGTGGTCATCAAATGAAATTATGATGGGATGAAAAATTTTAAAATGTAATCTACGCTATGGCCCTAATATTCCAAATATATCTTTTGGCTCGTAGGTTATAAAAGTTTTTCAACGGCGTGCTGGGTCTGGGTCGCACGTTCCATTGTCACTATGATATTAAACTATAAAATGTATAAAAATGAGAATTTTACGTAGTTTTATCACATAAAAAAGTTATGAGCTTGCAGAATGTGAACTAGAATTATCAAAATGGCAATTTTAAAGAGTTTATACTTTGTGGAGTTAAAAACCTATATTTTTGGATAATCAAATTCAAAATTACTCAATCTTAACATTTTTAAAAAATTTTTAAATCTATTTCGATTTGGTTTGGAAAAGGAAAAAATTATTTTAATTTTCAAAATTCATCAAAACCTTAAGATTTAAAATTTTATAAAAATAGCATCAAATTGCGATGACTTATGATCAGTTTTAAATCAAAACGTCCGTTGAAGACTTCAAAGAAATGCAACTATAATATGCAAATTTTGATCACATATTTTTAAGATGTTAATCTTCAAAAAATGAACAAAAAAAGTAGAAAAAATGGAAAAATAAAATACATTAAGGGGTCTTTCTAACTTGAAAAAAAAATATCGAAAACTTTAAACTCGATTTTCTCGAAAACATGGTTTTTGACCTGTTTGACATGATTTAAGAAAAACTACTTAACTGATTACCCTGATTTTTTAATATGTTATTGTATACATTTATAGCTATAGCCCAGACCTAAATCAAAAAGATAGGTAATAAATTTTCCGATTTACAGTCGATTTTCCGACCTCAAAAATGTTTTGTTTTTTTAAAAAACGGCGTAATTTTGTTATTTTTTTATGAAAAAAGTTCCTTTAGGTCCGAGCTTTAACACTTAATAATTTGCCATTTTTTATTTATTATTTTAAAATGTTCCAGACGGCCCAAATCATGCCAACCTAAATTTTTTTTTTCGTTTTTTTTTTTTTTTTAAACTTCGTGTGAACAAAAAAAAAATTAAAAATCCAAAACAATAGTTTTGTATTCCTAAAGTGCGAATAAATGTACCCGCAAAATTTCCAAACGATATCTTGATTCCTTCTTTAAGAACAAAATGTTGTTTAAACAATTTTATTTTTCATTTTGAAGATAGAAAGACCCCTTAAAATTTCAAAAACTGCAAATCTTCACTATTCTGGGAATTAATATGAACCCTACAGAGTGTTTTCTTTATGGTAGTCCAAAAGAAAGGGGGTAATAGAACATAAAACTCACCTAGATAAATAATAAAATAATATGTTCAAACAAATTTTATTTATATTTTTTTTGGAAAAAAACCAAATTTTTTTTAAAAACGAAATTTTAAATTTTTGTTTAAATTTTGTACGCGACTGTATCTCCGATGATAATAGGTAGATAATTTTTCTCTTTTTCTTTGGATATGGTATTTTGTTAGTAATGTTTTAACATTGGACCGACGTCGCTGTGATAATTAGAAAAAAAGATATTAATAAAATATGAAAGTTACCTCCACGGAAATTCAAATATTCAAATGTTTAATAGTCACCCTGTAACTTGGGAACGTTTGATATTGCACTACTCTTATACAATTTTTTGTTTGGCTAATTGACTTCTATCATACCCTTTCTTTTGAACCACCACAAAGGAAACACCCTGTATAACAAAAAATAAACAATATTTCTGTTATAAATTTCAGGCATAAATTACAAAGTCAATTTATATCAATTTTTTTATTAATCGCAAATTTCCACTGAACGTATTCGAGCACTTCCTTTTAAATTTTATCGTTGAAAAATGAGCTCATAAAATTTTTCAAAGAAAATATTTTCAACAATGTTAAATGAATGCTTGTGAAATCCTGGGAAAAAATATTTCATTCTAGACAAAATAATCTTTATTCGTAGAAATTATCTGATACAATTCTAGTTGTTATCTAAAGTGTCTCTAAATCCCGAAAAGCTATTTACCAAGAAAACCCGAACGTAATCTAGCATAAAAAGGATGTCCTCCACAGTCTTTTTGATTTATAAGGACCAGAGGTCGAGCGAGATGCTTTTTCTTGGCAAAGAACTCGTTTTCCCGTGATAATCTACAATCATTAATCAGTAATAATTATAATTCAAATTAAGCTCCACTTCCGAGGTGGGGGAGGGTACCCCATCCACTGCTGTTCTATCCCAGTGAAAATATCTTTTAAATATCGCTCGGATAGAGATCTTAATTATCCCCACGGTTCATAACTCACCCAAGTATATTTCCTTCATGTCTTTTTTTGCCGCAGGAAACAAAGTGGAAATCCGCAATCACTACCGGGGTCACAAGCTGTCCATGTGGCTGAGCCTTATACCGCAGCTCCACTCACCTGGCGATCTTAATGAGCTTCCAGTAAGACATCATCACTTCCTGGAGGAAAATGCCCAGTACTATGATGGTAAAGTATCTTTCTATCTGTTTTTCATTTTAAATTTTTTTTCTGGCTCGAGGAAAAGGTAATTAAAAAAAAAAAAAAAAATCCCTTGCAGGTATCATTCGACCCCAGATAATGCAGAGGCCGACTTTCTCTAAGGTAAATATCCAGCAGCCATTGAGGCCGCGACCGACGACCACAACTAGCCTGAAAATTGATCCAGCCGGGAAGCAGCATATCGGAGTCCCGGCGACGACCACAGGTATGTTGAGTGCTTTGAGCCTTATCGGGATTTTAATGTTCATCCGGACATTTCTCCGGAATTATCTCCTCCTAGACTCCTCTCTCTCTCTCTCCTTCAGGAAGATAGTGGCTGGCCAGTTTAGGTCATTTGGCCAGCTGCGGTTGTCTTTTCTCTGTCCCCCCCAACGCCAGATCTTTCGCTATGAATAGGACTCCGGGTGACTGGACAGGATGAACAGGAGATGGCTACGGAATAGGTCGTTATCAAAAGAAACAAATTCTCGGAAACACTTTATTCACACCGCCTGGATGAGTACAGATTATAATAGTACCGAAATGTCCACCTCCTGTTTCGAAGGCCTGAAAAAGGCATGTCCAGAAAATGGGACTTTAACCGTCCTTGGACTATCATAAAGAATTTTGCCAGAAAAGTGTGTAACAGAATCCCTCCCGATTTGGGATGAGTTTCATGGATCTGGCTTGACCGGGAAATGTGCAAATGTTCATCGTCCAGATATCCGGAAAAGGATAATAAAAAAGAAAATGTTCCCATCCACACAGAACTGAAAATGTTCCCATCCACACAGAACGTAATCTGATTCTAATATAAGAAAAAAGAAAAATTGTTCCTGAAATCTTTGAATATTTCGCAGAAATTGCAAAATGAAGTGGAATCGCTAGGAATGGCTTAATTCCAATAAAATATCTCTGTCATACCACTTCCGATTTTGTCGCCCCCCATCCTCTGCTCCCCTGCACAATATACACACAGCATCTTATCTTATCTGCTGCAGCTACAGAAACTTTGAATTTAAGATGGAAATTGCAAGCAACGGAAGGGCAAAGAGCGACAAATCCTTTTTCGTACGAAGAAGCAACAACCGGAGCCGACTCCATCTAGAGGATGTTATTGAAAGCTCCTCAATATCCTAGCGTACAAATTCCGCGCAAAATGTAGAACGACGACAGCATCTGCATAATTTTCCCGCCCTTCCTTCTACTTCGGCATAAACCCTCGAGAATTTCTCGCGTTTACTTTAAGTTGAACGCCAGTTCTCTATCCAAATAAGAAAACAAAACGCACCAAGTTTCCCATTGCTCTCCAGAAACCCCATCGTCGGTACCTCGGTGAGCATAACCCGCAGATTTTCCGGCTGCTCCCCTTCCTTCCCCCACCACAGATAGTTTGAGCAATGCAATATTTCGCCCCTCGTTCATTGTTTAATTAAACACTTCATTTTTCAAGGCTGACTGTTTTATGTGTTCATTCAGCAGGTGCCCCGCGCTTTTTTGGGGGAGGGAGGCGAACAACGTTGACTATTTTTCGTTCCCCCACAAAGCATTTCACGGGGTATCACGGTGGTGGTGGGTGTCAGATATGTCACTTTGAGTGCTTTTTTTTCGAGGGCACTTGAAAATGCCGGCTCATTTCGATTTTAATGAAGTTTGTGAGTTTAATGTCGATTACGCTTTTTTTTTCTGTCTTTTTTTTTTTTTTTTTTTTTTTTTTATTTTATTTAAACGGAAAATGTATTTTATGCCGTTCAGATGGTATCGCTCTTTTTTTCGAGGATTTATCGTGCACTTCGATGTTTAATAGAGCGAGGCCTTGATGTTTTCTTTCCGAATTGGTTAATTTAAGCACGTACTCGTATTTTCCGCTCATTATTTATGCCCATTTTAAGTGGTATTTGCGATTGTACTGTCACTTTTGACAAACTACGTACTATCATTATTTCAACTATTAATTCGGGAAAAAAATCAAATATGAGTCAATTTGTCAAAAAAAAAAAAGGTTTGTTCGAGTAAATCCTACGTTTTAACACCAGTTACAGCCGTTGAAGCGCATGCGCCTTTTTTGCTCTCCGCAGGTGTGGGATCACCTACAATTGACGTCATTCGAATTTTCAGCTTTTTACACCCCCTTCTTCCCTTTAGTCACTTAATTTCATATTTTATTTTTTTTACATGCCTTCCTCCTTTAATATGCAATTTTGTCATAATTTTACTAGATGGGGGGTCTAAAACAAATTTTAAACGCATTTTTCTCGAAACGATGCTTTCTCGAATGGCCGACAGTTAAACTTGAAATTGACAACCGATTTTCATAATTTTTGATGCGTTTGGTCCTGCGTGGTAATTAACTACTATTTGGGTAGTTGGTTTCCACGTAAGAAGTATTCCTCTTTATAATGCCTTTTTTTTCAAACTCCCCAATCCTGAAATTAAATTTCGGCCATGAGGCGAGGCATTTTTCGAGAACCAAACTTTAGCGCCCTCTAGAAATTAAAAAAAGGTGGTAAAAAAAAAAAAAAAATTGTTTTTGTAATCTCAAAGATATAATAAGTAAGGTAGGTGCGGGTAATAAGGCCTGTCGGCTAATAAAACCTAAGTAACAAAAAATATAATTTAAAATGATCGATGTCGCTCAAGGTCATAATCGCAGGTAGCTAACAATCATCGATGGCACCTGAATATATCCTATCTTACATATTTAACATAAAATTTCCCTTCCAATAAAATTACACGCTAATAAAATAAATATAAAAATAAATAACATCAATACAAAAAAAATCCCCTTCAAAGATGTCTAGCTAATAAATATACTTATTGCTCGATTAGTACTTGATTTGCATACTTTCGTTTTTATACGGTTTTTAAATATCCAAAAAAGGACATTTCTATGTTATTTCGATTATTTAACATACAGTATCTTTTTATGAAACTCAGTACAGAACAAGCCCTCATTATAATCGAATTGATATGCTCAACCAATATAATGACACGATTTTACATTTATCAATATTAATAATAGTGCAAGGTTAGTGTTAGCATACCAAGAGTGGAAGGTCAATTATCTGGCAATCAGTAATATTCCTTGTGTGAGACAATAACTTCAAATCATCAGCACAGATGTGTTATATCGTCAACTGATAAAATGAAAAGTAAAGGACCCAAATGCCTACCTTGAGGAACACCCGAACGCATTCCTTCCATAAACTCGATTTATGATTGAAGGCATCTTCTTCGTGTATGTAATCACATACGTTATTTTTGTTTTTTTAATATTACTACTTTTTTTTATTTTTATTTTTTAGGACGAAAGGGACGAAAATAGATCTTTGAATATTTCATGAAAGTAACTACGATTTCTTTTTATATTCATTGATTCGATTTACACAGTCTAAATCTTTTATAATATTATTATTGTATCTACATTTCCTTTTTTTACATACTATATATGTGGTGTCTTGTTTTACACAGTTTCGATTACATTGATGGGCGTATATAATTTTAAAGTCAGCAAATTTGATTGTTAATACGATGGATTTTTAGTTTTGGATTTTGGTTGAGGATTTTCTAGCCTATATAATTTTATGAACAGAATTTTCTATTGCATAACTTAATACAGTAAAAAATATTTAAATTCAGCGTGAATCTCTTATCGAAAGCAGTCAAATATTTATAGTACTTAAAATTGTAATCTCCCTCAAAATTTCCTTTTACCACATGCTATAACTTATCTCATATTATAGTATATGACATTAATCCGAAGTGCCAGGTCTTCGATTAGTCTGTTTATCTGGCATTTAGACATACAAATGAAGCAAGGATATAAAAGGGAGCTTATTTTGTTACGATCCATATTCCGGGCAATTTCCCCGATATTTTCGTGTCTAATCGATCGATGTAAGCAGACAGGACGAAAAACCGCCGCCTACAGCAGAGGGTATTATTGAAAACAAATCAGTCGCGAGGCAATTCCCTCCCACCCCATAGTCGTAATCCCCTTTTATGCTCTGTCGTAATCCGAACGGTTCCCACAGAAGATTACCATAGAACGCAATTTCGCAGTGTCGCTTACCTGGGGATCCACCTAAAATTGGAACAATGCCCAGACGGATGGAGGAGTGATATAAGAAGCGTTAAATCGAGATATCAAGCACAGAAAGCGCGCTCAAATAATCAAAATATGATTCCCATGCAACCCGAAGCATTGTTGGAGCCTCGTGCACCCCATTCCTCAATGCCCCCACCCCCACCCCACTCCGATAAGCCCATCGAGAGGAACTCAATCATTCAGTCCGATAATAAAACGTTGATGTATGCTTGCGTCTCCACAAAAGGAATTTATGAGAGGAGCCACCTCGGCTAAAGATGTCATAAATTCCGAGAAAGATTCCTCTCGTCTTCATGACAAATAGAGCTTATGAAGATCTGCGGGGCTTACAAATTTTTGAGGACATAAATCTTCCCATGATTTGATGGAATCAGAAAAATCGTCCGGGTGGCGACATGGTCGTAAAATCGGCACCACAACAACTAGCCTTCAAGTCCTTGAGTTTGAGAGCCCCAGCTGTGATGGGGAGGGGATTCAGTCGAATTCGCTTAAATATGCGCAAAACCGAGCTTTGGTTCAATAACAAATATCAAATATTTATCTCCATCGAAAAACCATAAAAATAGCATTTTCTCATAAACATCTTTTCATTTCATCAAAACAGAATGCTAAATATGAAATTTGTGTCCAAGAGAATAAAACTTGGAAATCGTAAGTATTCTATTAAAATTTACTTTCCTAGAAGATACTAAAAGTTATTAAAAAAATAGGACTAATTTTGTAGTGTGGTTTTGAAACTACATTATCAATATTAGTCCCCAAATTCTTGGTGGGATAACTTACAGTGTTATTTCACTGCGAGGTTAGTTGGATTATCAAATTAAAATTAATTAATTAAATCAATTACAATTAAACAAACAAATTGTGTGGAAAATGAGCAAAATTTACCTTCACAATAAAATAAATACCTGTGTAATCGCATGAATTACAATTAAGGTTTATAACTCCAATCGAAAGTCAATAAATCCTTGCGTACTCATAAATCTACATAATATTGAATATTAGCCTCTAATTATGTCATGAGTATTAATTTTAATTAATTCCACTACCTATTAAATTAGTCGTGATTTGATTACATTGGTAATAGCAACAAAGTAAATTTTACAGATGATTCTCGTAGAATTTTTTCTATAGAAGTCAAATCGGGAAAGAATATGGTTTAATATAAATATTTTTCAATATATCTTTTTAAATATTCTATTTAAAATTATAAAAAAAATATATTTGTATTCCACATAACAAACCCTTTTAAATGATACCCCACATGATATATACCATAAAATTCAAAATACATATTTTCGAGTACCTATAATTCTTGTATAAATATTTTGAATTATTAACTAATGCAAAATATGTAAAGATTTATTGCTTTTACTATTTAAGACATGCGAGTGATACGTTAAAATAAATATAATAATAAAAAATAAATAAATTGTGAAATATTAATTAAGCCATAAAATTTAATACAAATATAAAATAACTAAAATTCATAACAATTACCATACCTGGTTTATACCATTAAATGTTTTGTGTATAGTTTTTCCATGAACTCAAATATAATAAAGTTATTTTAAAAAGAATTTAGAATAATGGCATACGTGTGACTTTTACGGGGAACATTTATGGACATGTGAAAATGGTTAAATTACAAATTGACCATAACTCAATAACAAACAAATGTAACATGTTGAATTTTAGAACTGACTTAAGAAAAATTAAATTATCAGTTTGACCCATTTTTCTAAATTTTGAACCAAACTCAACGATTTGTTGAAGGTTCAAGAGAAATGTAAGGTTCAAATTTTGTACTCGAATTTTAATCCACTTCCTATTATCCGACTTTGATGAAATTTGAACGACTTACGTAAGCCTCGTGACAATACAATATAGTATATATAATACCGTTCTATATCCAATATGGCAGCCGCCCCAAAATTACGGATTACGTTTTTTCTTCGCAACCCCCTTGACATGGGTATCAAATGAAAAGATTTGACGAGTAGAATACGATAAACTATGAAATAAATCTAGAGTAAAACGTATAAAATAAATAAATGTAGAAAACTTATTTTAAATCAACCTTTTATATATTGTATAATTTATAAAAGCTTGGAACGTTACGTAAATTTCCAAAGTATTGAATTAATATCAATCAGATTTTTGCGGCAACTTCAAGCATCTGGTAAAATAGTAGAATTTAATATTGAACGTAATAACAGTGAAATCATTTCATTTTAATTATATCTGCAAAAAATATCAACAGCAAGTTAATTGGCATTTTATTTAAAACGAAAACTAATTAATTTTTCATACCTTGTTTATAGGTGCGATTCTTAAAGATAATTTAACTACATCCTGATTTGCATACTAAAAGAATTTTGCTAACAAAAAGCCCATTGTTCTTGGTTTAAATTAAATTTTTCGAAATTTGTGCGTGAATGCGTTACTCCTTGATTAAATGCAAATTAAACGTCGCTAAAACAGCCCCATTTCACCCGGTCCTCTGGGGAGCCCTGCCGTATGGTGCGACAGCTTGCCTGTGTCACTGGCCTCAGCCTCCATCCCCTCCCACCCTCCTTTATTCAGCTGCCCAAAACCGATGTTTGTTATACCCAAAAATTATATGAAAATTTATCTTCCGCAGAGTGTCCCCCCAACACAACAGTGGTGCCAACAATAGCAGCAACACGTCCGCAAAACCACCAGCAGAACGGCAGTGGCCCCAGCGGAGTAATCAGCGGTCCTGGCAGCGGTATGACAAATAAACAGGGTAACAATAATTTATTGCGACGACTGGCCACCACCCAGTACCAGAGCTATACGACCGCGTTGATGGTGACCATCGCGGTCGGATGCTTCCTCCTGCTGCTCAACATCCTAATTTTTGCGGGAATCTACTACCAGCGCGAGAAGAGGGCCAACGATGCCAAGAAGAAGGAAGAGCTCAAGGAGGCCGAACGGTGCGGCTCCCCATCCATGGAGAAGATTCGGGGTGGCTGCTCCGGCGGTAAGGGTAGCTCCAGCCGCAAGTCGAGCGTCCAAAGTGTGACGGGCTTTAATATAAACGGCAGCTTCGGGGAGTACAGCTGCTACGACGAGAAACTCCAATGCAAGGAGGGACACCCTCTGGCGGACATCTGCAGCGTTGAGCTACCCCTCAAGGAGTTCAAGTGCTCCTCTGCGTCTCCGGTCCTTTCGAGCTCCGGGAGCATAAGACGTTCGAACAATCCCCAAAACAGCAGCGGCCTTCTCAAGTACGTTCCCGCCTTCCACAACCCCCAGGCAACCGCACACAAGCACCATTGTCCCCAGCAGCAGCAACATCAGCACCAGCAGCAGCACCAGCACGATCAGCAGCTGGAGGGCCCCAACAATGGAGTCGTCACCTACCAGCAATATCACAAGCAGATCCAACAAGCGGCGGCGAAGGAGCAGCACTCCCCAAGCCCAAATCTAAATCCAAATCCAAATCCCAACCCAAATCCTGGACCATCAGTTGACCAGTGCAATCAGTCCACACAATCGGAGCAGCCAACTGTGCAGGACGTGGCAACAAGTGTTGACGAAGTCCCTGTAAATTGGAACATGGAAAAGAATGGAAACGGCGGCGGGGAGTACGGGGGGGACGGCATTAGTCCTGGAATCCCGGAGCCGCCGCCACCGCCAAAATCGAATGTACCTTATCAGGGCGGAATATTGAGACAGCCGGGCCCACCGACTACTCCTGGATCCAATAAAAAGCGAGTCCAGATCCAGGAGATTTCCGTATGAGGGTGTAGCAAATGTTGCATCAATTTTACGATAAGGAAAGGCGCACAATTTTTACCGAAGATATTGGCTGAATATGTTGAGTTTCTCTTTAGTTATTACTTTAAGACAATATTTCACTATCGCCTTGTGGTTGTAAGGTACATTTGAGGACTAGTCAAAAAAAAAAAAACCTGAAGTAAGAAACCCTTTTAGCATTTTTTCTCTTAATTCAAATGCATAAATCTCTCAAAAAACAGGTATTTACCTATTCAGCGCTGCACCATAATACAGGGGAATTAAAAAACACATCAAATCCGCTTCTGTGGCCGCCGATTCGTGGTATCACTCTTCTTTGCATCTAAATTATGCATCCTAGCGATTTTGATGTGTTTTTCAGTCTACTTCTACTAAAACCAATGCAATGTTAAATGCTGTCTAGTTGAATAATGCTAAAAGCTGAGCAAAATCGAATCTTACACAACTACAAATATGGTCCAATATGTTGAATTTTCTTTGAAATGTACCACAAACCTAAGAAACGTATTTTAACCAATGTTATTTTGTATAAAGGTACATAATTTTTTTTTAAACTAGACCTCAGTCATCCCTCGATTTTTCAAAGTGGCAATGTTATTTATTAACCTATTGAAAGAAGATTGTTATTTTGCATAATTCGAGATTTACGGCGTATTCTTAATACTATAAAAAGAAAAGATATGCTATTTGAAAGTCGTGTTTTTAATGTAACTTTGAAAAATCGTAGATTAGTCAGTCCCTTTAATCAATATTAGTAGCATTTTCTTTATTAATTCAAGATTATTCATCAAAATACACTGATTACTAAATATTTAAGCAGACCTTAAAAAAGCTGACCTTTTAACTGACCTTTAGTCAAATTAAAGTCAATAAGGCGGTATTGAATAAGGATTAACCCATTGAAGACCACGGAGAGCAAAATGCAAAAATCTCCGCTGAACAGTTTCAATACGAAAAATATGAACAGAATAAAAAAGCGACCAAACAGGGCAGGCGACTAAATGTGCAAAAAAGAATTTAAGTAACATGCGGATCGTCAAATTCCTTGCACAATCTTTTTACAAACCCCAAAGTAGCATTAGATTTGGATACTATAGCGTCAATGTGGTCTTCAAAGGACATACGTGAGTTCAAAACAATTCCCAAGTCCCTGGTCTTGTCGACTCGTGTAAGAGGATAACCCTCCAAGGAGTAAGTAAAGTTCAGAAGAACCATCCTACGAGAAAATGACATGTATGTAGACTTACTAATATTCTGATAGAGACAATAGATAGAACACCATTCTAAGTCAGAATTTAAAAGTTCAGAGTCCATTTCCTTGGAAGTTTTTGGCATCGTCAGCATAGCACAATATCCTTGAGTTATTTAATATCAGAGATACATTATTGATGTAAGTAATGAAGAGCAAGGGTCCCAGATGGCTGCCCTGAGGGACACCGGAAGTGATTTTTATTTCGTTAGAAAAAGCTTCGCGAAATTTAACTCGCTGCGTTCGACTTGACAAGTACGAGTTGATCCAATTCATGAATATAGTGGGAAAACCAAGAACAGATAACTTAAAAATCAGGATATTGTGATCAAAAAACCAATATAGATTAGAGTTTCTTTTTTCTTTTGGAAAAATTTTATTTTATAGTTTAGAAAAAATTTTAAAATTAATTTCATGATATAAAAACGTTTATTCTAAATTTTTTAATTACAGTGGCAAAAACTGAAAAAGTGTAAAAGCTTGGATATAAGGAAAAAATAGAAAAATCGTTCATCACACGATTAATCTTAAATTTGAATTCGTACCTCATTTTCATAACAAACAAAAATATCTAATTTTCGGTCCTTTATAATTTTATCTTAAATACATTACATGCTCAAAATGTATTATAAAATTCCCTCTTAAGAAAACTTTTTGAAAAATTGATAGTATTATTTTTCTTAAATGCCAAATTGAAATAATCATTTTATTTTTCATCAATGGCCTTAAAAAAGAAAGCTAAATTCCCTGATTTCTTACAAGAAAATAATGAGTCATATCTAATTTCCATTATCGATTTAGCCATCAAACTTCGCATAGGCCTTCAGATAAAGATTTTTTTTTTATATTTGTGGCATCCATTAATCAAGCAAGGCCAAATTAATAGAGGATAATCAATAAAAATAAAAAAATAAAGAAACGTATTGTATATTGAAACTTTACATCCCTAATCATAATTTAACAGAATCTGGGGTTGCAATCGACTATTCAATTCAGCAATTGCTTTTCTTAAGCTGAATTGAGCAATCGACTTAAAATTATTCCAGAGCTTATGTGCTTCGAGTGATATGAAGCTTAGTCTCTAAACTGTTTCATACATTAAAGTTCTTGGAAGAAGTACTCGTTAAATATCTTACAGGGTGGTTAGAGCAAATCAAATTTATCTTCTTATCGCTCAGTAAAGGGCACAATCATCCTTGCCTTCGTGCAATCGGAGAAATCCACATTTAGAACAATGATTGCTTAAGAGGTATACGTCCATTTATTAATAATAATACTAACTTGCCCGTTACCCCTTGACATGCTTATGCAATAATCTTATTAAGTGGAATACTGCAGTAAATGTTCCCTTGAATACTTTGTGTATGTGCAGGATATACGGGACTCATTCAACATTGTATCTCTATCCCTTCAAGTAATTAACATATTTCTACCACTCGACGAAATCGAAACCGTCCAATCGGATCGAGGAAATCGTTGTAGAAGACTAACAATTTCCAGATCCCCCCATGAAAATCGTACGACAGAATGTCGTCGTCCCCGATAAAATATTACCCCCATAGAAATTGCCATGAATCTTGCTTGAGCACAAGCACTCGATTAAATTGTAAAACATGACCAAAATCCTGCCGAGGCAATATTGCTTTAGTTCCACGTGCAAGGGAAACAATTCAGAGAAGTTCCCGAAGGTGCACTGAACCACTGAGCCAAGAATCTCGGGAACCAGCCTCTCCTTCCTCTGATCCTCGGAGAAAAGCTAAAAAGAATTATCGTTCCAGTACACATTACAAGTAGAAGGAATTATCACAGTCCGTGTTTTGTTGGTGTCACTTATCCTCCCCGCACAGCTTCGCCCCGCCCCGCCCTCGGGGCCGACTTGTGTAAAAGACAGGACGGATTATCCGGGGCACTTTAATCCAAAACGTACACTAATTGGAAACTCGCCGTGAATGCTTCTGGAGCTATAAAAACGCCAGCACCTTTTATTGTCGGGCGCGCCCAAAGACAGGAGAAGGAAGAGGAAAACCGGGAAGACCGGGAAAACAGTCGTACAGTAGAATTGTCGGTGAAACGACGGCTGCAGGGGAGAGAGAGAGAGAGAGAGAGAGAGAGAGAGAGAGGGATGAGGCCGAGAAGTGGGGAAAAAGTCAAGGGAATAAAATTAACTTGCGAAGAAATCTTATTTCTTGACTGGGCTAACTACTGCAGGGGATGTGGTGCATGGGGCTCCGGGCACAATTTGTTATTTTGTGCAAAAATTTATCACAGGAGCGTAACCAGATTGCGTCGTTGTCGGCTGGTGGCGGCAGCAGCATCCGTGAATAAAGAGCGGATGAGGAAAAACAAAAAAAATATTACATAAAACAACAAGAAATTGAACCAGAAAGGCAGCACAATGCCAGGCAATTTCTTGGGATTTACGCGGGATAAAATGTTAAAAGGGTTTCCAAGGTAATTAACAGAAAAAGCACGAAATTCACGTGAATTACTCCAAAACTCTTGGTATAAAGTATAGTAATTAACAAAAATGAAAACAATAAAAAATAAACACAAAATTATTCAGAGAAAACAGACAAGAATTAAACACAACAACTTGTATCTTTACAGTCAGTAGATTCAGATAATACAATCGGGAAATTAAATCAAAAGTAACATTTAAAAAAAAATACAAAAATGAAAATTCCTTCAATAATTATTTGAAAAAAAAATAAAAATGAGACTTAGAATACACTAAAGAGGCAAAGAACTGCATTAACCCTATAAAAAATGAGAAGTAAAAACCTAGAAAAAATAAATTAATTAATTAAAAACTGAGAGTGTATAAGAAATAGTGTGAATGAATGAAATTTAATAATAATATTTCTGTAAATAGATAAAAACGGAGGTCAGCAAGAATATTTACTTTTAGATTACTATTAAGAAGTAAATTCGTGTGTAATCCGACATAGAATGGAAACATTGTTCATAGTGTGGTCTGTTTATATTAAACTATGTGTATAAAAAAAAAGAAAAAAAGAAATAAACAATTAACAGTAAGAGAATTTGTATTGTTGTTCAAATTATACTATACAGATATATATATGAAATTATGATTATTATGTATTGTATACTACTTTAAGTATTATATGAAGAAAAAAATCGAATAAAAATTGAATAATGTGAACAACTCTGTTTTTAATTTTCAAAATTATCCTACTCCTTAGTTTTAGAAAAATTGTGTTGAATGCATTTCTTACAAAGAGAAGGCACCTACTCGTCATCACCGATTTCGCTAAAAATGCCTCCGCACACAGGGATTCGAACCCGTGGCCACTGAATCACAAGCCCAAGTGTTAACCACTACACTAGCTGCCGCTTTAGGAAAGTGCTATGAATGAATTAGAATGATTTAGAGCCGAGTAAAAATTTTTGTATACTATTATTTTGTAAACGCTTGGCCATCTGGTTCCCACTTCGGGTACTTTCATTTGTTGCCAAGCCCTATATGTGCTAGAAATTTATGTAAGTCAACTTTTCAAAAAATCACATGAAATTACACACATTTATACATTGAAATTTAAAAAATTATTGGCGGACTTATATCATGAAGATAGGGAAATTGGACTTGAATTTTGGGCCCTGGGTTTGAAGCAGTTTTCAGGTTAGTTATGTTTTTATACATATTTTTAGAAGGCATATTTTAATTGAGTTTTACTTTCTTGCTAGTTACTCGTATTTCTATTAAAACCACCATCACAGTAAATTTAAAGCCTTAAATTTCAATTTTTCGTTTATTACGCGGTAAGAATCATTTCCTTGTATTGTAATGGTAAAAATTGTTCTGCATTTTACATTTTGATGCGATGAAGTTGATCACCTGAGGGAGGTCATTGCCCCGGGAGGAAGATGTTCCCAAAGGCTTCAGGGCGAGGGTAAAGGTAATAACGTACGGAAAAATAAAATGCTGAACCCATTTCACAGAGAAAAAAAAAAAAAAAAAACCGCCGGGCTCAATTAGGCGGGAAGATTTCCCAAAAGTCTCATTTGCACACGTTTCCCATTTCAAAGTGCCCTTTTTTCTCCTGTAGGCGATGTCGGCCCTTATAACCTGCGCATTCGGTGGCCATTACTTTCGTCCTCGTACTTTTATTATATCAAAATGTCCTCAAACAACCTGCGTTCCGTTCTGGTGCCCAAAAAAAAAAAAAAAAACTGATGTGGGAGTCAATACGGCGGCCCATTAAAATGGCAAAATAAAGTCTATAAAGTATCCTTACGTTTTAGCCACCCCCGGAGCATCGCCCGTCACTTTCAGGGAATTTTTCAATAAACATCACCTAATATGGGCGGAGGCTTTAAGAGTAATTTTGCTGTTTAGGGCACACGCAAGTTAGCAATAAAATACTTTATCAGATCAATGTGGCCCCGGGCTTAATGTGGTAATGTGGCCCAGAAATATAAGGGAAAATTGTCCCCGAGGTCCTTCCGTAGAATAGGTCCTTCTATCCGGAACCATCCCCACCCAACCCAGCCGCCGTTACTGCCGCCAGCCAGGACACTTAAGGTGGTGAATTTATTAATAAAGATAAGACAGCTGCAGTCACCATAAACGTAGGAGACGACGACAACGACAGGGGCGTGGGGGTGGCACTGGACAATTAAAAAATACGACTTTCGCCGCCATTAAGCCGCTTTATGTCTGCACAGAAATCGCGCTCAAATTGTTTTTTTATTGCGACGATTTTACAATTTTTAGAAGGTTTTAACGGAACGATTCTGTGGGGGCGGGAAAATCATTTGAATAATTTTGCGGTTGACGGCATCTAGGGAATTTGGAGAATTTTATTATGAATGCCACCATCGTGACTTTCCATTGGGACGGATGTGGATAATGTGGACGACCCCTTGGGGTTTATTCTGTAATTCAGAACATTCTTTTACTTGTCTAGTTTTAAGAGCCATGATTATAAATATAACCCAATTGGCTTTGTGGAATTATGCATAAATGTCTTTAGTTTCTAATATACATGTTTTAGAGTCCCAAGGCTAAGGATATTTAAATAGCTCGGTAGAAATATCCCAACTCGTAAAAAATTTTAAGGGTCGTTTGGGCTATAGGACAACAGCTACAAATAGTTTGTATTTTATTATCATAGTCCTAAAATCTGATATGAGCTTTCAAAACTGCGTTTATGTTTTCAAGGGGAAATGTTTCGCTTGTATTATTTTCATTAATTAATTTTGATTTATTAATTTCTTAAGATTTATTTTTTTATTTTTGTATGGGGTCGTTCGCACTTCTCACCAGAATTCAACAAATTGAAATTACTCGAAAGGATCGGTGTCTGGCAAGGTAGCTCAGCAGTTAGAACATCGGAGCGCAAATCCGAAGGTCACAGGTTCGATTCCTGGCCTAGTGTAGCCTAATGCTCTTTATTGAATTATGTTTGTTTTCCGCTCGAATTTTATCTATTTAGAAATTCAGCTCTGAAAATTCTTCGAATTAATTACAAAAATATATAAGTCTATCAATGAGAGATTAAAATTTTCAAAAGATCAGTAACTCGTATATCAAGTAGAGCAGAGTTTTCAGTGAATGGTAAAACAGGTATCCTAATTTCTATTGAATTACCCTGATCAATACCAAACTTTTTTCCAAACCAGTAGCAGGTAATTCATATACGATTTTCCCCGTAGGTTATAAATTCGTAAATGAAAATGGGCAACTAGCTTCCGTTTTCAAGAAAATGTAGAGTGAAAAAGTCAATAGAATTTATTTTCTCCATTCACAGATTCATTATATAAGATTGCAACGTGGCTAAAATCAAAGTGGAAATCTTGAGCAATTATTTAAAAATACAAAAGGTCTTAAAAATTCTCGAAATATACCTTGAAATTAAAATTTTTGAGCAAATCTATTATTTCATGCAATAGGTGATGAATAAAGATCATAATATAGGGTGAGCCACCTGTTGGTTTCTTTTTAAATTACACATTATTTTGACACAGAAAACTCATTCGCACTCAAAGAATTGACAGAAACCCAATAACATATCTCCGTTGTACTAAGTGAATAGATTTACTCTTGAACAACATTGAGAAATATTAAGAACTTAATTCCAAAGTAGGTGTGGCCGAAACAGTACGAATTTTGATTTTTCATAATTCATTTTTCATAAATCATATTCCATAACTAATCGGAAGGTTTACTCTTTTCAGTAGATCAGCAAACTTTGAAAAATATTGAATAGATTTTGTTTTTTTGTTTATAGCAATTTTAAAAAGAATCCAGTCGATGGTCCACCTTTTAAATTGAGCTCCATTTTTATTTACGAATTCTTAATACATATTCGGAAAAAAATCAAGTGTTCTCAATCCTTTTAGAAATATAGAAATATAAACTACACATCCCAAAGATCGCAAATTGAAATTGATGAGAACGGACCCTAAGCCTAATTCTCTTTATACAATATTTATATGGATTATCTTATCAATATTCACATATCTCTTAATCCGATAATGCGTTCATTTTCTTCAAACAGCATAAACATTTGCAGAGAGCCTTCGATTTAGATAAAAAGATATAATCCATTGATAAATGAATAATGATAATAAAACTCAGGAGCGCACAAATAAACCAGCTCAAAGGCTACGTCGAATTGAACAATTCATTGGAATTAATAATATGTAACGTAACATTTTTGTTTGATTATGAACTTGTGCAAAAAGCAAGATTTACTTGTTCTAGGAGCTAAACAACACCCCTTATACAAAGGGTAAATTACCCCCTTCTTTTTGCACGCGCGAGAAAAAGATTAGTTGTTTATTATTTTAATAGTAAATATTGTTACTTATACCACGCTCATGAATAACGTTTCATTTAATATTACTCCCATCAATTGTGTACAAATCTTAAGTCGAAATCACCAATAGTTTAACTACTACTAGTCTAGTCGGTAAAATAGTCTGAACAAATGATTTATTCATTATACAGGGTGATCCAAAAGTATGGAAACGGCTAAATAACTTTCGAGGAATGCATTTTGAAGAAAAAAGTTGTAGACAAAAGTCTTAGGAATTTTTCCTGGCTATTCAATGGTGGCCGTAGATTTGACCTTGACCATGGCCTTGGCGGTCATTTCAAGGTCAAGTTGACTTTTTTAAATTGGAACCCATATTTTTGACCACGGAAATGGAAAGAGCGGAAAATTTTACATCGGACTATGATCTTAACCATGACCTTGAAGATAATATCAAGGTCAAGATGGCTCTTTAAAAAGGAACCTGCATTGTTACTGAGGATTTGGAAAGAATGGAAATTTTACGTCCGAATGTGACGAAGGTTCCCTTTTAAAGATCCATCTTGACCTTGATATGACCCTTCAAGGTCATGATTAAGATCATAGTCGGATGTAAAATTTTCCGCTCTTTCTAATACTAGAAAGAAAAACATTCAAACAAATTATGTTCTATTTAAACATCTTGAAGGGAGAGTGCCCTTAACATCAGAGTCATAAGAGGTATCAAAATGATTTGAAAGTTTCTTGAAAACTAAAGTTTGAAACTGGAATAGAAAATATTTTTCTCTATTCAAATTATAAATTATATTTAAAAGTTTCTTGTATAAAAACTTATTGTTATACAAATCATATGTATTCTGTTTAAAATTATGAACCTCATCTGTAGCTAAGGGCTATTTCACATACGTATCATACATTTTTGATGACTCCAGACGCAGAACAGTCCTTTGTTAGCGTATAATAAAATTTGTAAAGTGATATTATCTAATATCCATCTTAACAGACAAGGACTCTTTTCGTTATATTACTTTCTATCTTTTAAGCAAGTTTTAAAATATTTCTGAAGTTGACAAGACGGCTTTCAGACGACACCTTGAGCTAAACATCAGCTCAAAACTTTTTGATACACGATTACACGATAAGCCGTAGAGTAAAGAACAAAACAAAAGGGTCGCACGGTTGACTGAATAAAGTAGTGAGTGTGTATCGCAATTATTGCGCCGTTCGTGACATTGCTTATAAAATTTCGCTTAGAACACTGTTCTCCCTATAGCGTTTCTCTATGGAAAGAAAAAGTGGAAAATTTCTGAGAGCTCTACCGAAAGTTATCCTCGACAGTCGACAACTTTTGCA
Source organism: Dysmachus trigonus (assembly GCA_949715965.1). Lineage (NCBI taxonomy): Eukaryota > Metazoa > Arthropoda > Insecta > Diptera > Asilidae > Dysmachus > Dysmachus trigonus. The sequence goes on from OX454321.1 coordinate 80,585,380, forward strand.
GAACTTTCATATTCACATGTCTACTTTTTCGGTCCAGGGACGGTGCGATGCTGCAGTGCGCCATGTGGAGGGGCAGGCGAAGACTCAAAGGGGGTCATATCAAACCAGCGAATATTAACTGCTTGCTCGAGCTCACAGTAATTCAAATATAATTGGGGGGAAAAAAAGAAGTTGACACAGAGCCAGACTCTATGCAATGTCAGGTCCCAGAGTGGCTAACACATTTTTGTGGTTTTTCTAGGTTTTTAAGTTCAAGGGTCTTTGAAGAGATCCCATTATTCAGGAAGGTCACGTAGGTTCCAATTATCACTTTATCCCCAAAAGTGCTTTTAAAAAGAATCAAGTCGTTAGAAGGACAGGATAATGGGGAGCACGACCAAATCCTAGGTCAAATTCGTTTTTCGAGTCAATAAATCTCAACAGCCCTAAGCGCTGCAATATAAGCTTCTTCTTATATATATAACCCCTAAAGTAAGACGGTGAATCGAGGGAGTGAGGGTGCGCAGGCTCGAAAAACCCCTAATCTTCGAAATTGATTCAATTTGCATTCATGACCGGAGGTCACTTTGAACTTAATTATTCAGCACATTCACATTTGTGGGCTCGTCGTCCTGTTGACGCTCCTAATGGAAAATTTTATTAAATTAAATCTCTGCCCTGATCTGACGTCCTCCTTAAGGGGGGAACCTTTAAGGAGTGTCCTTGTAGCATGTGATCCCGAAAACCCGCTTTTCCTCATCCATAATCGATTCGAGAAGTGCAACGGCCGGATTTTCTATACACATATTCCGAAAAGACCACACGGGAGGGCTTAACTTTTTGAAAGAAAGGGCTTCATTGTTGCTGGTGGAACAAAGACGCTGCATATCCCGGTTATTCCCGGCGCTGCTTAAGGGATATTCTAGGGTCGTGCTGATGCAACGAAATCCCCTCTGTTTCCCCCCTTCTGCTGGGTGTTTGCTTCAGTTCACACCTCACCTGCAGGTTCATCTAGCGCGACGTTATGCATACGCTTTTGAGGGGGATATCCACTTCCTGTGCTCCTTTCCTCGGTTATACTATATATATAATATAGTATTTGCTTTTTTCTATCCTCTAGGACTTTAGGTATTTTGTTTCTTCTTTTTTGCGAATTTTCTTGCAGCACCTCTTCTTCGGTTCAGCAGGGAGACGCTGCTGCTGCAGCCCCTGGCTTGAAAGTAATTGCGGAACACGGCGAAGAGGATTTCGATCCACCAGAGATAGTAATCCTGGGGGATTCCCCTTTTTCCGAGCATTCCGAGAGGAAAGTAAATTTTTCACGTTTTAGTCTTCATTTAATCTTTCCTCCCCCGCCGCCGTATGCTTCCCAGAAGAGGACCCTCGGGCGGGCTAACGTGACTCCACTCCGATCACATGCTTACAGCAGTTTCTCGTTCGTGCTGAAAGTTGTAATTTGGCTTTGTGAAAATCTTCGAAATTTTAAGCGAGGCACGCCAACGAACACGCCCTCAGGAGCAGCACTTTGATAGTCACTCCGCCAGGTGAGTGCATTCGTTTTTGTGTACCCCCAAGTAAAGCGCCTTCTAATTGAATCAACCTGCAAAAGGGATGCACTATAAGGGAGGAAATTCCTGTGACAAAAAGCGACAGAGCCATGAATTTGTTAAACATTGTTCCAGCACCTTTTACAGACAGTAGCGGCGGCTGCGGCGGCGGTGGTGGTGGTGGAGCTCCACTAAAATCACCTCTGACCATCATCAGTCATTTTCCTGGCAGTCGGGATCATTGCGAGCATATTGCCGGGAAGCCAGGACATCATGCTCCCGGCAGCAGCTAGTTAAGACCTAAAAATCCTTTAGTGCTCCTTCTGGAGTAATTTGCATGATAAAAAGTGCCCCCCACTAACTCAAACCCGGTTTTCTTACACTACTGCACTATTGCACTGTGCTATCAGTGGCGTTCCGTGTTTGGGGGGGAAATTTTTCAGTTATGCTGGCAGAGCAATGTCTGTTCTGTGACATATGCAAATTTAGTTTGCATTTATCATAAACCAGCATAACCTTTTGCCAAATATCGCCTGCATATCGTGCCGGCTTTTGGGGCGGGTACAACGGGGAGAAAAATTATGCAAAAATGACTTCATGGTTTTTTTTGCCAAATTTCTTTTTCCCCAGCACCTTTTTCAATGCACCACACACCCAAAACAAAGCAAGTTAAAAATAAATATAAAGCGAAATTGTATTTTTTTTGTTTCCCCCCCTTCAAACGAATCATCTTTTCCTGACTTCTCTGCATCACAAATTGGACTAAATGGACACCAAAAACACGAGCAAGTCATCAGCAGAAAGGGTTTTCTTTTTTTTGAAAAAATAATAAAAAAAATTGTGACAAAATTGAATGCTCGCGGAAAACAGACGACGAGATTTTTTTTTGGCAAGAGCAGAGATTTGGCGGTTTTTTAATTGAATTACAGAAAAAACCCTCGTGGTCTGACCAGAGGGGCAATAAATATTTTAAAAAACGCCTCGTTATTTTCCGACACCGCCCAGGAAGGAAAATTGCCATGAAAAGTGTATGGCTTGTGAAGGCGAAGGGAAAATACTTGCTCTTTTAATTTAATTCAACTCCTATAATTATGTGCTTTTTTTCGGAATTCTTTATTGCATTTGGACCAGCAAATCATGAATTTCTGTACTAACGTACATAAATTTGAATTTTCATCCCGAATGTGGTCATTAGCATAGGGCCTTAGGTTAAGTCTAGTAACCCTGTAAATAAAATAAATAATAAAATAACAAATAAAAATCAGGAAATTATTTTTATTTTTAAAATCAAAACTAAAAATCAGAATATAATTTTTATTTTTAAAATCGGAAAAAGATTTTTTATTTTTAAAATCAGAAATGAAAATCAAAAATTGATTTTTATTTTTAAAATCAAAAATGAAAACCAAAAAGTGATTTATGTATATTTTTAAAATCTAAAATAAAAATCGGAAAATGATTTTTGTTTTTAAAATCTGTATAAATAAAAATATAAATGTTCGTTTGTTCAAAATCTTAAATCTCTTGCTTGGAAATTTTTACACAATGTTGCATTCGAATAAGCACGTGTTTTTATATACCAATTTTTTTTTAAACATCTCCGTCGGTTGAACGTAAAAGCAAAAAAAAATATTTCATGATTTTGTTTTTTGATTTTAAGAGTAAAAATCATTTCCTGAATTTTTTTCTTAATTTTTAGAGTAAGAATCATTTCCTGATTTTGATTTTTGGTTTTAATATTTCGATTTTTGATTTTAATAATAAAATTCTTTTCTTAATTTTTATTTCAGATTTTAAAAATATAAATCACTTTTTGATTTTAAAAACAAAAATCATTTCTTGATTTTTATTTTAGATTTTAATAATAAATATCACTTTCTGATTTAATTTTTGATTTTACAGGGTGGGCCATCTAACGTTTGGAATTGGAACTATAGGTTATTTTGAGGTTGGAAGGCTTGATGACATTTCCGATGTGACAGAAAGTTAGTTTTATGTTTGACATTTATGAAATGGCTCGCTTTTCGCTTGAACAAAGTTGGGAAATATTAAAAACTTATTTCCAAAGTGGTGAGTCTTCTACTCAAACTGTAAGAAATTTACGGAAAAAATTTGAGAAAAAGTATGTGCCAAAAACGCAGTTTGTGGATCAATTTGTGAAGCGAGTTCAACTCGTCATCGTTCTCAAGAATTGAACATTTCACGCACTTCTTTGAGAAGAATTTTGCATAAAGATCTCGGTATGAATGCGTACAAAGTTCAATTAGTGCAGGAGCTGAAGCCGCATGACCATCCGATGCGTTTTCGGTTTGCTCTATGGGCCGAAGACCGCTTGATCGAAGATGGGCAATTTTACCGAAAAATCATCTTTTCAGATGAAGCTCATTTCCATCTCGGAGGATACGTCAATAAACAAAATTGTCGTATCTGGGGCTCAGAAAATCCACACGTCATCGTGGAGAAAACAATGCATCCACAACGAGTGACTGTCTGGTGCGGATTTTGGTCTGGCGGCATTATTGGGCCATTTTTCTTCGAAAATGAGCAAGGAAACGCCGTTACAGTGAATGGCGATCGCTACCGCGCCATGCTAAGCGATTTTTTGTTTCCCAAAATTGAAGAGTATGACATAGACGACATTTGGTTTCAACAGGACGGCACAACATGCCACACAGCCAACGTAACAATCGATCTTTTGTGCACTGTTTTCGGAAATCGCATAATCAGCCGAAATGCTGATGTCAAGAATCTGCGATTTGACTCCGTTAGACTTTTTTTGGTGGGGAGCCGTTAAGAACAAGTGTTACGCTAACCATCCAGAGACAATTGACGACTTGAAACGTGAAATCGAAGTTGCCATTGACGAAATAGAGGCCCAAACAATCGAAAATGTACTAAAAAATTGGACTGATCGAATGGGGTATTGTAAGGCTAGCCGTGGCAGTCATTTTAATGATGTTGTCTTCCATTCCTAAATGGAAAGGTTCAATCTTTCTAATAAACTCATAACTTTGAAAAAATATTCATTTGGTTTTTTTTTTTTTATGCGATTCAAATTCCAAATCTTAAATGGCCCACCTTGTAGAAATAAAAATCATACTCTGCTTTTTATTTTTGATTTTTATAATAAAAAACTTTTTCTGATTTTAATTTCCGTTTTTAATAATAAATATCATTTTCTGATTTAGTTTTTGAATTTAGAAATAAAAATCATACTTTGTTTTTTACTTTACATTTTAATAATAAATTTCATTTTCTAATTTTTATTTTCGATTTTCATTTTTTGATTTAATTTTTGATTTTAGAAATAAAAGTATACTATGATTTTTATTTTTAATTATTATAATAAAAATCATTTTCTGATTTTTATTTTCGATTTTAAAAATAAAAATCATATTCTGATTTTTATTTTTGATTTTTATAATAAAAATAATATTTTGATATGTACTTTTGATTTAAAAAAAAATGCATATTTTTATTTTTATTTTTGATTTAAAATTTTTTTTTTCGTTTTTTATTTTTTAGGAAAAATCATAAGTTTAAAAAGCACATCAAATTTTTAAAGCTCAGGCCATAAGAATCATAATTCTCCATGATTTTACGGGTAAAGAGAGCTCATATATTGCTTGCAGTTGCTAAGACCACAATCCCGACCAAACTGAAAGTGAATTTGAAAGTAAATCTTTTATTATACTATATATAATAGTTTATGACGATGAATATACCCCACCTCTGATCATTAACATGCCGGATATCGTTGTTATGCCTTCCTATAATAGCCCTAATTTATCACGTACCGAGTTAAACATGGCCATTTCCTACAAAAGCCATTCGCCTAATTTTTATTTGAATGTCTTCCGCAGCCATAAAAGGCCCCCTTTTTCACGTTATAGTGACCACTAGGAGGCCAGAGCAGTTCCAGCCCGGCTCGGCGGCACAGAGCCCCACCAACATCGAGAGGGCGACATCGGTGAATTTATTTTCCATCCGGACGATATCTTCTGCGACCGGAATCTGTGTGTGATGTCGCCTCTCTCGCAAGGTAATTAACATAGCAAATCCCATAGATGGACATGGAGCTCCAGTCGGTGGACAAGTGAAAAACTGGCGGAGTCCTGCTCCCACAAAAAAAAAATTCTGGCCCTTAATCAAATTCGATATCTTATCGCTATTTTGCAGTCCATTTGCCCTCGATATGGTCTCCCCTTGACGGCGCGACAGAGGGCTAAAAACCCCCCCAGAGGAATGGTAGGGGATGATGTGTGAGTTCGTGTGTGTGTAACGTCCTAGTTTGAGCCACCCCCATTTTTCGGTCCTAGTTTTCTAGGGATCCTGCGGGATCCTTTGTACGCGGTATAGTGGCCGAATCCTCGCTCTAATATTTATTTCGCCTCCGGAGCAATTTTTGCCGGGGAGCAGAAATGGTCGCGTCAGCACATCGAGAAAAATCGGACGTTGATTCCATCTGGACGTCTTGATAAGCATGCGGACTGCACGAATCGACTATTTGCCGGTATAATGGTCGAAGTCACTTTTTAGATCCCCAAAATGTCTCCGTTTAGCCCCCGTCCGGGCGCTTTTTTTTTTTAATGGAGGCACTGTGCAATGGCCTGACGGTGGTGGAGGTCCACTCGAATGTCTCTACGGATGGATGTGGTCTTCTCTATGGATGGGGCTTTGTGCAGAGCCCCGATTTTTGAATAGATCGTCAGTTTTCCGAAATGGCAATTTTCGTTTACCACCCCCCCAACAGCCATGGGGCTCACATGAAGCTCTTAAGGCCCGTGAAATTGATTGCGGTTACCCTTAAGACTCTTCAGGTGAATGACGGATTTTTAAGGGGGGTTTTTATACATATATACTATTATTTTTTTTAACCTGTCGTCCTCATGTCTATAATTCTACGAGATATCAAGCTTGAGATTTGTCAATTCGATGAATCAGGACGAAGCTAATATACAACTTGGAACTTTTGAAATATCCTCGATTTGATGGAGGACACTCTTGATTTAAGGGTGGTCGGAGCCACAACCCCCCAAAAAACGCCCCTTCGAGTGAATGTTTCTTTAAGACAAAAGCTCTTCCCCGACTCCCTTCCCAAGACCCCAATTTTGGACCGCAGAAGCGAGCCACCGTAAGCAATGCGGTGATTTAGTTGATCAATTAAAAGCGCCACTGGAAACAACATTACATTTGGGTTAATTTGCATATTTCGAATGCAGTAATTTATGGGGCCGTTGTATCCGGGCCGAACCAACCATAATTCATCACACCCTGAGCTGGGTATCGTATACCCCAATAGGCCAATTCATCATCATTTAGGGGCTGCGTTAATTAATAACGACAGGACCTTTAAGGAATAAAAGAATTCCGGAGCGGTGGCAGCTGGAAGCTTTTTAGGGTCCTTGTATTCCTCTGGGCAAACCACCACCATCACCCTGGCACCTACCCACCTCCCTTCTGGCGGGGGGGGAGATACAAGAAGGATAGAAACTTTTTAGATTTTTGTTTTATTTTGTTTTTGTTGTTGTTACCGAAAATTCACTTCATCTTTTTTAAATTCACAACAAAATTTCCTTGAGGTTTCACGGTCTATGGGGAGAAAAAGGATCAAACAGGGATTTTTTGGAGCGGAAGGTTTTACTTAATAATTAATTTACTTCAAGGGAAGTTTTGGGTTTAATTAGGCTGTTTTAAATGGATGATTTCCTGAGATTCCTCTTCGGTAATTATTCCTGTGATTTTTTGTTTCCTATAAATATAAATTGGCACTATGAACAGAGCGTTTTGATTTATTCGGGGAAATTTTAATATAAAAACTTTTAAAGATGTTTTGGATTAGTACCAATAAAATTTTGAAATTAATTTATCTGAAAAGTAATCTTTTGGGGGTTCGTATCTATGTAAAAATGTTAAGATTTTATATAGCCGGAGTAAAATTGATTAATTATTGAATCGGGTGGAAAAAATAAGACTGAAAAGTGAATTTAAATTAAATTTTCGATCGAATCCAATCTGAAATAAGGTGGAAATTATTATTTCACACTGAAAACTTACTGAAAATAGACTAAATTAAAAGCAAAAAAACCTTTTTTAAAAAAAGCTCTTATTTAATTGCTCTAAAAAGAAGAAAATAAAATTGTCCTTTAAAATTTTAACTATCAACTTATAGCCTCATTATACACAATTTATATGATCATAAAAGCTTGTCGCGAGGTTTGCGTAAGTACCTATAAGTATTTAATTAAACTGAAATTTAAAAAAAATTAAACTTAGCAGATTAAGTTACTCAATTAAATAGGTACTAGTTTATTTACACAAGTAAATCGCGCGACAAGCTTTTATGATCATATAAATTGTGTATAATGAGGCTATAAGTTGATAGTTAAAATTTTAAAGGAAAATTTTATTTTCTTCTTTTTAGAGCATTTAAATAAGAGCTTTTTTTAAAAAAGGTTTTTTTGCTTTTAATTTATTTTTTACATTTTAGTTATCGCTGGCTAGGTTTTTTTAACCTGCATTTTTATTCTCAGCGAACCCTTTCATTTAATACCCATACTATAGGAAAGCATAAAAAACTTCAAAAGTCCGCCATATTGGATTAAGAGTGATGTCAGAATATTTTTCTAATTATTCTCGGCAAGCCCTTTCATTTGATACCCATATTGTAGAAGTGCATAAAAAATAACTATTCCGCCATCTTGGATGTTCCGCCGTATTGGATTTATAATGACGTCACATTATTTTTCGAGTTACTCTCAACAAGCCCTTTCATTTGATACCCATATTGTAGAAATGCATTAAAAATAACTATTCCGCCATCTTGGATGATCCGCCATATTGGATTTAGAATGACGTGACATAGCTTATCGTGTATTGTCATCCAAACCAAACATGTATACAAAATTTCAGCTCAATCGGTTGAAGATATCTTTTTCAAAATTGAGTAGCAAGATTCCACCTGAACAAACATACATACATACATACATACATTGCAAGTTAAATAAAAGCTTTTAAAATATGTTACATCGGAAAATTTAAGATTGTAATAAGGCGGAAATAGTTTTTCAGTCAGAAATAGGCTGAAATTTTACATTTTTGCTCTACTGAGAAGTCCAGAAAAGTAATGAATTATAGTAAGCATTATGTAAACTTATTGCTTTTTAATTATGTTTATTTAAATATTAATTTTTGAGTAAACTAAACGACTAAACCTATAGGACGACTTAAATAGACGTACACATCATCTGGGTATATATACATATATGTACAGAAACATCTTTCACCACACTAGGAAGGTCGTTAATATAAAGACAAAAAAGAAATGGATCTAAGATCGAACCCTGCGGCACGCCACTACAAATATGTTCCGAATTGTAGAAGGAATTCTTAATTTTCACATATTGGTCACGTTCACTCAAGTAACTTTTTAAAAGCGTAATAAGTATTTTGCTTGGCCTTCAAGAATAAATTATTAGGAAAAGTTTATTTTTTGAAAGTGTTGTTTATAAAGAAAAGTATTTTGATTTGAATTCTATTTTCTTTTGTTCTTTTATTGAGATTAATTATATGAATTAAGGTTATTTTAGATGCTCACTACTGACTATTCTACAGACACATCTATAAATTATAACCACCCTGTAAAAGTGTAAACAGACTTTCACTTCTCCAAAAAAAAAAAAAAAAAAAAACTGGTCATTCGTATTTAATTTATCTTTACCATTCAGTGGCGGTGGCTCACCGGAATTTAGGAATTTTTATCCGATTCGATTATCCTCGCCGAGGAGTCCTTTTTTTTTTTTGTTTCGTGGAACCCCAGGCCTTTTTTATGCTGGCTACGTTTTTTTTGTTTTTTTTTTTTTTGTCTCCCCCAAATTTAGGCGATTTTCGATTAAATGTTCATTGGCTCCGACTTTTGTCATTTGTTTTCGCAAAACAGCCGGAACAGAGAAGAGGAGCCTGGATATTCGGTTTTTCGGTGTACAACGTCCAGCGACACACCCCCCCATTCGCTCACAATGAAACGAAATCAACGAATAAAAAACAAAGTAAAAGGCATGGGAGGAAAAAAAAAAAAGCGGAGTTGAAAATAAAATGTGATCAACTTTTAGAATTGGTAATGCATGGCGAAAATAGGATTCAAATTAAATGGACGACATGGCCATCGCCAATTTCGCGGGAAAATTAAATTCAGCTCGCAGTTTAGCTGTTAAATAGAAGAACCTGCTCAATGGAGGGAATTCGGTTTGGGGGAGAGGGGCGAGGTATTGGGCGTGTATGCAGAAACTTTACATGTTTTTCCAATTAATTTTATTATAGTGAAAATGTTTTTTGCGGGATAAGAGAGGTTGAGTAGTTTTTTTTTTATTTTATTTTTTTTTTCTGATCACTTATGGACCGCGACAAATGTTTTGTCCGTGTTTTTGAAAATCAGACCTAAGTCAATCCTTTTCAATTCTGCAAAAAGGTCCGAACGTGTCCCAAAAAGAGACGCACTCCAAATTTGTAATACGAATTTCAGAAATGTTTTGTGGAAAATAACTTATAAATCAGTTTATAAATTCATGAAATAGCCCACGGGCTTGACCCCTTCAAAAATATTTGTTTTCAATTTATTTTAAAATTAAATACCTTAAAGACTTAAATGTAAAATAAATCGATCTTTATATCAAACATATCTCACAGCTAGAGAAGCTTTCCTTAAGTATCTAAATAACCCCTAGGAGTTCTCTCTTAATTTATGCTTCAGTAAGTCACGTCAAATATAAACAAATTTCAGAAGTGAACAGTTTAAACACTAAAACGTTCCAAAACACTCTGCGCAAAATCCCCAAAACGCACATCCGACAAAGTCGAGGGAAAGTACAACAAGTGGTGAAATACTCGAGACACGTTTTAGAGAGGTAGCTGCCGTGTGTCGGCACTCTTACCTTAATTGGCCTAAGACAAATAGCTATTCGCAATTTGTCCTGAGTATCGCCGGAGTCCCCATTCCCTCCCCCTGGAGCCTCGAAAGCAATTTCCTCTTCTAGAATATTGCCGAGGATATCGATTACCTGCTTTAAGTACCTGTCAAAAGTGTAATTATGAACGCAAGCGCCATCGGCATCCTTTATCGTCTTAAGAAGGAAGTTTCCTTCCTACAAGATTGTCTTTAGTAAACCATCCGCAGGCCGAGGAGAAAGCCAAGACGAAAAGAATTTCTCGAGGGAGGAAGGTACTATGACTCTCTTGCTGGTAGTTAGACTTTTTTTCTGTTCTGATGAGTTTAACCATTTTCAGTGGCATTACTTAGCCTAAAGAACGAAGCCCCAAAGGGTTCACCTTGAGACCTCGGTTTTTAAAAGGTTGTTTAGGTCTTTTTGAAAAGAGTCTAAAGATGCTCTAGATCGTTTGTTAGAGCAATTTTGGAACGTTTTAAAAATGCAACTGCTTTTCGAGAGAATTTCAGAAGTGGGGTTGCCTATATAAAATTATATGAGGAGCGAAGCGGGCATTCCAAGCTGAACAGTATAATCGAAATGTCACCAGAAACGAATTGATTGATGAGAGGTGCTTCTGCTATTACAGAGGAGGCTCCGATATAGCCAGCCCTTGCAGGGTGAGGGGTGAATGACAGTGGCGTCAGAAAGATGAGGCGTGTGATGTTGTCATAGCAAGCAACTCAAGAAATGTTTGTAATCTTTTCCAAATGCTTTTCCATGGCACATAAAGCAAATTTGATTCCCTGACCCTTCTGTGCTCCCCAAAAAGAGAAGACATGCTTCTATAACTGCCCCCTCCTCTTTCCCTTCCTCTATCGCCCCCACCTCAACACGCACCCTCAATTACTTTGTTTAGCTTTGCGGGGGATGAATGGATTCTGTATGCCGTGCAGCGAGGGGGTGCAGAACAACCATATCTAGGGGAGCTAATTGTAAGAGTGTTTCTGAAGATGATTTTTGGGGGTAAAACGACACGCTAACGACAGAAGACGACGACGAAGACAAAAACGACGACGCCTAGTCAAATTTCTGAAGAAACATGAAACATGCCAAGCCAAACAGAGTAAAGGGCGTGATAAGGGGGTGGTTGGCGGAGGTTGAGGGTTGCTTTTCTAATTCTTCGGAGGGCGTGTAAGTGGCAAACAATTTATAGACACTTTTAGCATTCTCATCCGTCAAAGGGCCCCCCCCACCACCATCCATCCATCCATACACCCGTCCACCTACTCACACCCCCGCAACCACGGCGACCCTCGTAAATCACGGAGCAATTTGTTAACACACGAGAGCTCCCAGATCTGCTCACTTCGCAAATTAAATGGATAACGAAGGGATACATTATCTCGGCGGTAATTAAGCCCTCAAACTTGCTCCTGCTGACTAGGACAAGGGTGTTCGTGTTGCTGCGAAAGGACGGCCTTGGGTTTTTGGCGGGCGGGAGGGAGGGGAGAAGAAACTTTTTGTTTTTGATAAAAAACTTCCTACCAATTGTGGATGGTCGCCGGAAGCAAACAAATCCGAAACGAGCGGATTAGGTGCATTATAATCACACCCTGTAAATTAGTTAGAAGGATCTGGAAGAACAAATCTACGAACATACATAAAATTGTATTAATTCTAAAGTAAAAAGTTATGTATGCGGATAATTTAAATAGCCTTAACTATGAAATGGAAAAGTTATAATTAGAGGTTTGAAAGGTTCTCAAAGTTAAAAAGAAAAAAAGTAATACGTATTACAGACTTATTATAAAGTTCAAAATGTCATTTTTTGATATAATTCAAACTTTTACTGAAGTGGGTAGGGAATTTTAATCATACCTTGTATTCGAGAATTTAGTTTCTACAGGTTGCTGCCAAATTCAGCTATTGCTCTTATTAAGCTGAATTGAGAAAGCGACTGCAGAAAACTAAATTCCAGTCCAGTGGAATAGCGATTTATCTTCCAAAAAAATATTATAAAAGTATAATATATATATTAGAGATGCCACGAATAGTAATTTGGCCGAATACCGAATACCGAATGTTCGGCGAGGCTCTTGGCCGAAGCGCCGAACATTCGGCAGCCGAATATTCGGCCACACTTAGTACTTTCCGCGGGCGACAAGTCACAACTGTCGCTACAGAAAATGTTCGTTCAGATGAAGGTGTGGAACAGACAAATTCTGTTGCAAATGAACTTGATTTTTACATGGTATCTGTTCGTTTAGACCGGACAGCAGACCCTTACAAGTGGTGGTCAGCAAACGCGAAACAATATCCAACCCTTTCACAATTTGCTAAGATTTATTTATCATCTCCCGGTAGCAGAGTGTATAGTGAGCGGCTGTTTTCGGAAGCAGGTATAATTTATGAGGAAATACGCAAACGTCTGCGCTGAAAAAATTGTTTTCATTCATCATAACTTACCACTGGTAGATTTTAAATATTAATTTGTTAGCTCTTTTTTTTTGGTTAAATAAATATATCTTTGTGAGTAATATTTTGAGTTCTTTTTTCATGATTTATTTGGTAATCCTTACTATATTTTATCATAAATACGAAATTAAATCTGTTTATCACGATTTCACACCAAAACTGCTGAACCGATTTAAATGAAATTTGGTACAGAGATACATACTCTAGAGCCTTAGAAAGGACATGGGCTATAATTTACGCGGACGAAGTCGCGGGAAAACAGCTAGTAATAAAAAAATAATAAATAAATTGCTATTCGGTATTCGGCCGAATAGTTAACCATATTCGGCCGAATACCGAATAGCGAAAAAAAGTGGCCGAATAGCCGAATACCGAATAGTTGCCGAATATTCGTGGCATCTCTGATATATATATATAAATATTTAAACTAGTGTCGTCTGTTGTCGATATTCGACCAAAGTTTATATTTTTATTTTTTCAGTATAGGTAAAGTTTACCTGGCTTTCACACCTTTCCATATGCACGTACCTGAATAAAACCTATATTCTGCACATATATGAAAAAATACCTTTCGTTTGATATATGTTTCATTAAGATACGTACACGGAAAATAGGTTAAAAAAGGATAACAAGTTTTGGCTTCTATGATTAATATATAAGATTATCATAATTAACGTCAGTCCGTTTGTGTGCCACTGTTGTTTTTCTCGAAAACGACGTAACGAAGGAATTTGAAATTTGACCGAATGTTAGATCTTCGAGATGTGTACATATTTTGACAATTAAAAGTTATTAAATGTACATATTTTTTATATAGTCTAAAATGTGCGAAAAAAAACACCGATCTTCTAGATTTCTAAATCTAACATTTTAATATTATAAGGGTTAATAGGCATTGAGTTATAGAAAAACAGGAAAACTGTTGATTTTTTGGTCAGTCTCATAGTTGCTGAAAAAAAAATTTTTTTTGTGTAACTTATAAAGCAACTCTTTTAAGGCTTTACATACGTCTCGCCTTTGACCGGCTTTACATACGACTCGCCTTTGACCGTTTTTTCGTTTTATTTTAACTGGACCTTAAATGTAAATTATTTCATACATATTCCAAATTTGATATCGGCCCAATCGTTTTCGAGCACTGCTACGAATTGGCGGAAAGCTCTTCAGATAAAGGAATTGAATTTTTACGCTCAACTCTACAATTCAGCTTAAGAAGATCAATTGCTGAATTGTGCATTCGAATGAAAAAAATGTGTTTTCTTAACGCAGACTTTTCGCTTATAGCGTTTCTGTTTTGGGGAAAATCCTAACCCTTTTATATTTGACACTGACCTTCGTTAAATTAGTCCTGATGATGCCATGATTATAATATAATAGTTATTTTTCTTCTAGCTACAGATTCAGCAACATTTCTAAGCTGATTTGATCATCAAAGCCATTAAGAAAGTTTTCATAGGTTAGAAAGTCGATTTTTAGGATTCCGTAGCCAAATGGCAAAAAACGGAACCCTTATAGATTCGTCATGTCTGTCTGTCTGTCTGTCTGTCTGTTTGTCCGTCCGTATGTCACAGCCACTTTTTTCCGAAACTATAAGAACTATACTGTTGACACTTGGTAAGTAGATGCATTCTGTGAACCGCATTAAGATTTTCACACAAAAATAGAAAAAAAAAACAATAAATTTTGGGGGTTAGAATTGAAACTCAAAAATTTTTTTTCATTAAACCCATACGTGGGGTATCTATCTATGGATAGGTCTTCAAAAATGATATTGAGGTTTCTAATATAATTTTTTTCTAAACTGAATAGTTTGCGCGAGAGACACTTCAAAAGTGGTAAAATGTGTGCCCGCCCCCTGCAACTTCTAAAATAAGAGAATGATAAAACTAAAAAAAATATATGATGTACATTACCATGCAAACTTCCACCGAAAATTGGTTTGAACGAGATCTAGTGCGTAGTTTTCTTTTAATACGTGATAAATCGTAAACCGATCTAAATCCCATCATTTAGGTACCTAATTATAATGTTTACTTAGCAATAACTTAATTTTAAAAAAATACACTATTATTAAAACATCGATCAAAGTTACAACGAACTACAAGAACTTTTATATTATGTTACTTGCTGCTACGGAACCCTTCATGGTCGAGTCCGACTCACACTTGGCCGCTTTTTTATATCTATGGTGATTCATTGATATGTTTCGAGTCAGTTGAAAATTTAATTTACATTAGTGTTTTTCATTCTTTCTAAATCCAAACTTGTACTATCATCTTACCTTAAAATTTACATGAACAGAACTCTATTCATATGTATTAAAAGTCCCCATGAAAAACATAAAGTGGTTTAAAATTGAATAAAATATCCTCCTTCCACTTGCATCTTCTGTGTATTCTAAAATACATAACTCCTCTGTATGTCCGCCTGGTTGCTTTCCGACATAGCACCTACATAAACATGAAGTAACTCATTCAATTGCTTTTCAAACATTTAAAAGACATTCTAAGGGTAAGTCCTCAAGGCGGAAATACCCTCAGTGTGTAAACTCAATTTAGTTTTAGTTTTGGGTATTACTTCTGTATTACAAAATAAAATATGGTACAGGAAAAGTTGACTCCGAACCACATCCACCATGAAAACTGGGAATAAACTTAAGATCACACAGTTTGCCACCTCAAAGGGCTGAATGGCTGAGAAGTCGTTTTAAATTCAGCATTCACACGTACCCCCTCCCCCCCACGTAAAATCTGAATGTTTCTGCAAAACGCATTTAAAACATCCCAAGAAAATCTCCAGCAAGTGCCATAAACTTTTACTCGCCGCAAATTACATTCTCTAAATTCATTAAACTTTTGTGTCCCCTCTTTCGCAGAGTGGATAGCCCCGGAAATTTACTTTCAGCATCTTACTGGCAAAATTACGAGACTAACCCTCAGGTCGAGGAAGTACCCCGCTACCCCCGTCGAGAATCTTACATTGTTATTAATTTTTATTTTTTAATTAACGCCCAAAATTTATGACTCAAGTTTTCGCTTGAAGTGATTTAACACAAAGCATAAAAACTGCGTAAGGACAGTACAAAAGAAGCCTAAGAAGATTCGTTGTTCCTTCCTGGGGCGGGGCGGGGATTTTACGGGCAAAACCCGGAAGGGCGGCTTTCTAATTAACTCCTTTTCTTCTGCTCCCTTCGAGCTCGGCTAATTTTACATCTCCCCCCTTTGAAAATTGATTATGAGAGGATTCACAGAGAAATCCAATTTTGAACATATCTCTCGGATGTCGAGCACTTCGCTGTCGTCGTCGTCGTTGTCGTTGTCCCCAGCCTCCTCTGTATCACACAAATAGGAACCCTGGGACCTATTTTCTATAGAGTGACAACATTTAAGGGTTCAGCTTTAAAGGGCTTTTAGGCTCTCTTTCGGATGTATTTTAGATGTAATTCTGAGAAAATGAATAATTTCGACATTGTATACCTTAAACAAGTCAATGTCCTTTGATTGCGTCGTCATCAGCCACTCTGTATAATTTAATAAGCTTAGGTAAAAGCAAATATCTAACGAATCTACAAATATAATATATACATAAATTTGTTCCATAACAATTGGATGGCCCATTTCAAGATGTCCTTTTATTCCATTTAGAGACTTTATGCACTGGCAACACCAAAATATCTATTTGTCTATGGTTCTGTCTATTCGAATACTTTTTAACAAATATTTTAAGATATGCCAGACTTAGGGTAGGTGGTATCTTACCCCATAGTGGCCAGATAGGTAGCCTACCAACAATGTAAGACCTGCTTTTCTCAAAGCGTTGATTTCAGTGTAGGCATAGAATCTGACAAGTTCTTGACAGATTCTAGGGAAATTTCCCAGCATATGTAACCCACGTTTAGCACGAACTTTTATACCAGATTTTATTAAAAGCCGTCTTAAATGATACCATGTTACGCGAAACCTTGTAAGCCACATCACGAGTGTCCATTCTTGTTATAAATATTTTTTGGTTATAAGACAAACCTCCCGGAACCAATTCATATAAGAATGAGCGTATTGTACGAAAATCGTGTTCGCAAAATACCGTGTTAAGGCTACCTGTATATACCATATACTGATATACATATATATAATAGGGTGCTTTTTTTTCGTGACTATGTTTTTTTGTCAGTCCCACCTCGAAATTTTGTGGCAAATACCTAAACAAAAATTCTCTGAAAATTGGAGCCCTTAATATTAATATTACGTACTAGACCAAGGCGAATAAAGATTTCCCATATAAAATACACGTAAACTTTGATTATTTTTCTTCAAAACTCTACAGCTCAGAGGCATTTTATGATATAATCTTGGTCAATGGTAGGATTTCAAAAAAAAGGATTTTAATTGGTATGAAAATCTCTAGGGATTGACCAAAAAGAAAAATGTTCATGGAAAAATAGCAAAATGGCGGCGTTTATTAAAAAAACGCACATTTTTGACCCATGATCAGCGACCCCAAAAACCCCCACATACCAAATTAGGCGCAATTCGGTTGGTTTCGAAAATTTCATCCGCCATATTGGATCCGCCATCTTTAATTCTGCAAATTAAACTTAGGATTCGTAATCTGTGATCCCAAAAACCTCCACATACCAAATTTGGCGTAGATCGGTTGATTTTCGAAAATCTCATCCGCCATATTGGATGAGCCATCTTTAATTTTGCAAGTCTGACTTCAGATTCGTAATCAGAGACGTAATCTAAAACCCCCACATACCGAATTAAGCGTAAATCGGTTGACTTTTGGAAATCGATATTTTTGACCCGGTTTTTTGAGGTTAGGAAAAAAACATGACGTACCACCTCAACTCTAACGGTGGTTTTGGATTCATGGGGTTCTTTTACATAAAAATATACATCTGGATATGAAAAAACAAAATTCCTTCCTATTCCATTCCTATTTTTCCTTGTACATTTATCCGGATTTTTGCTATTTTTTACCTGCTTTTTGAGATTAGGAATTAACTGTGATGTGATGGCTCAATTCAGACTCCAGATTCGTGCTCAGTGTGAGATTTTTTTTTTTTAATCGTATACTCCAACTCTAAAAACGCGGTTTTGAGAAAAACGCGTTTAAAAGTTTTGAAAAGATATTTTTAAAGGAAAAGCTTACCTAAATTTAATCTGGAATGCCTGCACCGAAACTCAATTCCACTTTAATATAAGGAATTTTCTATCAAAATCAATCACAAATATATTGATTTTTTGAAAATTTTGGTGTGTCAAGCCCCCTTAACTCTAATTCTGTTTATTTCCCACAATTTATAATAATTATCTTTGGCATTTGCACATTTTAACTCTTCTTTTACCAAATTGTTGTTAATTTATTATTATTCATTATTCATTTTTTTTGTACTTTACTATCACTATTTTTTAATGATTAAACATAAATTTTAAGATATTTTTAATATTAACATTTTTACTAGTTTTCACTTAACTATTTGAAATTGTTTTTCCAAACTATTCGAACAAAAATCAAAAATTCGATTCGTCTTACATGACACTGTTTTTGAAAATCGCTAGAACATTTTTGGTTGTTTGGAACTCCCCAATTTTTGTTTTTTTCGTACTATAGCCTTAAAATATGTCCGGGCTATATAATTTGTTTTAATTGTTAATTTAATTTGCGAAGTTCTGGGAATTAAATAATAAAACATAGATTTCCTTGATTGACACGAATTTTTTTAAATTTTACCGCCGCCACAGTACCAAAATTTGTATTTTGGCTGCCGTCTCACTCGCATGTGAGATGCTCAATAGCTGAATTAGTGGCTGAATAAAATTGACCAGGTAATTTGTTGCAATAGTGAAATTGATATATTTCATGGATAGTTGTTTAAATTAAAGCATATATAAGTAACTAAATAATATTAAGTGAATCTAACAAACTTTTAAAATCGCAAAAGTTTTAGAGATTTATCCCAATTTCTCTCATCGGAAAATTCTGCACGAATGTTTTATCATTCTACAATTTCTTTTTATAGAGTGTGGGGTTTTCTCGACGACACTAATTTTGTCGTGTCACGAAAATGCGTCAAAGCTGTGGGAAGGCTCGAGGGTCGAGGGAAGAGTGAAGAAATCTTGCTATTTCCAGCTTTTCCCGGAGTTTAATTATTCATTAATTGCTGTTTGTTTCAATTTTCCGCGGGTCGAAGTTCGGTCTTTGGCGCGTTGAAAACACCGATGACGTTCTTTGCTTTCCGCGGATAAACAAAATTTCGAGGAACGTGCGTCTAGGCCTCACTACTCTTGCTCCTTAACCCCGAACAGGGTGGCTCATATATAGGGCAATATAAACCGACGTGTATCGCAATAAAACCTTTTCGCCATTTGTTCGCATTCAGAGCAGAATATAATATATAACTTTTTGTTGCAGTGTCTATTTTATCTCCTTGAAGGAGATCCTGCCGTGAAACACCATCTAGGAGGATCAAGGGTGCTCCGCTAGGAGCTGGTGCTCTTTCATTAAATTTCCCTTCAAAGCTCCTTTTACTTTATTGTTCCCTGGAGTGCTTGATTATCCAACGGCAAACGATTTTCTTGTTTCATGGATGAAACGAGGGCAAACAATTTTTAAGTCTCGCTCCTTTTACTTTTCGGCAGAAGGCCTCCGTCTTGAACCTATTTCTTCCCGCCCTTTTTTCTCCTGACTCTGTAACTCTGCGTCCGCCCCAACGGGCTCCCGTCCTCCTGTTTTGAGGACCAGTTTTGCACGATTCCTACTAAAGGGGCACCTTTAAACAGAACTAAACCGAATTGAGGAAAACATTTTTCTTAGTATTCCCTCCATCCGCCCGCGCCGCGCCATCCGATCTACACGCCCTCTGGCTGAAGGCGCGGACTATTACTTTCAGTTGAAATAAACCGTGAAAATTGGCGGAACTTTTAATTGCATCACGCGAGTGGAGCTCGCGAAATTGGAGAGTCGGAGCGCGGAGTATTTGCTCGCATCGGAAACGTCCCCACGGATGGATTCATCTTGTGAATTGAGACGTAAATGGAAAGTTTTGCTTTCGTATTTCTTCCCCGCTCTCCGTTCCGACTATCCAGGAATGTTTGTGGAGCCGGAGGAGTATCTAAATTTAGCCACAAATGCAACGAGAACTGGCAACAAGTGGTCCATTAAGAATTTTTAATGGAAACCAATAATCTGTTTGCTAATGAAACTACTCCGACTATACAAAGCAGGATGATAAATGGCAGAGAGACAGGATGTGAAATGCTCCTTATTCATGTATGGATCGGGAAGAAATACGTCTTGGTTTCAATTTGCCCGAATCATAGCCAAAATCAAATTATTGGGAAATGAAAATGAATTGCCGGTTGAATGCACCTGCAAAGATTAAGACTCTGCCTTTTCTATGTGTGGTAAATCAAGGTTTTGGTTACAAGGATGCAAAATATCAAATAGATTGAAATTACTTCATAAATAGCATATTCTGTATTTCCATGAATGGTTCAACTCGAGTTAACCAGTTAACTGTGAATGACGAGTATACTCGTCATGCGTATAAATCAGTGACCATTGGCTATTTAAATTGCAATTTTTGAGAAAAACAAAACATATTCTCAAATTTAAAGATGTTTAGAATATTTTGAGGCTATGCCGGAATAAAACAAACAAGTAGAAAATATAAACAGTTTGAGATTATCTCATGCGTCCCGGTATGCACTGGTTGAAAAAGTTTACCAGTTCGCATAATGAATTTATTTATGTGCGATGATAACGTTTTTTAGATGTTAACCAAAAAATATGAAACTACAAGAACTCTTCTCAGTCTGAAAATAATTTAGATTTTATAAAAGAATTGGAAGCTGTCGGGCAGAGAAAGGGGCTAATTGCATGAATGTCAGAATGTCAGAATGCAAAAATTCAATAAATTTGTTTACCAAAAATAAGCAAGCGATACTGACCATCCCACGATTCATTCAAAAATTCATAGAATTATCACGATCTGAGGAGAGGTTTTTGTGCATGGCCTTATCTTACTAGCGCAACTTATTCTGTGATTGACGAATATACTCGTCATGGCTCGATGAGGGCACCACAGTTAACTGGTTAAACTCGAGTTAGTAGTCATGGAAACTCGGGTTCAGTTGAATTTCGTTAACCCAAGGTAACTCCACGAAACTAGTCGGGTTGAGTTGGGATTAGCTTCAAATGTCATTCCTGTTTATTTTGTTAACTCAACTCCAAAGTTGGTCATGGAACCAGTTCAAGTTTAGCGGCCATTTTTTTAACTCAAAGAAAACTTAACAACAACTCAACCCTGTGTATCGAAACATAGACAAGGACTTATTAAATAAGAAAAGGATCGGTTCAGAGTTCAGAGAGACTTGAGAGACATTTTTTTGAGAATTATGTTGGGAATTCCGTCAGAGCCCGAAAAGCAAGATTCATCCAGCTGATCAACAAAGGGTCTAGCCGGTTAAGAAGGTGAAAAGTCCCGTAGCGCTTATAAAAACAAAACTTATCCTAATATAGTACATAAAAAAGTACATCTCTGTTGAAATTTTCAGACCCATAACCTAAAAAAAAACTGAAAACGTGATTTTCAGTGTTTTGGCGATATCTCGAATTTTTGTGGACGTATTTCTTAAATTTTAAAATTTCTTAAATTATAGGATTTTTTGTCAGCTACAACAATATATTTTTTTTTTTGGAAATTGTTTGGCGGGAAATTCAAATTTTTATACGAGTTCGAAATTTTTAAAATTCAATTAAAAAAAATTAAAACAATAGAAACGCCGAACTCTTGTCTTCAGGTGGAAAACCGTTGATATATGATTTTTTTGGGTGATTTCAAGGTTGGAAATTACTAAAAAAAATTTAGACTTAAAAAAGAGGTAAAAATACCGAGAAATGCCGAACAAAACGGTTTTTCGATAATTTGATCCTGTTGCACCACATCTAAAAATCTGAAATAATTCATGGATATAGCTTGATATCCAGATAATAATGTATTTTTTTTTTTTCAGCGTTTCTATTGTTTTAGTTAAATTTCCCGCCAACAAATTTCGAAAAAAATATGTTGTAACTGACAAAAAACCCTATAATTTAAAAATTTTACAATTTAAGAAATTGCTGAAGGTGTACATGTTTCCTCCGTCCAGCATTGTCCGAAAAAAAAAATAAAATGCATATTCAGAAGTGTAATGGTTTAGGTGTGACGGAGGGAAAAAATTAAAAATTTTTTTTTGGAGAAATCACACCTGTTTGGAAAAAAAATTCGAATTTCCATCAAAATTCTGAGTTTAAAAAATGTATAACTATTGAATACGGAACCTAATCGAAAAAAAACCTTCGTCATGCTTTAGGTAATATTATAAAAAATAAGTGGTGCAAATTTCAGCCAAATCGGTTCAGTAGATTTTGAGATATCGTGTACACCAGTTTGAAAAAAGTAGTTTCGAGAGAAACGTGAAAGAAAAAAAAGGTCGACGTTAACGCCTTAAAATAAAATCAATTGTCAATGATTTTGAACTAAAACTGTTATTTTTGTGACGCAAGAATATAAAAAAAAAAATCGTTTTTCTGCAATAAAAAATAAGGGTTGCCGCCCCCGGGAACCGGATTACTTACAAAAGGTTAGTGTATTTATGAGAAATCATTTCCATTTTGTTTCATTCGAAAAAATTCATTAGAACTTGAAATATTTAGGAAAAACCATTTTTGGGGGTAAACTTTTGGGGTTTGCTTTCACCCCCTAAATGTGCGTATCTGCAAATAAAAAAAAAATACGTGTCTCTTATTTTTAAGAGCTGTCTACATACACTATTAAAGCTTTAAGAGGTTTGTTATTTTTTATTGGTATTTATTTTTGCCGACTTTTTTTTTTCAAAATTGCAAATATGATTTTGGGGTAATCGAATATTTGAAATTTGGTTAAATCTATGCATCGTAGCCCCAGCCAAATATATGATATACATATATAACACGAAGAGGAAAAACCTGAGTAAGTATTTAAAAATTAAGTCTAGACTGTAATAATAAACCATAATTGTATTGAAAAATCACTCAGATAAACTTGATTATCAGTTTTTATGTTGTACAATTCCTCCAGGAAATCATCGAAAACAATTTGTAAAAGTAAAAAAGACTAATTTCCCTTTTCCGCCCGCCTCATTCCCTAGATAAAAACCAAAAAACCAATTCATCTCCCTAAAGGGTATCCCTAAATTGTCCCTTGAACGTATTTTACCAGCTGCAATTATTCCGTCACGAGCGCATTTATTCTCCTCCAGCATCTTTCGTTAGTGTCTTGCAATCGTAGCGATGACGTCGTCATCTCCCTCTATTAGATACTGTAATTCCGCTTATTGTGATAGATGCGCTCAGCCGTGTCCATCTGGATATCTGGGATATCTGCATCATGATTTATTTCGCCCGAGTGGCCACACTACTTGAGAGGATTACTCGAGCGTCGCCTATTTTATTCCTCTGGTCCTAGTGCGGGCGATGCTGGAGGAGCCTTTCATGGACCACACATAGCAGCAGGAGCCGCCGGCCGTCCCGTCACTGCCCCAGACACTATCCCTCTTCTAGCCAATCTAATCCAAAAGCCGGGCCAAGAGTAGAAAACGTCCAGAAATTCCTTTACGAAGTCGAGGAACGATTTTTTGCCATCAATAAATTACTCAGGGGTGATTTTTTCGGGGCAGTTCTAACTATTGGCCGCAGATGAACGTGAATTTCGAGATTTTCGTGCGACTGTGGTTAGATTGGCGGGAGACGGGGAACGGGGGGAGCACAGGGGCGGGGATAATTTATTGGCGGTCTGGGTCAAGAAAACAATTAAAGCACTAAATTCGGGGCAATCAATTACTTTGATTTCGTCTACCATACACTTTGGGGGCTGAAATATAGTGGTCGGGGGTGGGGGGGGGGGGGGGGGGGGGGGGGGATGGTTGGTCCTGAAGACAGCATCCATCGAGATCTAGATCTCATTCCTGGCCCCCTTAGAGCATCCCCAAAAATGAAGGTGGGATGGTAAATTCAACGTTTTCGAGGTGATGTAGATTTTACTTTTAATTAGTTACTGCTTGGGTGGCTACGATGTCTGGCTCCAGGGGGTGCTTTTGTGAGCGCGATCTGGCGGCAAAAAAAAAACTCATCCCGTATAAGAAGATCCTCAGGAGAGACCCCTCCTCCCCAGGCGGCCATAGTATACGTTATCAGCGAACTGATTTATTGCGACATTTTTATTTAAGCTGAAAGCCGCAATGCCCTCCCTCTCTCTTGTCAAGGATATAAATGAATTCAGACGCAGTTTTTCTCAAGCACCCCTAAGTTATTGTCCTGATAAGCCCTGGACGGGCACGAATTATAACCCGGGGAGCATCCCTCAGCGCTTAACCCTGTGCACTGTGTGTAAAAGGTTCAACTTCATAAGTTATGCGCTATATTTCTTTCTTTCGCATGTGTAGCCCTTTGTCCGCTTTTAGCCCTACCGACCGACACGCGGACGGGGTGCGATGGGGCTGTTTTATTATATTATTATATTTTTTTTTCTTTTTCTTATATTACTTTAAAAGAAAAAAAAAGAACCGATGTCGTCGGGGGTGGGAATAAAACTCTTGTGAAATTGATTAAATTTATCATCTCAAGTGGTCCCCAGACATGAACACCCGGGTGAATGGGGGCTGCAAGCATAAAATTTCATTTGGGATCCATTCTTGATGTATCGCACTTATATAATATATATATAGGGGAATTACACGGGCAGGACTTGAACCTGCGACCTTCGAAGTGGCGCTTCGATGCTCTAAACACCTGAGCTACCGGTGGCCGATGTCTTCGAGTAATTATGACCGACATCGAGACATTTTGGCCACCATTTTGAATCCGCCATATTAGATTTGGAGATTTTGATAATAGTAAAAATTAGTGGCCTCGAAATAATCATTTTGGTTAAAATCCGTTTAAATTCGAGAAATTTTGGCTGCCATTTTGAATCTGCCATCTTGAATTTCTAAATATGAACAGCGGATTTGAAATTAGCATCCCCCAAAACACCTAAGAACCAACTTTCATGAAAATCACTTTAAATTTAAAATTTTCAGTCGCCATCTTGGGTCCGCCATTTTGAAATCCTAAATATTATCTGAAAAAAAATTAGCCTGTATGTTAAGTCGGAATTTTTACAACCTTCGGACAAAAATATCGATACAAGCGTTTAGGCGTGATTGAGAAACAAACAAACAAACAAACGAAATTTCATTTTTATATATGTATAGGGATTTAACTAAAGTGCGTTTCATATTTATAACGCCACAAAAAAAATTATGATTTCTGGAAAACTATTCATTCCAGCAGAATACAATAAATAACGAAAATGATGAATTTGATAAAAAGGAAACAATCACTCATAATTTATAAACCTAACACTTCAATGGCGGAAATACGGGAGGAAAAAGTGATTTTAGCTTGTTTCATAATTATAACGCCACGTACATTTTCCACAAAAATAACAATTTTATTTCTGCAAAAATAATATTAAAACATAGTAACGTAAAATTCATTAAATTAATTAAATTCTAGAACACAGTAACGTAAAGTTCATTAATCAAGAGTTGCTCCTTGCTTGAAAATGGTATTAAAAATGCTGGTTTTCATGCTATCGATGAGACTTTGAATTAAATCTAAATCAATAGCATTCCATTCTTCCACGATTGCGCGTTTTAAGTCCTCAACAGAATTGTATTGGCGATTTTCCCTATACACCCGGCGAACTAAAACTCCCCAGAGATTCTAAATTGGATTGAGGTCAGGAGAGCATGGTGGCCACTCTAAAACCTCAATCGAATTAGAAGAGAACCAGGACCTGGTTTCGCGGCTAACGTGGATACGAGCATTATCCTGCTGAAAAATCCACTGTGTTGCAGGATTTTGCCGAATAAAAGGTACCAAACTCATCTGGAGCACATCCGTGTAATCCTTGCTTTTCATTCTTGATGAAGTGAATTGAAATTCTAAACAGCCGGACACAGAAATTGCACCCCAAACCATCACGCTTCCGCCGCCAAAATTTCTTTTGGAAAAATATAGTGGTTCTTTTCTCAATTCACGCCAATATCCTCGAAAACCATCCGGTCCATCCAAATTCCATTTTTTTTTCATCGGAGAATATCACCTAAATTCTAATTTCTGTGTCCGGCTGTTTAGAATTGCAATTCACTTCATCAAGAATGAAAAGCAAGGATTACACGGATGTGCTCCAGATGAGTTTGGTACCTTTTATTCGGCAAAATCCTGCAACACAGTGGATTTTTCAGTAAGATAATGCTCGTATCCACGTTAGTCGCGAAACCAGGTCCTGGTTCTCTTCTAATTCGATTGAGGTTTTGGAGTGGCCACCATGCTCTCCTGACCTCAATCCAATTTAGAATCTCTGGGGAGTTTTAGTTCGCCGAGTGTATAGGGAAAATCGCCAATACAATTCTGTTGAGGACTTAAAACGCGCAATCGTGGAAGAATGGAATGCTATTGATTTAGATTTAATTCAAAGTCTCATCGATAGCATGAAAACCAGCATTTTTAATACCATTTTCAAGCAAGGAGCAACTCTTGATTAATGAACTTTACGTTACTGTGTTCTAGAATTTAATTTAATGAATTTTTTATGTTTTTAATGTTATTTTTGCAGAAATAAAATTGTTATTTTTGTCGAAAATGTACGTGGCGTTATAATTATGAAACAAGCTAAAATCACTTTTTCCTCCCGTATTTCCGCCATTGAAGTGTTAGGTTTATAAATTATGATTGATTGTTTCCTTTTTATCAAATTCATCATTTTCGTTATTTATTGTATTCTGCTGGAATGAATAGTTTTCCAGAAATTATAATTTTTTTTGTGGCGTTATAAATATGAAACGCACTTTATAAAGGAAAAATCATATATGTAATAATTTCTATAAGCAATTTCGGACCGCCATTTTGAATTTCAAAGTGTATATATAACATTTTGAAATCAGCAAGTTTTAAAACCTTTTTGTACCAATTTTTATAAAAATCGTGCGAAATTATCAATTTCGGTTCGCCATATTGAATCCGACATTTTGATTTTATAAATTAAAAGCATCCTATATTAAGGCTTAATGAATAGGCTATGCAATGGAGAAAACCACATTAGAATCAATGATGTATTTATAAAACAATAATCGAACAAAATACAATTACGATGTGCATACATAGAGATGTAAACTTGGCTTCAATGTGAATTTGTGGCACTTTGTGGTCGCTGAATTTTATACCCTATATTAATAGTCGATAAGACAATATTGTGTGTGACTGATCCCATACTTATATATAATAAATACACTACCCTTTTTTTCCACCATCCCCGCAGGTGCAGTACAAAACTTCTCCCAGGGGAACAAGTAGCTAAAAGTTAATCAGTCTGTTTGCGGTTGGTTTGGGGCGAACCAAAAGATACATTTTTGCATCCAATGGATTTTTTCTATTAGTTTATATTTTATTCGCTCAGAGGGCACTTTATGTACTTTTAAAACTAGAGGGCTTCCCAAGGACTCCGCCTGGATGCTGTGGTCGCAGAAGGATGATGGGTCTCCTGCGAGTTGGATGATTCTCTCTTTACATTCTCTTTCAAATTTTGTCAACCGTGCACCCCGCAAGCACGTGTGGAATTACGTGGAAGTTGGAGTCCACACTGGACAAAGAATTCTATAGAGATAGAGAATACTTAATTCTGGAACGCAAAATGACCCAGCAATTTGTTTGTATACGGATAAAAGACCTTGAGAAATTTAATATCATTCTTTCTGGACATTGCACTGTTTGGGTAATTTTTTTGCTTCTAGCTAAACTGAGGAATTTTTTCATAAAAGATTCTTGTTAGTTGATTTTGATTGGCATGAAAAAGGTTTGGGAAAAAATATTAGGAATGTATACATATACAGTAAAAAATTTGTTAAGTTATAATAAATAAAAATAATATTGCTGAACCTTTTTCTTTGTTTAATACTAACTTCCAAAAGTAGTTAATTCGAAATTTTATTCTTAAGTAGACCTCACATCGCACGGGTCCTTATGATACAGAAATATAGACAAGGAAAGTTACATGTTGGTGTGTTGTTTCATCAAGATAACACACCGGCGCACACATCCACACAGCAATATTTGGTTTCAATTGACGGAACACTCACCATATTCATTAGATCTCGCTTCTAGTGATTTATACTTATTCCTTATATTAAAAGAAATTCTAGAAGAATAACGAGGTCATGACTGCGGTAGAGTTCAATTTTGAAACTCGAGAGTATCAAATAAAAAGAAAAATCTAAAGTGATTCAAATAAAGATAGGTAAATTTTGTAAAAGAAGAGGCATACTTATGCTATTTTCATACTTGGTCCAAATTTTCATATAACATCTCTGTTATATTAATTTTCAGTAAATTGCAAGCAAATATTTTCTGTTCTTTACGTTTTAAAATTCCCTAGTGGGCCCCACTCCTTTTGGGTAATGTTTGGCTGTTGGTGTTGCATAAAGTTCGGACTTATAACTCAAATAAAACGGCGACGGTTGGTCTTTCAGGCAGCACAGTGCAAAAGTAGATGCATCCAAGTTTTTGCCTCCCGTCTGCAAATAAACACTTGAAGTTATTTCAGAGTTAGTTCTCTAGAGAGGAAATCTTTAAATAAAACAAGAGACCTTAGAACTAGACTACCAATTTCAAAAATGCTTTAAATATGCCCCACCCTGCTCACGTATGACGTAGTTATTTGACAACGTAAAACAGTCGTTCCTGGAATATCTATTTAAATAAATATATACACAATGGGGCTTTAAGCGGCGGGAGGAGGATGGAAGGCACTAAAAACTCCTGGAAAGAGGATCCCTATGAAAAAAAAACCAGAGGCAGTGCAAGACGACACTGGCTGGAGTTGGAGCTGGAACCGGAGTTGGGCTTATATTAGAGACTGACTGCTCCCGGGCGAAGTATATCAAAAACATTCATGGCTCCTCCGTCCCGTGTCACGTACTTGCATCGCATCCAGAAAATGAAATAAAACTTCTCTCGTTAAGAGGCTCCTGAACCTTCTCCCAGGACCTCCAGCCCGCCGCACCCTACTCTTTTGTTGGGTGTGTTGATCAAAGCGAACTTTTCAAATTCATTCAACTCTATATCCTTCCGCCTCAGCTTTTATTTAATTTACAAAGGCACAAGATGGAAAAAAAATAAAATAAAACAGCCCCACTTTCGTATATTCGTTTTATCACTGTGGCAGATTATTTTCAGACCTCTGGAATAGCGAGATAGTGCAAGTAATACGGCATCGAGTGCAGTGTTCCTAGGATCATATTAAATTTCGTTTTGTTAGACTTAGAAAAACTAGCTAACCACATATGCAAGTAGTGAAGTTATAATTGACTCTTAATTCCCTGAAAATTACCCATGAATTTTGATTTCCTTAATTAACTACAGCCTTGCAGAAAATATTTTGTTTCATTATTTTTGTTATACAGGCTTAGCAATTATATAAATACCATTTACTACTGTGATCAAAAAGTAAAGCCAATTTTGAATTTAAATTGCGAGGGTACATCGATTCGAACAAATCTTCTCCTTTTTAGGTTGGCAGCACTGTCACTCATATCCTTTTATAAAATCACGCCAGTACCGCAATTTCTGGTGGTTATATGATCATTCAATAAGAGCAACGTCAAGATTATCGACTTTGAAAAAAAAAAAATCAGCACTTTTTTTTAAAAATCTCAAAAAATAATAGGGTTTTTGAAGCTTTTATGCAAAACAAATACCAGATTCTGAAAGAGCATCCACAAAAACCGTTTATATACGTTTTTGGAAGAGAATCGCCCCAATTTTCTATTCGAATTGTACAATTGTACTTACATGCATAAAATTCTCGGGTCAATAGAGCATTTAATATTTTGCCTTTGACTAATTGATACATATTTTTTTTAGTGTCGATTTGCTATATATTATCAAACTATATACATAAGTCATTTTGACCATAATATGTCAAGAAACAAATTCATGTTTGTATCTCTCAAGGGATTTGTTATGTCTGTGTCTATTTTTAAAATTATAGGCTAAAATTTGAAACAGCCTACATGAAAATTCGTCATTCAGCGGTGCATGTTGGCAGCATATATGTATATAGTACTATATATATATTTTCCCCCGAATAGCCCAATAAATTTTAACCCATTTTCAGTGGAATCCCCTCCCGCTGTTATGTTCCCTGAGGAAATATTTCCAGAAGAAGTATGGCAGTGTATGGCGATAAGTGAACAAATCTGGGAATAATTTCCTCCCGAAAAAGTCGCAGCTACTTTTATCAATTTTGCTCAAGGATATCCTCAAAATTCCCTTCACACCCGATAAATTCCTATGTTACATTATTGAAACTGTGCCGTATGTCAGTGAGCCCGGCGGCGGGGGTATGTGGATTGGTATATGGGGGGGGGGGGGGGGGGGGGAGAGCTCCAGGGTTATCATACACATACTTCCCCGTCCGGGACCCTGGGAGAATCTGGGAAGAGAGCGTTCCTTTTGTAGCTTTCGGCACCTTTTGACAGCATTAAAAACTCATTCATGCCGGGCCTGCTGTATATCATCGGTATGACTGAATCCAGAGACCACCCACGGGATGATCCCGCATGCAGATGACTGCCTGGAACACACTTTTATCCCGGGGAAAACCGCCGTTCATCCCTTACAATTTTAGGCATTCTTACAATGCCGCAAAAGCCAACGAGCCATGCACCATAATTTATTCACACTCAACGTTCTTTGCCTAGTGTGCTCCATACCGCAGCCCACCTCCACCCCGGGTACACGTCCTTCAGGACACAGCTGATAGAGGAGGGAGGGAGGGGAAAGGGGCATCCTGCCTTATGCTTGCCTCCTGCTTTTAGGTCCTAGGCCGCCCTGCAAGCTCTCGGAACCGATGAGGCATTAATTTCCTGAAAGTGTTTTGCAGTCGACACAAATTTTCACTGAAAATTGAAAATTCGATCCTCGACACCGCCGCCACTGTCGCCGCCGCCGCTGGGTTGATGCCATTTGCTCCCTTGTGGTGGGTTGCCGTGCGGTTTTTGTAAATTCCCGACCTGAAGGCACAAGAAGGGCCGCTGCCGCCTCCTGCCACTCCAGACCGCGTTGCAGGGGGCTCAGGCGCGCATCCTGGTCCCAGACTACATGGCATATGATTAGGGCATTATGCGGTTTCGGAACAGTCACCCAAAATAATGGGACCTGACGACGATCGTTAAAAAGTTGAGAGGCCAATGCCGCTGACACGACCGTACAGAGCCTTTCTCGCGGCCGCAAATCACTTGACTCCCCCAAAATACAGCCAGCCCTCTTACGGAACGGACCCTGCAAGCGTCGTCGAATAGGGGCAACACGTCCCTAAAATTGACGAGCCATCTGCATGCGAAGGCAGTTTAAATTTTGATGACGCACTCATCGGGACGGCTGCTTGTCTCCGCGATAGTTCACAGGGTGGTTGAAAAGGTCACGCGGCTCGGGACTTGGATGCTTTGCATGAAAAATGAGAAGTCTAATTCGAAACAAGGACTGACACAGTAAGCCACATTACTTTCGTTCGAGCGATCTGAACCCTATCCTTCCATGCGTGCACCCGGAGCTCACCTTGAGATGTCGGAGGCATCTCATAAATAATTCAAATCGCTCTGGTGCACTATGCGCCTGCAAAAATATTATATGTTGCCTGCTTTCTCAGATATTGAGGTTTTTAAAACTTTAAGGTAACCTTATAATAAGCCCACTTTTGTAACATATCATTTTTCAGGTAAATCTTAACGTTTACTGATTTTACGATATCATATTTAAGAAATGAGCTATTTAATAAATTTTTATATTTCTAAAAAAAACATTATATGGGTCATTCTAAGTTAAGAGGTATTAAGTTATTAGGAGAGGCGGCACGACAAAAATAATAGAATTTTAATATGATTGCAGTATGTTTTTATCGAAACACTTATTATCTTCATATGCGAAAAGCAGCCAGTCAATTTATTTATTTTTTATTATTTTATAACTGACCAGGGGAGATACTAGATACAGGGGAGAGACAAGACGTACAGGGTAGAATACTTTATGAACAGGGGAGAGATATTTATGTTATTTTATGAAACAAATCACAGTAGTAGTTTAAGGATCAACTTTATTTTTATTGTAAATTAATAATAATCAGACGTTTTATTGTACAACAGCCATCAGTAATTATAAAAGTAACTTAAAAACTTAAATTCTTATTTGAGTATGCAAAATACAAATGGGCCCATATAGCTGGAGGTGAGTGCGACAAATTTTTGGACAAAGTGCAGAAACATGTGCCTTTTATGTCTTGTCCAACTTCTTTGGTATAAACTATAACTGTGTGCATACTGATTTGTTGCCTTGAACCCCCGAAATGGAAGGACTGCACTTCTTCAGAATATTTGGTAAAATAGTTTTCGCTGAAGTCCATGCGTATGATAGCATCTTGTACTGACTGAATTATGAACAACAGTACATTCAAGTCTCCTATAACGAGATTGATTCGTACCGCGTTATACGGAAACCGCGCTATGAGAGACTTCAAATTAATTCAAATCAGGATATGCGTTCTATGGAACCGCGTTTTGAGAAACATAGAAATACGCTAAATCAGAATAATCTATACCGCGTTATATGGAAACCACTGCCGCGTTCTATGGAAACTGCGTTGTAAGAAACTCAGAATTAATACAAATTAAATGATTTGTACCGCGTTATATGGAATCTCAGAAATAAATAAATTCTATATAAATCAGACCTATATAAAAACTGCATTCTCAAAGTAACAAGTTGTGGCTGATACGGTTAATAAATGAAATTTTATAATAGGAATGACAATGAATATGTAGATTTTTACATATTTAAATTTTGGTTTAATGAATACTAGAATTGTTAAACAGGGGAATACACCACAAATGTTAACTATGTACATACAAAAATTTAACACATCGAATAAGTGTTTCCATAGATAAATTTTTCAAACCATTTGAGTTGTTGGAATGTTCTTGTATCAAAAACGCGTTATAAAGAGACCGCGTTATAGGAAAACTTGTCGCATTTTTCACACCGCGTTGTATGGGAATCGCGCTATAAAAACACCGCGTTATAGGGGATTTGACTGTACACGTATTGGCTGTAAAAATACTCCAACACGACATATTTTTATCTCCCCTGGACAGTAAGTATCTCCCCTGGCACCTTAGAAGGCAGGGGAGAGAAGACAGGGGAGATACTTTTCTGTTAAAAAATTGGTATAAACGTCAAAGTTTTTGTAATACGTAATTAACAAAGAAGAATATGATTCTATGCATAATTTACAGTAATTATATAAAGAAAACAAGTTATTTAGGCTTATAATTGCGCTAAAAAACTTACCAGGGGAGAGAACGCATTCACGGATTCACAACTACTTCCAGTAAGTGGCGTCACTGAAATGGCGAGCAAAATGGCCGTACGCTTGTGTCGTGAAGGCTTGCTGCTAACTTCACGTGGAATGCTTTATATTTATAATCGCAATTTACGCGATAAATTTAAACATTTGTGATTTTTAAACGAATACAAAACGCCAGGGCAAGAGACGCTAAATATGAAGGACAAATGTAGACATTATAGTTTTTATGA
Source organism: Dysmachus trigonus (assembly GCA_949715965.1). Taxonomy (NCBI): domain Eukaryota; kingdom Metazoa; phylum Arthropoda; class Insecta; order Diptera; family Asilidae; genus Dysmachus; species Dysmachus trigonus. The sequence goes on from OX454321.1 coordinate 80,619,020, forward strand.
AAAAGAAAATGTTAGTAATAGTTTTTTCTTAGATTACATTAATTTAATTAGTCTAGTTTATAAGTTATATGAAATATAGTTTATAACATAATTTCAAGTTAGTCAAAACTACTGATTGACTAACATAATCTGTTGGGGGACAGACCAGGGGAGATACATTTTTCATGTTTTAGGCTCTTTTGTGACAAAATTAAATACACTTAATTCGTGAATTTAAGTGACCATAAAGAAGATGGTAACTTTTAAGATATAACAGGCTTATTTCAAATAATTTAAATATGTATATATGATTTTTTATCATTGCCGTTGAAAATACCTCATAACTTAGAATTACCCATATATGATTTTTTATCATTGCCGTTGAAAATACCTCATAACTTAGAATTACCCATATGTATAATTTTTACTTAAATTTAAAATTAAATTCGGCTACTGATAACAAATTTAGGATTATTAGTCAAAACTTTAGAGTATAGATGATATGAATAATAGGAATAAATGTATGTTTGATATTTACTCAATTCTTATGTGCTCATATTCTTAAATAAAGAATACATTTTTATAAGTAGTACTAAATTTAGTTTTAAAGTCTAAGTTAAACATCTGGTTCACTTCTTAATCTTAATTATAATTAGATATAAACAAAAAATAAATTAAAAGCAAAAAAACCTTTTTTAAAAAAAGCGTTTATTTAAATGCTCTAAAAAAAATAAAATAAAATTTTCCTTTAAAATTTTAACTATCAACTTATAGCCTCATTATACACAATTTATATGATCATAAAAGCTTGTCGCGAGGTTTGCGTAAGTACCTATAAGTATTTAATTAAACTGAAATTTAAAAAAAATTAAACTTAGCAGATTAAGTTACTCAATTAAATAGGTACTAGTTTATTTACACAAGTAAATCGCGCGACAAGCTTTTATGATCATATAAATTGTGTATAATGAGGCTATAAGTTGATAGTTAAAATTTTAAAGGAAAATTTTATTTTCTTCTTTTTAGAGCATTTAAATAAAAGCTTTTTTTAAAAAAGGTTTTTTTGCTTTTAATTTATATTTTACTTTTTAGTTATCGCTGGCTAGGTTTTTTTAACCTGCTTTTTTATTCTCAGCGAATCTTTTGATTTAATATCCATACTATAGGAAAGCATAAAAAACTTCAAATTCCGCCATATTGGATTAAGAGTGATGTCAGAATATTTTTCTAATTATTCTCGGCAAGCCCTTTCATTTAATACCCATATTGCAGAAGTGCATAAAAAATAACTATTCGGCCATCTTGAATGTTCCGCCATATTGGATTTAGAATGACGTCACATTATTTTTCGAGTTACTCTCAACAAGCCGTTTCATTTGATACCCATATTGGAGAAATGCATTAAAAATAACTATTCCGCCTTCTTGGATGGACCGCCATATTGGATTTAGAATGACGTCACACAGCTTATCGTGTATTGTCATCCAAACTAAACGTGTATACTAAATTTCAGCTCAATCGGTTGAAGATATCTGCTTCAAAATTGAGTAGCAAGATTCCACCCGAACAAACATACATACATACATTGCAAGTTAAATAAAAGATTTAAAAAGAATTAAAATTATTAGTAGTATGTTAATATTATTACATATATTATAAACGAAAATTTACACTGTTAAAATACCTTGAAGTACATAAAATAAAAATTCAAGATCATTAAAACCAATGAAAATCGATTGCCAGAACTTACAATCTCGTGAGTATATAAAAATATTATTATTTTACTCAAGAAAATCACAAAGTAATGAATAATAATCATAAATTTTAGAAAAACAAAATTACTCAATAAGAAGGATAGAATTAAGTTTTCTGTTGAAGTTACGCATTAATTGTGTCTAAATATTCATCAGTTCAGTTTTATTTGTAAGTTACATACGTGTTCAAAAAAAAATAGGTGACTTTTTAAATTTCGCAAGATGCGTACATTCGATTTTCATTTTTTTTTTTTTTTTTAGGTTGGTACACATAGCAAGAAATAGCCAAACACACAAAAACACATCTAACCTTTATTTCTGTCAAAAACTAACTGAAAATGCAAAATGGCTGAAAACGTCAACATATGCTGGGCACATGTGTACCAACATAGCAAAAAAAAAAAAACGGAAATCGAAAGTACGTAGCCCGGGAAATTTAAAAAGTCACCTTTTTATTTAATACACCTCGTTCTCGTAATTTGTGCTCAAATATTCTTGAATGTACATTTGTTATTCATGAATTTTACCTATAAGGTCTTGAATAATAACCAGCTAGCTACCATTTACAAATTATAGTCTTATTATGGTATATGACAACTGCTTTGTAAATTAAACGCATTAATCATAAAGAACGTAGTTAATTTTGAAAAATGAAACCCATATCACAAGGACAAAATTTCAAAATAGCATACCAAACTTTGCATACCCCAAATGATGTTTGATTTCAAAACCAAATTAGTCAGGAAATAACTTCAATCTCTTCGTTCTAAACCTCCTTTGCCATCTTTAGAAGACATGTTAAACATTGGAGCACAATTCAGGAATTATCAGTTGGTGTTCGGTGTAAATCTAATCCGACTTCGAAGTGCCCTGGTAGGGGTCCCATTAAGAGAAGGCCTCAGATGGAGTCAGAATCTCCGGAAACAAAAGTAATTCCAAGCCCTTAATTAGGGCATCAGTGGCATCCGAGCGGAGCCTTTAAACCGGTCGGTGATCTTCTCTAAGTAGTGGCTGCATCTCTGCACCCCATCCCCTGGTCCGGTCTGGCGCAGCATCCAATTAAACAGCCCATGATTTGAATATAGGGCTCATTAGGTGGAATGTGGAACGTGTGTGGGCCCACTCGGATAGTAATAAACCTGAGCATCCAGGCCATCAAAATGTTCGTCATTAGCAAAAATCCTTGGTGCAGATTGTAATCCTGGCGAGAATCTCAGCAGGAGGCAGGAAATGAAATACCAAATGTTACGGAGCCCGAACTCCTGGTGCAGTGGCAGACGATAGATAGGACAAAACACGTCCTCTTAGCAAAAACAAGTCGTCTTCGTCTGAGGAGCTGTGAAAGTGTATTTACCCACTAGCACCAGAGGCAGAGTCTTCTTAGGTTGAGAAGGGGTCCTGCTGTCGGAGACCCCCTCAAAAAATTGGGGCGGGTAATCTGTGCATATTCAAATTATAAACTTTTGAAAGAGTTGGACGGGCGCCAACCGAATCCTGGAAGACATTCGTTGGCACTCCCGCGGTTCATAGAGACTCACAGACAGTCCGCAGTAAAATCTACGACTACGGAGGAATGGCACGAATGGGACAGGGAACAGGGACTCCTTTGTGCTCCTGTCCACCGCGTCATCATCCGCCGACAGCTAAGCTGGTGGATTTTTATAAACAAGACCCATTTATAATACGCAGATCCTTTCAGCCGCCGCGCTAAACTCGGTGATATATGGAGGTAAGTTTAAATCGGGATAAACTTCTCGTACGATAGCTGGATTTTTATGATAATTTTCTTTTGGGATCGCTCGTGCGGGAAAAAATCCGCTTCTTCAGCTGGGGTTCGGAGAAGCCTCCTGGATGGCGGGTGGTTCTTTGTTCCTGTAGTAGGTGCAATTTAAGTGATAACCCGACGTCACGAGGAAAGGGTTCGGATCCTTTCCTTTAACAGACCCCACTTCGAGGCTTTACACGCTCATTCGACAGCGATGAAAGTTTTAATTGCTGAAACGCGGGCGACAACACGTCCCCGTCGCTAATCCAGAAGTAGCCCCCCCCCCCCCCCCCCCCCCCCCCCCAGCGTTTGATAATTACGACCGCCACAAATTAAAATAACGAACAGTTTATGAACTGAAAACTTTCCTTCCATAAATCTAGGGGGCTTCTCACTGTTGTCGGAATCTCGGGCTGAGGGCCCCATTGCGCGTTTCGATGTTCTCAAGTGGTGTATTGTTGGTATACAAAGTTTGCGCCACGTGTCGTCCCGGCCTGTGGACAATAGCACAATGCCGGAGCTGTTTGTATGTCTGTCTGTCTGTCTGTCTGTCTGTCTATCTGTGGTGTCTTTTTGAGACGTTTAGTGCCGGGATGTAGCACCTAGGGGCGGAAGTGGGCTCCTTAAGGGGCTTTGCAAGACGACAGTGGCGCTCTGCATCATAGTTGCAACTGCAGCGCCCAGCGTGAAATTTTTATAATTCCCGGGAGGACGACGGGAACGGTAAGGATACCTGCTTTTGTTCCTGGAACGTGGAATTTATTCAGCACGTAAATAACACCGAACTTACTTTGGCTAATAAACGAAATCAGGCGAGACAGGACGTGATGAGTTGTGGCGAAGTCTTGTTCCTGGTGAAAGAGGATCCTGCTGCATTGCCAGGACGGAACACGAAGTTTTGCAGGAAAATTTTTTGAATGTTTTCAAAAGAGCACCTGTATTTAAATTAAATGAAAAGAAATGGAATTTTTTTTTATTAAAAATATATTTATTTTGAAACAAAATGAATTAACAGATTAACCCATTAACGCCCAAAGAACCTAAATTTTTTGTGCAGTTTGAAACCTCATTCTTACAATTAAAGGACATTTATTTTCCAATAAAAACCATGAATTTTAATAGTTTTGAGTGTGCTCTTTCAGAATCTGTCGTCAAAATTTAGTTTTTTCTAACAGGACATTAAATATGGCGACTTTTTGGAAAAAAAAGTATCAAAAAATTTGATTTTTTTTTTTTTTTTTTTGTAATTTTTTTTTCAAGTCAATAGAGTTTTGCAATGCAATTCTTACTATGATCAACGGTGATCGGAATGTTTCAACTTACAGAAAAAAGTTTTTTTGCTGATCGCAATCACTCATAACCTTTTCAAAATGGCGGATTTTCTATAGTGCAGATTCTGAAAATCTGAAACTCTGAAAATCGTACAGATTTTCGTGAAATTCTGTACCAAGGGGTTTTTATCGTCACTGATTATGAGATTAAAATCAGATTTTTAAAATTCAAAATGGCAAATTCAATATGGCGGACAACAAATTTTAAAAATCTCACAGATTTTCATGAAATTCAGTATACAGGAGTTTTGGTAGTCGCTAATCACAAATTTAATATCAAATTTTGAAAATTGAAAATTGCGGATTCCTGCTAAGTCGTGCTGCATTCGTCGGAATAACCAGTAATCCGAAGGAGCAAGGTCCGGAGAATATGGCGGGAGTGGTAGAATATCCCACTTGAGTGAGCGACATGAGGTCGAGCGTTATCATGCAAAACAATAATTTTATCATGTCTTCGTTCATATTCCGGCCGTTTTTCACGTAATGCACGGCTCAAACGAGTCAATTGTAGCCTATACCGATCGCCCGTAATAGATTCACTAGGTTGTAGCAGCTCATAATACACAACACCCTTTTGGTCCTACCAAATACACAGAAAGACTTTTGAACTTAAATTTTGCTTTGGTGTTGATGTTGAGGTCGCTGGTAGCGATTCACTAGGCTTAGCGTAATATTTGTTCTTCTTGAGATTATCGTAGAATATCCATTTCTCATCCCCAGTAACAATCCGATGTAAACCCCCCCCCCCCCTTTCTTTTTTGCCTTTGAATCAACTGCTCGCAAGTGAAAAATCGCCTTTCAACGTCTCTTGGTTTCAATTCATGAGGAATCCAGTTTCCTTGCTTTTGAATCATTCCTATGGACTTTAATCCTGCAAGCTCTTCTTGCGTTTGACACAGATCTTCATCGAGTAATGCCTCCAATTCTTCGTCTTCGAATTTTTTTAGGTTGTCCAGGGCGAGGATTATCTTCAACGCTGAAATCACCATTCTTAAAACGTCGGAACCATTCCCTAAATGATTTATCATTTGGAGCATTATCACCATAAACTTCCACAAGCTTACGATGCGCTTCCGCTGCACTTTTCTTCCAATTAAAGCAAAAAATTAAAACCTTCCGCACATGCAGTTAGTTAACCCCAAAGTTCGACATATTCGACAAAATAAAAAACAATGTTTTTTATTAAATTCAAAGTGATAGAAACTGATGATGTTATTGACAGATGTCTAAGTTCTCTGAAACCACCGAGATCAGCTGTCACTGTGAAACATTCATAACGGCCAGAACCATCTTTTGAAAAAGGCAGGTAGTTACCTTGATTTTACTATGCCAAGAAATGAATTTTAATTAGCTCTTTATGAAAATCAACATGTGGTGTATTTTTTTATAATTTTGTATGCTAGTCTATAAGATTTAACATCTGTAGACATTTAATAAATAAATAAAAAAATAAAATTGTAATAATCACCCGTCTACAATAATAAGACATATGAAATTTTACATATTTTATATATTTTATTGTGTTTTCAAAGGGTATAATGTGGTCCACCATACAAAAGCCTTTGCACGTGTATTTAAACGGTGTGAGCAAGTTTCCATTACAATCGGCTTCCGGCAAAATAATCGTTATTAAGGCTTGAAAACTTGAACTTGTACCGCCCTCCGCCGCCCTTATGCAGGTTTATGAAATCCTTGCCCGCTCGACTCGACAAGCTCAAGTTTTGCCGCTGCCAATGGAACGAACATCCGCAGAAAGTTTTAACGATTTTCCCTTCAGATGGATCATTTAATAGCTGCCCCGGCAAAATTTACAATAATGGCGCTCCGGTGGTGGAAGTTTTCCCCGGAGCACCCTCGGGGCATATTGTTAACGTCTCGGTGAACAAAATCCCTCCACCTCTCGCCACATGTTGTTTTGAAGGTTTTCTTAGATATGACCCCGCCGAACCCCGCCAACCCCGCCGACCCCCTTTCCAGTAGAGGACGCCCGGATCGGGAGCGGTAAGTCGCCTGTAAAAACCCTTGTTTCAGTCTCTTAATATGTTCCCATAGGTTAGCTTGAAATCCAGCCGGGATAAAGAGGATTGCTATATGTAGGTTTGTTTTTTTTTTTTTTTTTGTACACACAAAGTGTGTGCGCGTGTGTGCTCTTGACGATATGTATTTTTATTTTAACGAGGCAGAAAGCAGTGCTCAAGAAGCAGGAATCAGAGGGTGTTTAGGGTCACTGGGCTTAAAAGCGGCAAAGGTTCCCCGATTGAATATCAGAGACCCCAAAATTGATTGCCTTATTGCGACTTTTTGAGGCAAATGCCTTGTAAAATGGACAAAACGCCTTATCACGGTATGTGAACCTGAAAAAAAAGTGGAATTATTATTACACCACAAAATGTGGGATTATGTGTAATATGCAGATTTAGTACAATAGGCCAAGTGAATAAAAGGCAAAAAATTCTATTTACTTGATATTTGTATGAAAAACTTGGTACTTATGCGAATAAAAATATAACCTTTTACTTAAAAGTTCACGAAGTCTTTTTACTGGAGGTATTTAATAGTTCTGTTTATGAAAGTATAAATTCGAGCAACCTTAAACCTAAAATCCCAGTCTAATTCCCAATTTTTCAGTCTCAAAGGGGTAAACAACCCCTAGCACTAACTAATACATGATGTATATTCTTTCAGACATTTTTTCGTGAAAACCAGTATTAAGGGGTTTTTGGTGTCGTTGATTACGAATCTGATATTAGATTTAAAAAATTCAAAATTGCGGGTCCAACATGGCCGACAAAATTTTGAAAAATACATCAATTTTTATAAAAATAATTATAAATAAAAGTTTTTGATGTTAAATTTAAAAAATTCAAAATGGCGGATCCAAAATGGTGGACAAACCTTTTGAAAACATATTTCGGCCGTTTTTCGGACAAATTCAAGCAATCTAGACCGTACTATAAAGTATATTGAAAAAGTCTAGTAAATATAGAGCCTTAGCTAGGCCGTACCACGGCTGAACCAATTTATAAACATACTATATATCTATATAATTTGGTTCGGCCGTGGTGCATTCGAAGTATGGACGAGATTTAGCCGTTCGGCCGTTCAAATTTTTTAGCAATTTATTTCTAATCTATGCGGCTGTATGTGTGCGACTTTTTCATATTTCTCATAAACACTGCGGACCATGTGCAGCCGTCGTACCTTCGGATTTTACGTTTAAAATAGTTCTCAAAACAGACAACGAATTATATACTTAGTTTAATTAAACGCTCTTTTAGTTTCGTTATAAAAACACCAGAGGTTTAAACATCCAGCTTAAACTTGCTGTGAGTTTAATTAAACTACAATTTAAACGTTGACTGAAAAACCAAGCACAACAAATGATTGTTAGAAGTTTATGAATTGTCGAAAGGTAAAATTATAGAGTGGCCATCGGCTGGTTTCTTTTTAAAAATGCTATAAAATAAACACTGTTCAATATTTTTCCAAGTTTTTTGATTTATTAAAAAGAGTAAACCTTCCGATTAGTTATGAAATATGAATTTATTTAAATGGTTACCTCAGCTGGCAGTTTGAAACCTTCATTCACGAATGACTCGAATGTAACTAAGTTTTCAATATTTCTCAACTTAGTTCAATCGTAAATCTATTCATTTCATATCGCTGAGATATGATATTGCGTTTTGGTACATTTTCTGACCTCGATAGAACTGTGTGTATCAAAATAACGTGTAATTTAAAAAGAAACCAACAGATAGCCCACCGTCGACTTAAACATAATGCAGATTTGGACGTTTATTTTGGCTTGTACAGGTTTCGCAAAAAAAGTATTTAGATTATAATTTTTAATTGAGTAATAGGCTGGATAGTAATTACTTATTTTTGTAGCCAATAAATATTTTTTTTTCCCAAGAAAAAACTGATAAGTAAATGGTTATTCAAATTATCTCTAGCATTTACTAGTATTGTTTATTTGCTTGTTCATCTCGAAAAACGAAAATCTTGTTGGGACTATTTTAAGCTATTTTAACCCAAAAATCCGATAAGCCATTAATTACACGACTAAACCGCATGCCTCTTGAATTTTTGGCGGGAAAATTGCACTCTAAATACCATACAAAAGGGGGTTATTATACACTAAGATACAAATCGCGTAAGTCTAAAATTGATAACTCCCTGACAAATGTCTGGATCCCATTGATCGTAAGCCCTCCATCCGAGGTTCCATATCACCAGACTGCTCCCCAATCTGGCGCTCCACTTGCACAAAAATGCAGTATTAAATTACAGGGGCGTACAAGATATCGTCGGTGGGGCCAACATTAGTGTTTTTTCCCATCCAGTTCTTTCACGGCACTCAATTCGGTAACAATCAAATTTTGTGAAGATATAAAAAACATTTTTCTAAGAATTCCATAAAAATGAGAATTCTTTTTTTTGTGGTTGTAGTTCTGGCGGAATTTGTAAATTTTACATGTAAATGTTTTTTTTTTGTTATTTACAATTTGTGTTTGATTTAATAATGTTTTATGTTTTCCTACACGTGCATAGATTCCATTGCGTGTGATCTTGAACCGAAAAACACAGAGGCCAGGCTCAAGAAGGAAATATTATGCTCCTACGACAAAGACCATCGACCAACCACCGATGCGAGCCAGCCTACGCATGTTAACATCACCCTATTTGTTAACACCTTTGATTATGTGAGTGCCACCTCCTTTTTTTTAACACCCTCTAATTTTGTTTGTTCATCTTATAACTAGATACGTAACTTTAAAATGGATAAATTGTACTTTTAAATATTGCAGACAAGCACGCATTTTTTGTGTAATCGCTGTTTAGATAAATTTACACTATATATGTTAAAATTTAAACTATCCTTTGTTGAAATTACTCTCCCATTTATTAAGATAATATTTTCTTCTAATCAACAGTCAGAGTTTGAAGGAACAATAACCATACAGTCGTGGCTTAAAATGGTAACTAACAAAAACTTTTTATTTTTTTTTATTATAATGTAAAATCTTGTTATCTACTTATCTAATTCCTGCAGAGATGGAAAGACATGCATCTCAAATGGAACAAGAAGGATTACGATAATATTGATGAAATAGTTGTTGAAACTGATGAAATTTGGATGCCTGACCTTGCTACGTATCACTAGTAAGTTTATAATTTTATTAAATTGACCAATTCAATTTTTAAAATCCAAATAAATCGATATTTTAAACCTCGAGTCCTTGACTTTAATACGTAGTGTTAAATGCGTATTTGTAATAGGAAAATAATGAAATCTAGAATTATAAGTGTTAATTATTTTCTTCAACTGAAAATAGAACGATAAAAACGATTTAAATTAAAATCTCGAAAAAATCTTATCATCTTTAAATTCAGATACAGCCTTGTTCAAAAGTATTAGGCACCCCTAGTTTTCTTCAAAATAAGCCGTTTAAGACATGTGTAATAAAAAATGCACATATTTTCCAAAAAAACCTTATCATTTATTAATTTTATTAATATTTTGTATTTCCCCCGTTTGCTTGTATCACCACTGCAATCCTTTTCGGCATATTGTTGACTACGGTGGCACAAATATCTGGAGATATTTTCTCTCATTCCTCAAACACGGCTTGGCGCAGGGAAGAAAGTGAAGTGCAGTTACGTTGGTGGACTCATGCGTTTAATATGAACCAAAGATGCTAGATGGGGGATAAGGCTGGTGGACTGTGAAGGCCAATCAATGAATTGGATATTGTTGTTCGCGAATAACTCGCGAATTTTCTTTGCTATGTGGCAAGGAGCATTATCTTGTTGAAAAATATAATTATCAAGTACTCCTCCGAGAAGTTGTATTATGGGTGGCTCCAAAATTTGTTCCAGCATGGGCTGTATATTTTTCGGAATTCATCCTTCCTTCACACACAAATGCCTTTCCGATGCCTGATGAGGCCATACAGGCCCAGATCATAATACTTCCGCCACCATGTTTCCAAGAAGTAGTCGTTTTTATCATCACTGTAAAGATAGTACCTAAAAATACTATCAAAAGATATAATTTTGGTAGCTCAAATCATTTGCAACTGTATAAACTCATATCAAGAATAGAATAAAATATGATTCATTTTTTTCAGTCCTAATGTTTTATGGAATACCACTGATTCAATTAGTTTTACGATTGTAGGCAGCGAAATATTCCTCCACTCCTTTTTGATGCAATTTTAATAAATCTTCTTCCTTTTTAAAGGCTTCTTTTCCAATTTTTTTCTTCACTAGAGATTGAGCTGGCCATTCTAACACTAGCACCTTATTACCCTCTAGCCAATCCTTCACTATGCGTGAAGTGTGCTTAGGGTCGTTATCATGCTGAAAAATCCACAAAATCGGCATTTCTTTTTCAGCATAAGGCAACATAGTATTTTGAAGGATGTCCTTGTAACCTATTGCAGTCATTGTAACTTTTATTCCTTTTATATGTCCTACATCATACGAATTTGCATTCATCTTCAACATTTTCACAAAGTCCAACCGTTATGTCTCCTTGCGAATTCTAATCTAGCCTTAATGTTTTGAAAGAAGCAGTTTCTTTGCTGGCTTGGAAGAATTATACCCATGCTCTCTAGCTCTTCTTTTTATTGTTGCTAGATTTACATTTAAGTTAATATCGTTAAAAATTTCCTTTGCATGTATTTTTGGGTTTTCTTTTATTTTCCTTATCATTAAACGCTCTTGTTTTTCGATTAGTTTCCTTTCTCTACCACTTTTGTGTATAGAGTCTCTAAATCTTGTTTGAGATGGTACTTTCTAATAATCCTTGATGTGATTGATTTGTGTATCGAATACTTCTCATTTATTTATTTCTAGCTCATTCCATGACTATAATCGTTCACAGTTTTTTGGTTAATATTATATTTGTTTCCAGCCATTGTAAATCACTAAGAAAGTAATTATAACAATAGTATTAATTTTACATTCAGTTTTATATTGTACAACTCTGTTATTACATCTTTATAGACAACGTTGTTAACTCTTGTATGAAAATATTTTTTCTAATGACGATTACTGAGCTGCAAATATTTTGAGCGCCACTGTAATTCATAACACATAGTTTAAACTAATATCTAATTTATTTATACAGTGTAACCTCAATATAACGATTTCCTCGATATAATAAATTCTTTGAAATCCCCTAGAACTGCCCGTAAAAGTTAATGCAAAATATACCTTTATATTACGAATACATTTTGTTAAAAACCTCTTTATATCGAATTTTCAATCATTGCTGAGTATAAATAGAAAGTATAATTAACCTCTATTTAACGATTTTTGTCAACTTATAACCTTTACACAAAGAAAATATAAAGAATTTGCACCCAGTACAAGTTCGAGCTTGACGAAATTCTATCTGTAATGGGGAATAAAGGGAATTAAAGGGGAAATGTGTTTGTGCTGAGCCGAGCGTTGTGATTCTGCAGACTGCGATAGTGCGATTGCTGAGAAACGCATGGAAAAGGCACAGACTGAATAAAAATGCGAGTGAATCCAAAGGTAAAACGACCTTGTTAAAACGAATCTTAGACCAAACTAACCTCTATACAGGCGGGCCTCGATTTACGCCATTGTCGGAACCGAGAAAACGCGACTTATATCGAATCTAACAGAAATGTAGTCCATTTCGGGTAGTAAGAATGAAGAACGAAGGAAATTCGCAGAAATGTTCATGCAAAAAAAAAATACATGGCAGTCGCGGGACTGGCCGATGGAAGCTTTGCTTCCTACTAATATTTATAGAAATATTTTTTCAAAGTCAATAAGTGCATATGATATTATTAAAATATTGTGAAAATAAATGAAGTGTATTTTTCTGAGAGAGAGAGAGAGAGAGAGAGAGAGACACTGTCACGTTTGTCAGTTTGATTGTCGAGATTGTCATATACGTATATATATACGAATATAGAGAGAAAGAGAGAACGATAATGTGTATAAACTCGAATGACTGTATTATTGTTATTATTTTCGTTACTTTTTTTCGTTACCGTCGGAAATTGTGAACGAATCTCCCGCACAACGTCCCAAAGGAAGCTAATATTATTTTCGTTACTTTTTTTCGTTACCGTCGGCAATTGTGAACGAATCTCCCGCACAACGTCCCAAAGGAAGCAAAGCTTCAATAAAATATTAATAAAACTATTTAAAAAATTAAACATTTTAAAATTGGGGTAATTGAAACACTATGGAAAATTTAAAAAAATTGGAAAATTCAAAAAATTAGTACACTTTAGAATATTTGGAGAATTTAGAAAATGTAAAAAATTTAAAAATTGGAACATTTAAAAAATTTTGAAAATTTAAAAAAATTTAAAAATGTAACAAAATTTGAAAATTTAAAAATTTCGAAAATTTAAAAAATTTTCAAAATTTTTTAAATTGTGAAAATTTAAAAAATTTTGAAAATTTAAAAAATTTTGAAAATTTAAAAAATTTTGAAAATTTAAAAAATTTTGAAAATTTAAAAAATTTTGAAAATTTAAAAAATTTTGAAAATTTAAAAAATTTTGAAAATTTAAAAAATTTTGAAAATTTAAAAAATTTTGAAAATTTAAAAAATTTTGAAAATTTAAAAAAGTTTGGAAATTTAAAAAATTTTGAAAATTTAAAAAATTTTCAAAATTTTTTAAATTGTGAAAATTTAAAAAATTTTGAAAATTTAAAAAATTTTGAAAATTTAAAAAATTTTGAAAATTTAAAAAATTTTGAAAATTTAAAAAATTTTGAAAATTTAAAAAATTTTGAAAATTTAAAAAATTTTGAAAATTTAAAAAATTTTGAAAATTTAAAATTTTTTGAAAATTTGAAAACTTAAAAATTTTAAAAATTTAAAAAATTTTGAAAATTTAAAAATTTTTGAACTTTTAAAAATTTTTGGAAATTTGAATTTTCGTTACCGTCGGAAATTGTGAACGAATCCGCACAACGTCCCAAAGGAAGCAAAGCTTCAATAAAATATTAATAAAACTATTTAAAAAATTTAACATTTTAAAATTGGGGTAATTGAAACACTATGGAAAATTTAAAAAAATTGGAAAATTCAAAAAATTAGTACACTTTAGAATATTTGGAGAATTTAGAAAATGTAAAAAATTTAAAAATTGGAACATTTAAAAAATTTTGAAAATTTAAAAATTTCGAAAATTTAAAAAATTTTGAAAATTTAAAAAATTTTGAAAATTTAAAAAATTTTGAAAATTTAAAAAATTTTGAAAATTTAAAAAATTTTGAAAATTTAAAAAATTTTGAAAATTTAAAATTTTTTGAAAATTTGAAAACTTAAAAATTTTAAAAAGGACCACGCACAAAATGTTCGGAAAAAAGAGTACCGTGGATTTCCTCCAAACTTCGGATTTATGCTCTCTGAATGATGCTGATCAAATGTGCTCATGGGCCCAACTTGATTTATAGCGATCTGAAGGGTCCAGCGAGCTTGGAAAGTAGGGTTTTGAGCCCTGTACGATCACTGAATTTTGAAAATGTACCTCCCATTGTATATCAATATCTCAAGAAATATCGATGTTAGCAATTTGGTGTTCAGAACTTTTTTGTAGGAAATTGAATTTGCTACAAGTTTGTCATATTCACTTTTTCTATACCTTTTATTGTTTACGAGATAGGGGCAAAAAGTGAGAATTTCATGGAAAAATTGGGGTTAGTGACCCGTACTACCTCGCTGGTGGGAGTTAGGGTTACACCGCAATGAACACTTTTGTAGAGCATTCAATTCTGAAGAAATCCTACCATTGACCAAGATTATACCATAAAATTCCTCTGAGCTGTAGAGTTTTGAAGAAAAATAATCAAAGTTTACGTGTATTTTATATGGGAAATCTTTATACGCCTTGGTCTAGTACTTAATATTAATATTAATGGCTCGAATTTTCAGGGAATTTTTGTTTAGGTATTTGTCACAAAATTACGAGGTGGGACTGAAAAAAAAATAGTCACGAAAAAAAAACACCCTAATATATTTATATATTAGGGTGCTTTTTTTTCGCGACTATTTTTTTTTTAAGTCCCACCTCGCAATTTTGTGGCAAATACCTAAACAAAAATTCCCTGAAAATTCGAGCCATTAATATTAATATTAAGTACTAGACCAAGGCGTATAAAGATTTCCCATATAAAATACACGTAAACTTTGATTATTTTTCTTCAAAACTCTACAGCTCAGAGGAATTTTATGGTATAATCTTGGTCAATGGTAGGATTTCTTCAGAATTGAATGCTCTACAAAAGTGTTCATTGCGGTGTAACCCTAACTCCCACCAGCGAGGTAGTACGGGTAACTAACCCCAATTTTTCCATGAAATTCTCACTTTTTGCCCCTATCTCGTAAACAATAAAAGGTATAGAAAAAGTGAATATGACAAACTTGTAGCAAATTCAATTTCCTACAAAAAAGTTCTGAACACCAAATTGCTAACATCGATATTTCTTGAGATATTGATATACAATGGGAGGTACATTTTCAAAATTCAGTGATCGTACAGGGCTCAAAACCCTACTTTCCAAGCTCGCTGGACCCTTCAGATCGCTATAAATCAAGTTGGGCCCATGAGCACATTTGATCAGCATCATTCAGAGAGCATAAATCCGAAGTTTGGAGAAAATCCACGGTACTCTTTTTTCCGAACATTTTGTGCGTGGTCCTTTAAAAAATTTTGAAAATTTAAAAATTTTTGAACTTTTAAAAATTTTTGGAAATTTGAATTTTCGTTACCGTCGGAAATTGTGAACGAATCCGCACAACGTCCCAAAGGAAGCAAAGCTTCAATAAAATATTAATAAAACTATTTAAAAAATTAAACATTTTAAAATTGGGGTAATTCAAACACTATGGAAAATTTAAAAAAATTGGAAAATTCAAAAAATTAGTACACTTTAGAATATTTGGAGAATTTAGAAAATGTAAAAAATTTAAAAATTGGAACATTTAAAAAATTTTGAAAATTTAAAAATTTCGAAAATTTAAAAAATTTTGAAAATTTTCAAAATTTTTTAAATTGCGAAAATTTAAAAAATTTTGAAAATTTAAAAAATTTTGAAAATTTAAAAAATTTTGAAAATTTAAAAAATTTTGAAAATTTAAAAAATTTTGAAAATTTAAAAAATTTTGAAAATTAAAAAATTTTGAAAATTTAAAAAATTTTGAAAATTTAAAAAATTTTGAAAATTTAAAAAATTTTGAAAATTTAAAAAATTTTGGAAATTTAAAAAATTTTGAAAATTTAAAAAATTTTGAAAATTTAAAAATTTTGAAAATTTAAAAAATTTTGAAAATTTAAAATTTTTTGAAAATTTGAAAACTTTTAAAAATTTTGAAAATTTAAAAAATTTTGAAAATTTAAAAATTTTTGAACTTTTAAAAATTTTTGGAAATTTGAATTTTCGTTACCGTCGGAAATTGTGAACGAATCCGCACAACGTCCCAAAGGAAGCTAATATTATTTTCGTTACTTTTTTTCGTTACTTTTTTTCGTTACCGTCGGAAATTGTGAACGAATCTCCCGCACAACGTCCCAAAGGAAGCAAAGCTTCAAAAAAAAAATGCCGACATAAATCGAAACTGGAAATTAAAAAGTAAGACAACGTAAATCAAAACGACTTAAATCGAGGCGACGTAAATCGACACCTGCCTGTATAACAAACGAATATTTTGTATTCCCCTTTAGCTTTGTTATATCGAGGTTGCACTGTATTAATAAACTATATTTATTGACAGTATTTTAAAAATAGTGTAGTTATCCCACCAGTTGAAAAATTCAATTGGTGCAATAAAATGCTTAATACAGCGCTTGCTTTCCTAAAGCTGAATTGAGCGGTCGAATGCAGAAACTCAATTCCTAAGCATGGAAGGAGGTTTGTGTCGATGCTAAGAAAAGTTTTTCATATGAAGAGGAATTTTAATTCACGGGAATTTTCTTTTACTAAAAATTTCCCTTCGAGTAATTCTATGATAAGCTTTTACAAACTATGCTTAAGGAATCGGGGATGATGCCTGTACTAAAAAAACAGAGTTTAATAACAAGAGGTGGCTCTGTTTCTTATCTCGCCATTCTCCGATATTTGGAAAAGTTTTGAAAGCAGATTTTCGATAAGGCTTTGTGTGAGGGACGATTACCGCTTAATTTACAAATTCTTCTATAAACGAATATAAACACACTAGTTGAGTTTGACGGTTTTATCTGTTTTTAAGATTAAAAAATAGTAGTGAAGTTTTTTATAGTGTAAAAAGAAGAGCGAACTCCTTCCTGCCAGGTGTGGGGTTCGAACCCACGCTCCCTCTCGGGAACCAGAGCTTAAATCTGGCGCCTTAGACCGCTCGGCCAACCTGGCTTGTGAGAGGACGTCGCACTATTTGCAATTTGCGTCCAACTATAATTATTTTATAAATTATGAGTTTATTTTGTGTTTTAAAATAAACTTCTACGTCATTTTTAAATTTTTGTTTTTATATTTAACCTACCGAACTACCTTCGAATTTTTTCCATTTTAATTTAACTAAACTTAACTTTAATCATCCTTATTTAAGGGGACTTTTCGTTTCATTTTTGGAAAAAATACTCATTTTAAATGTTTTTTTTCTTTTTTTTTTTTGTGTGTGAAAAAAACTATTATATTTATCAAACTAATTCCTTTTAAATATTATAGAACATATGAAGAATATAAGACCGCATTTTTAATATGTCTTATTCACTGCGACCTCCAAAAGTCACTTTTAAAACGTCCGCATTTCTCTAGAGCCTCCTGTAACACATAGATTAAAAATTCCAAAGGAATTCTAGTCATAATACTAGTAATTATACCTAAATAAAATTTATTTTTAATATTTTTATCATTTTATAAACATTTTTCTGAAAAGCCAAAAACAAAACATTTTTTGGGTGAATTATTAAAATCCGTTGAGTAGTTTTCGAGTTACAGATGTAGACAATTTAAAAAATGTAGTGTCGAGAAAAACATGTTTAAAGTTTTTGTTATATAATTTTTGCATATTAAAATGCTTATACCTATTCTTTTACTAATAGGTATAACTTTTTTTATGTACGAATTTCTAAAAATGGTTTTAGGATAGTATTTTTGTGATGTTAAAGAACACTTTTATGTAAAAAAAACATTTTTTTCAAAAATGAAACGAAAAGTCCCCTTAAGCCAAACAAAAATCAGTATCTTAACTCCAATTTTAAATTGATAGAATTTTAGAATTCAGTTTTTAATATGTAAATTTTCTGGATAAATAATAAAAATTGTGATTCTAAAAAAATTTGGATTAAGTCGTATTTTCGAAAAACCCCCAATTAAGTCTCAACAAATTTTAAAATTTTCGAAAAATAACTTAATAACTTTTGAACGGGTTCACCGATTTGGATGTGTTTTTGACATGTTATAGATGTCGCTGAGGCACATCACAGACAAAATCACTAGACCTGAAAACTGAATATAACATCAAAAAAATGTTTACTTTCTTTTTTCAAAATTTTTTTCAATCCATTTTGAATTTTGGTACTACCACCAAAAATTGTTTTATAGCTTTATATCGTAGTTTTTTATAATACAGTGGTGGAAATAGCTATAATTCCACTGAGCTTTTTTTCTATTGAAAGCAACTGAATGCTAATTTATAATTCGAAGTGAGCCATTTTATTTCCGTTTATTGTATCATTTCTAAAATCTAACGTAAAAAACAAAAATATCATTAGTTGAAAGCAAAATTTTAAGTAATATTAAAAAAAAACAATTTTTAGCATGGAAATATCTATAAATCCACTATTCATATTTTAAGAAATACAATACAATTTTTTTTTTTTATAACGTGTACTGCCTCCATTAGCCTGAATTACTACGAAAATTCTCGTTGGCATGCTGTCTACCAACTTTTGTAGCTGCGATTGAGAAAATTGCGCCCAAGCATGTTTATGGCCGCTTTCAACTCCTGAATCGTTGTAAATTGCCTTCCATTTGAGTAAACCTGCCGAATCAATATTGCCCACAGATTTTCAATTGGGTTCAGATCAGCACTACGCGACGGTCAATCCAAAACAGGTATGTTCCTTGTCTGAAACCACGATTTCGTTTCGCGAGATGAGTGGATAGCAGCATTGTCTTGCTGAAAGATCCACTCATTGCTGAGATTATCATCGCCGAAGTCAATTAAGATACTATCCAGTAGTTGAATATAATCGCTGGATTTCATTCTGGTAGATATCCAAAAAATGGGAGTCTTCGCTTGGCTGCAAAAAGCAGCCCAAACCATTACCGTACCACCTCCAAAATTGCGACTCATAGCGACCTCTGTATCTTTTCTAAGGTCGTGTCAGTAAAATTGACAGCCATCTGGACCGTCTAAATTGAACTTCTTTTCGTCGCTAAAAATCACTTTCCTCCATTCACTGGTCCAAGACATATGATTTTTTGCAAATCGAAGTCTGGCTTCCTTATGCTGTTTGTTCATTGCCGGTTTTGATATTCTTTTTCTCCATTCTAACGTCCCACTGGTATGCAAAATCTGCCGAACACGTCTAGAAATCACGGGCAACTTAAGGTCATTCACAATTTGAAAAGAACTTAAATGTTTTCTTCCTGTTAACCCAATTATAGAACGCCGGTCCATGTTGGTAAGTTTTGGCGGAGGTCCTTTTTTGTTAGTTTTACCATAATTTTCGCATAAACACAGGAAATTTCGTACAGCTGTGTGAGTTCTTCCATTTCCCAACATCTGAGCTATTCTTCGCAGTGAAAAACTTGCTGTTTTGAACGCAACCACTTTCGTCTGCTCTTCTTTAGTTAATAATTTTCCTGGATAAAATATAGTACTCCTTTTTTTTTTTTTTGTGCTAAAATATTTAAATTACCTCCAAAATTATTTTTTATATCTTAATGAATCAATAACTCCTTGTTTTAATCCGCCAGCGACACTTCAACACTTCTGGAATTATAGTAATTTCCACGCGCAATCACAACGAAAATGATTAAAACTCACCCAGAAACCGTTAACACTAACCAATTTGACACAAATTCTAACCAAATTGATTGAGCATGCGCACAAAACCGAGGAGTGCAGTTTTCATTTTTCTCTCTCAAAATACAAACCTTTGGCATAACTTTTATTCAGTGGAATTATAGTTATTTCCACCACTGTATATATTTTTTCCAATCTCCCAGGAAAAAATAAATATTGTAAAAAATTATGCCAGAAAGTCACAAACAAAAATGTTGGGCTTTGTATCAAAAAATACCAACCGCGTTTAATACTAGGCTTACCGAGTGGTCATTTTGACCCATTGTACAATAGTTTAATTTGAATTTATTTTCTCCAGTACAATGCATGCTATATTTTCTTAAAATATCTGGATTAATCTTTTACAAGACATGTAGAACTAATGATTAATCAACAAATTTATAAAAAGTACGGTATAATTTTTCTTTGAAAGAATAAATTCAAAATAAACTAACAAGGGTGAAAATGACCCGTCAGTATACCTAATGTTAATACAAATGGCTGTCAAATCAAAACTAACCTATAAATCAGTCCGAAATTTTGTATGGCGTCGTTTAAAAGATGGTAGTACACGATGATAATGCCAACTTCCCTCATTAACTCCAACAGTCTGCAAACAGGGGTATTTTCTGATCCAACCTATTAAAATCAAAATCAGAAATCAATTGATGTTTCTCTGACCTTATTATTATTGTAACTCGTTCATTTTAGGGCCGATTTTAATGGCATGCTCTCGATTGATATAACTAGTCCTAGATATTCTAATGAAAATCTCGAAAGTGGTGTCAGAAGTGGTGAATGCCATGCTCTCGATTGATATAACTAGCCCTAGATATTCTAATGAAAATCTCGAGAGTGGTGTCATATCAGTGGCGGTGTATTTTTAAAAAAGCAATTGTCTATATAATCAATAATAATTTATTTATAGAAAATTATAGTACCATTATAGATATCCAAGAATATCTATAAAAAAAAAAGGAAAAAAATTTATTGTTAAACGATCATAACTATTTATAACAATTTTTAAGTGTGTGAGGGTTTTTTTCTGTACTATAAAATTAAATAATATTTCCTTGTATAGCGAATCTACACAGTTTCACGAATCGTGTGCATCGTCACAATGTTCGCTCCATAACGATGGTAGCATCAACTGCATTCCTCCCTGCACAAATTCTGGAAAATGCCAGGATAACTACGAAAATTGGCCCTACGACACACAAAAGTGTTCCATACTTTTTGGATCGTGGATGCGAAAAGGTATGAGAAATATACCATATTTGGATTTAGGAATCAATTATTAACATGATCTTTATTGTCCGAATTATGAATAACAATTTAAATAAGTTTATTTCCAGGCTCTGAAATCCGTTACTTTACGACAAAAATAATGTTTCAATCAGGAGCATTAGATCACAATGAATGGAAGATAAAATCGGTTAAATCAAAAAATGTACGAGGAAATTATTCGTGTTGTCCAAATGAAACTTTTCCATCAGTGAACTTCACTTTCCTTCTTGAAAGACACAATGCATCTGAAGTAACTTTCATTGTAGTCCCAGCTATAGGTATAAATGATACCATAATTTTTTTTTTTTCGAGTACTGATTTTTCTATTATTATTTTAACGTGTATAGTTCTTTTGATTTTAAATTTGGTATCATTATGGCTGAATCCAATTTGTGCTGAGCGGATTATAGTAAACGTAGTAAATATGTTTGGTCATTTCATCTATCTACAACAACTATCTTGGTATGTTCCAAAGAATGGTGCTACCGCTCCAAGAATTTGTAAGTTGGTCTTTTTGTACTTAGAAAAGATTTTAACTACTAATTATTATTTTTTCAGTGGTATACTTCAAAGATTCATTGTTGATTACAACAGTTCTCTTGATAGATACCATTATTAAAAAAGGTTTAATGAACTCCAAATCAACTATACCAGTTTGGTTAAAGACAACAACAAATACTATCAAAGGGAATAAAATTGGCCAGTTGATGTTTACAAATCCGTATTTAATAACAAAAGTAAGCTTAGCATTTCTGCATTTTCATGTGTAATTGTGGATTAATATTAATTTCATTTTAAGGTTCCCTTGGACGGTGAAACCACTCCTCCAACAGACGATCTTGACAATTTAATGGAAGGTCAACCTGAAGCTGGTGAAGATGCCGCCGCAGTAAAAGTAATGCCAGAAACTCAAGAGAGAAACATGTGGCGGATTGTTGTTCGTACTTTGGACACTCTCATGTTTCTAATTTTATTTATAACATATTTAATATTACTCTTTGGATGGCTCCCAATGTCCTACACCACAGCTGATAGTAAACTTGAAATACTTCATGAAAACGAGCATTAATTATATTTATGTTAACTCGTTAAATTCTTCATAACATTAGGAATACGATTTGTGCATATCGCTTTTGTATTAAAACATCAATAATCCGACTAATGTTGTAATAAAAGAGAATTTAAAAAAAAAAACAAACATGTTGATTTCATTACAATAGGAGAATACTGGATGTTTTTGGTTTAAATTTTAATTATTTCAAGGCCTTTACGAATTAATTGACTAAAATTTAGCCAAATCTGCAAATCAATTATCAAATGACTACATTTACTACATTTTAAACAAATCTTTAATTACTTCTTATTCAATGTACGTAAAGCCAAATTATTACAATTTAATTAAAAATTACACTACTAGTTAAAATCTGCCAAAGTCTAAATTTTAGTTACAATTCGCACAGGCCCTATCCCTAAAATTTGGTCTAAAGAAGGGTAGCTATAAAATTGTTATAACTTGATGATAAATTCAATTTCATGGAAAAGCATCAATACGCATCGGTGGTTCAGTGGTAGAATGCTCGCCTGCCACGCGGGCGGCCCGGGTTCGATTCCCGGCCGATGCAACCCACTTTTTTTTCTCTTCTAAAATCCGTTTTATTATAAATAGATTTAATTATTTAATAAAAACCGTTAATTTAAAGATATAGTGAAGAACGTGAGCTACTAATGATATATATTTTCGATATTTTAACCATCTAAATTGGCACTAATATCCAAATGCTTTCTAAAACTATTTAAAGCATGTTCTAACGTTTCATTTTAAATACCATCTTTAATGTAGCCCTATAAAAAGAAATCACATTGAATGAGGTGGCTATTCTATTCCTTTTCCCCTAGCAAAGTATAGGTACCATAGGCCAATAATACGATCGCCATAAAATTTATTGATTACTTAAAATACTACTTGTGTACGATGAGGTGCCGTTCCGTCTTGGATAAAATAAAAAGATTTTCCCGGTCACTCCATTTGTCAAAAAAAATAATGACTCATTAGTTTTTACACATTCCTATTGAACACTCTGTAAATATTTTTACAAGCTTTGTATAAAATTAAATCATCATAGTAAATGGTAAACAAATAACAGCATGTAGTATACAAATTGATGTTAAAAATATAGTGTGTCTGATAAGCAGATATATGTATATTTGTTTATTTCTCAAAGATAAGACAATATAATTATAAATACTTACAACGTTTTTCCCCCAAGTTAAAAACACTTGCCGAACTTATGAACGGCGGCTGCTTGGAAATCAACATACTAAAATTATGAAAGTGTTTCAATATTTACTCCAACTGTTCGCAGTAAGTGTTAAGTAGTCAGCAATAAAAAATTTTAATGTTGTGATTACTTAAACAGAATTCAGAATTTGTTTATTTACAAAATCGTCAAACAATGTTTTTGTGTTTGCTTTTATCATATTTCTAAAATTAAATTTATGTGATACTGAAACAATTAAGCCATTTAGATTGTTATTTTTTGATAAATTTAGTCTTTTAGAGTAGATAAATTATGAAATTAAGCTACCAAGAAAAACAATTTTTTAAATTTTTACTGCCCGGAAATGTCGGTTCTAAAAGCGTAAGGAATTTTTCAATTAACAAAATTCTACTATTATTGTGAAAATGTGAAGTTCTAGCAATGCATTGGTAATCTTAAAAAGTGTCTAAACGGGTAGAATTCATTACATTAACAGCGAAACGGACATTCCACAGTCAATTGGTTTTTCGTCTATAAAAAGCCTAAGACCTACTAAGTACTATAAGAGAAAAACATTTTCTTAAGTAAAAATTCCTGCTTTTTCCGAATCAGATTTGGAAAAAAAAAATTCACTAAAAATTAAATATGGCCGCTCAAAGATGTTTAAACTTCAAGCATCAACTGTCCAATTTTTCACAAACTTAGTATTAATTTATTCTTAGAAACGACGTTCTAAAGTTACTCATACTGTATCTTTGGAATGTATAACAATAACAGAGAACATGAAAATGTTGGTAACAAATATTTTCAAGATGGCGGATCCAATATGGCCGCCATTAAAACAAACAATTTTTCTATCCAAATTCAGATCATGCAAGTAGTCATTACTTATGTTTTTGAGGTCGCTGATTAAAATTTCATATAAGATTTTCCTTTTACAAAATGGCGGATACAATATGGCCGCCATTATAACAAAAAGTGGGTTTTTTTGCAAATATAGTGCATGCGGATAGTCATTAAACAAGTTTTTGAGGCTGTTGATTTAAAAAAACGTATCAGATTTTCATATTATAAAAAAAATGGTCACTGCAATAATAAAATAATCAGCTGCTTTTTTATTTCCAAAAATTGAATGCCGTATTTATAAAATTTAATATTTCGTGTTTACTGGCGCATATGTTTTTTTTACTAAAATACAATAAAGTAGCGTTGTTTTATTTAGTAGTTTTTTGATTTTATAAATTCAATTTTTGTAATTTTTTTGTAGAAAAATATTCAATTTTCCGCGACTTATGCGCCATCTCCCAAGCCTAAAAAAACAAAAAGTCTTCCCACTGCTGCACTGATTGTGACCTTCAGAGTGCATGAATCAAAAAAAAAAGCGTCCGTTAAACTAAAACATATTTCCGGAACTGTGAACCTCGATTGCGAAAAAATATTGAAATCCAACAAAATAGTAGTGTTTTTGAAAAAAAAACCTCAAAATTAAGCTTACGATGGTTTTTTGCATGGCAAATTGACATTTTTCATCCAATCGAAAAATTGAAGGTCCACGGTATGAAGAAAGGATTACTAAATACGTCAAATAAAATTCAAGACGATCGGATGATTTGTATTCGAGCTAGAAGTGCAGCAAATCTGAAAAATTTCATTTTGAGGAAAACGCAGCTTCTTCTCCCCATTTAAAAAATCAAGTTGACCTTGAAATGGCCTTGAGGATCATGGTCAAGGTCAAATCCAATGTCACCACCAGATAGCCAGAGAACAATCCTAAAACTTTTGTTTAAAACATTTTTTTCCGAAAATTCACTCCTGGCGAATTATTCTACCCCCTCAGCTTATGCATGTTTCTGAGCGACGAACAGCTGCTTTTTAGAAGGTTGTAGCTCAAAAATTATTTGAGGTACGCACTTGTAATTTTAATACATTATTCTTAAATCGAAAAAAAAAAAAAAAGATTTTTTGAAAATATCACAGTGATCGTGCCTCTTAATACAAAAGAAAAAGTAATTGAAATACATTTTTTAATATCTAAAACCGCTTGTAAAGGTTTATCACATTATGGATTATTAAAATCCCATTACTTTAATTTCTAAACATAGTTTTTAAGATTTTGTAAAGTAGTAAAGTGCCCGGTCAACATATTTCCTAATATAACGAACTTAAAAAGTATTTATCTGAATATTTTTTGGAAGGAGACAATTTTGGAGCCCGAAAAATAATTTTTTCGGATATTATCTAAAAGAGCTAGTTTCGACGAATCCAAAATTATTAATTTTTTTTTTTCGAATTTCGGAGCTAAATACCTTTCCACGGTCTGAAAATACAACTTTTTTAAACCTTTATTTCACAAAAACTATAAAAGGTACAAAAATAAAAAAATTTTAATTTTTCTTCTCTCTGAACCTTTTGCTCATAGTAATTAAAACTTTTATTTTACAATAACAAATTCTGGAGCAGAAAAAGTCCAAATAGTCCGACAGTTGACCTTTTACCAAAAAAATGTTTAGGTCTGAGAGTCGGAAGAAATAAAAAAAGATTTGAAAAAGTTTTTTCTTTAACTTTATATAAATCAGTATTTTACATTTTTTTTATGATTATTTAAGTCTCGAGTCCGGGGCTACCCAAATTTTTCTACAAAGATATGTATATAAATATGTTCCGATGAAGATTTTAAAGTGCAAAAACAAATTAAAAAAATAATATTATATTATAGATACCACTTCACATCAGTCCTTCCCCTGAAGTGGACCAGAGAATTGTACTGATCAAGTGTGCCATTAAATCTTATACAATATTATCACAAAAAACCGCTCATTTTCTAGAGAATTGTTTTCCGTGCATAACGAAAAAATCTAATCAAATCAAAAATATTTTCCTTTGAAGCACCAAAACAGGCGATTGATTAGCATCTCGGGGGTTTTTGTGATCGCTCCAGGGCGCCCAGAGATTTGCAAATCGATCGACCGGCGCACGGCTCATGGCTCGTAGAAATGCGCGGGATCATCGTTCTATATGGTGAAGAAAGTGAACCCTATGATGACCCAAAAGAAGCTGGCCGCTAATCCTCCGCAATCAATTTTAAAGCCAAATCACTCGCTCGTCGCGGCGGATTATAGAGCGATTACATGATCGCGTATCTTTTTTGCGAGCGCCTTTCGGCGATCGGTTGCATATTATCGCGTCCAGTCCATCGCTCATGACGTGTGACGAATGAGCGCGCGAATTTCCAAGACTTATAGAGCGGCTTCTTGGACGCAGGTCGTTTCAGTAAGAATTTAGCCGGTCTAGCAGTTAGACACGATCGAGACTGCAGATCGCGAGGTGCGGGCATCTTCGCGAGGTTCTTTAGTATTTCTTTTATTTTTTGAACGTGCAGTGGTCTTCAGAGGTCTCTCTGGAGTCCAGGGCGAAGCCGGAAAGAAACACTGCTTAGAATTCAATTTTGTGCTGTGAAAAAAAAACATTTATTTATATTACCGTCTGCTATACGTTATTCATTTTTTCTGATCTTCATCATGAGTCCATTGATAGTTGTGGTGTTATTAACCGCTCTAGCGAGTTGCGGGCGGGCATATATCGTTGACCCTGGACCGGTGGTGAAAGCCACTGTTGGTCAGTAATAATCATACTACTCTACGAGTTTTAGAGCGATTCTTAATTGACTTTATTTTCTTTTCTTTTCCTCTTCTCCTCGATCGGAATCACATATTAGGTGATGTATGGCCAAGGCCACAGTACCAGTCCAGGACGGAAAAATTCTTCCTGCTCGATCCAAATATTCAAATTGCGGTGAGTTTTGGTTGTTTTAATTTATACAGTCCTTTTTAAGTAATGCTTAATACATAATTATTGTTACATTTCGGTAATTTATGCGCATTCATGCAATTTAAAGTGGATCGACGTGTTTTCGTAATTATTTCTAATTGATACCATCAGGCGCCTGAAGTTCGAAAAATCTATTTATAGAAAAACAACTTATTGAAATTGAAAATTGAATGAATGTGGGAACTATTCAGGCATTTGTTGTTTACTGAATTTACTCACCATAATTTGTACTGACGTAACTAAAACTATCGATTGTATTGAACATTCTAATAGCCTTCATTTGTCTATGAAAGACATCATATGCATATACTGCAAATTCATGAGAATTGAAATTTTTGCAATTCAATTATTAAATTTCTATATATTCACTCTATTTAATTTTTTGAACATACATGACTGGACATCTTTTGACTGCAGCGGGCTAGTAAAATTTAAAATAAACAAAAGAGGGTCTAGAATATAACCTTTAATCATCCCGCTTTTGTTTCAGTTTCCTTAGCTACATTTCTTTTCGTCTATTCAGAACAATAAAACATTTTGTATTGAACGAAAGCTTACTAACAGATAGTAGTAATTTGCTATTATTTAAAAAAAAAATTTTAAATCTGGGCTGTGTTACTCATAAGAAATTTTAATTCAAGGAATAATTTCCTTATGTTCGACGAGTTTCGTGATTAGTATTTTGGAAAATTATCTAATCGACTTAAAAACCAATTCAAACTTTAGACTCATACCTGCGTTTATATTTGAAAATGATCTAATTAAAACAAGCGCAATCTAATAACAAAACTCAAAATTACTTACATTATTATATCGATTTATTTTAAATCGACTTCGCAGTCGATCACAACACTCTTACCTCGATGTAAACGAGTTCTCGATTTCGAAATCGTATTATCAAATACGAAATTCTCAATATCTACTCAAATCGTAATCGAGTCGAGTTCCCAAATACGGACTGTGGATAGGCGAAATAAAATGCAGAGCTTAAAAATGTCAATTTATTGTTTCGCTTAATACAAGCTACAGAAAAACGCAAAAGAGTGGTGTTATCGCTTAAAGACAAAACAAACATTACACGCATAGAATCTTTAAAAACAGGACCGATAAGTATCTCCAATATCAGGTATTAAGAAGTATCAAACTTGATAATGAAATCTATACTAATTTCTTACAAGTTTTTATTTAGCTTCACATATTTTTGAAGTCAAATCTTGCAAGTCGATTTTAACCCTAATCCAGTTATCCGATTGTGTTGAAATTTTGCGTACACGTGTAATCCCGATGACAATACACTTTGACGAAAATTAAGTTAAATAAAAAAATATACAACAAGATAAAAGCTTGTTTTCTGTACATTCATTTATCCGAATGACCTACCTACAATAACAATTAGTCCGGTTAATCAGATTTCCACTTTAGATGAAAACAAAAGGATATTAAATAATATATTATAAGTAAAAATATCATTGTGCTTCGTATATAAAAGCAGTTGTCTTTAAAATTCAATTGTTGGTTAGTTTATATAAACGAAACACTCTACTACAAGATTTTTATTACTTTGCATAGTAACAGAATAAAAACCATAAAAATTGAATATGATCACATCAATTTATGTAGTACTAGTAATAATTTTTCGGGCATGCGAAAGATTTAAAACAATTAAATATAAAAATAGGGCAATTTTTATATTTAAGAATTTTATACCTAGTTAAAAAACCAAATACAATACATATAAAGAAGTTGTTAGAAAGTATTTCTAGAGAAATTTTTAACTACGGATAAAAATGATTCTCAGAGGACGACATTACAATAGCTCTTTTTTTATATCAATCCCCGAAATTTCTAAAAATCGGATACTTCGTGTATTTATGTATTTTGATCGTTCTTTGTATTTTTTATTATTTGCAAACGTTAAAACTACATTTAACATTTTATATTTTGGTATACCACCATTAAGATAATTAAGCCAAATTTTATAGTGAAACTAACGTCAGAATCTTACGCATATACTCTGCTTTCTATTTTTCTTACATTAAAGACAGTTTGGAAAGTAGAAAACGAAATTATCGTAAAATAAAAGCACAACATGCACCTCAATGAAGAACTACATATTTACATATATCACGGTGCTTGTGACCTTATTTCTTATCATATCACATTAGGAAACTGATTGGAATAAGTGTTTTAATATGGCCGAGTAAAAAACAAAAGAAGTAGATGAGACGTAGTAAGTAAACATGCAAGTTGCGTTTGCTGGCTGTTCGTCATTTGAGTTTGTCCCGGTTTCCGGTGTTCCCCAGGGTTCTATTATTGGTCCTCTTCTTTTTCTGTTATTTATTAATGACTAGACCATGAATATTATGTCTAGTTCCCTTTTATATTCTGATGATCTCAAGATATTGAGTGATTGAATCTTATGTCGATTGTGATATCCTTCAACGCGACTTACTCGTTATTGAAGACTGGTGTGCTCTAAATGTTAACAAGCGTTTTAAGATGACTTATACTTTTAAAAAGTCTCCCATTTTCTTTACATTTAAAATTTTAGGTCGTGATTTTAGATTCACATAATAAATTAAATGTAATCTATACTTTTTCCATTCTGCGGTATACCCGAATACAAATATTTTCAGTATAAGTTCAAAGTCCCAAAGTTCCTCCCTGTACGACGTGTGGCCTTTAATTAGCTTGATACTTTATGCCATTTAATTCAGTAAATCCAAAACCTTGAAGATAAGATCCATTTTCAAAGTCTAATGTGAAGTCAGTTCCGGTGACTATTTTTAATTGTTTTTCTTTTCAATATTCTAACATTTCCGTGGTGTTCTGTGTATTTTTTTATTGACAACACGAAGCCATATCAATTTTATTACGAAAATTCTTTAGTTCCCCTTTGTTTTCAGATATGAATGCAATTTATAAAATAACAAAATTGTTCACTTCCCCATGCCTGAGTCATTCACCCAAGTTTAACTCTAGAAGACGGATGCATCCAACCAACCGTGCCTCCATGCGACGGCGGGTTAAGCAAGTTTTCTGCATATGGAGCAGCCTGCAGCCGCTTGCAGCCGCCCGCCGCCGCCCGTGAGGCCCGGCATTAACTCGAAGAACTTAAACGAAAGTTGTCTCCAAACCACCAAACTCACTTTCTAGCCCCAGCAGTAGTTTACCTTGCATAATTTTATTTATTGCATATTTTTTTTCGTTATTTTATTTTATCTTCTTAAATGTTACTCAATTTTTACTACCACCACTGGTCTACCGGTCGTCCGGTTTTGAATTTAAGTGACACAGACCCAAAGAATTAAGTCAAGGGTCAAACTCGAAAGCAAATTCAGATCTCGCCTTAAAGTGAAGGCACGTGCCGCGGGTGAATGTGGGCCAATAACAATTAGATTTCAATTCGCTTTCAAGCTCAATTGATTTTAAATTGTTTCCTACATCTTAATTGATGTGGAAGAGGCTCAACACTCAGGCACTGGATCTCGAGTGGATGTAATAGGTCAGTTTGCCCTACTTTTTGGGGATGATGAGAAACGAATAGAAGAGCTTCAGGAAATTACGAAAGTATTGCGAACATGAGGTATTTGGAAGAAAACATATTTGGATTGAAAAGAATTCAAGTGATTTCTGAGAAAACAAATATTTGTTAGGGTCTTCAACAAAAATACCTTTATATTTATAAAGAAGAAAGGTTCTGGACATTTTGTTAGCTCCTTAAGAATAAGAATTCTTAAATATTTAAAAAATAATTAAAGGCACTAGGTCCTTTTAAGTTTTAGTAGTGAATTTCACTATAACTAAATTCTTAAATAGTTAAATGATTAAAAAATGCAAATACACAATCACTACATTGATTAATAATAAAAATGATTGTATAGCGTAGTAAATTCCTGTTTGATGCCTGATAAAGAGGCACACAAAAAGTATTTCTAATAAGACATGATAAACATCTTTATACTATCGTTAAAACATAAAATTAACTATATTATAAATTCATTTTTATTAGCCTGGAGCCCAAGCGAATCAATTAAAATAATTTTTTTTTTTTTGTGCAAATATAACCAGTTTTTATAATAGCTGAATTATACCCGATTTAAGAAAAACAATTTCCTTAAACTATGAGTAATTAAATCATAATGCAAACATTTTAAGATTAAATTTTTGAAAGGCTACAGTCTCTTAAAATTAATTTTACACAATGTTTGTAATGTTTTTATATATATATGTACATACAAAAATGAATTAAAATCGAAGGGAAATTAAGGAGCAATTTATATTTCCTCTAAACTTGAAATCGCTTATTGTTAAACTGCTTGTGAACATTTTAAATTGACCGAAATATTGATGTTCATTAGTCCTGATGTGGGATATTTTGGAAACTTTCATAAATATAGGTTATTATTATTTATTAATAATTATTTACATAAATACTTCCGAAATAACATGGGATTTTTTCTACAAACGTTTTATTTGCGGATATTTGTGACCTAAATAAGAATATATTTTATATATATTATTTATATTTATATATTTGCTAGTTGAGATTTTTCGGCACGAGTGAAATTATTCAAGAACTGGATGAATTCTATTTAAATAAGAAATAGGTACATATGAAGGTGTTTTTTACGCAATTAAGGAATGAGAATCTATTTAAAGCAGAAAAAATTTGAAACTTAAGGAAATGACTTAAGGAAATATCTATTGAATTTATTGATATCAATTTAATAGTTGAAAAAAATGGGTGTTCAAAAATAAAGTATGGGAAAGTTAAATAATAATTTCCAATAAAATAAATTAATTTATGAGAAGTTTGAGGCCCTCTAAGCAGTAAGCTCTGATTGTTCATTAACTCTTATTGTCCCGATTTGTCCGTCAACTTTAAGCTCGGAGAACTTTGTTATTTATTTTTAAAAAGTTCATACCCGGGTATTTTCAATAGTGCTCTCTTAGGATATCATCTGAACATTTAAAAAAAACACCTCTTACCTATTGTATTTTTGAATTTAAAAAAACGTTTGTTTTCTGGGGGTCAATTTAATAACAAATGGATATTTTCGAAAAAGCTCAAAGTTTTGGAAAAAGCTCAAAATGTCCAATTAATAAAGTTATTAAACTCGGAGGTATGATTTTTATCATGAAGGGGTTGTAAACCACCCCTAAAATCAACATTTTACGCTAACTCGCTATCTCATGGATTTTTCTGAAAAAAATTTGTTTTGGTTTTCGAAAACAGGTGAAAATAGGAAAAAATATAACAGGGAGGACACGAACCTCAATTATTTTTTTATCTAAGGTCAAATTTCATCACCATCATAAGAAAAAGCCCAAAAAGGGTAAAATTGGGCACTTTTTCGAAAACACTGTTTTGAAAACTAAATTAAATTCTCAAAATAAATAAGAGTGAAACTTATGGTTTTACATATTAGTGTTAATGCTTATAATAGAGCTAAAAATACTTCCCACCTCTTTTTGGTTGTTATAAGGGATGAAAATCGGAAAATACACGGTATTCTTTATACAGGGTGTCCGGGAAGTAGTGCGCCAAAATTAAGGGGATGGTAGCTTGGGTAATGACCTACCAGAATATCAAAATATGACCTTAGTGAAAACCTCACCGTTTTCGAAATATTTGGGTTTTTATGAAAAATTAAATTTCAGTTCCAAGATCCAAGCTACCATCCCCTTAATTTTGGCGCACTATTTACTGGACACCCTGTATAAAGTTCCGAATTAATACTTGTTAGGTTTTTGGGGATGCAATTTTCAAATTTTTATATATTGTAGCTCTACAACCTTTTCTTTGTGGTGTAAAAGGGTGGCAGAGGGTGAGTAAGGGTTGAAAATTCAAAAATTCTTAACATTAGTTTTACTTAAACCCCGGATGTAATAACTTTATTAATTGGACATTTTGAGCCGAAGGTTTTATGGTTTTGGTTTTTTCCAAAACTTCTTTCATATCGAAATCATAAAAAAAAAGTTGGTGATATTTTTACTCTAAAAGGGTCACTTATACGAATAAATTTTGTATGCCAAAAAGTGCTTATAATTAGCCGAAGAAAACGTATAAATTTTTTTCAGAATTTTTCGGGACATTTTTGGATTTTTCAAAAATTGGCCAAATCCAAAAAATCAAAAATAGTCGAAAATATTCTGAAAAAATTCACATGTGTTCTTTGGCTAATTTCAAGCATCTTCTGCTTTATACAATTTTTTTGTAAAGTAGATCCTTTTCGTTTAAAAAAATTGCGAAATTTTTTATTACATTGCTGTACAAAATGGCCATTTTGCAAAAACCAAAGCAAAACAAAAATTTCAAAACCATGGTTTGAGAAAGTTTAGACATTCGGACCGCGATTTCTGGTGGTTATATGATCATACAATAGCAGAAACCTTAAGATAATCGACTTTAAAAAAAAAAAAACACCAAAAAAATCAGCACTTTTTTTTTTAAAACCCTAAAAAATAATAGGGTTTTTGAAGTCTTTATGAAAAACAAATGCCAGATTCTGAAAGAGCATCCCCAAAAATCTCTTATATACGAATTTTGAAGAAAATCGCATCAGTTTGCTATGCGAATCGTACAATTGAATTTGCGTGAACAAAACTTCTTTTTGCGCATTAATGGGTTTAAGTTGATGACGGACAAATGGATACAATATGGGTTAAGACAGATAAGCCTATAAATAAATTCCTTCAGCAACTTAATAGAATTTCAATAATTTAAAGTTTTTAATTTTAATGAACCTATAATATTTATAATTTATATATTTTTCTAATTCCTCTGACTAGGTAATCCATTTACGTAAAAATATCAATTTAACATTGACGATTTCTATTTGATTTTGTTATCACTAAATAACAAAACAGATATATTGAGTGCTATTTTAACAATAAGATTATGAGACAATGCCATTTTCGAGGGGGTCTCAATACTTAATGTCGTTTTCATATACCACTTGTGACGCACTACATTTTATATGTATATCTGTAAAATTAAATACAACACAATTAATTGGATAGTGACAAGGTTTGCAAAAGTTATCTAATCAATTTCAATTAGTAACAAAATATTTCGATTGATTTCACAGCCAAAGTTAATACCAAACAAAATTTGGTGATTTCAAATAGAAAATTTAATTTTCAACTTACTTAAAACAATAGGAAATAGAACAATAAAGTGATTATTAAAATTAATTCATTCAATAATTAATAAACATGAAAATTGTGAGGGGCCTCCCAAAGTAGAATTCATATGCAGCAGCATCAGCACTTTTTATCACAACTATCAAATCTGTGGAAAAGGGCATTTAATGTAAAATAAAACGCTTGAAGCACCTTTTAGACTGTTTGTTTTGGTGGTTATTATCGATTTAATTCATATAATTATTAATTATTATCAGTCAGGCGTTTCTGTCGCATAATGTTTTTATTGTTGGAGAGTAATATTTAAGTTTGTAAGTAATATATTATCACCGACGATATAATTAATATTTTGTATTTATTTGTGGCATAATAAACCCATTCTATTAATGATATTAAAAAAACTCGATTTTGGCCATTGCCTCTTTAATCAGTAGAGATAATATTACTAGACAATTTAATCAGAAGAAAAAAAACCATTTTAATGAAATGTTACGCAACCGGAACTAATTATGAATTATTTTCATAATCATTGGATTTATTTATAGCAAGCATGAAAAATTAATTCCAGAAAATATTTTGATATTCAAAGAATTCTATGAAATATCTAAAAAAATCCAATATTCGAAATAACAAATTATAATCAAATAATTTAGTTCTGCTGTCCTTAATGAAAGCGAAAAATTTCAAAAGCAATTCTAAATAATCCCTCTTAAAGAAGTTTAAAAATATCTCAAACTGATATGCTTAGAAATTACATTTTTATCTCATCTAAAGCGATTTATATAAAAAAAAAAAATAGGCCTGACGCATAAAGTGATATGAATATTTGCCCAATTTTGCTCCAGACATAGAGTAAAATTCAGAATAATTACTAGCGATTAGAATTGTGTTTTGATAAACTTAAAGCTTATTGCAGACGTCACATAATTTCTGTTTTTAGAAGTTTTCTACTCAATATTTATCATTATCAAATTTAAAAACTTGATAGATTAGAGGGAACATTAGAAAACTTCCATACTTCTCTTCTAAATGTAAGCAAATAAATTTTAACATTCAAAAACGTATTTTTTAGCCGCCTTTTTCCCATAAATTCGAAAATTCGTGAAATTAAACAAGGCACTACCAAAATTAATATTATTCTTAATTTCTAGATAATTCCGCCTCTATTACTTTATACCTATATCCATTACGAATTCCAGTAAGGTTTATAAGGAATTATGCTTCCATACTTCATTACTTATATTTATTTTTGAGAAAGTAATAGAATATTATTTTGTAAAACAAAAATTTAATCAATGCTAAGATCGGAACCCAAAAAATAATATTTCTGATTTTATAACAGTCTACAATGAATCCTACTACTGTGATCAAAAAGTAAAGCCAATTTATTTATAACTTTGAAAATTATTATTTATTCTTCCAAATCTATATCATCCCCTTCAAAGTAGTCCCCGCCTGATACAATACACCTATGCCAGCGATATTTCTAATCCTTGAAACACTTCTGAAACTCGATGATTGAAATGGCCTTCAGTTCCTTCTTCGATTTTTCTTTTATTTCATCAGTCGATTCAAAACGGTGTCCCCGCAACGGTCTTTTGAGCTTAGAGAATAGCCAGAAGTCATATGGAGCTAAATCGGGCGAATACGGTGGTTGTGGAACGACATGCATCGAATTTTTGATTAAAAAGTCTCGAAGAACCAATGCAGTGCAGTGCAAGAAATTGAGTATTTTTGGAACCAATTGAGATGTGGCTCTTCTCAAGCACAAATGTTCTTTCAAAATGGTTTGGACAGATTCAAATGAAATGTTTACAGTATCAGCAAGGTCTCTAATTGTCAACCGACGATTTTTGAGCACCAAATCCTTGATTTCATTGGCATGTTGTTCATTGATTGATGTTGATGGTCGTCCGGGACGCTATTTTTCTTCAACGCTTTCTCTACCTTCTTTAAACTGTTTATACCACTCGTAAACATTTCTTTCAGACAAAACCTGATCGCCGAAGGCCTTTTGCAACATTCTAAACATTTTTTCATTCCGCAAACAAAATTTAATGCAACTTCTTTGCTCAATAAAATCACACATTGTAAAAATCGAAAAATCCACTTTTAGTTGCTCAGAAAACACAACGAAACTAACTAAAAAAATCACGTACTGGCGTAACTAAAATTTTACACAGATATAAGTGACAGTGCTGCCAATCTAAAATCAAGTAGATTTACTCGATTCGATGTACCCTCGCAATTTAAATTCAAAATTGGTTTTACTTTTTGACCACAGTAGTACCTTCCTCTAAACTGTTTAATTTGTCAGAAATTCTTGTAGATCCAAAAATCTCATTTACCTTATTCGGTTATAGATTGTTGGCCACACCTGTGATACGTTGGAAAAAGCGGTAGTAAGATTCTCAGAATTAATACGAAATATACCCAGCCAAATAATCAGATACTCAGAAGAGGAGCTAAATCGAGGTCAACCCGTAGCTTTACTTCACGAAATCGTCGTCAATTTGACCACACCATGCGAGCATATGCCCTACCTGGGAATGGACGAGAGATGTAAGTTATTAAAAAAAAATAAAATACTTATCTATCGTTAATAAAAAAAATGTATACATTTTATAGATTATCTCTCTGGCGCAGGACGTATCATTTCCTACTCAATCTGGGGAATCCTCCACGGTCTTGAAACGTATTCGCAGCTGATCACACCACATAAAGATGGAAAGGTAAATTTTTGAAGAATGATTTTTAATTTTATAAATTTTACACTTTTTCAATAAATTCCCCAGCTTCGTGTACCAGACATAAAAATCCGAGATCATCCACGTTTCCCGCATAGAGGTCTTCTTCTGGATACCTCTCGCCACTATATGACGATGGATACTATCTTGAAAGTTATTGATGGAATGTCGTACAATAAATTGAACGTTTTCCATTGGCACATTGTCGATGACCACTCGTTCCCATTCAAAAGCAACAATTTTCCAGAACTGGCCGATAAAGGAGCATTCCGGCCCGATTGGATTTATACCGAGGATGATGTTAAAAGGGTAATCGAATACGCTCGGGCTAGAGGAATTCGTGTGGTGGCTGAATTCGATGTTCCTGGTAAGATTCCAACACTGAGTTTTGGATATTATGAAAATTGTGAAAAAATATTTTATAATAAAAAATTTTCTTATTCAGGACATACTCGCTCCTGGGGACAAAGTCATCCCGAATTGTTGGCACAGTGCGACGGAGTTTATGAAGGAAAAATGGGACCAATAAATCCAATCAAATCGACATCCTACGAATTCTTGGAACGATTCTTCCAGTAAGTTTATTTTTACTCATACCTTAGTTTAATTGCTGTGTCAGGAACATGTACGTGAAATTCAATAGCTGAATAAATGGCTGAATAAAGCTGACGTATCGGAACAGAAATACAATAAAATTTAAAGCAGAAAACAATGATAGAAGCTTTAATAAATTAATAGAAAACAGCGAAAAAAGCAAAAGCATGACTGCCATGTCGTCCCAATAGCTGAATATGTGGCTGAATAAATTAATCAATTTTTGTGCGAGGGAAGTCACGATTTCGAGAAAAATAGGGCTAAAAAGTAATTTAACCTCTTTGGAATTTATGTCCATTAAAAATTTAAATCCTACCTTTTTTAGGTAATCTTTTGGTCCAAACAAATCTTAAACGAACCTTTTACTAATTTTGTTAACAGACTAAAAGATTTGAACGAAATTCCTATTAAGATTTTCCTAAACAAACAATATTAAAAAAACATTTATTTTAAAAATAGTGATGTCCTCCGTTTGTTCCCTGATAAATACCTTCACGTTGGAGGAGATGAAGTTGGTTTCGAATGTTGGGAGAGTAACAAGGAAATCAGCGACTATGTACAAAAGAATGGTTTAACATTTGAAGGTCTACAAAGGACTTTCATGGAAAATGTCACCAGAATGATCACCGATCGGCAATCAATTCCACTCGTTTGGCAAGAGGTAAAACACCTTTTTTATACACAAATATTTCAGTACCCTAAAATCTTAAATTTAAATTACAGGCAATGGTTAAGGACGTTAACATGCCAAATAACACCGTAGTCCAAATTTGGACTGGCAATTGGAGGAATCTTTTGCAGACTTTCACCGAAAAGGGTCACAGAGTGTTGATGAGTCAATGTTGGTACCTCGATCACCTGCTCACCGGTGGAGATTGGCAGAAGTTCTACAGATGTGAGCCCCACGATTTCTTAGGAACCGATGAGCAGAAGAAGCTCGTCATGGGCGGAGAAGCCTGCATGTGGAGCGAAGTTGTTAACGATAGAAATGTTCTGCAAAGAATCTTCCCACGAGTCAGTGCAGCCGCTGAACGATTGTGGTCAGCACGGGAAACCACCAACACGGATAATGCTAAGAGAAGAATTGAGGAGCACACGTGCCGTATGATTCACAGGGGAATCCCCGCCCAGCCACCAAATGGACCTGGGATTTGTTAGTTAAATTTTTTTTGTTATTGTCATAAAAAAAAATATATTGTTTAGTAGATACTACTGTCTGTTTTTTTTTTACCTTGTGCAACCACTTAATATTCAAATTATAAACTAATCTACAATTTCGGTATCTTTGAAGTTTTCTCCGTCTTACCCAAATATGATAATCTTTCATGTTACGTGTTAGTTTATTTTAAAAACCAAAACAAGTTAAAGAACATTCTCAAAACCTAAAATAAATAAAACATCAACATTTCGATATGTATCTCGCGCTTTACTATTTGAAAACAAACAATTGCTATTTTAACGTTAAAATAAATGCAAAAATTGTCTATTGAATAAAATATCTTTACACTGACCAAGTAACTCTGATCTAATTAAATCAAAAACAATATGAAAACAGAACAACGTTCAAATTGTATAAAAATAAATTACTTCAGAGCAATTAAAACAATACACCTTAAAATAATAATTTTCTAAAAGTCTTCCATGTCCCTGGCGAGATCGGCCAACATTTCCATAAAGAGATGAGATTTTTCCTCGTCATTGGATTGTTGGGCGGTATGTTTGCTGATATTCTCTAGAACCATTGAAATATTTTTGAAGATGTCCTAGAAAAAAAAAGACAATTAATATATTTAGTTTAATTCATTAAAGACATAAAAAAAAACTTACCTCAGGCCACTCTTGCTTAAATAATGCTACAAACTTTTCGTTTAGGTAGTTTATTGTAAGCATTCCTGAATTAATAAGACTTGTAAGAAAGTGAGTTAGCCGATCGTAGCATTTTGGATTAGAGGCTAGAGAGCGGATGAACGGTACTTCTACCAGTTCGTCAAAAATGGAATCTGTATAAAAATTTAGTGGGTTTTTTTTAACAATTAGAATTATAAACATTTTGTAAGACTAGATTTTTATTTGAATTAAAAAGTCTTTTCGAAAATAAGTTTTAAGAGGTTCAAAAAAGCTAAATGAAAAAATAATAACAATAAGCTTTTTTGTAGTTAGAAATCGGTTTTTTTTTTTACACTGAATTGTAATGAATTATAGGTTATAAATTTTACTCTTAATCATGTCTTCTTGATTTAACTGGTTTTAAACATTGTATTGTACGTTTCATTTTCAATTTCAACTTAGCTCTTGATGTCATATAAGTGTCTAGACTAAATGATTATATTTTCAAAGGGTGGGCCATCGGCTGGTTTCTTTTTAATAATGCTATAAAATAAACACTGTTCAATATTTTTCAAAGTTTGTTGATATATTAAAAAGAGGAAACCTTCCGATTAGTTACAGAGTATGATTTCATTTAAATGACTGCACATTGATCTTTAACAGCAACCCAAAAAAAAAAAAAAAAAAAAATTCAACAGCATCAAATCGCAATTGGCGACCGAAATTTCTTTTTAACATTTTTCGCACTGTTTCGCCAACACATAAGTGTTCTATATTTCCCAACGTTGTGCAAGGGTTAAAAGGAACGCGAAATAGCAATATATTTATCGGTTTTTTCAAAAAACAAAAATGAAAAAATTATAGAAGTGTCCAATTTTTTTGATATTGGAAATATTTAGACATTATATATTAAAAAAACTTACATGTAAGTGATCGCTTTTTGTTTTCATCCTCCTTATTTTCCTTTCTTTCATTCTCATCACTTTCTTTCTTCCCATCCTCCTCACTTTCTTCTTTTCCATCATCCTTATTTTCCTTCTTCTCATCCTCCGTATTTTCCACTTTCTCTTCTTTCTTCTCATCACCTGATTGTGAATCATCATCCTCTTCTTGTTCATCCAAAATTCCCACAAACTCCTTCATTTTATCACACAGCCAAATATTAATAAAATTCTGTTCAAGTTCATCCGAAAAAATATCTGGATGAGTTTTAACTGAAATAAAAATAATAATTACTAAAATTCACCAAATTATCATTAATTTAAAATAATAAAACTTACTTAAATTTTGCGCTAAATAGACAAGCATTGAATTCGCCACCTTACGTGCAGAAGCCGGCAACTTCTGAACCTGAACGCATTCCAGGCAATCACTACAAAATTGGAAGATATTTTTCTGATTGACTAAATCCGGCCTAGCATAAGTTATGTATAATAAATAATGTAATCGATGGAAGATCTCTGAAGGAAGGGCTTTTTCCAAGTTGCAAATTTTAAGAACTGTTGCCTCATTCTCAGCTTTGCTAACGTCTTTCGAAAAAAAATCTAAACCGGATAAGTTCGCTATTCTCCACTCTTCAGCTTTCACTTTGCATTTTTTTATAACTATCAAAGCGCAAGTATTTTTCACAGCCTCAGGGGTTTCGTGCGGCAGAAGAGCTTCCAGGGCCATCTTTAATAAATAATAATAATAATAATGAAAGTAATAATAAAATGTTATTAAAGTACAAATACTTTAGAAGGATAAAGAAACCGTCAAAATCAGAGTAGAATCTTATAATAGTAGTTGATATGTATTAAAATATTTTTTTAGAATTAGTATAGAACATTTTTTGCATTTCC
Source organism: Dysmachus trigonus (assembly GCA_949715965.1). Lineage (NCBI taxonomy): Eukaryota > Metazoa > Arthropoda > Insecta > Diptera > Asilidae > Dysmachus > Dysmachus trigonus. The sequence goes on from OX454321.1 coordinate 80,660,429, forward strand.
TTTAGAAATGATTTAATTTATTCTGCAACAGAAAACAAAACTTTCGAGCCTTTAAAAAAAGATTCAATTTTTCAACAATAGCAGAAAAACAATTTTATTATTTTTTCTTACCTTAACTCTACCTTCAATTTTGCCTTCAAGTTCATCATTCCATTTTTGCATTGTCTGTGCATAGGCTTCAGTAATTGCATCGATCTTTTGCAGTATCTTCCCATTCTAAAATAAAATTATTTCTATAAAATAAAAAAAAATTAATTTGTTATTTGACTACAAACCTCATCTTTCGCACTGATCTTCTGCAAAGCCTCATCTCTCGCAGGTAGAAGCACCTCAACTTGAAAGTCCTTAACTGCAGCCGAAGTTGTTCGTTCAGTAACAAATTCCACAATCCTTCGAACCGACATAGTTTGAGAATGCAGAAATGCCTCAGTCAACTTAGTCTGTGGATCATGATCGTTAGATCTTACTGGTGTTGTTGCTTCAAAAGCTATTGGCGTTATCTTCCGACACCTTCCATCTCTAGACGTGGACTTTGCCAATTTCGAAGGCATGATAGCTACTCGAAAATCAGCTAAAAACGGACATGCTACATTGAGTACACTTTCTAAGAGTGGATCGAAAGATGTTTTCAAGATTGCCACGTCGATCGGTTGCTCAGATTCTGAAGCTGGCTCACTAGCATCTAATAAAATTTGTTTTGTAACAGTTTTCTCTTCAACTTTTATACCATCTGAGGATTTTTGTAATATTCTTGATAATTCTCGGATACCATCAGTAAGTGAATCTGAAGCGATCTCCCGATTTTGACGATATGTATAGAAGTCATCGAAGACATGTGGACGATCAAAAAGCCAACCTAAACAGCAGCGTAGGATAAAAACAGAGGTGGGCCGCATTTGGAACTGTGAGCAGGCGTTTTTCTTATTTAAATTTAAATAGATTTCGTATAGTAGATTAATCAGTTCCCGGTAGTAGGTTAAACATAGTGTGACTGGATCTAACATAGAAACATACTGAACTAGCCAAGGTATTGTGACTAGAAGTTTTCTCTCCGATAACGACTTTTTTAGGATTCCCATGACGTCAAAGGAAGGACGCATCTGTTTTTTGATGATACCAAAAAAATTGATTTTTATTACAGGTATATTCTAATATGTAGGTGCAATATTTTTAATTTACTATATATATGGTAAAACTCAGTAAATAATCTTTGTTGAGTAGCCAAAGAAGAAAATTCATAGTCATGAATTTTTGGAATGCATCAGTTTCGATCCACAACCAATCAGAATACAGAAATAGTGTGCTTTTTAAAATCTACTAATTCTTAAAGTAAAGATTACAAATTTAATTTAATTTAAAATTTACACCAATATGTAAAATAATTCAATTTAAAGTGCAAAATCCAAATCTCAAAATTTAAACTCTAAACTCATACACTCGCTTGTTTATAAAAGCCATTTCTGACTTCGTGCAATATAAACGACGATGTAAATTTCAAATCAATGTAATTTCCCATCTGAAAGAGTAAATTTTAAATTTTAAACTGTCCAATGTAAAATTACATTGAAATTTAAATTTCAAACAGCCATTCGCGATGCACAAAGTCACAAATGGCTTTGAGAAACTTAAGTGCATTTTAATTACACCTAAAGAGCAGAATCACTCATTAATACTTCAAACTTTAAAATATTTAATGTTTTCGCCCTTTAGGTTCAAATTTACGCTTATAAGAGCCGAGACTCTCTTAAAAATATTATTTAGCTTTTAGTAATTTAAACGTGAACAAAATTAATAAACCTTTAAAGCGCTCCTTAACAAGGACAATTTTTATAAAACATTCATATTTAGAATTAACATTAAGTAAAATTCATACAGAATGCGACCGATATCTTCAAAGTCTACTTGATTCTGAAGAAAGGCTATGAACTTTAAAGAAATTAATATTGTATCTCAGAATTTAAGATATGTTAGAAATACGCTGGGCAACATATTTTATATTTAACTATTACGAATTCGTTAACGAAAATGTCCCATCACGTCATGTTTTTGAGTAAAATAGGCTTGAATTTCCAAAAGATCGTAGGTTATCCATTTTTTAAAATTTATTAAAAAATAACGAACCGCAATAAGACCTCGTAACACGACTGAAAAGAAAGCCTAAATCTTTATCTAGATATATAAAATACCATTTGCTTGCTAATCACTCTCTTTAATTTCATGAAATATTTCGGAAAGTGTTGTTTCTCGAACTTTTTTTGTAAAACCTACAGATTTAACCTGCGTTAAAAGTTCCTATTATTTTTTAATGATTTTCCAAAATGGGTAACTTTGGCACTTCTTTATCCTATTTTTCCGTGATATGTTGGGCTATTTTCCTTTATGAATTCGTAATCTACGAAAAAATTCCTTTAGAAGTAATTATTCGGTTGCAAAATTGGTTTTGACCTGTGTTATCTGTGAATAATTCTCTAAATAAATTGTTCGTTAAACGATAAAAGTGCTATTATAAATCAATTAAGATATTAAGAGCTTTCCTGAAGTGGATATCATCTTACCTTAAAGAATGAAATCAGATTGTTTCCTTTCGGAATACATTCTCCTCACCTATCCTTAATTCCTCTGGCGTACCACAGGGTAGCCACTTGGGTCCTCTTCTGTTAATTTTATTTATAAATGACGCTAGTTTGACTTTGTCTAACTCTAAAATTCTTTTTTATGCTGACGATGCTAAGATTGTTCGAGCTATTGTTGATTGTGAGGATTGTCTACGCTTAATGATAACTTGAACAATTTTTATTTATGGTTATCCTCGAACTGTTTGCCTTTAAATGTAAGTAAATGTAACTTTTTGTTTTTTTCCCGTAGGGAAACTCTCATTGAGTTTCAGTATTTAATTGACGGAAGCGATAACGATATAACTCTAAATTTAACTTCGATTATCACAATCATAGGGCTAATTCCTTGCTGGGATTTATCAAAAAATGGTCAAAAGAATTCAACGATCCTTATGTTACCAGACTCATTTTTATCACCGTCGTACCTCCTGTTCTGGAATACGCCAGTCTTATTTGGGCACCTTTCTAAACATTTTATATTCATTTCACACATATTCACATTTTTATATTCTTAATGTCGACCGTTAGCTTAAGAAAACCAATCGCTGAATTGAGCAGTATTGCAAAATCTGTGTTTCTTGAATACAACACGGTGTTTAATATGTAGAACGAATTTAGCAGTCCATAATAATAGGGTCTAAAAATGAAATGACGGCAAATTTCTAGCTCCGACTTCTAAACAAAGATTTTTACCAAGTTTTAGATGATTTTATAAAAAAAGCCTCAATAGTATCATAACAAATTACCATATTCCTCAGTTCAATTTGCTTGTTGTCCACTTCCGCACTCCTAGGACCTTCGTACATAAATGGCCTGGCGATAATAAGACCCAAAAATTTTCCTAAAACCCGCATTGTCGCTATTATCTCTGGTCTTACCTGAAAATTTAAAGCAGGTCATATAATTTCATATTATTGTTGACTATTTTTCCTTTTAACAATTCCCTTCAACGACTTAAATAACGCTTGACATTCCTCCTCAAGGAGATAACTAAAGACACAACAAAGCGATTGTTCTAGAACTGCAGATTAGAGGCCACCTTAATTCTCGTCGTAGGGATAAAAAGGGCTCGTCCTTCCCCGTCGCCTTTGTCTGTCTCGCACCCAAGTACACTCAATTTTCTTTTGGTTAATGCAAAAGTGCAGCAGCTCCGACACTACAACAAAACCGACCGACGACATCGCGACTTCAGTCCTAAAATTGAGTGAAAATATCTCAACGGGCTTTGGAGGAGCCAAGGAGCCAAGAAAGCAAGCAAAACTTGGATGCAAGGTGGTTGCTTTGAGAATTACGATTATGCTAAAGGAATTGTTCCTTATGCTCGTGGTTGTGGTTATACACCGTGCCGTGCCGTGCTGTGCCGCGCCGTACGACTATCCAAACGCGACATACAAAAGAGGTCATTCGCGTGGAAAATGCATTTTATATTACAAAATGAAACTACCTAGGAAAAGATAGTCCTCGGCTCGGAATGACTTGTTAGAAACTTACGTTAAGCATCACCTTGCGGCCTTATCTCAAGGAAAACTAAGAACAAATTAAAGGACAAGATGAAATTCTTATTCGAATCCTTATTAAAATATACTTAAGTCCTTCTTTCTCAGCATTACTATTTTCAGAAAGAGAGAATTTTCATTAAATCGCTACGGGGTACCACGACTATAACGATTTCCTCTGTGACGTCACAGGGAATTAATCCTCTTAAGACCTCAAGATAACTTGGGCAAATTGCACTCACCACGTACTCATTATAAAGTTTCTTATCGTCCATCGTAAAGGACAGGCTGATGATTTCGTAGAAAGACCCATTCCGCTCCATGAGTTCAGCGATCAATGCTAGTTTCATTTGTTCGATAAACGACATCGACTGGGCGACCAGGAGGAAATCCTTAAAAAATGCCTGCTTCCCGGGGAACTGATAGTCGGTGCTGAAATCGCTCGGTGCGACCAAACGTTGTCGAAGTTTTGCCAATTTGTCCTTGTCGATGTTCAACGATGCAATCTCGAGTTCAGATGGAGTTTCCTATGGAGATTAAAATTGTTGTCTCGTTTTAGGAAGGCTTAGAGAGATAGAGATAGAGAGAGAGAGAGAGAGAGAGAGAAGGACGTATCTAAAGATTAAAGGGCTTACCGAAAAATTTGATGAGATTATCAATTGTGAGGTGAACAATTTCGACAAATGGGCCATGTTGATTGGATGGTCCATCGTTGCGAATATTGAGTTCACCTTGGCCCCCAGTTCTGCGGCAAAATTGAACGTCGGCTTCAGGTGCCTCGTTTCCCAGGCTCTAAAAGAATATTTGAATGAAACAAAACAAACAGTTTGTATTTGGTAAATTTCTATGTACAAAAACAAATTAAATTAAAAACTAAATCGACTGTATTGCAACTACGCAATCTGTTTTAATTAATTTCAAGTTAATTACTCTCCCCTGGAAGTAAAATTCTTCAATACCATTGATTATATTAATGAGTGATGAGAATTATCATTGCAAATATAATTCCAAGTATTGTAACTGACTGAATGATAAGAAGGTATCCAGGAATTAATTAGACTAAAATCTAAATCGACAATTTTGTATCCATAGAATCCATTTATTTTAATTAATTCCCAGTAATTAACTTTGCTATTAAAATTGTTTCAACTCTACTAGTTTTCAATCAATTATGATAATTACCAATATATGAAGTATAGAATTATAATAGGAATTTAATTCAAAGGTTAAGGATAAGAATTAAAATTGTTTTTTTATTTACGATTTACGATTTTTTGGGTTTCGAAGTGAATAATGCTCATGAAGCAAGCAATTCGATAACAAATTGAAAATGGAATTTCCCATTTGAAAAAGAAAAAAATGCTGTTTCATCACGATAACACACCAGCTCACACATCCGGAATCGTCACGGCAATATTTCATGAATTGCTGCTGCATCCACTCGCCCGATCTGGCTCCCTAGGATTTCTTTCTGATCCCCCAACATAAAAATGTGGCTGGCGGGGAGAAATTCAACTCAAACGATAGTCGTAAAAACAAAAATATATTTTGAAAAGTTTGAAAAATCGTATGTTCCAAAACAAAATGTTCAAATAAATGGCAGCGACATTGGGGAAAGTGTATCGTCCGAAAAGATACATACAGAGATATTACAAATTGTAAGAATTTTCAAGTTCATATTTCAAAATGTTATGTATGTATTTTCTATGCTTAAAAGAACCTTTAAACAATTAAATATTCTCAGACAAAGAACAGGACCCTTATTCTTATTATTATTATATGTTTCGAAACCAAAATGAATTAAATAGAAAACTGAAATTCGAAACTACATTACAATTAGATTTTTGTGTTTCGGAATCGATTCTACAACACTGACCTTTACCTAGAAAGTGTCCCTAATAAACAAAAATCATATGCACAATATCAGATAAAAAAAATGTCATGAGAACAAACAGCTAAGCGTCTACTTCCCGTTCCCGAAAGAAACAACGCCAACTGCGTAGTCCATTGTCTGTCTACTTCTTTATTCTAAATATTTTCCCAAGGCAACGCTTCACCGCACAAATCAATGAAATCTCACAAAACTGCTACAATATCCTGAAAATGTTTTCCTCCTCCCTTCCCAAAAAGAATCACAATAAAAGACACAAGAAAGAAATCACGGAGGAGCCAACAAAAAACGAAAGACGCAAAAATTTCGCGATTCTCCATCGATAGGAATCTCTGGACAGTAAGTAAAAATCTTCCTGTTCCTGTTCTTTCCTTCCCCAAAAAAAAAAAAAAAAGAAAGCCCAAGAACCTAATCAGCATCATGAAATCCTTCTCTGACCTTTTCAATTATTTGTTGACCGAATTGGGGGCAACGTCCTTAATCATTTCAGCGTTTTCTCATTCCACTCCTGGCACCAGGAGCTCAAGAGAAGAATCCTTTGCTTAATCAGGAAGTACCCAAGGAGAATTAAAAAGAAAACACTCTCAAACCCCCGGTGGGGTGGAGGGACTTAAGTTAAATTGAAAATCGTCCTGTTTTTCCTCGATATAGCCCCTCCCCCCCAATACTTACTTCAAGATTGTATAGAACATGTCTCTCTGCTTCCTGAAGGCAGCGAACTCCCTGTCAGATGGAAAGTGGCTTCGAGTATCATTTTCCTCCTGATAGAAGACGTTCGTGAAATTCTGACCTATACGAAAGGATGCCTCGTGATTAGATTTCACTCCTTCGAGATGAAGTTTGTAATTGTAGATGCCGCCAAGGAATTCCTTCAGCTCCTTGCAATGGCCCTCGAGCCGATCATTGTCGAGCACCACCCGAAGCGTGGTCACATCCAAAAGGGCCAAAAGATACTTCTGCTTTTCGAGGACTTTGAGGGCAAAGTAGATGCAATTAGGCGGCCTCTTCAGAATCTTGCAGTACTCCCTGCTGTCGGTGTTAATTAATTTCGGTAATTATATATAAAAGGCGCCTTCTCTCAATATCAATGTCCTTGAAATATCTTGAAGAAGGATTATGAGAAACTCTATGTATTAATATATATGTATATATTATATATATAATAGACGTGAAAGCAAGCAGAATACAAATACAATTAATTTCCACTCTCACATATTTCTATATAATTCCTTTTTGAATAATTACCTAAATTGAACTTTTTATACTTACATACTTTGAATTTCAGGGAGCATACACGCGACCATACATACATACATAAATTTACACATACTAATATATAACTCTAGCACATTTCTATGTATATGCCTGTCGCGAATGTGTATGCGTAATACATGCATACAAAATCTTATACATACATACACACACATACACAAACATGTTACCAACATACACTCAATATTGCGCGCGTTCTATATAAATGTGTATATATTTTAGAATTTCTCTACCCGTGCATATGCAATTGTTTAGCTTGTTTAGCTTGTTTGTAAGCTGTGAACTGGTCTTTTCTATGTGTGCGTAAGTGGTCTGACAGTTTCGAGAAAAAAGCAAAATAGGACCAACATTTGCGACTAAATGAAAGTATATTTCGAAAATAAACTATACCGCTGATCTTTTTAATATTAAAACAAGAAACATTGTACAACCATTTTTCTTTTAGAAAATGGTACTCAAACAAAATTATTTTTGCAGTTTCCTAAAGAATAATACAATTTTTTACTTTTCGTGGGAGATTTTAACATAGAGCATAGGCTTAAACCATTTTTATTTTGCTATTATTTTATTAATTCTTACTTAATTTATAATATTAAGAATTCTTTGCTACGGCTACGTTCATAAGTATGCTTATGGCAGGCCGGTGAAACTCCGCCGGAAATTTTCATTTAACCTGATTATATCACTGACAGGAAAAGCAATATTCTAGAAAATTCAGCCTCTGGAAGTTTTACTTCATATTGACTACCTGCAGAGTGAATTTCTCAGGGTAAAAGTGAGTGGAAATAGTTTTTAGATAGAAGCTCCTAATGTAATTTTATTTAATAAATCAGATCACTTAAATCTATCGCTGTGAGTGACGGCGCACGCCAATTCACGGTTTATTATTGTAGAGGTTCTAGACGTATAAACGAGAAAAAACTAATTTTTTTGGATACAAAATTAATCCAATATCATCCTAATTTTTAAATATAAAAACTTTTTAATATAAAAACTTTTTAATATACTAGATACCTATAATTTAAACTTTACAGTGTTTTAATAATTTCAGGACTACTTGCAATAGGGTTTATGGATTACGACGCTTTGTTGTAAAGGGTTTAGCCGGTAAAGAAGGTGAAAAGTGCCCCCAGCTCTTTTGGAAAACAAAAAATAAAAAAAGTACATCTTTGCTGAAATTTTCAGAACCATAGACCCTCACATAACCTCAAAAAAAAAAAACATTAAAATGTGATTTCCAGGGTTTTGGCGATATCTCGGCTTCCTGTGGACGTAGGAACATTTTTATTCAAATTGTAGGGTTTTTTGTCAGCTACAACAGGATATTTTTTTCGAAATTCTTTGGCGGGAAATTCAAATGTGTATACTCGCTCGAAATTTTTAAAATTAAATTTAAAAAAAAATTGGAATGGAAAAATTGGAAGATATTATTTTCTAAACGTCAAGCTATATCCATGAATTTTTTTTCAAATTTTTAGTTGAGGTGCAATAGGGTAAAAATATCAAATACCTTTTTTTTTCAGCATTTTGCGTCTAAATTTTTTTTTTAAGTCTGAATTTTTGTAGTGAATCATGTTGTAGCTGGCAAAAACCCTACAATTTGAGAAAAAAAATATTTGGGAACTAATTCTAACTGGAGTTTAACAAAAACATTTTTGAGATCAATCCTCAAAATTCAATAGCATATTAATATGGTCGTTTATGTGACCTTTTTACATAAAACTATTAAGGGGGTAAATACAATTAGAAGGTCAAAAAAATCGATTTTTTTTTGTTCCTCTAAAAAGTTAGGAAATTTCCCGTACAATACGCTCCAAAAAGTTTCAGGTCGAAAATCGAACTCCTTATATATTTTTTCTTCATTTTTCGAGAACGCTTTGTTCAGCGCATAGAAGGTTTTCAAAACTTTAAACGCGTTTTTCTCAAAACAACATTTTTAAAATTTGCAACCACGATTACTCGAAAACTACTTGTCCAATTTAGCTGAAATTTTTAGGGTTTCTTCTTTATACATTAGGCTCGTCTGTAAGCCTAATTGTTTTGGAATTTGTTGTTGCAAAATTGAATTATTAATGCAAAAATGGCTGAAAAAATAGTGAAAATTATCGATTTTTTACAAAAACTTCTACCAAACGCAGAATTGCAATTTTTTTTTTTAATTTTTGAGGCTTACCGACAAATTACATGTATATTTAAGCCAAATTTTTTTTATGGGCTGTTACAGATCAATAACACGACGTCCAGAGTAGTTGCAGTTTTTTTTGTAGGTCAACTTCACGCCAGCGTACAGCCGGCATTTTGTTTACAAAAATTAAAAAAAAAATTTTTTTACATTCCTCATTTATATCTTAACAAGTTTACAAAGTTTTATAATGATGGCATTAAATCTTCTTTGTGAAAAAAAAATGTTTTCTAATACGTAATTTTTGCCCATATAATTGTATTTACCCCCTTAAGCAATGGAAGAAAATAACTGATAATGGGTAAGTTGATAGCACAATTTAATTTATTATCACTTCATAAAATTGTTTAATAAATAAAACAATATTTCAGAATACAAAAAATAATTTTATATATTATTTATATCCAAAAAGATATACTATTAAATTAGGAGTTTTTTGGAAGGTTTCAAATTTTACTTTACGTAATTCGATGACCTTCTAATATTTCAAAATACAGATTTTATTTAATTAAAATGTAAAAAATAAAAATATGTATTATATATATTTTATAAAGGAAAAATAATATATAAAAAAAAAACCTTTTCTTAAAATTTCTATAACGAATTTAAAAAGCAGAGGTCCTTTTAATCTGGTGCTTCTCTGTGAGATATCAGCTGTATTATTTTGTATGGGAATAAAACAAAAACTCCCTAAGCCAATTAATTATTCAGTTCCAGATCAAAGGGCGAAATGAATAGTTTTAAAATATTCTAAGAGACACGCTGCTATAGTTTTCCGTCTCTCAAAGTGATGATAGTAATTACATTTGAAATACGTTGGTTCTGAACAATGATTGAAATGGACATATAAAGGTAATTTAAAGTTATAAAATAAATCAAATATTTTTTTCTGATTATAGAATTTAATAAAAAACAACACTTTGAGGGCTAATTTTTAATTAAAAACCTGCATGCTAAGTTAAATCAAAATTTTATTGAATTTCTAGATAAACCAGATTTTAATGTTAGTTTCTAGGTTTCCTTGAGTTTTTAAATCTTATTCCTTTATTAATTATTTTTTCAATTTACAACTTTTACTTTTCGTGTTATTCTTCAAAAATAAACTTGTATATGATATTTAAAATTTGCTGTACTTTCTCTAAACGTAAAATTTCTCAGAACGATCCCTTCTCCGTAAGTATACTATATTAAGGTCACTGATATTGGGGAGTGGCACCTTTTCTATAGAAAAAAAAAATTACCTTGATTTCGAATCGATCTGGTTGTTCTGCACCTTCGATGCACCTTCCAAAGAGCAGCCGCCCCCGAACAATTCGTCCTCGATATTGAGCAAATTCAGAAGATATGAGACCTCGGTTAGGATGTTTGTGGTCAGGTTTAGGTCAATCAAAGCCGAATGAATTTCTACGAACTTGTCCAGTGTACCCTTGCTGGTCACCATCCCGAACAAGTCTCCATCATGCGGTGCAGGAGCTGGAGTGGGAACGATTCTACGAATTGACTTTTTTACTTCCTGGCATTTCGAGGACTTTATTCCCGAATCCGCCTGACTCGAGTGATTCCCACTCCGTCTCTTGTGCGATGGGGCCGCAACGAGGAAGTCACCTAGACAAATGGAAGCCGGGCTTTTGCCCTTATCTTTGCTACCATTTTTTGATTTCCCTCCCTGCCCAACTGGGCTTGGGATTGTGGTTCCTCCTCCTGGACTTGAGGGTTTCGATGGGGTCAGACTATAGTTGAGCCGGTCTGGCCATTTAGCGACAGGAGTTGATGTATTACTGCTAAACCTGACATCGAAACTCCTGTTCTTCCCGGGCGTTACAAAAGGGCCACTTTCCCCTGTCCCCTCGGTTAAACTGCAGCTGGGGCTCCGACTGGATGATATGCGATTTTCCTTCTTGCAGGGGGGAGTCTTCACCACCTGGGGCTCATCCTCGACATTTTTCCTAGCATTGTCCGTCCTTAGTGGGGAGAATATTGTTTGTACCCTATTTTTATTATTTTTTGTTGCGCTTTTTTCTGCTGTGTGTATCACCTCCGGCTTAGGGATTTGGGGCTGCTGCTGGGGCTGCTGGGGATGCTGCTGCTGCTGTTGTTGTTGGGGAGTGCCCGGGAGCGCTGGGAAGCTTGTTTCACTTACTTCGACGAAGGATATGTCGAGGACCTTTGAATTTTTTCCAGACCCTAAGTGTGGATTTCGACGCGGTGTGCTGCACATTGATGCGGTGCTACCTCGGAGGAATCTAAAATGAGATTAAAGTGAACAAAAAAATATGCATTTTTAAGTGCTTTGAGATTTTTATTTCAGGGGATTTAGATGGGTTTTAGAAATATTTACCATCCCTTTGTCCTATCAAAGTATTTTGAAGCAACGAAAAAGCGGAAACGTGACAAAAATTAGAAAGTATTCTTTTTATATGAATTTACATAACAAGAGAACATTATTCGCTTAAAAATTCACATTCACCGCAGTTTCAAGTGGACCACGGCCACTTTTTTTTAGTTTCTAGCTTCTTTTCTGCAGTCTTAGCACGTCTAGCTGAATTTTATATTAGACAGCAGAATTAAATTTAGATACTTAAGAAAGCATTTTAATTTTAAAGCCTCTAAATCTTCTCTTTAACGTCCTATTTTTAATTTTACTATAGAAATAGCAAAAATTAAGAAAAACATTCAGATTTTGAAAAACTGTAGGAATTTTGAAAAAACAATTCCTTGTTTTTTGCATAAATGATGCGCTGAGGTCTTAAGAATAAGATACTATCGATTTTATATTCAAAATAAATTTCTTGGACCCTATTTTCACAAAGTCCTATCATAACTACCGGACTTATGCCTTAAAAAAGCTTGCGGACTATCTTTAATACATGTTAATCAGTTTACTTTACATAATTTTTTACTGTAGCTTGAAAAACAGCATGTCTCACATAAGTAAGTAGTATAACTTTTTACAAGGTATTCCGAATTTGATGAATCTTTTTTTATTTGATATGGTATACCTCGTAGTTGGTTCTATTCGAATTTGAATCGCAAAATCCACCCCTAAGGGTAGGAAAAAATAAGGGATGGTTGATTGTTCACCCATTGAATTTTTACCTGTTAACCGATTCTACCACGCATAACTTTGTACAGGGTTATCCAATTTCGATGGTTCTTTTTTTATTGAATGAGGTATACTTCGAAGTTTGACCTATTTAAATATGAAAAAAAAATATTGGCCACAAAAAATTAAAAAATTAATTTCACAGTCGATTGGTTTTTCGTTTATAAAAAGTCTAAGACCAACTAAATATTATTAGAGAAAAAGATTTTCTTAAGTAAAAATACCTGCTATTTCCAAATCTGATATCAGATTTTTAAAAAATGTTCACCAAAAATTAAATATGTCCACCCAAAGATGTCTAAACTTTAAGCATCGACTGTCCAATTTTTCATAAAATAAGTATTAATTTGTTCTTAGAAATAACGTTCTAAAGTTACTCATAATTTATTTTTGGAATATATAACAATAATATTTTCAAGATGGCGGATCCAATATGGCCGCCATTACAACAAACAATTTTTATTTCCAAATTCAGAGCATGCAAATAGTAATTACTTATGTTTTTGAGGTTGCTGATTTCAAAAATTGTATCCGATTTTCATTTTACAAAATTGTGGATGCAATATGGCTACTGCCATAATAAAATACTGCTTTCAAATTTCATTAGTTTTTAAAAATATTGCCTGACTCTCACCACGAGGAAATGAACAAAATCATAATTTTTGGTGAACATTTTTTCAAACAATCAACGAAGATGATTAAATTACTTTAATGCTGGAGCCACACTAACGGCAAATGCCGGTGATTATCGCTTTAATGGACGTTAAATATAAGTATAGCCACGATTCAACGCAATAATTCTTCAACGCCATTCTTAATACCGTTTGACGTTAGGCGATAACTCGGGTGGCGGTCTTTTTTGGCACATCAAAGAGATTTAACGCGATAATTACTGCTTGTGTGGCCACACTGACATTTGTTCATTGTGCACCGTAATTGTTTTCTGACTGGAGTGAGTGACAGTCGTGACAGTTGATCGACATCGACGATAAGTACGGTTGAATATTCTTTCACTATGAATTACTCAAATGAAAAAATGACTGAGTTCCTTGAAATATTTCAAACTGAACCACGCCATATTTGACGCCATTTTTATTGGCGATGATGGACATTGATGTTAAATTTTGTAGTGTGGCCATCTCGTTATCCCATTAATTTTGTTGCCGTTTTTAATGGCGTTGACAGGCATTGACGTTTGTCATTAATGTGGCCCCAGCATAAAGAAATAATCAAAACAAAATAACATAAAAATACAAGGTTTATTTTATTTTTCGCTTTTCAGTTTCTTTTTTCGTTGGATTAATTTTTTATTAACATTTTTTTTCACATAGAGTACAATAAAACTTGACAAACGAAACCAAGACCAAGACTAAATCTATCATAGTCTTGATCTTGTTTTGCTCATCACTGTGTTTAAGTACTGCATGAACTAAATCTTTTCATTTTCACTTACTACAAAATAGATAAATATTAATAATGACCTGTAAAGATACAGAATAATATAATTATAATTAAACAAAAAACCAAAAAACTTACCCATCTGTTTGTGTCCTTATAAAATTTAAAAAGAATATCGCAAATTCTTCCAAAGAGCATTTTTGTTTCTCCTGCAATAAGAAAATAAAAAAAGGAAATCATTAATAATAAAAGAATAAGATACCATAAACCACTCTCTGGCATATAAGCTCGAAAATAGCCCATTAGGACCAATGTGCTATTTTTTTTTTATTATTATTCCATTTTCCGAGGCTTTTTATCTACTGGGCTCAGAGTTCTTGTTCCGTGCTAAATGGAGCCATTCTAGATTTCTGCTGATTTAGCTTCTTTTTCAAAACGAAAAAAAAGAAATAATAAAATAAAAGCAGAATATATCCGAAAACTTGAGTATAAAAAAAAGTATATATGTATATATAAAATCGCGCTCAGGGAAGAAAGAATTTGGGGCGAGGAAATCGTAAATTTGCACGTCAGCCTGAAAAATTCGAAAATCACTTCTATACTTCCAGACTAAAAGGTAGGAGCTCACCTGCCCCTGTGTGCATATGGAGCCGCAGGTATCATCGCATAAAAATGGTAAAATATCCTCTTATAAGCTCCCCCCTCCCCGCCTGAACCTTTTACTTGAGGAAAATAAGAGTGGATGATGTAGACAAGGGACGCGCTCTGGAGAATGATCTGTAGAAAATTTTCCACCATACCTTCTTATGGAAGGATATGTTCAAAAGCCTCGGCACCGCATCTCTTTGGCGGTATATGCGTCATTCAATATTTCCTCGATTTATATCGTTAGAATGTGGGATGATTGCTCACTGAGAATTGTGGGGGGGGAGGGTGAGGGCCTTTAAAACTGCTTCTTTTTATTTTTCCATCTTCTATACGCTTTTGTGCGGGGGGATCCAAGCATAGGGGATGCGCGTATATACATATAAGAAAAAAAAGAAGCCAACAGTATTGTTGGGGTCTTTCCCCAGAAAACTTGCCTATAAAAGGTGGAAAGGTGAAGTGTATCCATCAATGAATAAAACATTCTGAGATTCCTCTAAGTTTGTATGTGTGTGTGTGTGTGCAGATGTACAGATCTTCCCCCTGCCCCCCCTTTTCAGCCGGTAAATCGAAGTATACCCTAACAATCGGAAGAACTAGGGCCAGCTGCCATTCAGACGTCCCTCTTCCCGATAATCCGCAAAAGGTCGGTGCCTTAGCCTGGAGGGGGAAAGAGGAGCTAGAGGGGGTGGAGCCAAGTCGGTTGTAAGAAAATCGCAGCAAAGGTTCTTGAATACCACCTGCCTTGGTTTTCTAAGGGAGTAAAGGTAGAGGTATAGGGATGATGATGTAGCCCAGGTGAATGGTGGCGGTGGTGATTTTATTCAACAAGTATCGATCCCAGGGAAATGGATTTACCCCATACACTCCCCCCTCCCTCCCCCTTCCTCTTTCCCTCCTTAACCCCCTGCCCAGTTTATTTATTTTATTCCAAGCCTATTCGATTTTATTTGGCTTTTACATTTTTACGTTTAAACGTGGCGTCGCTTCACTTTTGCATAAAGCTAGCTTTTGGAGTTTTCGTAGTGGGGGTGTGTTAAGGATTTGTAGCGACTGTATGCGACTGTTACGGGGAGAGAGAGAAGAAATACCACAAAAGGGTCTAGACTCTAGATGAATAAAAACAGGGCACGCACAGGGAGTCCTGGATAATTTTTATTTTATTTGAATCCCATGCCAACTATATCAATGAAAATTGGTTCATCGATTACGCCATCGCCTCCCTTGAACGGAGGAACCTTATCGAAAAGGCGCTCCATCCACAACTACCCTTGAAAAGTGGGTGCTTTTCTGGCTGGCCTAGCTTCTCTGATGTATTTGTGTGACTCACAGAGAGGGGTTTGGATCGTCGGTTGTGTCTTATAAATTATACCCACAAAGGATGAGGGATGCGGAGCACCCCATTCTCAGGGTCGTCGTTCGCAGGGCATAGTAACAACATCCCGGCTGGTGAAACACAGAAGATTATAAGGCGGTAATCTGCTGGTTTCGAATGATTCCGACAGAGGGGGGGGGAGGGACGGTTAAAAAGGGAATTCGAGACAAATCTGTTGGAAGAAGAATAGATTGCGTCACAACGAGCAACAATTTCTCGAGAAGCAACAGGGTGGATTATGGCTTTAACCGTCCCCCTTCTTCTTTACATAGCACCAGACCTATACTATAGGGAAAAAGACGTATAGCAACTGATTGGGGAAGGGGGGAGCTACTCTGGCAAATGAATTAACATTTAGGACACAGAAAAGGTTCTCTAGCTGCTGTGAAAATACCCGAAAACACGATGATGATGAAGAACAAACAATTCGGAATACCTCTGTTTTTCCTTAGAATATTGGTATTTAGAAAAGTCAACAAAAGTGAGGTCTCTCTTTTACTAGTAGGGCTTACGTGTGGAAAGTTTATCGAAATTTGCGATAACACCCCACCTCTGACAAAGTCAACTTAAAAGGTAAATAGCCAAAATAAAGCCAACAAAATTACTTGGCAACGAGTAGTCCCTTCTAACCGCCCCCCTCTTCCACAGAAACATAACTCACGAATGCCCTTAGAACCCTAGACCTAAAGCATACCTTTAAAAAAAAAAAAAAAAAAAAAGGTATAGACGATAGATGACGACGTGTAAGGGTGTAAGGGCATAGAGTGAAACGAGCCGAAAAAATCATCGAACAAACGTACACAACACGAACATAACTCCTGAGGTTTTTACGGGCATGAATTTGCTTCCTCCCCGCCCGAAATAAAAAAAATCACGCCGCCACTGTACCTGTGTACCTTATTCGGCCACAAAATCGAAAAGGCCACTCGAACAGGTCGTCGTCGTTACGTCGATTAGACTCGCCTCAGAGTCTTAGGGGCTCTGATGAGTCGCCAGCTGGTAGCATGGATAGGATTACATCCCTCTGAATGGAACCTCTACGACGCAGCATCCTCGGCTGGACCCATCATCATCAAAATGTCCCAAACCCGCACTCTGACGAGCCAGACTCCCACGACGTCGAGTGAATGCTGCGCCACATGGCTCCAACGTCGTCGCTGCCAAGGGATTTGGCTCTGGGTATCGATTTCATCTTTTGCAGCATTTTTTTCCAATATATAAATTTTTTTTTTCTATATTGAACATATTTTTTTTTTTCCTTATTTTTATTATAATTCTAGCTAAATTTTCGAGGCCAATTCCCCAAACTCGTTCACTTTTGAGTCTTCTAAGGAATGTTTCTTTTCAGCCCCCTCAGCCCATCGTATGCATGCATACACTCTCGAGGCGAAGTGTTACATGAATTTGACTCAACGAAACATTATCTGGAGACGCTTTGGGGGTTCTTCCCTGTCAATTTGCGCTATCTTTAGGGCTTTATGCTTTCACGAAAAACTCCTTGTTTTTAAAATTACCTCAAAGAAGTATATTTACATGTCCGCAGCAGAAACAAGAAGTATATTTCGGTGTTGAATTTATACACAGCATTCGTGTGGAAAGGTGAGATACACAACAAGGGCTTTGTGTTACTTGAAACCTATGAGAGCACCTAGGATCAGGAGGTGTTCGAGGTATCTTTTACAAAGTCAGGGTCAGTAATGGGAAATTGTTTAGTAATTTAAAATTCTGACATCGCCAGAGACTCTTGTATTACAGGGAAAACAAATTCAATTTACAAGGACATATAGTATATGTTCGATTCTATGTAAGAAATACCTTTATTATATATTATATTATTTCTTTTTAGCCATTTCACTTATTCATCAAATTTGATCCAGAAATTTAAACTCTCACATACATATATACTTTTTTATCTTAAAAAAGGACCAGTTTCATATCACAGAGGTCACATTTCAATTGTATAAAGTCGTTTTTTAAATCGATAACACAGCTCCACAAAAAAAATTGAAAAAATTAGATCTGACGTCTGACCATACCTACTATATGTTTTTGAGGTCACTGAATCCGAATCCGAGGTCTATTTAACTCCATCACGTCAGGATTTTTCATAACCTCAAAATTTAGCATAAAAACGAGAATAATCCACAAAAAAATCGAAAAAATTAGATCTGACGTCTGACCATACCTACTATATGTTTTTGAGGTCACTGAATCCGAATCCGAGGTCTATTTAACTCCATCACGTCAGGATTTTTCATAACCTCAAAATTTAGCATAAAAACGAGAATAATCCACAAAAAAATCGAAAAAATTAGATCTGACGTCTGACCATACCTACTATATGTTTTTGAGGTCACTGAATCCGAATCCGAGGTCTATTTAACTCCATCACGTCAGGATTTTTCATAACCTCAAAATGTTAGCATAAAAACGAGAATAATCCACAAAAAAATCTAAAAAATTTGATCTAACGTCTGACCATACTGACTATATATTTTCGAGGTCGCTGAATCCGAATTCTAGGTTTATCAACCCCTATTACTTTAAGGTTTTACATAACCTACAAATTTTAGTCCAAACACCAAAATAATCCCTTCAATTTTTAATCCCTTTATTGCTTAAAAGAAAAAAAACCGGTCACTATTTTAGCCTTTGAATTGAAGGGATTATTTTGGTGTTTGGACTAAAATTTGTAGGTTATGTAAAACCTTAAAGTAATAGGGGTTGATAAACCTGGAATTCAGATTCAGCGACCTCGAAAATATATAGTCAGTATGGTCAGACGTTAGATCAAATTTTTTCGATTTTTTTGTGGATTATTCTCGTTTTTATGCTAACATTTTGAGGTTATGAAAAATCCTGACGTGATGGAGTTAAATAGACCTCGGATTCGGATTCAGTGACCTCAAAAACATATAGTAGGTATGGTCAGACGTCAGATCTAATTTTTTCGATTTTTTTGTGGATTATTCTCGTTTTTATGCTAAATTTTGAGGTTATGAAAAATCCTGACGTGATGGAGTTAAATAGACCTCGGATTCGGATTCAGTGACCTCAAAAACATATAGTAGGTATGGTCAGACGTCAGATCTAATTTTTTCAATTTTTTTTGTGGAGCTGTGTAATTTAACTCAAATAAAACCAATTTTTCAATTCAAAGAAATCTTGTTTTTCTAAATTAATATTAACGCTCACAGCACGAAGTTTCGGCATCTGAGTTTGAATTGACGCCATGTGATGAATTCGAAGACAAACAAATCGAGAATCAATGTGTCCTATGTTTTTGAAAGTGTTCTTTCCAATGACAATGATTAAATTTCTCCAGAAAATGTTTAACCATGAAAAAATCAAAAATACACAAAAAAACCTGATTTTTTATTACATTTTTTGTTTAAAATGATTTTTTATTCCCTTTCGATTTTCGTTCATGCCTAAAACAAATAAAAATCGTGATCTCGATGTCTGAACTAAAAATATATTCGTTTATTTTTATGTAAAATAGTTTTGGTAAAACATAATGGCGGCCAGAATGACAAATTATTTTTTTTTAAACTTGAAAAACTTTTTTCTCGAAAAATATATACTTTAGACAAAAAAATTCCAATTCCAATCAACATTCCCACAAACGTCGTCAAGAAGTCTAAAAAAATTCGATAATGTTCTTTGACTAATCCTTACAATAAAACATTTTTTGTAATTAACAAATTTTCATTCAAACTTTATAGTTTTCGAGGACAATATTTTTAAGTTTTACGACGATAAACTACGATTTTATTTTAATACTCTTTTTTTCCTCAAATTTGATGTCGTTTTTAGTATTGCTTACGTGTACTAATAAATGGATACACTTGTGTTCGATAGTACTTTATGTCAGCTGTCAAACGCACTATGTGATATTTGGTTGAAATATTAGCAACAAGTGCTTTTTCCTCCTTGAAAATGTCGGTTTTCGTTCCAAGTTAACATCATTTGCGGGAAGTGTTATTACACTATTTTATTGCAAAGAAATATGCAGCAGAAACCCATCGTTTGCTTGAGGAGATTTACGGAGAGCATGCTTCATCTAATACAACTTTTAAGAAATGGTTTCGACGATTTCAAAATAATGATTTTCGCACTGAGGACAAAGACAATGGAAAACCACCAAACAAATTTGAAAATGCTGAAATGGCAGAGGATTCTTGCCAAACTCAATCAGAATTGGCTGCAGCATTAAATGTTGAACGATCAACTGTTGCAAAGTGTTTAAAAGCAATGGGAATTGTTCAAAAAGTTGGTAAATGGGTTCCATATGAATTGAAAGAAAGAGACATCGAACGTCGAAAAACAATTTGTGAAATGCTACTTCAAAGGCAGCAAAGAAAAGGATTTTTGCATCGAATAATCACAGGAGATTAAAAATGGATATATTATGAGAATCCTAAACGTAAAAAAGATTGGGTGAAGCCAGATGAACCCGCCCCATCACAGCCAAAGAGAAATATTCACTGTGACAAGGTTATGCTCTACATTTGGTGGGATCAGAGAGGTGTTGTTTATTATGAGTTGCTCGAACCCTCTCAAACTATTAATGGAGAAGTTTACCGACGACAACTAATGCGTTTAAAGGGAGCCATAGAAGAAAAACGACCAGAATGGGTGAATAGGCACAGTAAATAAATTCTTCAACAGGATAATGCCAAACTGCATACCGCACAAGTCGTGAAAAGATATTTAGATGGACAGAACAGAACAGAACAGACATAGCTCCTTCAGATTATCACTTATTCCGAACAATGCCGTCAGATCTTACGGGAGAACGGTTTACTTCATACGAAAGTGTCAAAATTTGGATTGATAATTGGATCAACTGAAAAGACCAGGATTTCTTCATGCAAAGAATACGTAAATTACCTGGAAGATGGGATTCTATCCGTTTCAGTTCGAAATTTCTATTAAAAAGTATACCTTTTAAAATCTAGTGACTGTACAACTCTTTAGTTATATACTTTTTAATCCAAATTCTAAAATCACTAAATAGATATACCATGCATATAAAAAACAATTTCAAACCCTTTGACTTCCATAGAATTTCTGTTTAATTATATCGATTTTCGGTTCATATTCTCTAATTTCGAAAATCATCCTTTTTAATGTAGGTTTTCTAGGACTACGTTAAACAATCTTCTTATTTGATTTAGTTTTGAAGTTCTGAGAAATGTTTCATAAGAATATCAATTTCTCGTAAGAAGAATTCAATAATGGTTTAAAAATTAATTATGGATTAAAATCGACTTCTTTGATAATAAAATAATATAGCTTATAATCTTAACAACAAATTTAATTTGCTAAAACAAATTATGTACATAAATAAAACTGAACCATCTGAATTCGATTTACAAAGATACAAAGAGACAATATCAAATATTTAAAAAAACTCCTGTGATCCATCGAAATATTTATACATGGAGGATGGTATTTTCATTAATTATCCCACTAATCAGCTATAGCATTGATTAAAAATTAACTTTCAACATTAAAAAACATTTGCGCAATATATTTACATATGTGTCAATTTTTTAAAGGCACAAATCTGGCAGATAAATTGAAAAGTGTGTAGTTTTAAATCACAGCTACGGCAATAAGTGGGATAATTCTATCAAAAGAATTAATTTATCAATACAAAAATTAACCCTAAAGCTATTTAAACAATTTCCGTTGGTAAATGATTTTATTTAGGGACGCAGGTTTCGGGGTGAGTGTGCAAACTTAAAACTTTATTAAAGTCCAGAATTTTCAACTAGGGTGCTTTTTTTTCGCGACAATTTTTATTTTTCAGTCCCACCTCGAAACTTTGTGGCAAATACCTAAACAAAAATTCCCTGAAAATTGGAGCCCTTAATATTAATATTAAGTACTAGACCAAGACGTATAAAGATTTCCCATATAAAATACACGTAAACTTTGATTATTTTTCTTCAAAACTCTACAACTCAGAGGCATTTTATGGTATAATCTTGGTCAATGATAGGGTTTCTTTAGAATTCAATGCTCTAAAAAAGTGCCATTGCGGCGTAACCCTAACTCCCACCAGCGAGGTAGTACGGGTCACTAACCCTATTTTTTCATGGAATTCTCGGTTTTTTGCCCCTATCTTGTAAATAACAAGAGCTACAGAAAAAATGTGACTGACAAACTTGTAGGAAATTCAATTTCCTCCAAAAAGTTCCAGAACACCAAATCGCTAACATCGATATTTCTTGAGATATTGGGTTTTGAAGTTGAGGTAGTGTTTCTACAATTTAGCTCAATAATCCATGAAAGTTCCACACTACCTCAACTTCAAAGCCCAATATCTCAAGAAATATCGATGTTAGCTATTTGGTGTTCAGAACTTTTTTGTAGGAAATTGAAGTTCCTACAAGTTTGTCATATTCACTTTTTCTGTACCTCTTGTTGTTTACGAGATAGGGCCAAAAAGCGAGAATTTCATGGGAAAATTGGGGTTAGTGACCCGTACTACCTCGCTGGTAGGAGTTAGGGTTACACCGCAATGGACACTTTTGTAGAGCTTTCAATTCTGAAGAAACCCTGCCATTGACCAAGGTTATACCATCAAATGCCTCTGAGCTGTAGAATTTTGAAGAAAAATAATCAAAGTTTACGTGTATTTTATATGGGAAATCTTTATACGCCTTGGTCTAGTACTTAATATTAATATTAAGGGCTCCAATTTTCAGGGAATTTTTGTTTAGGTATTTGCCACAAAGTTTCGAGG
This sequence comes from Dysmachus trigonus, assembly GCA_949715965.1. NCBI lineage: Eukaryota > Metazoa > Arthropoda > Insecta > Diptera > Asilidae > Dysmachus > Dysmachus trigonus. Next base: position 80,683,163 of record OX454321.1, read on the forward strand.
TGGGACTGAAAAAAAAAAATAGTCGCGAAAAAAAAGCACCCTGTTTTCAACATACAAAATATTTGGTCTTATCACGGAATTTGATGAAACTTTATAGGAACATTATTTTTAATTTGATCAGCTATTTACTAAATATGTTTAACTTTAAAATTTCGAAATGAAATATTCACGAAAATTTTAATTAAAGATTTTTCCGTTTTTATAACCCTTTATGAAAATCTGTGAAAATACCTTAAACTTAATCTCTTCCATTTTCTCTATGAAATTTTTAAAGATTAACAGCTAGGATTTGAAAGACTTTGAGAAAATCTATACCAAGAAAATCAGCGTTAAAATTACATTCTCCTTGGTAGGTAATATTTTAGACTAAAATCCCATCCAGCGAAATCTACGTGCAAAACCATCGTATCTTCCTGTTTTGATTACACTTTTCCCACCTCTGCAAATATTCCCATCTTTCATTTCTGGCGAAATGAAAATTTTAAATGAAACTAGAATTAAGTAGGCTACGGCTGGCTTGGCCATGTTCGCAGAGCACAAGCACACAGAGACGACAGAGCCCTGAAAACGGCTCAGCTTGAGGGCTCGTTCCTAAATCTCATCCTCTGTGCACGTAGCTAAACTAGAAACTTGCTATCGAATTTTGATGGTGGGAGCAAACCCATACCCGGGTATATAAATCCGTGAAGCTGCTTATAACGTGCAAAAGCAAACATTAAAATTCAAATGTAAGCTGACAGAGCTGTAAAAAATTCACCAACGAAACAGGCGAAAATCCCGGAGCATTTTTAAAAATTAAATTCCCTTGACAGCGTCCTCGAGGGTGACGAATTTGATGCGTCGGTCGGTCGGTCGTTGTCGTTGTTGTCGCCACCCTGTGGTTCCAAAATATTCGGGGGAGTCCCTAAAAAAAAAGGTTTTTTGTGTTTTTTTTTTTTGATATAAAAGGAAAAAAACACCACCTTTTTCACCAGGGCTTGAGAGATACAACGACCACTTTGTTAGATAAATCCCTTTATTTGCTTAAGCCACATGGAAATGGTGAAAATATTGCGCCGTACGAGAAAATCTCAGCCTGTGCTTTTCCCTGGCCCCAGAAAAAGAAACCCTTATCCAAGAGGATTAGTGAGTTTTTTATGGTTTTGCGACGGAATACCTGAACCTTGACTCGACTCCATATGTCAAAATATTTTAATTATGTTCAATTATGCTGGAGTTAGGCGCTTCTAACGAATTCTGGGAGCATGTTGTATACGTTGTAACTTTTTGCCGCTCAGACATACACGATTGTCGTCTCGCCCGCCCCCGCAGAAACCTAACTAGTTACCGAAGGGGCGAGGGGGTTGTTGGATCATACCTTTAAAGGTTTGTATACCTAACTCCAGCCGCAGCAATGCCTAGCTTTCGTCTCCGGGGGTTTTGAGGGGTTATGAGACTTATGGTGGAGCTTATTGTGGCCATTCCAGGCATTGTGCATGTCTCAATTATTAAATTTGGTCGGGCTTATAACGCGGGTGAATACGGGGGTAGAGAACACAGCTCTGCATGATATAACCTGTCCCGGTTAATTTCAACTCCGTCATTCAATTAAGAGTCCTCGGGGAGTCCCCGCCAAAAGACCGGCTCACAGGGTTGACATGCCAACATTCAACATTCACTGCCATGGATTAAAGTTGATCTAGACGTTTTCCACAGCCACAGTGAGTGAGTGGGAGGTGTCTTCATAACCGCGACGAGGGATTAAATTTTGACGGGGATTAGATTCTCTATTAAATTTTTAATCCTCTTCAGTCTATCCCTTTTAAAGTCAAAGATTGGAACAACTAAAGTGCCCGAAACGAACCGAAAACCCATTCCCTCTACTTAATTTTAAAATGTTATACAAAAAGCATTAGTGATTCGGGAATTATCAACAGCTTCCCGTAGACCAAGCATTTTAAGCTAGAGCCTAGGACTTGATGAGTCTACTCCCTCCCCTTCTCTATCCCCCATACCACTATCCAACCCAAACCAGCCTTCCTATTCTGGCCTAGGTCACAAGTCACTTTATGTCAGCAGATGTAAAAGGAGATTTTAATTGCTCACGGACGACTGGTCGTCCATTGAGGGAATTTAATAAACGAAATTTTGCTCAACGACTTTCATTTATTATTATTGCACACTCTACCTCACTCTACCTCACTCTCACTCTATCTCTCTGTCTCTCTGTCTCCCTGTCTAATTCTATAAAAAGTAATGACCAAGACCAGATGACTGAACTGCCTTTGATGATTTTATTGAAACGAAATCGTCACATCTTTGGAGGGTGGCGAAAAATAAATTGATGGGATTATATGCCCTTGAAAGGAAAATATTATTTTTATTATTAAAAATTCCACCAATTGAAGTCTAAATGCGAACAAAAACAAAAAAAAAAACAATACGTACTAGAACCTATACTACTATACAATATATTAATTTTAATTCCACAATCAAATAACGCCACGAATATTGACAAATTTTATATATATACACACACGTCCAGAAAAGTCCTTAAGTGCCAAAAGATACAAAACCCAAAAATTTTGAAAACTTCTAGAAAAAAAAAATGAATTAAAATAATTGAATATGTTTTGTGTTCATAGATTTTAAAAGGCATTTAAAGCCTATGATAAAATTCACATGGAATACCTGTAATTTATTTATTATGTAGCACATTATGAACATAGGACACGTACATATATTGAACGCAGTTTTTAGCAAGTTTTCCCAATATAGAATCCAAATCGCAATTAATCAGTTTAAAGGTAATTTAAATTATTTACTAATCCAATTTGTGATGACTTGAATGAATTGTAATTAATTTTTAAAATTTTAATTAATATATTATTCCTAAATAAATAATTATTCAAACACTAAAATGATTTTTATTCCACCAACCAAACTCAATTGGAAAATAATTAATAAATACTGGTAAATGTAATAAATACAGATTTATTAATCACTTTTACCAAATATTTAGGTTAAATTAATTAATTCTCCAACTTCGAGAACAAGGTTAAAAGAAGATAAGTACTAATTACTAATTTGGGTGCTGTCTATCATGAGCTTATCATCATTATGGCCGCTAAATGACGAAAAACTTGATCATTTATAACTTGCTAAATGACCATAATTTGTTTATCATTTATACCTAAATGTAAATGATGAAAAATGTATTAGATTTCAGCAGATTTTGTACTTTTATACCAATTGTAATATAACTTTGCGCTATCTATAACAATAAACAAGGAGAAGAAAAGCACAAGGACTACTGAATAACTGACAGCTGATAAATGATGATTAAGAAATGGCTGTCCGTTAATGCTAAATGAGTAATTAACTAATTATTAATTTACTGCGCTGTCTGTCTAGGGCATTAGAAGCAAAATAAAGGCAGTTAAACACGGTGGAGGTAATATACAAATATGGGGTTGTTTTTCATAAGCTGTTGGATAAAAGACAATATGACCAAGCTAGTATATCTCGAAATATTAGACAGGATAATGCTTTCTTGTGCAGAGAATAATATGCCTTTAATATAAATTATAGCCAGGTGTTTTGAGCAACAAAATATTTCGGTTTTGACGTGGCTCTGACAATCGATAGCCTTGAAACCCATAAAAAGTCTATGGAAAGATTTAAATAGTAGGGATTCTAGTAAAAGAAAAGCTAATAAAGACATCTTTGCCTATAGATAACATGTCATAAACTCATCGAGTCTATGCCAAGAAGATGTCAGGCAGTTTTAGAGAGTTAAAAACATGTAACAAAATACTAAAGGTTCTTGGTAATTCATTTTCTCACATCTTCTATATAAATAAAAATGTAAACGTTCATTTGCTCAAAATATTTTGACACAACGTTGCATTCGAATAAGCACGTGTTCTATTTTTTTTTTGAAAATAGCGCCATTGGTTGAACATAAAAGTAACACACGCTATACCAAGTATTTTACGGCAATGGGAGCGTCATCTGTTGAATGTGATAGTAAGACACGTAATACTAAACATTGATCATGCCGGACAACGTGCTTCTTGACAGCTGCTGTCACTTAACATTTTCAATGTTTCCGATTGCATCCTTGAAATTTCTACTACGTATAGATAGATAATATATACATAGAACATAGATAGATAGATAAAAGACAGATAGATAGTTAGAAAGAAGATAGATAGATAGATACACAGACAGGTAGATATATACAGATAGATAAATACAGGGTGTCCCATTGAAAGTTGCCGAAACTAATCGGCAATTATTTTGAAATACATGCAAGTATCAAAATGCCTCGAACTGCTGTCAAAAGAAGACATATGGAGGTTTTTTTTCATACATAAATTTATAATGATCAATAATATTTTAATACATTTATTCTCTTTTAAAATCGATAAATTTAATGATAAAATCGACGAAGCGTGTACCATCACCAGTTGAGCAACATTTGAGTGAAATTCAGTTAGAAAACACTCTAAAAATGTATAGAAAAAATTCTTATTCATGTTCACGTTTTGTTTCATGAATTTTTCTTAATTTTTTTGGTGCATGAGATATATTTTTTATAAGTTCTCGCATAAAACCGATTTTTTTCGGGGAGGCGTAGCAGCAATTGTATAACTTGACTTTTATTCTTCTTCTTAGCCCTTTTACAACACTCTTATTTTTTTTTACCAGCATTGAAGATTACTTGGACACTAATAAATACGATAATTATGAATTTTATATTTTTAAAAAAATCGATTTCATTAACGAATTAGTTCAGGGCTAATTAAACATAACTTTTTTTATCTAATTTGGATCTCTGGATGAATTTTGAAACCTATAAATTTACTTGCCATAATTCTCAAGTGTGCAGGAAAAGATTTTTTTTGAAAACATCCTCTGAAAAAACAAGTTGTACAGGGATGATGGGAAATGTTTAATAAATAAAACACATTGTATTTATCTTCAAAAACCACATAATTTAATAGCCATAATAAATAAATATCCAAAACTGTCAATCTATATAAAAACAAAGGAAAAGAAAAGTATTCATTTCACTCACAATTTCATAACCATACAAAGTTTTTCATTTATATTTTTTTATATTTTTGTTTAATGTTTAAAAACACAATAAACATTAAGTTATTGAACAAAGTTCCTGTTTGTGCACGATTTGACTCAGTTTCGGTAGTAATAATAATAATAATAATTATAATAAATCTGACAATATTCCTATTTCAACCTTGATTAATTTATACGCACAGAGTGCAATTATGCACGCGTGTGCGTGCACGAGGAGCACAAATACATGTATATGTGTGTGTTTGTATGAAAAAAAAATAATTAAACATAAAAAAACTTCGCTTGTTCGCGAATGGAACTCAAGTGATCAATATTAGAACCAGTGAGTCGCTCTATAATTAATTACTTTTAGTGGTATCGGTATCAATAGGTAATACCAGCACGGTCAGGTGCCGTCTACTCTCTTTATTTTTTTTTTTTTTGTTAAAAATAATGCCTCACTTAATACTGGTATTAAAAATAACATGAATGCTTATATATCTATATATATCAATATAAATATTAAATATGATACGATTTAGCATAATAATAAATATCAATCAACTACGATATACGGTAATAATTGGTAATAATCATGGTAATAAAAAACACCGTTAAAAAATAGAGATAGAGATATTGGATTACGAACAATTATTCAATTTCTTCAAGTCTTATTATGTTGCATGTTTTATTTATCAATTGATTGATTACGTGAGTTGCTCTCGTCTCATTTTTGAAAGAACGCAACCCTTTTTTTATTTATCAGTTTTTTTTTTTCAGTTTCAGTTGCCCTTTCTGCGCTGTGACACGATGTATGTATGTAAATTGTTACACATCTCGATACTATGCGATTTCCCTTCTTTAGCTACTATCGATTAAAAAAACATCGGTCCTATTCCTTTCGTTCCCATCGTTACCTTTTTTAGTTCCGTCTCAAACAATTTTCATGAGTTTTTGATTAGTTTTTTTTTTCATTTTTTTTTTTATCTAAAACATCTTTTCTGAATACGCTATACCTACAACCACACTCAATTTCGGGAATACTATGTTTCAAACATTAACAACTTTTTTTTTTTTTTTTTTTGGTTTATTTTCCTTTTATCATTTTACTTTTTTTAATTATTACTTTAATCTTATTTCTTTGAGTTTCTTCTTCAATTTGCGCTTTTATATGCCTACATACAGCTCACAATCATAACACGTTTGATCAATAAACCGCTTTAGATTTCCTAAACAACAGTACCAAAATGAAGGAAAAAAAAAATGCAATTGTGATTCGTTTTTTTACGATATCATTTTTTATGTTTTTTTTTTGGAATACAATAATTAGCAGAGTATCAAAAATAAACTTTCTTTGCCGTTGGAAATACATTAAAGACGATATTTAGCCCCCTTTTTTTGCGTTTTGTGTTTTTTTTTTGTTTTTATCTTTATCATATCTTTTTTTCATATTTTTTATTTTTACTTTACTCTAAATATCTCATTCTAGTTAACGTATTCAATTTCATGTTTTTTTTTTTTGTTTAAATTCATCTTGTTGCTTTTCATTTTATTTTGTTTCTTACTTTTTTCTTTTTCGGTGAAAAAATATTCCTTTCGGTGCTTTGCTTTACTTTCTTTGCGTCAAAGAAATTTTGTTAACTGGAAGTCATTATTTTTATATATTTTTATTAAAGTCTTATTTTTCTTGTGTTTGCTTAAGTTTTGCAAATTATAATAAATAGGAAGTGGCTTTTGATAAGGATTTCAAAATTTAGTGGCATTCTATTTTAATATTTGGAGGGATTTTAGTGGATTAGAAGAAATAAGATGAAGATTATACAGCTTAATTTAACTTATTTCTATTTCACATGTATGTATTATATTTATTTTATTCATTAATTCCAAAAAAGAACGATGAAAAAAAAAATTTTTGAGTTGTTCAATTCTATTCAGCCACGTATTCAGCTATTGTGGGCCTCAATAACTCAGTTGGTAACGTGACGCGTTGGCTGCTGCGAGTCAGAAGGGTGCTTGAGGTTGTGGGTTCAATTCCCACCAGAAACTCTGCTCGCAAAAAGTGGTAACACAGCGTGTTATTAAGTGTATTCTTCTTTGGCTGTCAGATCAATCTAACATCTATTCAGCTATTGCGACATGATAATCAAAATGTTGATTACATTTAAACATTTTAATTTTTTTTTTTTTTTTTTCATTAATACTCTAGGATTATTTGTTATTTAAAGTCAAAACGTTAAAATTATGCCCCGAACAATTGAGACTAGAAGAAGGCTTTTTTTTCGAAATTACGAATCCAAAAACGAAAATGTTCCATCATATCACGCTTTCAAGAATAATAGTTTTAAAATGTGATAAAAACTTCAAATGAAGTTCCTAATATTATTATATTGTAATATTAGTTATTTGTTAATGTTAGTAAAAATTTTTAGGGAACAAGTTTTTTTTCTTTAGCCTTTCTCTATGACCTGAAATGAAATGAAGTGGGTCATAGGATAGAGACTTTCATTAAAACTTTTCTCTTGAACAAACCTTGATAAAGGTTACAATATATATATATATATAATTAAGTATTTAAACTTTCTTTTGAATTATGTCTTGAACTCCTACAACTTCCCCTTATTTTTAGAGAAAATAACAAAAATGGTCAAAATACGATTACTTCTCCTTTTCAACCCTATTTCTTAAAAAATGTGACGTGATCGAACAAATTCAAAATCAAACTTTCTAAGATTGGAATTATAAATTCTCATTCGTTTTTGGCGGGATAATAGGAAAATGAGAAATTAAAGAAAAGATTTATACACTGACGAGGAAAACTAGTCAAATATTACAAGGTTTCGGAAATACGATTTGGCGGGCACTTAATAATCAGTTCATATCACTCCACAATTTTTATTTTTATTATTCTCAAACTAAACACTCCCCAAAAAAAATTTCGTTTCATTATTTAGTAGAATTATTTTATGAGGTATGAACTGTTTTCCTATATAACTTCAATTGACCAGTTTTGAACACTTTTTAGTTTGATTCCTGACTTCATCAGTTCGTATTAGTTTTTGCGCAAAATGCGAAAAATAGTGCGGTCAAAAATTAAAGCCACTATGACTTGAACTTAAAAAAAAGCAAGGGTTTTTGACCAACTATTATTTTTGCATGATTTCTCACTAGTTCTGCTTAAAGGTCAAATGAAGAAATAAAATAAAAAAATTATGGAATTACTGAAACTGATTATTATTTGTCAGTAAAGTGGTATTTCTAAAACTTTGAAACACTTGATTAATGTTCTTCATTAGTGTATATATATATAAAAATAAGAATATGCCACAAATTTTGAAACCAATTACCTACAGCACACTTGTAAGATTCAAAAGCAAAACTTAGTAAGAGTGCATTTTCCTCATGTATCCATCTTAAAGATCAAATCTCATTCATTCCCTTAATATTTTTATTATTTTTTTGTTTTGTTTTTCTTTTATTCCTTTTTTTGCAATATCCATTTATATATTTTGTTTTTTTTTTCTTTTTTTTCGTAAAACACACAAAAACTGCAGAAATCTGTTCCCTATTACCAGAATGCTTAGATCGTATGACAGAAAATTCATTAAAATCACCTTCAATTTATTAAACCCTTACGATGTAGTAAACTTAACCTATATAACCTTCTCTCCTCTTCTTAATATCGTTCACCTTCTCTTGCTTTTACTGTCTTAAAATGACTTTGCTTTTACGTTTCTTAGTAAATGTAATGTGTCATTTTTATATAATAATAATATATATATATATTTTTTTAAAAGACAGCTTTCCTTAAATTTAAAAAAGAAATTCAGATAGAAATTTGTTACCAAAATATATGAATCTTCTCTCCTTGTAAACAGTTTTTTTTTCCAATTTTTTTTTTTCAATATTTTTTTTTCTGTATAACAACTTGTGGCAATAATATATAATAATAAACCGTTAGTGTTAATAATAGTCCATAATAATATAAAGACGACATTCATGAAAGATATGACTAGTTTACTTTAATCTTTTACATTTTACCTTAGTTTTCATCTTTTTCTTCTTCAACTACTTAAAAAAATGGTATTTTTTTCTTTATTTCATGTCTCCTGGGAAGTACTTGAATTTGATCAAACAATAACTTCAAAACAATGCTTGTTTTACCTCTCTCTCGCTCTCTCTCTCTCCCTCTATCAATGCTATACCGCGCTGCACTTACAAAAGCAAAAAAGAGACGCACTCAATCTTATGCGCTAATATCTCCTATTTTTGTTATTTATATACAATTTAATATGCATTATTAGAAAAAAAAACAAAAACATTGAGTAGACTTTATATCGACTAGGTTTAAATGGTATATGCAGTTGTGACGTTATGTATAAAACTCATAACCATCTTTTTTTATTTCTTTTTATGTTACTTTTACCTGTTACCACATAGAAAAGTGAAAAAATATTTTATTCCTCTACTATATAAAAAAGTTCTTGCAAATGAAAACATCTCACAGCGATTTACTCGACAACGGAAGCAAATGTTTGAAAAAACAGTATTATTTTTAATATTTTATATATTATTTATTTGCAAAATATTTTGTGTCCTAAAAAGCGCACCGATGATGATGTTTTTACGTCGTATAATTATTGTTTATTGACTATTTTAATTAAAGTTATTACACTGCCTTATTGGTTTTCCATTTTGTTTGTTGTTGTTGAATGTTTGTGTTTGTATGTTTGTGTTGTTTGGTGAAGAAGTTTAAACTACAAACTCTATCTACAACCAAAATATATATTAGGTTGGAAAACATATGACTCTTATCCTCAGTCCTGCTGTTCACCAAAACCTTAGTTAATTTTTGTCAATAACTTTTTAGAATCTGTTTTGATTACACTGTTTGTTTACTTTTTTTTCAATAATAGTCTACGAATATCAACACTGAAGCACATCGAATGCATTTATGTATTAATAAAAATTACTCGACTGTTATTTTTTTTTCACACATTGTTTTATTTTTACTCATTAATCAATCATTGGTATTATGCTTTAGAAAAGTATTCAAAATAGAATCTCTCAGAAAAAACTCGTTTTCTTGTAAAACTTTATTATCAATAACTCTTACATTAAATAACATTGACACAATTGCTGTTCTGTTCGGCTTTATCTGCTGCCTGCGCTCATTTAATTTATTTTATTATTTTTTTTTTTCTTGCTGTCTTTTAAACCATCATTAGAATAAACCTACTGAGCTACAGCTAGTTACTAACCTTAAAAGTTACCACAGTAAGAGACATTAGCAATGTTGATTTACCACTTTTACTTGTTATTTTCATTTTAGTGTATGTATATTGTTTGTTTATGTTCTTCATTTGTGAACGTTGTTTCTTGTGTTCGTGTTTGTTATGTTTTTAATGTTTTTTTTGCTTATATGTTCTTTTTTTATTTATTTATATTTTTTTTTCGCTACCCTAAAGAGTCATAATGGAGCATATAAAGCCTTCTTCTATGACTACGTGAATTTATAAATGTTAACATTTATGTGTAAAAATAATTTTTATTTTTTTCTGCTTTTACTTTTTTTTTTTTTTTATATATCAAAAAGACCTAAACATTACAAAAATTTCATTTAATTGACAATGATTCTTGTTTTTTTTTTTTTCTATCTCTTTATTCATTTACGTTAATCCTTGTTATGTTGCTGTTTTATTAGTTTTTATTAGTTTGTATTTAAAAAGTCCTAGTGATGGGGGGTTTTTTTTTTTACTTATAATTCGTGACATATTTTGGTTTTGCTTCTCTTGTTTCGTAATATAAAGAATTTTCTTGAAAGATTTTATTTAAGGCGCGTAAATTGATGTTTTTAGGTTATTATACTTTCTATACGTTTGGCTTTAATTATTTTATGGAGAATTAAGCATTTTAATGGCATAGTATGAAAATATATTTAAGACGGGGCGAATTCATTTGTTCAGATTTTATTGGCTTGGCTTGACTGATTTGCAACTTTATTTTTAAAAAAGTCTGATAGTTTTGGTGTTACTCAAATTGTTTATTTTATTTATTATGCAGCCACGTCGGAAATAAGTACGCTTTGATGCCATAAAGCATAAATAATACAAATATAAGTACTATAGAAAGAGTGCGAAGAGATGAATGTTTTTATCATGCATAATAATACGCATTAGCCGCAATGTAAGGATGGGTCCCACAATTTGATAAACTTTTTTATAATACTTGTCAATGAGGCGCTACCGAGATTCAAAGCAAAATTATTATAATAATTCAATATTTTTTAAAGTTTATCGATTTATTGAAAAGAGAAAATCTCACGCCCTATTTCACGAATATCTCGATCAATATTGTGCTCAAGTGCCTGAAAAAACGTCTAACAACGTCAAATCACAGCTGCGTACAAACTTGCGTACAACAGTCGCGACTAAAATTTCATTTCATAATTTCGCAGTTTCGGCAACACAGCATTTCACTTTGCAAATAAGTTTTCAATATTTCCCAAGTTATAAATGTATTCATTTCGTATCACGGAGATATGATACTTTGATTCTGTCACTTTATTTAACGCGAAAGAACTGCATATGTCAAAATAACATGCAATTTAAAAAGAAACCAACAGATGGCCCACCCTTTATATAATTCAATTATATCTGGTTTCGTAAATTGTTAATTTTCATGTAAAATTGTTAACTCAAAAATATTATTATAAAATTACAAGAAACGAAACTGTAATGTATTTATTAAAAATTGCTTTACAGACAAACTGAAATGTTTGTCATCAAAAATTTGAATAAATATATACGTCAATCGACCATTAAAAAAATAATAGTAGGTAAATATGACAATTTACTTGAAAACATAAATTTCTAGTGATATAAATACGTATAAATTCTCTAAATTTTGGGGTTATAAAAAAATAATTAGATCCATATTCATCAATCCATATCAAAGTCTGAATATAAATTTTTTGTTTTCGGATTAATCTTTCATAACCCAAAGATTTAAGATGTTTCTCAATGTTATATGCCACTGAAATGTAGGTAAAAACCAAATTTATATCAGGTATCTACTCCTTAAGTTTCTAGAAGAATAACTTCTTAAATTTGTTGTTAAACTTCTCCTTCTTGTGTATCAGAGCAGAAAATAAATTGCACATTAATAAAATATTCAAAAGGAAATGCGATGTGCAAAACTAACTCTGACGTAGGACTTTTAAAAATCGATTGATGTAAAAACCACACAAAGATTTGAGGACACGATTGACGCAGATAAGAAATTGGATACTTGGATACTCGTAATAAGACTTTCAAATTGAATTAAATGTCTTAAACATTCAAGATTCAATTCCACCCCCATAGGAAAGCTTATACCCATTATTTTTTATTATTTATTTATCATTTTTGAACATTGAAATTCCCCCAAAAAACCCATAATTAAATCCATTACCCAGTTAGGCCGCCAAATCCATAATAAAACGTGTAATGGCAGCAAGAATTTGCAAATCGATTAGATAATATTCCCGGTCGCGGTTATTAATCGAACAAAATCGAAAATTCACCATTACAACGCAAAGGGTACTACTAAAATTCACGAATTCGCAATTGAATCCAATTTTGTCGGCGAACGTGACATTGGCCACCAAGTTGATTGTAATTTGCAAAATGATTGCCAGTTGCCAATTGTGTGAAGGTATGTTGCATGTTGATTGCGGTGGTAGAGTGGTACGAACGACGGCAACAAAAGTTGCAAACCAGTTGCAAGCGAAAACTAAAAATCCAAGGCCAGGTTCACACACTCACCCAGCTTAATCGATTTTCGAGACTGAACGCGGACAGACCTTTAAAAACAAATAAATCTTTTATAAAATTGTTGAGTAAATTTATTTTTTTTTATCTGAACAGAACCTCTCAAGAAAACCTCCTTATACCCAAAATTCGGGGTATACTGGAGAAAGTGACAGAAAGCAGTTCTGAAATGTCGTTTACCTTGGATAACTCGTAAACAACAATTATAGTAGTAGTAATGCTACTGTCAACACTCACTTGCCTTTCTTAAATCGCTTAACTACTTCTTTTTTAAGATATTTCTCAATAAAAAAATTATATTTAACATTCAAAAAATCTAAAATTCTGTAAAAATTGCTTCAGAATGAATTTTTTTTTTTATCTCAAAATGTTTTTCTCTTAATATTTTTTATTTATTTTGTTTTTTTCTTCTTGCATTTTCTTTTTGGCAACAAACTTTTCTTCTAATTAATATAATAAACTTCTTAATTTACTTTGATATCATCGGCCTGACACACTTCAATCGCCCTGCATTTTATTTTAACCATTTTATACACGCTATCTTTTTTTCTTTCTTTACTTTTATATAAGATTGTTGGAGTTACTAAAGGGGTTTGTGTTTCATTTACAATATTATTAAATACCTAGTTTCTATCTTTACACTTAATATTTTTTCTTTTGCTGGAAAATAGGTGTAATGCTTGTTTAAACTGAGCTTGTATTTTAAAGTTTTTTAATCTGTTTGTTTTCTTTAGAATTTACTTTTCCCTTTTGCTTGTTGTTTCAGTTTTTTTTCTTTTGTATTTTGTTTATATTTATGTTAAAGTTTTTAATTTAATTGGAAAAGGATTCTAATTTTTTGACAAAGGCAATGGTTTCTGACCTCCAAAACATAAACTATGTAGTTGTAGGTAGTTAATAAACCTACCTTGAGTTTATATAAATGTGACAAAATTAAAACGATAAGTATAATGTTAAAATTAAATATAAATAATAATAAAATATTACTTGTAAAGCTCATAAATGCCTTCAGATTTTGAAAATATAATAAATATAGTATCAGCATCTAGATTCTGGAAAAATATTACAAATTATAGAATAATTTTAAAAACGGGTTGTTAAGTTTGCAGAAGTTTTAAACTATAAATTATAAAAACTGGTTTCATAGTTTAAAAAACTCTATCATATCTACTTTATCTGAGAATAATAATGACGTAGTACTATGAAAAAAGTTCAATATAAGAAATCGATTTTTCTTATTCAATACCAGAGATATTTTCAATTTTTAAAAATCTTACTAATTAGTCTAAACGAAAATATTTAATTTAATGAATTTTACTTAAAAATGCCCACTGCGCGATGTCAATTTTTGACGTAAAATCGTATTAATAATTATATAATAAATTAGTCTAAGTAAAATCCACAAAATTAAAAATATCACTGTTTAACTTGTTGTGTTATTATAATAACTATTAGTGTGGATTTCTGGCGAAACTGTGCGAGAATTGGTTTTGAATGGGTTCTAAGCAATTTCCTATGCTATTAGTTACGTATGAATGCACGAAAAAAATATTTAAAGAAATGTTAACTGTGCCTAGTTTTAATTTCCATTTAACATACATATGAATAATAATAAAATGTAATAAAATTTTTAATTTATACTAAATATACATATGTTTGTTGCTTACAAGGAGGGGGCACGACCTTGGGTAAAGGGATTTGAATGAAATTTTGCCTACTAGTAGTATTTCATGTCGGTATACTAGCCATAAAATTTTTCCGTCCAATGCCCAGTAGTAGCGGAGAAAAACGCACCTAAAGATCAAACTTAAACGTAAAATTTCCCCTCTTGACCTTGAAGGTTACGGTTAAGGTCATATTGAACGTAAAATTTCCCGCTCTTTCCAAATCCGCAACAAAAAACATAGGTTCCTATTTGAAAAACGACCTTGACCTTGGAATTATCTTTAAGGTCAAGGTTAAGGTTAAATCCAAGGTCACCATCGAATAGTCAGGGAAGAATCCTGAAACTTTTGTCTGAAACATATTTTCCCAAAATGTATTTTCCGAAAGTTATTTTACTGTTTCCATACGTTTGTGACACCGTGTATATTTAGTATACGGTGATCTTTAGGTGCGTTTTTCTCCGTTACTACTGGGCATTGTACGGAAATATTTTATGGCTAGTATACCGACATGAAATACTACTACTATGCAAAATTTTATTCAAAACCGTTTCCCCAAGGTCGTGCCCCTCCTTGTTAGTAAATTACACGTGAAATTAAAATAACATGAAGGTGAAAATTGGAAAATTTTACATTTGGACTGATCCATTTATGAGCTTAAGTTAGAAGAAGAACTATGATCGTGTACGATCTTAAACACAATTTAGCAGTAATAGAATTTTTAATTTTAACATTAATCATTTTGAATAAAAATCAGCGGCGAAATTTATATTAAAATTACACTAAACAAGATTAAATATGTAAAATGTTACTTAAATAAAAGTTCTGGAGTTTTTTAATGGCTCTGCTTTAAACCGTACATGATCATAGACCTACAGAATTAAAATAATGATTTTAACTAAATTATAAAAGCATAATCCAATAAAAAGTAAAAATAAATAATTTATAAATAAAGAAAACTCTGTCTAAACATTTTATTGCATTATCGTAACACGTATATTAACTAATAACTTGATTTGGTTTTTTTTTTTTTTTTTGGAATTGGCAGTGGATGTGTAAAGCTACAGGTGTATGTGTACTAGATTAGGAGAAAAACGCAACATGCATCTTAAATTCCAACAAAATTTTGTAGAAATACATTAAAAATATTTCACGTACAATAAGACCTTTAATAAACTGTCGATCAATCGACAGTCTATATTTTTTTTTTTTTTGTCACACATCGACCCTACAGAAGTTATAATAGAAAATAATTAAACTTTACATATTGGGATTATTTCTTATATGATTTTTTGTCAATATGATCATTGCTTTTTTTTTTTCTTTTTTTTTTGTTATTATGATTTTATGTTTTATTTCTTTACACAAAAGAACGATCTGACAAAAAAGTAGTGGTCCCTAAAAATTTCAATAAATTGGGCCTTTACCAGCTGACTGAAAGCAAGCGGGTTGCCTTCATGACAAGAACTTAAAATATATTCGTTCGTTCTACCGGAGGATTCAAAAACCACACTATGTTTTTTTTATTTTTATTTATCATTTTTTTTTTGTATTCGTTGAAAAATTAAAAATAAATTTAATAGTAAATTTGTTTTTTTGGAAGGAAAATATGTTAAAAAATTATAAATGAGAAGATAGTACGTGTGGATGGGAGGGGGACGGGGGATAAAACACTCAACGACGAATGTCAACAATTTTGCTCCTTACGTGACTAGTACAGCTACAAACTTCAATAATCAACTTTTCTTTTACAATTAATCAATACATAAAAGCTATTTTACAGTCCAGCGTTATTGTTAGATTCCCGATTATTCCTATATAAAAATTAGTGTATATTACGACAAATAGGTAAAAATAATTACTTCCCCTTTATAATCATCATAAGAACGTGTGTGTGTGTGTGTGTGTCACTAGTGTCCATCGCGTTTTATTTTCATTTATAATTTTTTATTTTTTTCAATAATTATTTTCACATAGAAAAAAACTCACTAATCCTAGGATAACGATTACTACAGCTGTTAAATACGTGTCTATTGTAAAATAGCATGCATTTATATTTTTTATTATTTTTTTTTTTTTGAAAAAAGTTTATCGGAGAGAACAACAGATTGATTGGGTTGCTTTTGCTGCTTCCTTGCATTTGCTTAATTCGTTCGCATTTTCTTTAAAGTCTAGTTAGGTAAAGTTCTTAAATGTCTAGAGGTTTTTTTTTTCTTTTGAATTAATTTATTATTTTTATACTCTTCTTTACTATTTTTATTTTTAATTTTTTCACTTCTTTTTTGGTCACACAACTCCACCTATATGATAAATTCAGATAAATGTACAAAACAATGAGTTTTAAATATTCAATAGAGTCTACGGCTTATACAGTACTCTTGTAAATTTTAATAATGCTTATCTTATAAAAAATGGTTTTTTTTTTTTTCTTTTAAAATTCCCTAAATGCTCGAGTGTGTGTGTGCTAGTGCCTTTTCTTCAGGACATTTTTTTTCAAAGAAATCTACTGCACATGCACACAAACTCATGTTTTTTTTATTTTATTTCTTAATTGCTTAAAATGTATATATTATCAGACTGTAGAAAGATGAAGTTCATTCTTTTTCGCAACTACTTAAAAAAAAGTCTTGTGCTTCTTTGGAATTAAAAGAAGTTTTCATTACTTCTTTAACGTTTTTATTCATTTTGGAAAAATATTTTTTGATACATGTGAACATAATGTGAACGAAAGTGCATTTTTTCTTTTATTTTAAATAATGAAAATTTTGTGAAGCACTTGATGTTTATAATATTTGATTATAAGTAATGAATAAATTTTAAATCGCCCAGTTTTAAAATAATAAATCATTAAAATTGGAAGCATTTTTAGAATAGAAAAAAAAATGGATATTTTCTTCTTAAAATAGAAGGATTAGAGTAAATAAAAAAGGAGAGAAAGCTAACCTTTAATATCAAAAATATTATAAAACTATTTTCCCCAATCCTAAATAACGAACAAAATTCGAAAATATATTTTTATCCCATTCCCAAAAGAGTAATACTACAAAATATAAATTTGAAAAACTTAATTTTATAAAGTAATGTATGATTGGGATATCAAATTATGAATCTTATTAAGCTGATTATCAAACTTATTATTATATACAGTGACGCCTAAATGTTAGCAGTGGATAACTTCTTAACGCTACCCCTTTTTTGTGTCTTTTTAGTTATTTACACGCTAGGGCAACGGATTAAAGTTTTCAGACATATTATAAATCTGGTTGATCTTTAAAAAGTACATTTCGTGAAATTCATGATGTTTTTAGTGTAAATCATCAACTAAATAAGTCGACAATACAAAAATTAGTGAAACAATTTGATGAAATTGATTCTATCAAGGATAAACAAAGGTCCAGCAGACCTAAAAGTGAACTTTCTGAATGAAAATATTGCTTCTATAGTTCAAAGTGATATTTTTTCAATTTATTGTTAGAACAAAAATGGCGTGATGTTGATTTTTCGCGAAAAATTCGTTAACAAACCCAACTTTCGTTAATTGGGGAGTGAAAAATTCGTGAATAATTTCAGAAAAATTATTACAATCACAAAAATGTACTATTTCGTATTACAAAAAAAAAAACATCTAGACGTCTATTGTGAAAGACCCTGTACAAATATACTCTTAAATATTATAACAAAATATTGTAATGGAGAAAGATTTAGGATTTAGACCAGTAAAACTGGTATAAAGTATAAAATTTAAGAATAATTACTCTTTAATGTGTTAACACCGTTATTTGTATAACTTATACCCTATGGAATTCAATAAGGTTATTATTAAATAAAGAAATCATCACCCGTTTCAGTGAACCCTCTTTCAACTCTATAAACCTTTCATTTAAAAAGTTTAAACTTTAAAGATTTTCATTAATTAAAATTCAGTCTTTTAAATTTTTTTATCAAATAAAATTAAACTCAAATAGTTCCTTCAAAGTTCAAAGGATGAATTGTCAATAGTTTCACACATTTCTATTAACATTTATAGAATCTAAAAATTGTGAACTGACTTTTATTTTATTTTGACGCTTTATTAACGAATTATTCAGTGTATTCATGTTTTGATGTATTTGGTATTGTATTGTAATTTTCAAAATTCCCAATAATAATTACATATTCGATGAAAAAATACAATAGAAATTAAAATAAAGCATGAATACCTCTAAGTTTCATATTTGTTTGTAATTTTTGAACCGATGCATTAAACAATTCGAAAACAAAACAATCGTGAAAATACCACTTATAGACAACACTGACACCATATGATAAATTTCGAAAATAGTTAAATGAAATAAAATTTTGCATGTTTACACGCACTGTTGACAACCTCAGCAAAAAAAAAAGTAATCGTTTTCCCATATTTAAATTTCCAATTAGCAGAAACCTCACTAAATATAGTCGTGATCTTTAGAAAAATGAAAATTCATTAGCTTTTAAACTGATTATTGTTAATTGGAATAATGAAAATAAGTCATACCCTAATTATTAACGTTTATTTTACAAGAAAATTACCTTAACAAATCAAAGTGATAAGAATTTACTAAAAAGTAGTCAAGTAAGTTGAATTTGATCGTCAGTTTCTTGTAAATCTTAGACGTTGAAGCAATGAAGTTTGTAATAGTCATAATTTTGGCGCTTGTACTTCACGGAACGGCTGGACAACCTTGTTCAGGTTGTTTGGAAAATATGGTGAACGGTGTAAAAGATATTGCATCATCATTTTATAATATTAGCCAAAATATTATATTTAGTTATACGACTTTGGCAAAAGCTACATATGAAAGTTTTCAACGTTTAACCGAAGCAACATCGAATGTGATTAGAAATGCAATATATCAAGTGCTTTCCGGGATTACATGCATTATAGAATATACAAGAAAATCCTTCGATAATATCATCGATACGCTAAAACCATTGCTCGATGGTCTTTCAGGAACCACAGATGTTGTGATTCAACTTCTTATAGAACAAATTCAAGAATACGAACGTATGATCGAAGGCGCTCTACAAAATGCAAATGATAAATATAAAGAAGGAATTGTGATTATTAATTCATTAATAACAGCTAGAATAAACATAACCCTTAGCCGTTTGGATGAACTAAGGATGAAATATGAAAATGTACCGATTGTGATTAGAGAAACGGTCCAATCATTAATCAATGATTTGGCTAAAGAGAATAAAAGAATTATTGAAGAAAGCATACCATTGATATTCCAGGAAATTGATAAAAAATATCATGCTATAACCAATGTTTTTCAAGATATCATGAACAAAACTTCTATTGTCGTACAAGAAGTGAAGCTATGTAGAACGAATATTCAAGTTGACTTTGTACAATGTGTGAATGATGCTAAAAAGAAAATGCCAACCAAAGAGGAAGTTCAAATGACCATTTTACTATTGGAAAATACATTAAATAAATTGGATTGGGCATCACTGATTGATGATAATAAGCTTATTGAAATTGAACGTATACTTGAAAGTAGAATAACAGATACAGAATTGAAAATTAATCAATCGATTGCTTCCATAACGACTACAACAACAACAACTACAACGACGACGACGACGACGACTACAACAACCACAGAACCCCCAACAACAACAACAACAACAGAACCTCCAACAACAACAACAACAACAGAACCTCCAACAACAACAGCAACAGAACCTCCAACAACAACAACAACAACAGAACCTCCAACAACAACAACAACAACAACAACAGAACCTTCAACAACGATAGCAGTTGAAGTTGTGTTTCAAAAAATGGTTTCAAAAATCTTATTCAATATAAGATTAAGTAAAAAGAAAGTTGTTGAAGCTTTATTGCAAGTGAATAAAATAATTGAAGGTTATATTGAATCATATAAATATCAGTTAAAATTAAAAACTGATCAAGTTATGAAACCTGTTATGGAGATGCTTATGCTAAAAGAAGCTAAATGTATTGAACATAAAGAAGCTGATGATCATATATTTAAATTTAGAACACAAGCTGGAGATTTGATTAAGGAATGCTACCAAAATGGTTTACAACTATTCGAAAATCGTACTAGAGAAATTACAGATGGTGTTGCTAATATAAAACCAAGACTTGCCGAAATTGTGGAAAATTTGAGAGATTGTGGTAAACCACCACATAATGAGGATCCTATTATATGTGCTGAAAGATTATATAATAATCTACCAACCGATGAAGAAATTGATGAAGCAATTACAAAAATGTTTGCAGAAGTGCATGCAATTAATACTGGATCGATTATAGACAATATATGTCTACAAGGTACAATTAATACTATCCAGAAAATGGCACAAGAATTGGATAAATTATTGGAAGATTTGTGTGATAATTCAGAAATTGTTCCATTATTACAAACTAGCTAAATCAAAAAAAAAAAACACACACTTCTTTTTCTTATATCTATAAAAATTTAACGCACTAAATTCAGACTACGACAAGATATTGTGAATTGAAAAAAAATTTTCACATAGGAATATGATTATATTTAATTTTAGTTAATGCATGTTCCCAGCTTTTCCAACTATAAATAAAGATTTATCACACTAATGGGTTCTTTAATTATCTGTAAATTACGCACATCCGGCTATTTTGCAGCAAATAAACCCTAATTATTATTTTAATATAATTATATGAATTAATAATAAATAAATGTTATACAATTCGAAAATACTTTCAAAAAACTTTGTCGGCTACAAAAGCATTACGTTTTCAAGTTTTATGAAATATCCCCTAATTTATTTTAATAATTCCTTCAAATATTAATTTAATGTTAGCCCATAGAATTTTTCACACGATTGTTGGCATAATCCATTTTGAATAATCATATAAATTCGAACTTTTCGAAATTTAAGACGTATAAAAATATTTTGAACTAAAGTTATATTATTTTCTAGCAAAAAATATTTAGTATACGTTTAAGTTTCAAACTGAGAGAATTTAATTTTTTTTCGACTTTAGATTTCCAAGATATGTCTTATTTTCGAAATAGGAAAATGGAAATAAATAAAAATCTATTTTCGAAAGTAAAAAATCGAACTATTTAAATGAATTATAATTCAGCAAAATTTAGATACTTAACTACTATTTGAGCCTCAGAAACTTTTAGTGACACGGTTGAAAACTTGAACCGAACTTGAATCAATTTTGAACCAGGCTCGACCAAGTAAAATAAGCCTATAGAACTTTACCAAGATAAACTCAATCTTCCTTTTCCTACCTTCTACCAAGCGAAACTCAATTTTTCTTAATCGATTTATTTTAATTAAGAGTAATTGTTTATACCACACTAATCAATAGCTGGCCATAAAATTACCTCATCAAATCGAAACGATAAGGAGATTTTATTTTTAGTCTCCTTCTATTTGGACAAGCTTTTGCGAATTTATAACGACACACAACGATAAATTAGAGACGTTTTATAAATAAGCAGGCGAAGCTCTCGAATACTTAAGGAATTATAAATTCCATTGAAAATCACCAAAATTTGATCAGAATCGCTGTAAAGAAAACCGATAACAAATACAATGATGAGTAACCATTACTTTTGTAATGAATAATGAAAACATTTCCATTAACCATTACTTTCGTTATGAGTAATGGAAAATAATTATAATAATCATTACTTTTGCAATGAGTAATGCAAACATTTTACATTAGCCATTACTTTTGGAAGGATTAATGTAAGTATTTTTCATTAATCATTACTTTTATAATGAGTAATATAAATATTTTCCATTAATCATTACTTTTGTAATAGTACATTTCTTTCAGAGTAATCTACTATTAAATAATACTTTTTATACGAGTAAAGTACCAGAATAATTATAATTTTATTATTCTTATTCTTTAATTATGGTAGAGTTACCGAAAATTGCATGATCTTTTAGTAAAGTAGATACAAAATCTAGTAAACCTAAGCTTAAAGAAATCGTGACTACAGGATATAAGAAGGTATATTGTTATCAATTATAATTTTAATTCTAACAAAATTGCACCCTTATTAAGAAGATATATTAAATTTTCTATTTGTAAAGGAAAACTAACTCAAACTAAAGGCAAAAGAGCTTCAAGTATACTAAATTACAGATTAATTTATTAATCTAATGAATTCTAACACCAGATTTTAAATATAATTTGTTTTGGTGATGATTTTCTAAATAAAGATCGGTGTTTGATTTTCTTTCTTGTGTCCAATTTTTTCCAAAATTTGGTAAGTATTCTTCAATTCTCATACTTCAAGTTGTTAAATTAGATATTTAAGATAAATAAAGATTAATTTACGTATTGATTATTGATATTTCCAAAAACAATTTGTAGATTTGTGCGAATTTGGCATACATACAAAAATTACTCAAAATACAGAATAGAACCATCTTTTTTCAAGAAATATAATGTTCTACCAATTTCTACAAAAGTGAAAATTATTTCCTTCTGCTTTTTTATGACCAATATACGTCTTATATATTTTTTTTTTAAGGTGTCATAATTTTCTATAACAGAGCGTGTACTAATCTAATCAACCTTTAAATTAGTCCAGCTTAAATCTGAACAATTCCAAAGAGTATTTCCTTCAGCTGCAGATATTACCTAACTTCCCTCAAAATAAAAACAAAATTCAATTGTTTTTTGTTCCAATCAAGTAACCAGCGCCCAAAAACAAAAAAGTAATAGCACCCAGCAGCAGCCAGCAGCAGCAGCCGCCGCCGCCGCCAGCCATCTAGCAAGCCCCAATCCTGATAACCTGACACAGTTTCAATACTCCGTCCGAAAGGTTGGAGCAGACAATTTATGAAAAATCAGCTCTCCACCGAGATTACGAGTCACAATTTTTAGCTCCCCAAGAAATAATATATGTATATCCATCCATTGAGGCTTGGATTTCAAGATTTCAAGCAGCCAGGCAGCGCCAGGCCAGCCCCAAATCCAACCTACTCAGCGAAATTCGTTGTCGTAGTCGTCGTCGTCGTCGTTGTTGTCGGTTGCCTTTTCGGCCTGGCGAAATCTACAATTCGGTCAATTACCCATGCGACGAAATAGCAACCATCGTCGTTGTTGTTGTTGTTGTCGATCGGTCGGTCGTCAGCGCCACCCCCACCGCCTGCGGCAAGCTTGATTTTGCCCTTAAGAAAACTATAAGACATCTAGAAAGAGTATATCACCGTAGACCGGGTCATTGTGGGTCTCTAAGACTGCGATTGAACAATAGAAGTTGGGGGGAGGCACACACAATACAACTTAGCCCCCTACCGGCGGCAACAGCAGTAACTCGCGTCTTGGAGTGCCGCCGTGGTGCGCCATTGATTGATCTCATCTTGATGGCCAGCCGAACGAGCCAGAAAGGCGCGCGTAATCCTCTGGCATTTGTGGGTTACTCTACTCGAGTTGTAAACAAGGTAAGACCCCGGGACGGTTACGAAATAGTTTTGCTTGATCAAAAAAGAAGAAAAGAAGAGTACAATTATTAAACGACTTGACGGCAGTGCAGGCGGCACTTAAATCCCAGCGCACACGACACACTCAAGGAAGTTCCAAGCCCCGGCTTTTATGAGACTCTCAGCCTCAGCGGCTGGAGGCTAAGTTGTGATAGGAAAGGGAAGTGTTGGCGGTTAATGTGCTGATTGTGATTCAATGGAATTTTCCTATTGGTTTTGCAGGAAGTATTGTTTTTCGATTGATTTCGAAGATATATTTACTTTTTTCCTTCATTCAACATGAAAATATTTTACTTACAAATAATTTACCATTACGGAATGGAAATTTTTCATGCACCACTAGAGAATTTAATTAGTTATAAGGTTTTTTATTCAGATACTATATAACAGGGATGACCAACTTCTGTATACTACTAAAATCTGGATATTTAACACATTCAAACATGTGTCTTGCGTATTAATAAGTAATAATAGGAGAGAGGGTATTAAACCAACATGATATCTCATTAATAATATGTATTAATTGAAAATTAACCACAGAATGGAAGATCTCGGTCTAGATGTGACTCATGTAACGAACCATTCATTCATAATTCAAAAAAGTAGGTTATTTAATCTTCGTTAACTTTAAATTAGAAAAAACCTATTTAGATAAGTATGTAGATCCAAAATAATATATAATTTCATTTTCTAAGTTATTTTTCATAATATTAAATGTGTACAATAATTTCAACTTTTTTTAAATCATGAAATCTGATTCAAGGTCTCCAAATCACCTTTTCAAATTTTTCAACATATTTCTCAATGTTATAATTTCAATGGTCATGATATTTGGAAAGTGATTCAAATTATTTTCTTGAATGTATCAATGGTACTGATAATTTCAATTGTTGTCTTGTTTTTTTTTCCTCGCAATTCTAAATTGAAATCACTTAATTTCAATGTGAAATCTGTAAAGAAACGCTAAATCACTGAGGCAAGTTTCATCATTTAAATTTGCACATTCTTGATCTTACTCTTGCGTTTGTGTGTTGAAATCGCCTGCAGTCGATGGCAATCGACTTGTTTGCCACCCCTGCTCTATAAAATATGTACAGTAGACCTCCCTATAACACGATAGCTACCTTTCATGTTTTATGAATCCGTGTTGTACGAGTCACTTAGATTATACACTTAGAAATACATGAGCCTTTCACAGCCCAAAGCGATTAACTTATCTGTTAAAATAACTTTCGTGTTTGTTTAATAATCAGGCTTAATCGTTTGAATAAACACGATTTTAAAGAAAACACCGAAGTTGCACAGATTTGTTTTAATTTACAAAAATGGAGAATTCCAAAAAAAAATATTAAACGGTATGACTATGAGTAATTTCAACTTATTAAGATTGTTTAAAAATATCCCAACATGAATAAAAAGCTTTAGGTCATTCTCGAACACCGTCACAATTTTTCTACCGTGTTATACGAATCCATGTTATATAAACCCGTGCTATAACGAGGACTACTATAATAGTTCATAGCCTACAAGTATATCTCTGTTTTAATTCATAGAAGTGTTCGAATCAATGGCAAATTTATACAAATCCCACTTCTGAATCTGATAAAAAATTAAAATCTTTCAAATATACTACATATAGGACAAAAAATAGTTTACAACTTACTTATTCCATTGTATTATGAAAAATATATAGTTCTTGTGGAAGGAATTTCATATAATTCAATATGAAAAAATCGAAAGCCTTCACTCGAAGGTGCGCAGAGTTAAAAACTGGTCCATTTTGGATGATCCACTTATTTGGAACATCAAAATTACTCCTGTTTAGAATACTTGGTATTTTTAAAAGTCATCAAAATTATTGCCCCTAATTTAATTTGAAATTATCATAGTTGAAAATTGCCTCTAATAACGCATATATGGATTATTTTTTACCTAATAATGCTCTATTATGTAAATTCAGAATACTTGCACTAAGTAATATTGCTTTTTCGGATAAGATATTTGGATATAATGGATCGATTTCAATTCTTCAATTTTGACTCCAAATCAATGTCATCTAGTGCCTGAAATCATTTTAAAAAAGAACTCCACGATATTTAGAAACTACAACCAACAGCAGTTCCAACACAAAATTATGTAGATTAATTCGTTAAATTTTGATAAACGAATAATGAAAGCCTGACATTTGTTGTTAATTTAAATTTGTTTACCTTTAAGTAAAACTGCAGACAATAGAAATATCGACGGTTTGTTGTATTTCCTATTGTGTCGTTTAATTGCATATAACATTTTATATTTTCGTAGTTCTTTTTCTAACAACTAATTAATTTACACATTTTGCGGAAACACAACAAAACAATTATCAACTGCTAAAGTTTAAATGTTTATAGGAGCCCTAGGTTGTTTTCATGAATTGCTTTTGTTAAGCTGAAATGAGTAGGCAACCGAAGAAACTGAATTCTTAACAAGCCTGGCAAAAGTTAAAAAACAAATCTGAGCATATCGTGGCGCCGAATCCCACTTCTGACACCAAATTCATATCGATATGTAAATTGAATCTAACGTCTGAAAATATGCCTAATTATACTGTATTATCTGCTTCCGAGTTATAATTCTTCCAAAATTAAGTGGCATAATTTTTCTTAGGTATCAACATACTACAGATTTAGTATTTTATTTTTATTTTTTTAATAAGACCTACAATCTGCAGAATTTAAAAGCCGACAACTCTTAACCTTAGATGTCAACTGAACCTCGAGACCTAGTGGTTGTCGAAACAAATCGCAATTTGTCATTCAAACGTTTTTTGGTGGTATTAGAAGAATGCGCATCTAATGGTTGCGGAAATCATACCACTTCAGAGAGCGCAAACTTTCGTAACCAATTTTCGAATCAGCAAACAGTCCCAACCGACTTTTGTTAGGCAAATCGCAATGTTGTATTATGAGAAGCATAAAACCCCGCCCAATACCCATAAATACCATGTCCGTTTCAAAATTGATTAACCAATTTTATATATGTACCTCTGAAAGAAACAAAAAAAAAAAGGAAAAATTTAAAGACATTTTCGTCACCGTGCGAACGGAAATCGTACCGAAGGTCAGCTGTTCTACATTCTCCACGGGCAAACCGCCGAAAACAAAAAAAGAAAAAACCTACTTCCGATAATTTCTCGTGTCTGTCTCAAAGTCGTGCGGCCATCTGGCAGCCCTGAAAACTCACAACGGAAAGCAAAAGTAAATTTAAAGCTCCCCGCGCATGCGGCCTCCGGCTCCACTTTTAAAAGAAAACGAGACAATTCTCGCGAGAAATTGTAAACTCGTTGGACCGCCTGCGGTTTGTTGGGGCCTGCAAAAATAAGAAAATAAATAAAAATACTGGAGAAAAACATAAAAAATTCGCGCACTTCCCCAACCCTAAAATGTTGAAGAGGCAGCTGTGCTGCTGCAGCCGCCTTTGTTGTTTCCGTTTTTGCTCCTCGACGACTGTTGGGTTTTGTTGTTTGGTGCCCGCCAATAAGCCAAACGAGCCGCAGACAACGGCGCAAGGCGCGCAGCGGACAGCGACAGCGCCTGCGCGCGCGGTTTTGTTAAGTAAGAGCGGCTAATTTTTCTGGGTTATGTACTTAATGCGCTAATGGAGGCAATCGCAGTGTAATAGTAAAAGCGAGAGTAAAACGCGTTTACTTTCCCGGCTGGGGGCTTTTTTTTTTTTGTTGTATTTCTTTTATTTTTATTTACATCACACAGCAGCTGCTGCTGCCGCTGCCGCCATCGAGCGTGTTTTTTTCCGGTTTATTTTTGTTGTTTTATATATATATATATTTTTCTTAATACACCTTATCGAAAAACCAGTTCTGGAGCTCGATTTAATCTAAATCATAGCTCTCCTCGATACGCCCAAGATGTGGATTAAGAAAGAAAATAATGCAAGAAGGCCGCTAAATTCCCATTGTTTCTCTCAAGCAACGGCTTAAGAAACGAAGCAGCTGCCGTCGCGACTCCGGTTGGAATTTTTGTTTATTGGGAAACCGCCCGACGACGACGCCACCGCTGCCGTCTGAATCTTAGAGATACAAACAAAACGGCATAACCCAATTATTCGGTGGATTTTTGCTCTACTCTGTCGCGACAGAGAAGAAATAAACAATTTTTGTCTTTTCCACTTTCGGGTGACTGCTTTTTTATGCAACTATATACCTTCAGAGTGTACGGTCATTAAAGCGAAACCACCGATGCTGCTTTAAGGGGCGCCAATTTTGCAATCCATACAATACACCAGACAGACAAACACTAAATTTGCACAACGATCGAAATCGGTTCCAGGCAATTGAAGAAAACACAACCCAATAAAGTAGCTCAAGGTGACGAACCAAGAATGGAAAGGATGAGAGAGAGGCAGGTCTGAGGTCTAGAAATGAAATAAAACAATAAGACTATATATATATTTTTTTTTCCCACAAAAATTATTATTTCCAAAAATTAAAATAAATTATAATTACAAGGGTAAATAAGTTACGCTTAATCAGAATATGAAAACCAATAAAATTAGACGATTAAATTCAATGGGAGTTGTACGTGGAATGCAACTGTTCTCTTTTTTATTCACATATAATATTTATTTTTTACTTGAGAGTATTTTTTTGTTTCCTTTTATTTCACTTCGAATATTTCGAACTTAAATTTTGGCGCCCAGGCACACAGCCACAACTACTACAGAAAAAAATAAAATAAAATAAAATACGAACGCCAACCACCACCACCACCACACTCGATACAGGCAACTAACACTACTGTCCGGGGGGTGCGAAAACAAGTTCGACTAAAGAAAATTATTTTATATTTTGTAAATAAATAACTACCTACATACCTATGACTAGATTTATTTATCAAGGAAGAACTTATCTACTTATTTTTGTTAATTAACAGTTTGCTAAGAGAATTGCAGCAATCTGAAAATTGACACCCTATGAATTATGCCCTTCAAAATATATGTTTTTAGAAAATAGAAAATCGTAAACAAGAGTTATTGGATTTAAAAAAATGCTCGTTTTCATGAATTCAAAAACACATACAAGTATCTACTGCAGAGTATTTTTAAATTAAAACCTTCCTTACCATAATACTTGAAAACTGCATGTTTGCTTTCTAACATGAGCATGTAACATTGAATTCATGAAAACGACCTTTAGACACTTTTTTAAAAGTCGATGAATATAATTTAATATTCATGCCTGTTCCTTTAATATTTTAATAAGTCTAACTCCTAAACAATCAAGTTTCGAACATAACCAACATCTGAAAACTGAAATCGACATAGCATAATAATGTTTTTTCGACTACCTAAGCCAATCTAGACAAATAGTGAAATTTTGCACTGAAATGCAAGACTGCATTTTTTGATAAATTAACATTTCTCGGTGTATCGACATCTTATCAGTTGAATAAATTTTTTGATAAGTCGATTAGATTTTTCGACAAGTCGATTACGTTTTTCGACAAGTCAATTACGCTTTTCGACAAGTCGATTACGTTTTTCGATAAGTCGATTTTCGACAAGTCGATTACGTTTTTCGACGAGTCGATTACGTTTCTCGGCAAGTCGATTACGTTTTTCGACAAGTCGATTACGTTTTTCGACAAGTCGACTACGTTTTTCGACAAATCGATGGCATTTTTAAATAGATTACGTTTTTCGCCAAGTCGATTACGTTTTTCGATAAGTCGAATATTTTTTTCGATAAGTCGATTACGTTTTTCGATAAATCGATTACGTTTTTCGACAAATCGACTATGTTTGTCAATGTTTTGTTGAACAAATTGATTAAAAAAGGTGGTTTTTGGAAATAATTTATATTATCATGATTGTCTGACTGTCAAACGCAACCTTTTTATACTCTGTGCTATTATTAATCACTGCATATTTCCTCAAAAGGATTGTTTACGAGGGCGTCAATATATTCAGCTAATTCAATCTTACCAGTTCTATAGATAGAAAATTCGTTGCAAAGCAGCTGATTCATGCAATTTTTGTAAATTTAAGAGCAAATACATCATTTTGCTCTATTCCAAAGTACTTTAAAAAAAAATCATATATAGTACAACGCCAGAAAAAGAGAAATATCACACGATAGGGCAGAGAAAAAAATATACAGATGAAGTAAAAAAAATAACTAGTGCTCTACGGTTTTGTACGGATAGGAAAATTAAATGTTTGAGGGGGTATTGGGGTCTAAAAATACAAGAAAAAAAGGTGATATTTTATTAAAAAAATTTTACTCTTGCAAAATTAATTAACAAAAACAATTGAAAAATTACACATATATAATAATAATAAAAAAAACTGAATTAAAATTAAATACAAAAATATAATAATATTATCAAAGAGAAGTAAAAACAAAACAAACAAACGAAATCGCAGAAAATAATACTAAAATTACACATTATCTCAATCAAGTAGGGAGGTTGATCCATGTCGTCCTTACACAATAATAAAAATAGTCAAAAAAACAAACACACGATATAGGGGGGAATTTACAAGAACTAATAATAATCCATTCAACTAGGTGACTCAATCATAGGAGCAAAAAAAAAAAATAATAATAATAATATTATAGTCTGTCGGTTACAGCGGCAATTTAATATAATAATAATAACTAAAAACGATTTCAAAAAAGTTCGTGAGACAGAGAGAGATTGTACGGAGACAAAAACTGGGCGAACCGAGCTATTTTTTTTTTTTTTCTTCCACTTATGCCTAATACGGTTTACAGTTAAAATTATTACAAAAAAAAAAAAAAAATTAAAAATAATTGAACAACAAAAATGAGTTTTCTCCTTTTTCTTTCTTTTTTTTTTCAATGGTTCTCAATCCAACATCATACTCATACGCCATATTATGCAAAGCTATCACTAAATTTAAGTAGGATCTCGTAGTGTAATTACTTCTTAAATCTAGTATCGAAGTAAAAAAATATATTTTAAATTTAATGAAGAAAACAATTCTAAGCGCGAGAAACACTGCTCTATTGAAACAAACTACTTGTGACGACGAAAAACGTTTTTATCATCCCAAATTTCCCGGCACACAACACAACGATGTAGCATCTTCTTTATCTTAGTTCATTAATCGTTGATTCTGCGATTTAGGGAAAGGGATGCACAATGTTCACTACTACAGTAATGGTCATATAAAAAAATCGCCTTAAGAGATACACTGAATATAAAAAGAAATAACAAAACTATCCATATGCAAAATACACAATAGAATGAACTAAAACTTATCCAGTCGCGGATTGTTGCTAAATTGCCTTGTTTCTCTTTGTTTTTTATTTTATTTTTTTGCGTTATCTTTGCTTTAAAAAGAATGTTTTTAAGTCTTACTCGTATTTAAACGTAGAAAACAATTTTTAATTTTATTTCTTTACCTATACACGTCTTATGGTCAAAGTTAAGAAAAAATACTGCTATTTACGAATGGAGATTTTCCATGTCCTTCTTTGTATTATACGAAAAACAAAAAAAAGCTACCACGGTTACTATTATTCACCTAAAATCGCTTTATATCGCCAAAAACACAATCGTCTATACCTGCGTTCTTATACACTTTTGTCTCAATCTTCAAAAATCGGTTGAGACTTGTCCACAATCATTCATTGTTAATTTTGTTCTTACCCTTTAATAAAAATTGCGAAAAAAAAATACGTTTTAAGTTCTCTATTAATTTCAAAGGAATTTCTGTACAAAATTTTAAAAAAACTTTTAATTGGTGGTTTTATAGTGTATTTTTATTGATCGATTATGGTCAATATGTTCTCAGAAAGTTGTTTCATTTCTGGGAACGTATTAAGCAACTTTTAAACAAATATTTTTATTAGAACCCTATTTTAAAATGTAACTAAAATCAGTCAGAATGATTTGTGCGTAAAATCTCGTAATAACATGTTTTAACTTTTCTGAAAATTTATTGATGACAACAGCAACTAAACTTGAATCGACATTGAAATTTAATCGACTGATATAATATCTGTCGACAATAATCGAAAAGTTTCTTTTTACCCAACGATTTAAGCACAAAATTCATATTTCGCATAATTTTAAATGGGGAACTAAATAAGTACATGAATTTTAACAGTCTATAGTAATTGTCGATTTCTATTTGTAAGTCGAATTAGTTAAAAATCGATAATCACTACAAGAACATATTTTCAATATTCCCCACTCAGATGCATATCTCATCTCATTCGACTTTTAGCGAGACACAATTCGACAACCACCGAAATTATGTTGTACATTATAAAAATAGATATTTTTTATAAATATACTTAAAATCATAAGCGAACACAAAGTTTACTAAATACAAAAAAACAAAGGTTGCAATATGTACACACCTTTTTTTTACATAACTAAGGAACTAAGCAATCTAAATTATCCCAGAAATTCAAATTTCTGGAATAATTCAAATAAATATCGCATCAATTCAAAATACACTGCAAAAACTACAATTAAAATCAAATCAAATTCTACGAAAATAAAAAAATCGAAAACA
Organism: Dysmachus trigonus; assembly: GCA_949715965.1. Classification (NCBI taxonomy): domain Eukaryota; kingdom Metazoa; phylum Arthropoda; class Insecta; order Diptera; family Asilidae; genus Dysmachus; species Dysmachus trigonus. The sequence goes on from OX454321.1 coordinate 80,715,741, forward strand.
CGTTTCCTGGCGACAAAAAATTCAAAAATATATAAACAATTCGAAAAAAAATACCGGAATTCATAAGTTTCCTTCTATCCTTAAACGAGAAACACGTTAAGAAAAAAACAGTCACATTTTATCGTAATAAGTCTTAATTTTTAAAGATATATCTTACTATTCAATAGAATGTTTTAATTAAAATGTCACGAAATAACAATGTTTTTCTTTCTTTCAGCAGTATAAACACGCAATATTATTAGAGCAATTTAATTCGTAGAGAAAGCAAATTATTCTCACATCTCAATTAGCGAATTAATATACACATATATAACGAAAGACCCTAAAGCAATATATTCCCTGTTTTTTTTTCTTTTATTTTTTATAATTTAATCATTTGATTTTTACTTATCGCTTAACTTAATAAAAAACATATACACGTACAATCAATTTAATATGACTGCAAACTGTCCAAAAAACAAACTTGCTAAATCTAACGCTCAACCGCGATTGGATGTACAAAAAAACATGGGGACTACTACTCTCTTTTAAATGAATTCAAATTTAATTTTTAAAAATACTATATATCTCATATATTCCTACTATCCTTATTATTTTTGTCCGTTAAGCTTAAACTTACTTTAACAAAATAGTACAAAATAAAAACTGAAAAATAATAAGTAGCAAAAATGCTCTTAACACAAAAAAAAAAAAAATATGAGAAATAATTTACTTATAAAACGACGAAAACACAATAATCAGTCAGTCCATTGTTTCTTTATCTTTACAATATAAAATTGTCTTCTATATATACATAAAAAAAAATTAAAAATTAATTTCTTTTCTAACGTTCTTTTATACATATCATATAAAGAGGGTTGTAATGCAATCATATATATATATGTGAAAACAAATCGTGAAGCGGTTTAATTATTCGAAAATCAGTATGAAAAAAAGCGATGTTAACCAGGGTTTTTTTTTTTTGAGAACACTATAGGTATATTTCGTTATTGGTTATAGTCTAATTTAAGCCCTACATTTAAATGTTCTTCTTATTTTTTCGTATCAACAAGAGATTATGTAATGTTTAAAAGTTTTTATATTAAATTTCTGATTGTCGACAAATTTAAAATCGACAATGATAAATGGGTATTCGAGAAAAATATGAAATTTGGTCATTTTCTAACATTCAAATGTCCCTTCTTAATGTTAAATTATCGATTAAATTTGAAAGTCGAGAATAGAAGTGTTTGCGTAATTTTTCTCTCCCAAACTTTTAATAGCTGATTGTCTTCCACAAAACAAAACACAATGACCATCAATCAATCAGGTGATTAAGGATCATCTTGTCCTTATCAAAGTTAATTTTAGATCGAAAAATAAAAATATATCGATAATATATAATTTACCATTCACTGCTTATCAATATCTCCCCACCAGAAAGGCAAAGGCATTAGGAAGTATCAGATTTCTGTGATGACGTAAAAAGAGCATCAAATAACATTTTCTGTATAATCAGACAACAAAATACTGCCCAAACCCGAGAGATAAAGGAGTATCTGGGTGGTTAATTAATTAATACAATACAGCGCGGATTGTATCGCATAAAAATAATCGATTATGTTTTAATCAAGAAATTCTCGGATTGCGTAGAAAATGGTTTCTTTTTTTTTTTGTGTTTTCAACGATTTTGCGTGATTGTAAATTATAAAAATTTTCTTAGTTGAACAATTCAACGCAGTTGAAGTTGGTATTTAAGTTACACTTTTTACTTTAATATTGTGTAAGGTTCATAACACGTAAACATGTGATGCCTTTTATATGTATATTTACGAAATTATCGTCCTTTTTTCATTTACCCAAAAATAAATTAGGTAATCAATCATTTGAAGCTTTTACTCGCTTATATCTTTTAATTTTTATAAATTTCGTCAACTCAATGTTAAGGAAAAGGAGTCACAAATTTTGAACCAAAACCTTACCATTGAAATATAAAATGTTTTTAGCCATTCCGAAAAAAAATTTAAATAAAGATCAGTCTTTTTCTAGTCAAAATATTTTTTTATAACCCCCATAAGTATGCCAATTTTGCTAAAAGGAGGTAAAAAACATGTGACATCACAACATTAAGGTAATTTTTCATTGCAACAAAGGCTTAAAGCCGAAATATGTCAAAAATCTCATTGTAAATACTAAATGAGATTAATTAAATTTAAAAAAAAAAAAAATTAATTTGCCTAAAGTTACAAAAAATTAAAAAAAATCCAATTTTGTCTAAATTTGAAAAATGTTTTTTGGGTTAAAATCTTTCCAAATTTTAAAGAAAAAAAAAATACAAATTTTGCTAATTGTTTTGAACAAATTTTGAAGAAAAAATACAGTACAAGTCCGACACATATTTCACGAAAATGTTCGAAACTATTCAACAAATTTACCTAAAAATGCATTTATGCCAATTAGTAACAATATTTTTCACATTTTTGATTGATTTACAAAAAAAAAAAGGACGATAAAATCTCGAAAATTCAAAATATATCCATAAGTTTCAACAAAACACTGGTGTTATTTTTATGACCGATAACTAAACTTAAAGGGTATAATACGCCTGCACTACATAATCTCTTGTTTCGTCACATTCTCAAAATTTTATCGACAGACAAATAATTAAATCAAATTATAAATATTACATTTAAAAAATAAATACGTCATGAAACAACAAAATTAATTAAATTAAGAGATAATTCAATAAAGCGTGTCCTTAAAAGACCTAGAGATTTTTTTTTTTTTAAACTTGTACACGTTAGAGAGCAGTTTTCAAAATAAATGCAATTGGTATTTTCTGTTAAAAAAAAAAATAAAAGTTATATAGAAAAACCAAAAATACAAGCGCTTCACAATTTTTTTTGTTTTTTGTTATCCACATAATAAATTGTTCATTTCGCGATTTTGCATCATAATAATAATAATAATATTCATCAAGTTTATTCACATGACTCGTTTTATTAGAATTTAATGTCACCCTTTATCGCGTGCTCGACCACTATTACATTTGCCTTGTACAGGATAACTTATACATTAAAAAAAAAACACGAACCCTCGTAAAACTTCGAATAGTGGCCAAGCAGGCGATTTTAAGAACTATAAATAAATTTTTGTTTTTTTGTTTTTATAGAGACAAACATAGAAATTGTTTATAGTGCGCTACGGAAGCATTTAATCACGACGATATGTATAATATGTAATGTAGGACAAGAACACTGTCTTCCTTCTCTTTTCTTCGCATAACATTTTTAAGTATTTTGTTAGACAGAAAGAGAAAACAAATTATATTGACGCATGTGTTTCTCCATTTAATTGTATTTTTTTTTTTTAATATATTTTTTTTGTTTTTTATATTTTTTTAATAGAAAAATTGTGCAGTAAAAATTCAACTGTGCATACATATCCTGTTTGCGCTAAAGAGTTTACTTCTTTGATTTCATTTTTAAAGTACAAAAATTGGAATGTTTATCGAATTTGCAGTTGTTTTTTATCATTTTTTTTATTTATTTTTTAATAATAATACTTCCTAGAGGGTTTTTTATAGAACAAAATTATAGTAGATAAATGAGTTAACACCAACTTAACCACCAAGTGGTGTATGTGTATGTGTGTTTGTATCAAAAATTCATTTTCTTCATTTTTCAGAGTGTTAGTCAACAAAAAACTATAAACAATTTCTATTTAAAAATACGTAACTACTTAAAAACGAGAGAAGTATTTGTTTTTTTTTTTTTCGTAAAAAAGTTAAAAATACACTAAAAATGGAATTCCATCGTATGTATGTATAATATATAAAGTCGGTTGTTGTGGGCTTCTTTTGTGTGTCGATACAAACCGTTTTTCTGGTATTTTTCACCTCGTTTACATTGTTTTTAACACTTTTATTCACCATTTTTTCTATCTTTCTTTTTTTTTTTTTGCATTTATCAAATAGTAGTAATAATAATAGTAATAAAATTGAAGTGTGGGGTGTTTAAAAACGTTTCTCGGTTGTTTGTGTTGTTTCTTACATCGAAAAAGTTGTTCCCTTTTTTTTTTTAAAGTTTCATTCTAAACACTATAAGTAATTTTTAGCTACGAAGTTGTCTTTGAATAGATCTATTCACTTTGTCGGCTTTGTTTGCTATCGTATAGAAATAGTGGTAGAAAAAACCTATTTACGCCTAAATAACAGTACAAATAATACACAGTTCGTTTTTTTTTTTTTTGTTATTGTTTAACACTCTTGTTATCTTCCGCTTGCTCCTGCTTTCTTCTAGGCCCGCGATGCCTACAAATATACACGAGAAGATTTTGTTTTTTTTCATAGAAACAGGCGAGAAGTACACAGGAAGTTTTACAAAGTCTATATATATATGTATATATATAATATAAAAGGTCGCGAATCCCTTTCACTATCATTGTTATCGCGGGTCAATACAAAGTACAATTAAGTCGAAACGACTTCTAAACACTAACCAAGAAGAAGAAAAAACGGTCATTTGTTTCACTTAAATCTACGTTTTGAGGGTAAAAACAAAAACAAAGAATAAACAAACAATTTTTTTGTGTGTGTTGTGTGTGTGTGTGTGTATGTAAATCTAAGAGAAATATTTCTTTTTTTTTAATTTACAATCCTATTGGTGGTACCTGAACATAACGATAGATGTAAAGACGGTAATCCTTGCTGGCTAAAACGACACTTCCATCGTCCATTAGTGCGACATCGAAACATTGAGCATGCTTCACTTTCGATTCCAGGGCTGATACTAATTGACCGTCTTGTGTGAAGATTGTAAGATTAAAATTATTATGATTGTCAGCGATTAAGATTTCTCCAGCGGCATTGATTCCAACACCGATAGGATAATTGGTGATGCCTTCCCCGCCAATTTGACGTAGGTAGGTGCCTTCATAGTTGAACACTTTGACACAGTGTGCACGGTTGTCACTAATGAAGATCTCCTGTTTGTCATTAACAACAACACCATTCGGGAATTCAAGATGTTTGCTGCATCCAAACTTCTGTAGAACATTGCCAGATTGATCAAAGATGATGACACGCATTACTTTGCATTCAACAACGATTATTCTCCCCTTATTATCGACCGTTACACCGCGTGGATGTTGCAATATGTTGGCGCCAAACTTGCGTACAAATTGACCATATTGATTGTAGATTTGTATCTGGTGTGTTGGAGAACGTTCTGTGACGATAATATCACCAGAATTCCTTACAACAGCAACACGATTTGGATAGAGTAGTTGCCCATCTCGTTTGCCACATTCACCAAATTGAAATTTGAAGCGTCCCTCTTTATCGAATATCTGTATCCTGTGATTGTTTGTATCCGCAACGATGATATCATTTTGAGCGTTTACAGCAACACCGCTCGGTTCAGTGAATTGACCCTCCATGACCCCAAACTCTCCAAATTTGCAGTGATAAATCATTTTCTGTCTCTTAATTTGCGATTTCGGAGGGAATATGGTCGTTGAGAGTAGCTTTGATGTTAGATCAATCATAGAATCTCCTTGACCGGATGAAGAGTTTACATTGCTGTTAACGCCGACACCAGGTGCAGTACCGATCGGTAAGGTATACTGATCAGATAGTCCATTGAAGACATTGTCTGAGCCCCCATTACTCCACTTCTCGTACGGGTTGACCTGAAGATTGACATCACTAACGAATGGACCAAGACTGTTGACACTGTTGAATCTCTTCGAGATGATGTTGCTGTCGAAAGAATTCTGCTGATTACCAAGGACATTGGCCGAACCACTTGTTGCGACTGATGCAAAGGAGCGTTCCAACACTGATGACGGGCAAGGGTTGTTCCCCCCGCCACCCAAAAGTCCCGATCCAACTGAGAGCGGTCCATTGAGACTACCATTACTGCCCCCATTTGAGTTGTTTCCACTTCCCAACATATTATTATTTGTGGGCCGGGCAATCGGTGGCTGTTTTGCTGTAGGCGTATCTGCACTAGACCGAATATACCCAAAAGTGTTTCGCACCCCAACCTGAATGGCCTGGTAGTTTGACACAAAGTCCAGCTCGCATGTTGACTGCAACTCTTGTCCATATTGTACAAAGGATTGAAGTCGATTTTCCATTAATTTACGCAACATAAGCGCATCAGTAAGACCGGCGTGTTTGGACACTCTTTCAACACAATCACAAGACTGTAAGACCTTCTCAACGTGCTCCTGTGTCTTTGCCATGAGAACACTATGCGACATTGTCTTAGCATTGAAGAAATTCTCCAGTTCCTTAAAGAGTTCTTGCTTCCTTTCATCGAGCATCGATCTGAAGAATTGGTAAGTCTCGTTTATCTCATTCTGGGCCTTATGATACTGCACTTGAAGGCGTGCCGAATTATGTTCTGAATTTTTAATCAATTGCCTCATATCAGCCGCTTTAGATCGTACCTCAGCAATGATCTGAAGTAGACTATCAATCTGTTTCGGTGTAGCATCTTGGACATGTTCGCATTCATGTAGTCCAGCCGGGTGATCCATAACGATGCAATCCTTACAAACCGGAACGGTGCACGTACGACAGAAGAACTTTAATAACTCATTCTTGTGGCGTGTGCAAAAGTACTGACTAGTTTGTTTGTTTCCAGCGTTTGTTGAATTATTATTTGCAGAGGCCGTTGAGGTCACAGCGGACGCAACAGCTAAAATATCGTTACTACCATTGCTCGATGGTGGTCCGCCTCCATTTAATAGGGAGCTTATCGACAATTTTGATATGGGATCATCTTTTAAACTGAACCGAGACTGTTGTGATTGACTATCGAATCCGTTCATCATCAATTTCGACAGCTGTGACTGTGGCTGCGGGGTCTGAGGTTGCATTAGAAATGAGATCGGATTATTTTGCATATCACTGAGACAATTTCCTCCACCACCATTAAGCGGAGATGTGATCGTATTGTCGAAGGCGTTTATACGGAAAACACTGTGACCATCGAAGCAATGCATAAACTGATGGGCGGTTACACAATTCGAGCATAAATAATTAACGCAATCAATGCATTTAGCTACCGCATCCGATTGTTTACTTTTACATCCGGTACATCGGGTGCCTGTTGATGTGGTAATGATACCGCCACCTGGACCACCGCCGCTTCCACTACTGCCACCGCCGCCTCCTCCGCCTCCACCTCCGATACCACTTGATGATGTCGATGATGCAGACGATGATGATGCTGATGAATTTGTTTGATGATGGGATTCTAAACTGCTTGTTGCTCCACTAAAATCGTCACAGATTGCTGAATCGCTGACTGGTGGCGATGATCCGCTCAATGTAAGTGGCGAATCTGATAAATAATCGTTGTGTTCACCAAAGGAACCAATTGAATTTGCACCTGGTAATGATTCTAGCGATGGTGTTGGAGATGTAGCCATTTTTTAATTGGACAAACAAACAAAAAAAAAGGATAAACTACGTACAATGGATCCTTTCTCCTTCTCTATCTATATCTCTCTATCTCTATTCTCTCTCTCTCTCTATCGACTGTGCGCCGCAATTGTCCTTCTCTTTCTAACACGAGAAAACTCTTCTTAGAATTCTTTCTTTTATGCTTTTTTCTTAAATAGTTTTCGGTGGTTTTAGTTTCTTCTATTAAATAGTTCAACAATATAAATAAGAACCGACGACGAGCACCAAAACATTCAATATGACAAAAAATATTTTAAAAAGAAAAAAAAAAACACACAGTGACGACGTACTTTTTTGCGCTCTCTCCTTACGTATTACTTGGCTTTAATTTAATTTGTTTTTTGTTTAAATAAATTAACTGCGAGGATAATGTTAAGTATTTTGCTTGTCTCCTTGTTTAATATAAACAGCGATATTTAGGTCGAACGACGCCGATATAACAAAACTTCAACAAATTGCTTTTATTTTTATTTTTTTAGTTGTATTTTTCTCCCGTACTTTTGCGTTATATTTTTGTTTATTTTATATTCTGGGTTCATGTACAGAGAAAATGTTTTAATTTAAATATAAATTTTACTTAGCGCACACCGCGGTACATTTTTTTTGTTATCGCATATGTCTTCCATTTATCTCACTTTTTCGTTGAAGTATTCTATCTTTCGATTATTTCCATAGTTTTGCCTGGTTGTGCGGAAATAAATCATTGATAATTTGGTATTTTTCCCTTTCCTTGTTCTTTCGCATTTAGTTTTTGGTTAAACAAAACTATTTTGTCTTTTGGTCGACCATCTGAAAGTAAGAAATGGAAAAAGAACGTGTTTACCAAGTGGTAGGAATAAATTTTGTTTTTTTGTTTTATTTTTCATTCATTTTTAAGATTTATGTATTTCGTCGGTTGAGAGAGAAAATTACATTTAAAATAACGCGGCACCACAATATTCACCCCATTTTATTCACCACATTGTACAGATAGGATCTTGATAAAGCAGTTCATAGTTAATTTGGATAGACAAGTTCTCAGATAGTATACTGCCTTACCGTATTGCCGACAAAGGAAATGTCGTTAAAACAGTACTTTATACCATTGAGGTAATTTTATAGTTTATTCTGCCACTTATTCAGCTATTGCGTGTAGCATGAGTTGCACGACAATCAAATTGTAAAGCTGAATATTTATGTTCTTGTTACAACGCTACATACTATCTTCATAATTTTAAAATACAGCAACTAAGATACAAATTCCTCTACATTCAGATAATTTTTATAACAAAAATCGCTTATTTCTTGAATTGTTCCAAATCACTTGATTCATTCCTTCCCTATTTTCTAATTTAGTTCCGGGGGCTCATAAAATTTATGCAAAAATGCATTTATTTTATGTTATTTAAATTTTAGAAAAGCAAAAAAATTTCTTGTTTTTTTTTTTTTTAATCAACTGTTCAACACCTTTTATTTTTTTAGTATTCCATTCGCATTCACCTTGACGGCCATTATCATAATATTCATAACGGAAAAATTGAAAATGTGAAGGTCATTCGGCGTACAATTTTAATGAAGACGAAAAAGAAGAGGAAAGAAAAGTTGCTAACAGAAGCAACAGCAGCAGCAGAAATTGTGTTGTCTGTCTGTCCTAATGGGCGCCATTGCTGCAAGCAGTAGCAGCAATAACAACAGCAGCAGCTCAAGTCACAAAAGTCTCTCAGCAGTTAGAGTAACAGAGGGCGTTATGATATTATCCATATAATATACAGAAGAAAATAATAATAATAAAAAAAAAATGTATGCCGAGGTGGAGGATAGGTGCGTGACAGCGCACGCCATGGAAAGAAAATGTGTAAATTGCTTTAATTGTCAGAGAGATGAAAAAAAATTGTGCTATTTATAAGTAATTGCATTTAACCTGGTTTTCCTGGGGTCAAAGGGGTGGAAAATTATATAGGGGATGAAACGGACATTTATATGACGATGGGTGCGGGAGTTTAGTATTAAGTTGGTAGGAATGTCGAAGCATGAACAAGGTTTTTATAAATTATTATTGGGGCGTTTAATGAACACCATTCCAATCTGCATTACGTTTAATAATCGAGGCGTGTCCAGCTCCAACGTGTCTACAACGCTCTAGGGGGGTTGTAGCTCAAGGCTGCAAGAACTGTCAGCGGGGATTCCACTGTTATTCTGCATTACCATCAACGTTTCCATGCAATTAAAGCTTCCCCTTTTTATGATAATACATAAATGAGAAAATTAAAAGGTTTTATAATGAGGGAGAAAAACTGAGTGGTTGACCTTTTAATCCTTAAGCGAAGTGCTGCCAGATTACAATGGAAAAGGTTTTAAAGTTCAACATAAAAGAGCCATTTAGTTTTTACTGCATTATCATTAGTTTTAGAGCTGTAAATGGACACCTAATGCCCAATTTCTTCAATCTCGAATAGCCTTTGGCTTAATTTAAATATTACAAAAGATATGCGAAGAAGAAAAGAAAAGAAAAGAAGGAAAGGGGGGGGACTTTTTTGAAGAGGATAATGTAGATTTGGAAGAATAAATAAAAATGTTCAAAGTTATAAAGAAATTGGCTTTACTTTTTGATCACAGTAGTACCAACAAAAATATTACTTCGAAATAAAAAAATCTAGAACAAACCAATTTGAACAATCGCAAGCAAAAGCTCTGTATTGACATTTCTCTACATTGCCTACGAATTGAGATCATATTTTTTAAATAGAAGTGAAGAATACGAATTTAAATTATTTTTTTTTTTTAATTAGAAAGACGATATACGGTCTGCATTATCATTGCACTAATGCCCTATAATCAATTACAACTTATCTAAATTCGTTAACATGAACCCAATAAGAAAAATGGCTTTTTCGACAACAAATGTCGATCAATCTACACATACTATATACAAATTTTCCGCTAGAACAGCTGCCTCTGCTTCCCCATTTATTATTCAGACATGTCGATCGCTATCATTCCAAACATAGTTGCTCCTAATCCCCGGGAACTATTATCTCCCACGCGATAATTTATCGTGCATTTTAGGTGGTGAGTTTTCAACCTCGTACGTTTTTCAGAGAGGAAACTCAGCAACAATAAAACTTGTCTAAACGATGGAAAACTTATGTATGGAACCCAAAATGCACTTCATGAAAAAAAAGTGTACGTGTAACGAAACAAGTAACGACATTAAGGGATAGGACCACACTACCCCAAGAGATGGAAGAAAAGCATTAAATTTGATCGAAATCGATTAAAGAAGTTTCAAAAGTTCTGGCACTCTTCTGTTCGTGTCGTCGTCATCTTGGATCCCTTCTTCTTCTTCGAGAAGTTCCCACTATAGACCCAACAAAAAAAAAAAAAACAAAAAAAATCGAAAAAATAAATTCCTAGAATTCACCCGGGAAAGATTCTCACCTCGGTGACCAAGATTGATATGCACACGTACTGGCGGCAGTAATTGATTTAGGTAGTTCGATCTTTTCCCTCCTGGCCAGTAAAAGCACACGATGGCGACATGTGAAGCATAGGAAATGTTCCCTTCGTACATTGCACGGCTATATACATTTTTGTATTGATAGAGCAGTTCGAACACAACAATGGACATGTAAATACATAAGAGGGGAAGCCCCGGAGATGAAGTACATATATTCGCCATCATCCTCCAACCCAAACCCTCTGCAAGTCCCTTAAAAATAAAAGAAGCAACAGCGCAGTAACGTCAACAGCATCCAAGCACTATAAAATCTACTTCCTGGGTCTCTTCTCTGATAAGAGCTAAAGCCCAGCATCACCAGCGCCATACGTTGTGCTTGTGTGACGTGACTCGAGACGCAACGATTCACGATTGCCTTTCACTGCGCACACCCGCGCATAACCAGGAATCAGCTGGCTCCCCGGCTCTCTTCGTTGCGAGCTATTAACCGATGTTCTATGCGACTGTTGCTGCTACAGAGGTCAGAAACTTTTCGCTCTGAGGGGGGCAACAAAAAAAAAAAAGGGGAACAAGCGTGTGGTGCGGTGTAAAGGCGGGAAAAATGACGCAACTTGTGAGAGATTTGATTCGATTCGATTCGAAATCGCCACCGCACACACAACCGTCATACCAACGACCGCGATGTGATGCTAACGCCACCATCGTGTCGCCGGCTTCGGTTATGAGCTACACACAGTCCAACTAGAGGCTGATGGTTGGTTGGCCTATGTACTCGGCGGGGGAAAAAAAATAGGCCCGCGCGAGAAGGTGTGTGCTCTACGCTGCTATGCGAGAAGAATTACCGTCTCGGCTGGAAGCTATAAGAAAAGGTGCTCGACGATGAAGATGACGGGCGGCGGCGCAACGGGCGGCTCGAGCGGTATAGATAGCTGAAGATATACGGCATGGTGCGGCCACAAGAAATACTTGTTGGATAACACACGATGGATTTGAAAACCTTCCTGTCCCGCGCCATCACCTCCGTCTCCGACCGCCCGCCCGCTACAATTATAGGCTCCCATCGTACGACCGTGCAACGTACCGAGTCGAGTTCGGTGTGATTTGGAGCTTAGAAGAAAGAAATATGACGGCTGCATAAATTAACATGCTCTCTGACTGTTGTTGCTTGGCCGGGCGGCTGGCGGCTGTCGGCTGGGCGCTGACTCACCATCACCAACCGCCCGACCAAGAAGTTGATGTTGCGTCAAATTGCCCAAGCAAATGCATTCACGGATATTACAGCAGCAACAGCAGAAATCGGGAGGAGAATAACACCGAAAAATATGCACAGAGTTTTGGTATGAACAAAAAAGGTTGGAGATTTTAATTTTGCCCTGAATTTATTATTTATTCACCGGCCGGCGGATTGTGAAATAATTTTTGAAATTGAAAGTATGCACTGCTGCTGTTGGCTGCACCGGAGTACGGTGCTGCTGCTGTTGGGTCGCATTCTTGGCGAAAAAGGTCGCATCTTTGTGGCATTTCATGAGAAAATCTAATGATTAATAGCATAGAAAATAAAGGGGCGCTAGAATGACTAAATAATTGTGGAATTTTGTCAATTTACGGATTGAATTACTAAATATAATATATGTGGAACATGTTTCATAGATTTGTGGAACCCATCTAAAATTCATTTTTTTAATTACATTTAAAACGTATGGGATATTTTTAAGTTATTTTGTATGCAACGTCTCTGTAAAAATCAATTACAGAGCGTATACTCACATTTAAGACAGGTTTACAATAACAGACGGAAACAAGCGCAACAGAGCGGATCCAAGTGTCAAATGAAATTCCATTACAAAGAGAAATGTGGAAGTTGTTATATTGGACACAGTGGAACGGATCGTATCGGATAACTTCACCGAATTTGAAACTTGGACAGACTTGACGGATTCATATGTCAAACGGAAGACTGTCAACGAGTCTCGGTTCTAGTAAAATGAGCGGGTTTGGAGAGTGGTAAGTAAAGTGGTTTATGTCTGTTTTCTTGTTAGAACAGTCCATTTACTTTGACACAACCCAAGCTTTATGAAGCACATTATTTGGGAAAAACCCTCAAATTTTTGTTTACATCATTCGAAAAGTTTAAAAGAGGAAAAACATAATTGGCAGTACAAATTACATTATTGTCGGTACAACACAAATTCGTCCCCGAGCAGTTGTTTCATGATCTAGAAATGATTTTAACTGTAATCAGTGGTCAGAGCCCAACCTCAGATTTACATAGCGAAATGCTCTGCTGCTTGTTCCTTGTTGGAGAGGAGCCACACCCTTTGAAAGTAAATTAGTTTGAAATGAACTGCAAAATTTGCATTTTTTACACCGCTCTTGGGGGGCTTTTTTTAATGATTTTCTGATGGTGTGAATGGCAAACAAGTGTTGCTACTAGCGTTACAGTTGGCGGTGGTGGGCACAGATGTCGCAAATGATTTTCTCTTTCAGCAATATAAACTTTATGCGTTTGAGAAGATGCAATTGCATAATTTTTATGAGGTTAAAAATACTTTAATAAATGCAATTTGAAGTGGTTGTCTGTGAAAAAAAGTTAATGGAAATGGAAATACCAAACTGAGACAAAGTGCTTCTTATGGATTTGGAGAATAGCCAAAAAAACAAGAATTTGCATATACATCTACGCTTCGCAAATGTCTGTCCTTTGAAGGAATATCATATCAAAGAATTCATTATATTCTCTTAGATGGTACCACATTATATATTTAGGAGTACGTTCCATTTCGGCGTAGATGGAGCGAAACAGAAGGAAACTGATATTCTTCTTTATCGCAAACATGTGCAATTGAAGCTTTCCTGTTTGAATCATTAGTTTGATTAAAAAGCCATGTCTGAGAACTGAACTTTTTCATTTTAGAAGATCAATGGATGAGAAAAATAAATTTGCTTTCATGTTTTTAACTGGTATAAGGTTTATCGAGCAATAGGAAACGAAGCATCATAACATATATTTTGTAAGAGTACCAATTAAAGACGTAACAACTTACAACCTAATAAAAACCTATGCCATTACAAAAGTAATCTTTTACGTATACACTTTTTTCACGATTTTAGAGCTTCTATTGTAAAACTACTTCAATTTTAACGACCCAATCTCCATCCCGCCCATTGTGTACTCTGGCCTCTATTGGGCACGTGCAGTACTAAATGAGTCGCAGTTCCGTCCGAATTTGAAGAACCAACCCAAAAATGTGTTGAGGGGCTTTAGTAACAAAAAGATTTCTCCGATTTACATAACCCCTTTCCTCACCGTTCGAAAATATTCACAAAGTAATTGAAAATAATTGCGACCCACAAGAGGGGGGATATTTTCAATCGCAATAAGAAGCTCCCATAGCGATTAATTTGTCATAACCAAAGAAGGCCGCAAAAAAGAAAAATCGCCGAAAATTATATTAGACTTTAATCGTCGGAAGTAAGGCGCATGCGTAATGAGTGTTAAGTTAGCCCCAAAGAATTATATAATTTGTAAGCAAAGTCGATATCAGCGAGAATTTACTTAATAGTTTTTTACAACCAATTTTCGGTGGCCAGGCCAAAATCGAGCACCCTGTGAGGCCCAAATTGAGCCATTCATTCCGAATTTTCATGGACATGATGGGAAGAGATGGTACAACACAGCGCAGTAAAATAAAAATCAAATATATAAAACCATCAGACTAAATAGAGTTTTATGCAATAATTAATTAGGCGCGCATGAAGTGTTGTTTTGTTTTGTTCAAGGGAAAAATGCCACACAAAAGGAAGCCCCCTTTTGTGCAAATCAAGTTATTATTATTGCACAGTAAGCCAACAAAAAATCGTTTTCGAGCACAATGTCAAGCGGCGGCGGTGGCGCCGCGTACTCGTTTGGAAGCGCGCAATTTTGTTTTGTTTTTTTTCACGTAAAGGGGCGCTCTCAATAAACGCAAAAAAAAAAAAAAAAAAAAAAAAAAAAAAACGGAACACAACTGGCCTGGCGGAGAGTTATTTTTATCGAAACCGAAAATAAGTGAATCTTGTAAGTGAAAGTCTAATTAAAATTTAAAAGCGCACGAAACCTTGGCCCACAATTCGACGACTGTATATCGGTTGGTGTTTCAAGTTCCACGTGTGCTGAACACTACCAACACCACCACCATTATGTAGGTAAAGTAACCCACCAGCAGGAAAGCCAGTAGAGACTGCTTTACCGGACACTGCACATGCATTTGCAATTAAGTAACGGTCAAATAGGGCGCGCCGGGCAGTGTGACGGTTAAATGGAAGAAGCGCGTACAGCACCGTGAAGGAGTTTTTGTTTTCTTTTGCAGATTTCCTTTTTCATGTCAAAACCGCCGCGCCGCGGACGTTTACCATAAGGTATTTATTCTGTTGCAGCAGGAGGACTAGATGGAAATGAAAAACTCTCTGCCGCTTCTTTATGTCCGACATTAAAAGTGTAACGTTTGGACTGTCAGAATGACACAAACGGGAATGGGAGGGGAGTAAAAATTAAAAGAATTTTTATTGAAAACAGCACAAGAGTGCATCAACTCGGTATGGCAATGCAAAGACAAAAAAAAAAAAGATATCGCCGCACGCCAGATCGGCAAAAGCAGACCAACTCTGCCTGCTCTCCGCAAAGAAGAGGAAAAACAACTTGAGTGCTGAGGGGAAAGTAGGTACATATCCAAGCGAAATGATAACGACGACTTCGGGAGCAATAATTTTGAAAGTAAATTAAAGTTATGTCACAGTTACATAAGATCTTATGTTAGGCCATGTACTGCCGGAGAAAATGGATATGGCAGCGCGATGGCACCACCAGCAAGTTGACGTTGCGCGCGCGCAATGATACTATATCTTTTAGCCCCCCATGCTGTCGTGGTGCCGGTGAACTGTCTCAGTTTTCGATATCTTAAAGATACTAATGGTACTGATGGTACTGATGGCTTGTTAGATGGCGCACTCAGCAGGCATGCAATATATAGCATATATATAATTTATATAGCAAAATTATATCGCGGCCGCACTGCTGGTGATCTGACACAGATATGGGATATGGGCAAGTAGCCAGTGGCATTTCACACTGGGAAAGACATTAAATCGAATTTATTTCGACTTGATTAACTTTTGTTATTTAGTCGAATGGAAAACCTTGCACTCGCGCAGGTATTTCCACCAACAGCAGCCACAGTACAGCAGCAGCAATGAAAGAATGAAAATTGCACCGGACCTCAACCGTTTTATCTTACAATTTTGCCCCGTCGTCGTCGTTGTAGTCGTCATCGTCATCGTCGTCAGCCGGCTTCGCAGCCTGTTACTGCCTTGTTACTGTACGATGAGGAAGCAAAAGAGTTGAATTGTCCGCCATATACTCTGGCATTGAGCTGATTGAAAATTATGTAAATTTGTGTCAGATAAATTAAAATGTTAGGATATTTCATGCATTCCTCCTTTAGTCATTTTTTGATACAGCAATAATAATCAAATCAGGCAGGCAGGGTATGGCTGTTGCGCTTTCATTTAAAGTTAAATTATCGCTCAGATTATAATTATAAGCTAAAGCGCGCGACCAGTTTGTATTTTATTCGCTTGCGATATTTGAAGGTTCTGCCGGGGACAGCCGGCTAGATGGCTTTTTCTTTTCTTTGCTTATACTTTACATACCCACAAGTCAGTCCAGTCAATTCAAACAGGTAGGGGAGCATGCAAAGTAGAGTGGTCAGTTCGGGGACTGGTTTTTTTTTTTTTTTTTTTTTTCAGTGACGGAAGTGGTCAAGCAGACGGTAAGTAGTAATCTAGATATCAAATTAAAATCAGGAAGAGTGAGGTTAACCATTAAGGTAGGCAACCAATCAATATCTCACTTGAAGTTTGTTTTGGGAAAGTCACTTGTTTGCTTTGCTATTTATTTAGAGGCGGATAGGCATTTACGTATGAAAGGAAAATAAACATGTAAATACACATATAACGGATGCGTGCACATGAATGAGGATCAGGTTTGAATTTACTGAAATATCTGAACTTATTTTAGCTACTGTGTCGCACACAGAATAAATAAGCAGAGTAAACAGCAGAAGGGCTGTTTTTTCTATTTCTATATTCGTTGCTTGTAAAATATGTTAAAATCACAAAGAAATTGTGATACTGCCAAATCACAAATAATTTTTAATGAGCTGTTAAACCAACTAATATTATATATGTAGGTACCTGCTAACATTCTTTGTGAACTGTGAACTAAATACAAATTATACCGACATATCCCTTGAGAACTGATATACCAACGTGTAACCAATGTATCCTTTTCGAACTGTCGTTCCGAGAAAGGACGAACTTACTAGGTCTGTTCGTTGACAAACCTGTGGTGTTCCAGGGTTGTTAACAGATGGTTTTTAAACGTCTAACCAGCTAAAAGCCGGGGTAAACTCAGGACTAATGACGAATATAAGTTTAATTGTTAACAGACGTGGTATTTAAAGTTGAATTAACTCTTGTTGCGGGAACAAGAAGTTAATTTTGGCATTTATTTGTGGAAATTATCAAAAATTAGTGATTCTAGAATTTTTGTGCAAAAAGTTATATGACAGTTCTCCTTTTTAATAGGCTGTTCGTTGAACTGACAAGCACTGGGGCGCCCCATTTTTGTTGACAATTTTCAGGGCAAACCAGGGCGCCCTGGAGTGCCACAGGTTTTGGGTCAATGAACAAACCTATTTTCAGTAAACTGTTGTTGAACTAACATACCGACACAATCTGTTTAATATACTGTCACACCAATACAATAAATATTAATTAGTACTATAATTTCAAAGAAGAAATACTGAGAAAACACTCTCTCCCATCTTGAAAGCAATTTACTACTGTCTACTAGTTCGTATCAGTCATTTTTCAAAATTTAACCTCTTCATATCTCGTAAATGAAGGCTCCTAACAATTATCTAATAATTAAGTTTAAAGATCATAAGAAGCACTTTACAAAATCACTATCCATTTCAAGTCTAGCATTAACAAAATTTGACCCAGCAACCCAGGTTTAACCTAATGATTACTCCAAAATCATCATAATTGAGGATAAAACCAGAAAAATCATAGCACAAAAAGTCACACGGTGATGACCATTTGACCTTTAAAACAAAAATATCACAGCAATCAACTTTATATTGCGATATTTGCTATTTCTATAATTTACACTGAAAAATTAAGTTGACGTGGGGTACAATGCCTCTGTGTTGTACCAGTTTTTTTTACGTTCCAAATTTTGACATCGGGGGTTATTGAACTAGAGCGCACAATATACGTTATATCTAGCGCAATCAATTCAATTCTTACGTAGCATCAAACGATGCCGGTTTCTGCAGAATTTTTGCGCGTCATAACATTCCCGTGTGTTAAAAGGTAATTTTTATGACCTTTTCATGGGGCAGTACTCATAAAACTTGGCCACAGGCACAGAGAAATTAAACATTTGTTGAGAACTGCACTACATTCACTTCCTACATTGTTCCTTTCTGTAAATTTCTTCAGGGATCAGTGTTTTAATCTACTTGCATCCCTTTCTCACAACTGAAGTTAATCAGGGAAATCCCCTCCTAACCGCTGTGTTACACGGAAGGTGCTTTTTCCTTTCCGTTTTAATCTATGAACGCCAACCTACTTCTAATCACTTTTCCACTTTTATTATGCGACAAACATAAAAATAAAATGATCATACACAACAAAGATCTCCTGTTAGCCGTTATCAAAGCAGGAACACAACAGCTGTTGCTGTATATGTTGCACTACGGATCAAGCGAACTTGCACACACATGTGTGAAAAGCGGCATATCAATTTTTAGCGGCGAAAAAAAAAAAAACAGCAAAGAAAACGGCCACCGCGCGACACATTTATATTTTCCGAATAAGGTTTCTGACTAACCTTGAATTTAAATGAATCAACAAGAGAAACACACATTTCCTTGTAGCACCGGCCGATAAGGCAGTTCGGATCGGTTTCTTTCAATTTTTTCGTATATATAACAAGAGATAGAGAAACGGGCACCTTCGATCCACAAGAATTATCACAAGAAATCGAGCGTGGGGAAAAAGAACAGATTTTAATCGAATTTCGTTGGCGTATTTTTATTATTTTCTTTCTTTTCCCCACACAAAATGCTTAACACGCGCACATGTGCTGGCTTTGTGACGAGAGCTTTGTTTATGAGGGATTTTTTTCGGAGGCCGAGCGGATGTTCCAAGTTCAAATCCCTTCTTAGATTGGATTCATCGAACTTGGCCGCGCGGGTGGACGACGGCACAAAAAGAAGTAGATAACAAACCCGAGATATTCTCGTTAGAAGTTTTTCCTAAACATTTGGTGAAATACGATAAAAGCTGTCCAGAGTGCGTGAGCCGTAATCCGACGATTCAATCAGCACTTTGGAGCGGCTTTTTTTTTCTAATTCTAAAAAGAAATTTATCTAAGATTTACTAAGATTCTGTGGTGAAAAGGGAGTGGTGAATATCCCCCAGGGATTGTTTGGGGCCGCCGCCATATATAAATAAAATAAAAAAACACTCAAAAATTAGAACAACTACGCACATATGGGGAGAAAACTGCAATACAAATTAAAACGGCAGAGACTGGGAAAACGCAGCGATTGATCAACCGGATAAGCGCGATGTCAGCACGTGGAAAAACGATTCGTTGCGAACGCACGCCCCGAGCTTCTGCTGTCATCAACACACTCGGACAGTCTCACCAGAGAACACTACTGAACCGACACTTCGGCCCGTACTGGACTGGACTGCACTACTCACTCACCTAAAACGGCTAAAAAACTTACCCCGGCGGCTCGCGGCTGAGCTGAGACACGGGCTTTGGGGCTTATAGCAGAGATCGGCAGCTCCGGCATACCATGGAATCGTCATGGCGTTAAATTGTAGACGCGCGTAGATGTATGAACCGGAGTCCCAGTCACTAAACTACTATACATACCATCATCAAGCAGCTCTGGGAGGCCCGTCATTTAATTTCCCAGCACTGCCGCAATACACCAGCAGAACCAGCAGCAGAAACGACGGCGACGACAAAGGCGACGAACTCACGTTGTTGTTCCATGTTGCTAACGAGGAGTAGAATTCACCCAACATAAGTTGATGGACGGACGACGTCCAGCCTTTTATTTAATTTTTTTCTATTTATTTTTTAATAGCAATTTTTTTGCTCTTATTCTTTGCAATAACCTTTTTTCTTGGCCGGCGGTCTACTGGGGTCTGCTCTGTTGTATATGTCGTTGCGTGCTTTTTTGTAGTGTTGCCACCGTTTTTTTTTTTTTTTTATTTAACTCACCGGCACGAAACGTTGTGGCTTTTTCATATTTTGGAAGTGCGAAAAGAGAAGTAACGATAATTACGCAAAGTGCCAGGGTATATTACATATTCAGTTTGGTGCGGCTAATTTAAATGCAATTATTATTTGAACGGGAACGACGCCGCAATGTAAATAAACAAAAGAAATTTGTCGTATAGCGGATTTGCAACTGTCAAATACAAAATTTGAATTACGAAAACACAGGAATGCACGATTTACTAATTACGAATTCTGTCAATCAAAATTTTAACGTAATAGTTGTCAACCAGATTCGTTGACAGCTTGTACCATTTTGGTAAGCAATAATTGTGGCGAAAGTAAACTATGTCTGCATGTTTTCTCTAGTTTTCTTCACAAATGCACAACAAAAAATTGGCAAATTAGTGAATAAAATATAAAACTTGATTACTTAAATGATCGTACCATTTCTGCTTAAAAGTCACTTTGGTGTTAGATTACTGTAGCTGTCAGAAGACACATTTAGACCCATTGTGATACCATTTTTTTAACCAGAGTTTTGAGCCCACAACCTCTGGTTGCTCGCAGCCAACGCGTCGTGCTACCAACCAAACTATTGAGGCCCCAAATCAAAGTTATTTTCCCATGTCTTATCAAGTGACGAATTTAGAAGAATTGACAATTTGACATTTAGAACCTGTACGAATTCTGACTAAAATTTAGATTTTGACAGATGTTAACTAAATTACTGGAAAATGTGGGCAATTCAGCGCACTTCCAATTCATCAAAGTTACTCAAATTTAATAAATTTTAGTGTGTTATCCTACTAGACTAAATTATAGTCATATAACTTTACATATAAACTTAATTCTAATAGCTAAGAAAGTAATGAAACAATTGAAAACAAACTAGTGTTTTAATTGACATTTGATTCATTTCGTTTGCTTCTTGTTAGCTACACATTTTAGACAATTTAGATTTGCATGTAGATGTGTTGTTTGGTAACAAAAAAAAAAATACAACATACCATTCCCTCACACATGCCGGATGTTGTTATAATTTTATCTATGAGTCGATCATATCTGTTCACATTTAATTTCTAGTTTAAACAAAGAAATCTACCGCCAGAAAAGGTAAAAACCACAAACGACCTCCCATGAGCTCGGGCGTAAATTAAAATGAAGGCAGAAAAGTCGCGAGTTCAAACAATTGCCCAATTATGTCATTCATCCTGTTCCCCTCGGGGAGGTTTTTTATTTTAACCATGTTCACACCTCTTTTCCTCCTTATTACAAACTCAAGTCACTCGGACCCAACTTAGAGATTCTCTGCGTAAGTAAATTCGCGCAAGAGGGGGGAAAATCTGACTGCTGCTGCTGCTCCAAAGAATATTCTCACAGCAGAGTGCGAAGAACAAGCGAGCGATTCTTTCTTATTTCTTTTCTTGGTGGAAAAAAAAAAAATACGTTCAAGATTAGAAGGAAACTTTTAAGCGTTCAGATCACGAAAAAAGAAGTTATCACGGCACTTTTAATGGCATGGACAATGACCCTGAGGCCTTGGGAAGTTTATAATCAAATATTGCTTGTGATTTCGCGCATTGGTCGATTGGTCGGTCGGCGACGTCGCAAGCCGGGTTCAGTTGCCGGTCTTCTGGCTGCTGCTAAATGCTGCTGCTGACGGTCGTCATCGTCTTCACGACTGCCGTCGCCGCCACCGTCATCTCCGGTGTACATGAACCCAGCCGCAGGGCAGAAAATATTCTCCCAGACCGGATAAAGAAGACAAATTCAAGAAAAGTCGCAATGTTTAAAAATTCTGTCCAAAGAAGAAAAAAAAACAAAAAGGATGAAGGCACAACGGCCGCCAATAAGCGAAATGTCGACCGTCGCGTCGCGACCAAGGCTGCTGGCTGCTGCTGGTTTGATTCGATTTCGTTTGGAATTTTTTATTTTATTTTTTCCCGTCCTTTTTCCCCATTTAGCGCGCTACTACCGTCGCCGTGTTCTGCGTTTTGCGCAAAACGATTAATGAATATTTTCCGTTCCGTTCTGGGATCAAACGGGTCCGGTGGCGCGGCGACGGAGGCAGTCGGCTCAATGCCCAGGCGCTTGGCTTAATGCTCAGGCTTAAGCCGGCACAGCGGCGGCGGCGTGCAGCTGCCGCACCACCGCCACCACCATGTGATTCTTCTGCCGATCGATGGTGATGCTGCTGCTGCTGCTGATGCTTGATGGTGATGAATCACGATTCGCGCGTAAGTGAACTCGCAGGCATGTTTCAAATTATGGGATACACGCCGCTGAGGCGCTGCTCTGGCCGCTCAGCATATATAAAATATATGTGTGAGAATTCCGCAAATTGCTTTGTTTTGCTGGAAGAAGAGATAGAGAGCCCACAAAGAGGCCTATGATGATGATGATGGGCCCTGAGGGCCGTGTGGCGGCGACGGCGGCGGGTGACAGCATGCCAGTGGCGCAATAGCAACAGCAAAGCAGCCGACAGCCACCAAGCCACCAACCAGCCCCAAAGCCATGAAAACTTTTCTCCGAGGCCTTTAACTTGGGCTCGGTTGAAGGTCAATATTTGTGGAGACATGGATGGAGTGCGAGCACACAAAGTGTGTGTTGTGCTTAAGAAAATAAAAACGAACCGGCCCCAAGAA
Organism: Dysmachus trigonus; assembly: GCA_949715965.1. Taxonomy (NCBI): domain Eukaryota; kingdom Metazoa; phylum Arthropoda; class Insecta; order Diptera; family Asilidae; genus Dysmachus; species Dysmachus trigonus. The sequence continues at coordinate 80,738,627 of OX454321.1, forward strand.
GACCAACAACAAGAGAAGGGAGAGAGGAAGGGAAGGCAGGGCAGCACCCAGCTCACAGCCCGCTTAATGGGCTGTGCAAAAGAGGCAAAAGTTCTAGGGGGGAGATACCGGAGGTCGTCGTCGTCGTCGTCAGTCGGATGATTTTTATTTCCATTTGTTAGAACTTATACGTTGTAAATAAAAATGTTATTGCTACGAAACTACAATGGGAAGGTCGTTGAACTAAATTGCTCTCAGAAACAGGCCCCTTCGGTCTTTGGATTCCCCCCCTGGCGGAACCCTGTGTCCACGTTATATGTGTATTACTGGCCAAAAATTGAAGAGGAGGTGCTGACGTTGATTCAGGAAAACGAACATTCTCCCCAATGGCCCATTTGTTATTTTAAGACTCTTCTTCAAACAATAGCGGCTAATTATCGAAATGGGATTATTTTTCTTGTCACATCCTAGATTAGGAAAGATGGATGGCCCTTGTCGCACACCGAGAGGAGAGAGGGGAATGATGTTTCAGAGAAATTAATGCGATTATGGCCATTAATTTGGAGTTTTGTTTGGTTTGGCGCTTCTTCACCTGCTAAAGTAAGGTTCTAAGCAAAGAAAGGAGGGGTGGAGGGTAAAAAGTTATTTCGCGGAAGAAAAAGGATACCTCTCGTCGTAATCGTTCACCTGCCATTTACAGCAATGCTTTTGGCGATCAGGTAAAATTATTTAATTACGTTAAAACGTTTTATACTCCTCTTTTCCCTCTCTTGGGGTACGTTCTGATTATTATTTTCGAAAACTTAAGAAATTTATCTCTCTCACTTCGCTGCAGAAATAACTGAAAATAATTGTCTGCTAAATTAGATCCAAGAAGACATAAAAAAAATATATGATGGAATTTCTGAACCAGGCCCCAAACTTTCTGGGAATAATTTTGATAGCTCAGAACTAGACAACGGCATTTAATTGCCTACAATCGTGCTATGCTGGTGGTAATCTAATCCCAACCCCTGGTTAATTAGCGGAAAATCAATTTGATCCTATATAAGGGATGTCAGTTTGACATGAGCTACATAACTTTATGGGGCGTATCAAATGACCGGCCTTCGTAGACGATTGACTTTTACAAATCTTGTAATATAAGTAATATTTGTTTTAGTACTGAAATGCGTAAAAACCCTTACATACTATTTTTGTGTGCGCCCAAATAGAACAGAAATACTTGAGCAAGCGAGTTGGAATGAGGAACAATTCTTTGACAACTGTCGTACTGTACGCTTTACTTTGTTCGCATTTTTGTCAGCTGTTTCAATGACACAAGAAATTTCTGGATGGTTTGTTCATAAACGACACTAAAATTATATTTTAGCAAAGTCCATGCAATAGACATTTCTCAAGGTTATCCAGTTATTAAATAAAAAACTACAATAAGTCTTAGTCACTATGAAATTGATATTTATCGGAAAAGTCAAAAAATTGAAGAATTCTTAAAATATAATCTTGACTTGAACGATGTAACTTTACGTGAATATTATCGAAAAGCACATAAAAATAGAATGAACTCTCCGTAAACAATCAGAATGACGCAAAAATCGAATCAGTGTCAGTTTTTTTCCAAGGTGATAAATGCTTTAACGGGATTTTAAAAAATACCCTCATTTTAAAAAAAAGCTCACATCTGCAATTTGTCAACACGAAATTCAGGTGACCCACACTGCAGTAAGCAGCAGTGTTCTCGTGAGTTGCCACCAAAATCCGGGGTTATTTTATTTTTTTTTTTCACCATTCTTTCTAAACATTTCCGCTTAACGCCCATTAGCAGCAAAATGTCCAAAAAACCTTTCTTTGCCGGTCAATAACACCAACACTCGCGGGTAATTTGCAATAGGTAAAAATTGACATGAGTTAGTCACCTCAGTCGTCAAACTGCTCGCGAGGTCATTCCCTCCCCGCGTGCACAATGTACAAACCGTACATAAAAACGCACAAGCGCGAAAGAGGGCCAAAGCTGAGTGTGATAACGAAGATTTATTTGCTCTCTGATTAACGTGATAAAATCAAGATATACACAAAAATAAAGGCAGCCAACACTGAACGAGCTATAAAACTCTCCAAAAAAAAAAAGCTCGGGATTCCAGCAAAAATAATTATTCACAGTAAAACGTGAGGATTAATCATTCACAATTTATTTCCGGTGTCTCCTCTATCGTGGGTCCGAAAAGCCAAGAGCTAAAAGCCGCAAAACTCCCATTCATCCGAGATTTTTTTTGGAGGATTCTGTTTTTACCTTTAGTAAAAAATAAAAAAATCCTCCTCTCATTGTATGGCTGAAGCACTGGCTCGTTTTTGGCGGGTTTTTTTTATTTTTATTTTTTTGTAATGTTTCGAAAAGTTCTTGGAAATTATTAAGTTCTGGTGAAACGAGCACAATAGAAGGAACCATCTTTTAATTGTGCCGATTGCCCGGAGAGTCCATTTACCGCGAACTTCGGCGAGGTAATTGGAGTTAATCCAGAAATCATAGATCTCACACTCACTGTAGGCCCTGTTGTCATGGCTTGGTTCGTTCGCAACAAGAAGAAGAACGATGGCAATGACATGGTTCAGAAAGCCCGTGGCTAACGTGGGGAATAGTGCGCGCCGCCTGGCCTGTTGTTACTTTCTGGGTTCAGTGAGCCGAAAAGTCGAGAAAAAAAGGTCAGGCGTTGGGAGGCCACAAAGCTCAAGTTATGTTCAAAAACAAAAGATTGCTTTTTTTTGTTTATTTCTTTTTCTTCTCACAATTTCGGGTGTTTCCAAGTATTAAAACCTTCCAAGTTTCTAGCATTATAGTTGCCGGTCATGCCCCCATGGGGGAAAATGTGATTTTAATGAAAATAAATAGAAAAGTTAGCCACCGACCCGAAAAGCTTTTCTGTTCTTTTTCGAAAAACAACAAAAAGTTGTTTTGCAACTGAGAGTACGTCGCTCTTCTTCGTTTCAAGGGTTATTATCCGGCTTCGCAGACGTAAAAATTTATTTTGTTTAATACTTATACTACACAGCGACATAGGTCACACAGGCAATATACAATACTGAAATACAATATACCGCATAGTATTTCTATAATATATGCAATATACAAAAGTAGACAGAGCATTAAAATAAGTTAACGACTCATTTCCAACCACCAGATGTAAACAGTTTTAAACATAAAAATAGATCTGATAAACTAAAATCTGGTATAACTAATTAATTTTTGCGATTATAACAACAAATCTGTGTTAATTTTTAATAATACTAAGTTTAATTAAAGATTATTATATTAATTATGCATTCATTACTAAAATAGTGGCTACTATGTTTGAATTTTTAAATCTTGAAATATAAATATCGAACCCTAAATGGGAAAAAGATTATTACCACAAATACCAAATTAAATTATATTAAATAAGAACCTCCATAATTCACGCTCCTGCAAAATTTTATAATTGTAGCTTACGATTCCCTCCTAAGGATCTAAATCTCTACTCCTATAAAATACAATTTCTGACAGACTTCGGAACCCGTCAACAGATTTCTATGTGCTTTTCACAAAAGGCTTTAGACATCATCACGCTTCGTAAATCCAAGATGGCGTATCCAATATGGTGACCAAAATTTTTAAAATTCAACTGATTCTTATGAAAATTAGAACAAAAGGGATTTTGGAATCACTAATTTGAATCTATTATAAAAATTTGTAAATTCAAGATGGCATTCCATAAAGTCTGTTTGTTTGTTTGTTTGTTGCTCAATTACGCTTAAACGCTTGCATCGATATATTTTAGTTTTTGTCCGAAGGTAGTGCATATTCCAACTTAACATATAGACTACTTTTTATTCGGATAAATTGATTTCGAATACAAGTTGAAGACTATTTTCTATCTATTCAAAGGATTTCATGAAAATTAGCACATAGGGGTTTTTTTCCCAATCAAACTTTACATGTCTGGGAAATTATTTGAGATTTTTTCAATTTTCTGACGCAGAATGATGTAGCTTCATTCAAGCTTTCACTGGGAAAAAAACTAATCAAACAATATTTATCCCAACTGAAATATTGTAGTTTAATGTCATTGGATCTGACAGACCCAAGTCTGTATAAGTATAGAGTGCTTACTTTTAGGCCCTGTATAGGAAGTGTTAAGACCCCAGGTGAAGTCATCATCGACTTATAGCATGTAACAGATTTTTTTTAAGTGTAATCCCACGCATCTGAGCCTCAGGTCTCATTTATATAGAGCACACAGGTCGCCTCGGAAAGGTAACAAAGACGACCATGAACTTTTTGTAGGAACAAAAAACTATGTTTTTTTTTTTTTTAACTTATAGACATAAATCGCCTAGCTTGTTGGGGGAAAAAAAGTGGCATTTACTGGAATTCCGTGTCGGATAATTGTAAGATTAGAAGCATAACGACACGCCGACCACAGGCCAAGTTGAATTGACACAAACAGCCCGCGACAGAGGCGCGGAGGTAGAAGGCGATAAAGACCGCCGCTTCGTGCCGCCAGCCCAACAGAGTCGTCATCGCTTGTTGAGCTTTCTTAGAAAAAGGGAATATAAACGTTAAACCGCCGCCACCGTCGAGCATAGGAGAAATATGATTCGGGTCAATGTTCTGATGAGTGAGCGCCCCACACTTAATAAAAAAAAAAGCTGTCATTTCTTCCCGGGGCCACACAAAAAGCTCCTCGATGGGGCACGACGTTAACTAGCGCTGTTATTCCCAACAACGCGCAACCCAAGTAGTCAAAATGATAGAGTTGGTTACTCGCTCCAATATAAAGGTCAATACCATGTTGTGGGGAAAAGGTGTTAAGCGTGAAACGAGGTAAAGGTCGGTGCCCCAAAGAAGGTCAATTGACCCTGAATGTGTCGTAATTATTATTCAGAGAAAAAAAAGCATTTTAATTCGTCCAACGAAAAAATATAACAAACAAAAAACAAAAACAAATGTGTAACACACTCGTCATCATCGACACAACAAACACAGACGATGATATCAATGGCAATGATAAAAAATTTGTATACACCCGCATTGTAGTATTGTAGCATTACAGCATAACGTGACTGCACTACCGCAGACCGTGAGGGTGTTCATATCACAAAACGTGCGCGATTGCGCATACAATGCACACGATATGGCAGTGCGTGCAAGGGCGATTCAAAATTTTTATGGCGGGAATTTATAGTGTCCGAAGACGACATAATTGATAATTTATTTTGACAATTTGTGACTCTACACACTCACGCAGTGCGCTGTTCCTCTCCGAAACCCCCCTTCTGACCGTCCAACTATCATGCCACACAGCAGGTGAGGTGTCTTTTGATGTTTTCTTGTTTTTTAAAGGCGCGACTAAAAATCACCTGGTCATGTTAATTTCGCTTGGCGGTATCAAGGCTTGTGCAACCTTTTCAGACGATGGTGAGCGGACGGAAAAAATGAGCTAAGAGGTGTGAGCGCAGATGATATTTTTTGAAATTTTAGTACTATTTTTTCTTCTTTATTTTTGCTATTTTGTAATGAATTTTTTCTTCTCAAACAAGCAGCGAAATATTTTTACGCTGACTGGAGAGGATCGTGTAAATTCCTATCACTGGTCGTTGCATAAAAAAATGTTGCTTTAATTTTTAAAATTGAACAAATAGTTTGAAAATGAAACTGTATTACCGACTGGAAATTCCACAAATTAGGCAAGAGGTAACATTCAGCACTCTTTACCGGCGTAAACATTGACTTTACAGTATGAAAATTAAATGTCATTATCTATACTAATGTCATAAAGAGGTAAAGTTAACTTCGGGAATTCTTGCTTCGGTGGGTTTACTTTGAAAACCTATACGATAATATGACATATGACAGACATGACATTACATTACACAATGCATAACATGACATATGACACGACATGATACAAAACATGACACATGATACATGACATGCCATAGGACATTACATAAGACTTGGAAAATGAAATTTGTTACACATGACCAGTAATATTAAATTGGACTCGAATTTTGGGCTTTGATTTGTAACTCAGCTAGTTTACGCATTGTAGACATAAAACATTTGTTTTTTTTAACGCTGATGAACACAGAAATTCATTTAAAAGGTTATATTATCGATCTTAAATATTAAAATGATTCTTGTAGGGCTCGACACTGCCCCAGAGCTATTCTGTCAACAAGTTTCATTTAACCTTATCCTCTACAATCAGTGATCTAAAAGAGATGAAAGTCTTACGATAAACGTACCACCACCCATAATAAAAGGAAGCTACATAACTGCCAACTTTATATCTAAGAAAATCATGTTTATACCGTCGAATCTCCGAAAACTCATTTGGATCCAATCTCAGAGGATTTCCGTATATGTTAACACGTATTACTCTCAACCTTGAACTTGTTTTTTTAAAAATGCAAAAGGCTATTTACATTCACCGCAAAATAGAAAATCTGAAAGAGCTTCTTATTTTCCTTTCATCAAAATCAGTTGGGGATCACATTTTTCGAGGCGAAATGAGATAAAATTCAAAGAAAAATGCTTCCTTCCGTGCAATAGACAAAAAATGAAATAGAGGCGGGGAGAAGACAGGATATATCGTTTTGGGATAAAGGGAGGTAATCTCATCTGTGCGCGCCACCACACCGTACCGCACTGCATCTCACAGGTAGAGAGAACAGAACCCAAATCACATGTGTATACCTTTGCCAGGGTAACAGTTTATCTTAATGTGAAGGAAATACCTTTGGAACGCAAAAACCTAATAACAAGAAGAATTTATCCTGAATGCGAAAATACACAGTGCTGGGATTATTTATTCGTGAGCACAATTTTCCAGGGAATATACCAATGGTATTTGACCACAAGCGGAAGTAATATAAGGAGAAAAGTTTTGCACTTTCCCCCGTGTGTTATATAGCAGCACAAGCGGGTCGGGTAGTAGAGTAAGGCAGTTTTCTTGTTTCCTACGTTTGATCCTCTTTTGTTTAAGGTGTATAGATAGGGTCTATAGGGGTTTAAAACCCTTCCTATGTAGGGGGAGGAAACAAACCGAAATCCTTGTTCAACTAAGAGGTGAATTATCCAAATGGTTTTACTGGAAATGAGCGCGGGTTTTCCGCATCGTGATAAAACAAATAAAATCAGCGTAATTTATCCGCTTATAGAGGTGGCGGACAAACACATGTGGCTTTTGCGCCGTTGATTTGCGCCTCCAACCGGGCTGACATATAATTGACATTTAATTTAATGACAATGAGAGAATTCATTTGGCGGAAGTAATGAAAAATTAATAATTGGGAAAAACCCACAAAGGTGAAAGGTGCAGCCCAGCTGTTCAGTTCTCTGGGGGTAAAATGGCAAAAAAAAACCTGACACCCGTTTGTGAAATTGAAAATCGATTTTGGTTCGTAAGCACCATTTCCATGGTAGTTTCGCTTGTTGTAGGTAAACTTTCAATAGAATCAAATGAACCACTTTATTTAAAGGCAAAGGATTTCCGCATATTCAAAACTTTAGCTGTGTTATCTACGATTTAGAGCTATTAAACCATTTGACACAAATCGTTGTAAGATAAATAAACAACTTAAAAGCAAATTGTGGTTGACAATGCGTCAGTTCAAGCTCTAAACAAATAGTTTACGATAACGATAATGCAGTATATACCCTTGAGATATAATTAACAACAAAACAATGAAATTCAGTGCGCAAATGCTATTATATCCCAAAGGCATAGTTTAGAACTGGATAATGCATTTAAAGGTGCAGAATTATTGTGCAGTTTTGGGATTTAAGGAATGAATTTACAAAAAACTGCATTATTTTCTAAATAGGAAAAAAAAAACTTCAATATCCTTTCCCTCAGCGTAGAGAAAACTGCAAATCTAAGAAACGCTAAATTTACATACGGAAATCACTTCAACAGGCAGCAAAAAGTTCCTTAAGCAGGAAAGAAGAGGAAAAAAAAAATAAATAGTAAAGAAACAAGGCACAGGAAGAAAAAAAAAAAAAAAGGTGAACTTGCAAACCATGCAAAAGTGACAAGAGCTGTCGGGACTGAATGAACGAACCGAACCACTACGGTGGTATGACAGCGGTGGCTCAGAGGTGGTTGGTTGGTCGCCTGATTGCACCACTGGGAACTGCCAACATCCGCAAAAAAAAAAAAAAAAGGTGAACAGCGGCGGTGGCGGCGGCGAATACTTTTAATTCCGAAAATATGCAAATTCTCAAGAAATTGTAGAGGAAGAAGCTCATTTCATTGCTACGTCCTTCTTCTCCTCTCTAGAATAAAATAAAAAAAAAAAACAGGGGAGAAAAGCAGAATAATGAGGCCCCTTTGTACCCACCAGAGGGACAGAAAAAAAAAAAAAAAAGGGGGAACCCAGCAAGGAAAATGAGGAAGGCCCGGGCATAGGCAAAGCAGGAGGCATTCACCACGGCACATAAGAAACAACAAAAGAGATACTTTGGCGAGAGCATGCGAAGGCAACGACTTCTAGATATCGAACCAACAACCTGAAGAGGCAATCGAAAGAATGGAGCACTACAAGCGCAAAACTTTGCCCCATGGGGACGACTGGGGAGGCGTTTTCTCTGTATAGTATATATAGTATAGTGGCCTTTTCCGACTTATAAGGACAGCTACGGCCGCTGCTGGTGGTGCTGGATGGATGGATGGTCGCTTTTCTGCTTCTTTTCTTTTTAGATACATCTAGATATATATATATAAAAAATTTCACTCAAACACAAGAAGGCTCAGAAGAGCCCAGGCCAGGCACATGCGGACGCCTGCCTCTTTCGAAGTACATGGGAACCTGTTCTGGGTTTCTATAAATAGTTCAGCTGTTGCGCTCTTTGTGAAAGATGTGTCTGCAGTGGGAAACGATCAGGATGAATCTTCACGTTTAAATCGGGTTTGCCTCTGCCTCTGTGACTTTGCTACTATATTCTACTAAAGCTAGATATCTTTTACCCAACACTGGATATGTTACTTGGTGTTGCTTTATTGACCTTGGAGCGATTGATGGAAAATTCTCTCTTTCGAAATTGCTGTTTTGCTTTTTCCCTCCTGGTTCTTGTTGGTCAGAATTACAAGAACAAAACTACCAACAAGAGGGAATTTCTTCTCTACCACACCATGGGAACGGAAGCAAGAAAAATTCTTAAATTCTCCGGAATTTTCTAGATCCACAGAGCTTATGTTCCGAGGAGGAGCAAGTCCATTTTTCTTTCCTTAACTGATGATAAATTAATGCAGCACTGCACTTCGTTTAGTCCACCAACTACACCTTCCCCCCCCTTGGTTGCTTTGGGGCTTAAAGGGAGTGGGATATTAACTGCCATCTAATGTAATTCAAGATCATGCTGGCGGGGCGGCGTGGGTGCTGGAGTCGACTGACGTCATTAAAGTTCACAACTCTTGCTAGGGACTTGTAATGGAATGAGAATTTCTGGGAGGAAATTGTAACGCCTCCTAAGGACTTTTCTAAAGTTAACTCTTGCCACCCTCTCTCTAAGTAGCAGCAGGAGTAGCAGCAAACCTTATAAACTTCCCCCGAAAGTGCTTCTTCTACTGTGTCTCTAACTTTTTAACAAATTTGAGTAAGGACGAACAAGTTTCTGGGCATGATGTTGCGCATTTACATTTTCTGCAACCTCTGTGCATTTAGGTAATTGAGGCAGTTGGTTGCATAGAAAAAGGCATTACATGAATTTTAGAATTTTTTGGAAGATTGACTGACTTCTTCGTTTCCCAAAAGTTAAATAAAATATTATTCCCATCAGCAAACTAAAATTCGTTTCAATTCGTTATTTTAAGTTGTTTTAACCCTCTCCGTGTAACAAATATTTTATGTCGAACTAAAAATCTGAATTTTACTTTTAAAGCTAATATGATAATATCGCTGAAGTCGGGAAAAATAATATTTTTCATTTGCAATGCCCCACCTGGCTCGTGTTTTTCATAAAAAGTTTATTTAGATGTGAATAAATCCAGAGAATAACCAAGTATCTCGACAGTTAGTTCAACCATTTCGGTTCTCACTTTCCATTACATTTACTACTGTGATCAAAAAGTAAAGCCAATTTGGATTTTAAATTGCGCGGCTACATCGATTGTAGCAAATCTCCTTGTTTTTAGGTTGGTAGCACTGTCACTCATATCTGTGTAAAATTTCACGCCAGTACATCATTTGTTTGTTTAGTTTCATTGTGGTTTCTGAGCAACTAAAAATGAATTTTTCGATTTTTTCGATGTGTGATTTCATTGAGCAAAGAAGTTGCATTAAATTTTGTTTGCGGAATGAAATTTCTGTTGCAGAAACGTTTAAAATGTTGCAGAAGGGCTTCGGCGATCGGGTTTTGTCTGAAAGAAATGTTTACAAGTGGTATAAACAATTCAAAGAAGGTAGAAAAAGTGTTGAAGACAAAGAGCATTTAAAATATAAATCGGATATGACAGAGCTAAAATGGTAATAAAGTATTTCAAATATAAAAATGATTTGCTGAATTACATTTAGGATAAAAATTGGGTTTCTCGTTTTACGCTTATAATGCCAAATCGCACACGAGATCAAGCATCTGTCAGGCTGATAAATTCAATTTTCAGCTTAACTTCCTGCCAAAAAAAAAAAAAAAGTCCCACTGTATTGGGGCAAGAAGTGAAATAAAAGAGCTTCAACTTCGTGGCCACGTTTATGCGATTCAAAATTCTTCGACTTATCCATCCTATTGTCTACGGATGATTTCCAAACCCTAAGCATCAATCCAATTGAGAGATTTTGCCCATCTTCCTCAGCCGTCAATTTCCTTAATCCATCGAAATATTCCGAGAAGGAAAAATCCACAAAAAAAAAAGAGGAGAGACGGAGAGCAAACTGTCGGGAAAATTTCAAAAACTTCCTATCCTATTAAAACTTTCTAAAAAGCCGCCCTTCAACCTTAAAAACACATTTCTCCCCGAATACACATGATGTGGTGGTAACCCGACGGGCACAAAGTCTAACCAGCCAAATATTTTTGAAACATCCTGTTTCCACCACACCGTAATGCTGCCAGCCTGACTTACCGCCACTGCTACTGCTGCTGCTGTTGGCGGTGCTGCCACTTTGCTTTGCCCGCCCATGATGCTGTTGCTTTTGCCTCCTCTGCTGTTACCCGCTGTTAATATCACAGAGAGGACGATGAGCAGGATGTCGGTTTTATTAACTTTGTTTTAGGAGCATGAAAATGTACAGTGAAAATTTGGTGTGATTTGAATGTCAGAGACAAATGTGGACATATGTGCGGGTTCTGCGAGCTACATAACAGCAGCAACAGCAGCACCAGCTCACGATAAGCCCTCACACAAAAAGGAAGCTATCGTCATGATTTTGTACAAAATGTTATACGCCTGGCTTCGAGAGGAAATGTGAAGTGAATTAGTGATTTTGTGACTTTCAATTTTTTCAAGTATTTCACGGCATTCTTGCCACAAATTCTTTTAACATTTTATATATTTTTTTCTGCTCGTACAACCGCCATTTTGAGAAATTCCAATGTGAAATGTCTTGAGCAGGTACGTTACATTTAATTTGATATATAGGGACCTGTTCCGAATTTCGGATTCCATCCAAATTGCATTTTTCCATGAAAATGAAGTATTTTAACATTTTTTCCAGAGAGCAGGGCTCTTAATTTGCAAATTTAGCGATTCAGGGCATATGCGAATTGTAACTTGAATTTAGTATTTGACAGATTCTGATTAGATTACCGGAAAATGTCAGCAATGCAATTAGTCAAACTCATTCAAATTGATAATGCAATTGGCTAAATTTTAGTCTTTTTCGGGCCACACTAAATTTTAGTCATTTGACTTTACGGCAATTAATTCTCAATTTTAGTCACAATTCGCACAGTATGACAGTAAGAATACATAAAGATAAATTTATAATATTGGGTGTGTGAATATGACTCCGCCTGTTCCCAAAAGATGTCGCTTTTAGTATAGCTTACGTGTACTAATAAATGGAAACACTTGTGTTCGATAGTATTTTATGTCAGCTGTCAAAAGCACTACGTGACATTTGGTTGAAATATTAGCAACAAGTGCTTTTACCTCCTTGAAAATGTTGGTTTTCGTTCCAAGTAAACATCATTTGCGGGAAGTGCTATTACACTATTTTATTGCAAAGAAAAGTACAGCGGAAACTCATCGTTTGCTTGTGGAGATTTACGGTGAGCATGCTCCACCTAATACAACTTGTAAGGAATGATTTCGACGATTTCAAAATAATGATTTTCGCACTCAGAACAAAGAACATGGAAAACTACAAAAAAAAATTTGAAGATGCTGAATTGGAAGGATTGATTGGCAGAGGATTCTTGCCAAGTTCAATCAGAATTGGCTGCAATGTTGAACGATCAACTGTTGCAAAGCGTTTAAAAGCAATGGGAATGGTTCAAAAAGTTGGTAACTGGGTTCCATATGTATTGAAAGAAAGAGACATCGAATGTCGAAAAACAATTTGTGAAATGCTATTTGAAAGGCAGCAAAGAAAAGGATTTTTGCATCGAATAATCACAGGAGGTGAAAAATGGGTATATTATGAGTAAAAAAGCTTGGGTGAAGCCATCTAAATGAATCCAGCCAGTGAATCTGGCCCATCACAGCCAAAGAGAAATATTCACTGTGACAAGTTATACTCTGCTTTTGGTGGGATCAGAAAGGTGTTGTTTATTATGAGTTGCTCAAACGCTCTCAAATTATTAATGGAGAAGTTTACCGACAACAACTAATGCATTTGAAGGGAGCCATAAAAGAAAAACAACCAGAATGGGTGAATAGGCACAGTAAATTAATTCTTCAACAGGATAATGCCAAACCGCATACCGCAGAAGTCGTGAAAAGATATTTAGATGGACAGAACTGGAAAGTGCTACTCCACCCGCCATATTCGCCAGACATAGCTCCTTCGGATTATCACTTATTCTGAACAATGCAGCCAGATCTTACGGGAGAATGGTTCACTTCATACGAAAGTATCAAAATTTAGATTGATAAGATGGGCGAAGGTTGTAGCTGCCGATGGAGCACACTTTGAATAAATTTTTCTTTAATTTTCTAAAAAAGCAAATGTGTTTTATTTTAACAAAAAAGGGCGGAATCATATTCACACACACAATAAATAAATTTTATAGTCGGTTAGTTCTTCAATTATAGACTTAAACATTTTTACTTTCGTACAAATTAAGTTTATATAAGTGAAACTGACAGATATCCCATGAACAAAAGATTCCAAAATTATGAAAATAAAGATAACGAGTATCTTCAATCACACATCCCCTAAGTAGTAAAATTTCAAATTTGTTTATCTCAAATCTACCGGGTGGGTTTTCATTGACATGGAAGGAAGGAAAATTCCCTTGAAAAGTATCACGTACCAAAGGGTATCCCGTTGCTTATTTTGTCCATCATCAATTTTCAAGGGAAGCATTTTCATCCTAAAAAAGACTGTTGCCATGGGACCAGACAACGACCCTTTATCTTACAATTTTCTCCATCATAATGCAAATTCAATAAATATAAAAAAGAAGAGAAGAAAAATGTGAGTAAACAACTGAAGCGCGTCTCCTTCAGTTCTCGTCAATATATATACTCAGGTCCTCGGACTGATAAGTATCTTAAAATTTATAAATCAAGGAAGCAATTTCCAACGACCATCCTTCGTGATCTCCATCTATCGTAAACGACTTGTGGTCCAAAAACACACAAAATATTCTTTCTCTCTCTCTCTCTCTATCTCTCGACAACCCCTTGAAAACTAACTATAAAGGGGCAGCATCCAGCAAGAAAGGAAACCTTACCGGGTAAGAAGAATTTATTCCCTTTAGAGTCTTACTGCCTGATAACCCACCAAGCCAATGGGGGAGTTATAAAAAATTGAAAATGCGAAAGGGATCAATACCATATTCTGCTCCTGTTTCTACAGCTTTCTATGCGAGAGGGTTGATTTCTGCTACTGGGTTTCTGCGTTTAGCTCACACATATGCATATAATAACATTTCCCGGAAAGACAAAAAAAAGAAAACATATTCGAAAATCTACCCACGTCCCATAGTGTGTGATTACCATCAGAACCATGAGCAGCAGTCTGCCGCGTTATTTGTTTTCTACAGTCTTATAAAAGGTACGTTGCCCGCATCTCCTTGGCAGACTGCCATGCCAGTCAAAAGCTGTATTACCCTCTCTCGTAACTTCATCGTCGTCGTATTCCTCTTCTGGGCCTTAAACCACCACAATAACCCCCCTTTCTCCCGCATCGACCTCGCTTGGAGTTGTTCACTGATTCAGTTCAAGTACATAGTTCACTGCCAAGGGTTGAAAAGAAATTGAAGGAAACGATAGGAAACCCTCAGGAACTGCGGTCCTTTTATATGTATATATACCATATATATTGCAACAATAGAGGTATAAGAGTAAAGTGCTCCTCTTTACTTTCGATGATAATGGTTGCCTCCTTCAAGAAACCGTGTAACTACCTTTAATACCCTCTGCACTACCCCGGATCAACTACTGTACCGTCGTCGTCGTCATCAACATCGTCATAGTCTTCTCTGAGTTTAAAGAAGTGCGGGCAAGTGACTAGTTGGGAAAGGAATTAATTTCATTAGCATTTGCGGATCGAATCCCCTTTTTCCTGCCGTCTAAAATGTCGTTTGGTTGGCTGGCTACCGGGGCCTGAGTGGTAGATGGGCACAGGCATTTTTCCACTCATCGACCGTAACCGATTCATTGAACCCGGGCTAAAAGCTGATCTTTGATATTTTTCCCCCCCAGTTCTTTTATACTTTTGTTAGTAGTTCAGCTTGTTTTCTGTTCTCGCACCCATCTACCCTGCCAGGCTAACAAGAAAACATATATAACAAAAAAAAGAAGAAAATTTTGCGACTTCATCGAATTTCCGCCGTAACTGAGGTGTACAGCGCGCGACTTTGATCTGAAAAAGAAATAAAAAAAAAAAGTCGTTTGTGTCGGTGGTCAAGCAATATATAAAGTGGAAGGTAGGTAATGCAGTACTTCCAGCTTGGAATCGAATTACCGACACATCTCTCCTCATTTGCAAAGAACAACGGTTGGTGGCAGCACCATCAATAAACGACTACTACTGACCAAAGCCAATGTGAGGTACATTAACTAATGGTGTGCTACCAATTCCAATCGAAAACTCTGAAGGATATTGTACAACAGAAACTACAGACAGCCGCAGGAGGGAGGAGGAACTAAATTTTCGGAAAGCAATTTGCATGCAACGTCCAATCTCCGCTTGAGTACTTTATGGTAATTCTTCGGTTTTGTCTGAATGCTACGGCGGTTCGTTAATTGGCCCTCATTATAACGCCTCATTTACGTGTGAGACTCCACATTCACATTCACTCTGCCGTGATTCGACCTGGGCCCCCAAAAAGATGTGTATAAATTTTCATTCGGGGCTTGTGCAGCTGCTGCAACGCAGCAGCGCACAACCTTCGGCACCAAGAGACTACGTGCAGAATGAATGAAAATACGAAAATAATACAAGAAAAAAACAAAAAAATACGTAAATTTCGCCTCTAAATAGAGTTTTTGATTCTTCGCGACTTCGCGCTCGTCGCCTTTTGCAAACATAAGCTCTAAAGAGCCGAGGTGAACCAACTAACCTGCTCCGGTTCAATGGTTACACGCTCTGGCGGCGACGACGTGCAATAATCGCAGCAATCGTCTTTTCATTACTTTGCAGGGTATATATATATATATATTTTCGGTTTCGTCTTGAAATCATTATGAAACAGCAAAACAGCCACCCGTGAACGACGCTTTGTTGGCCTCCTTCTTCCATCCCCAACTCTTCTTAGTTCCAACGAATACACACAATTCAACACCGTCGTCGTCTTCGGTTGATGCCTCTCTTTCCGGCCACTCGATGAGGTGTTACCGTCAAAAAGGTAAAAGTATTTTTTGCGCGGGTAAAATTGCGTCACATCGACACCAACAACCACGTCAAGCTAACTATTTAGATAATCCCATAAATTGCAACTTTACGAGAAAAACCTCGGAGTTTTTGGGTAGCTAATGCCCGCCCCAACTTTTTGGCAGCTTAATAATGCGCTTCCTCAATGCCCGAAGATAGCTATAAGCTTGGCTGGCTATGCAAATTTCAATCACCTAAAATTGTCAGGCCCTCCACAGGCTGACAACATTTTAATTGGCTTATTCATAATAGAGTGCTGTTTTACAAAAAAAATATTTTGATGTATTTATATATTTCTGGAGAACCTTGCTGATGCGAATTTTTTTTTTCTCGATAACAAAAGCATCGAGCAGAGCTCAAGGGCAATCGACAAAAATTGGTGACGATGACGACAACTCTGCATTTTATACCTGTGCGACTGACTGCCGCGCAAATAAACAAATGTAGCCAGCCACCTTCGAAGAGATTTGCAATTAAAAACACTCAAAGGGAAGTAAAAACAACAAAATCGAAAATGTTTTGTGATTTTTTTTCTACTTTTGGTGTTTTGAGATCGATCGCATAGGCAACTGCTCTTCAAGATCAGCTTGGACTTGTGGGCCAAATTGTGTCCGCTCTTTTTTTTTTTTTTTTGTTCCCCGTGAAAATGCAGTCGAATCTGCCGAAGTTATGGCAATTTATGGTGACTTGAAAACACAAAAAAAAACACATAAATCACGACACCTCGAAAACTTTTCATCATAAAGGAAACCAGTTCGTTTTTGTTATAGAAAACGAAAGGTTTTCAAACATGAACGAAATATCAAGTTACAGAAATGGTTGTGCAGAGTAGGATTAAATACTGTAATTAAAAACAGAAAAAAAAAAATAGGAAGTGATGTAATCTTCTTCATAAGCAGGTGACAGCACAGCTCGGAGTTAACGAGAAGAAAAATTCTTTCAATCTAACATTTTTTTGCATTTCTTTTTTTTTAAAAACTCATAGTTTCAAAAACTAAAAACGCACTTTTATGAGTAGTGTACTAAAAAGTTAAAAAATGGTATCATATTATTGTATTGTCACCAGAATTGCAGAAATCTACAAGGTTTCAAATCGATACGACAATTAGAAGTGGGTGGAAAGTGAGTTGTAAGATTTGTTTACAATATTATGAAGTTACAAGATAAGCTAATAAAAGCATGTTGAAAGGAAAACAAACTTCTAGTGAATATATGAACTTTAATATTGAAAACCATTATATTCTAGGCTAACATCATTTTGAATACTTTATCCAAATTTCAAAGGGGGTAACAATCAATTTTTTGGGCCATGACTGGTTTTTTGCTGCTTGAACTGACATCACGTGAATCTCATGGACTTTGATGAAACTTTTTAGGAACATTCAGTTAAGCTCAGAAGTAATGAATATGTTACAAAAAAAAAACATTTTAGTCTCATCTACTTTCCAAGTTATTTAAAATGCGTTTTACTAACCATTTGGTATAAAATAATTCCGGAAGAAACCTTCAAATAAACAAATTTCAAGGAAATGTTTATTACTCTTCGATTTTAAAGGCTTAAAATTTGAGTACATCACGTTATTTATGTACGTCATTTTAAACCCACTTAAACGCTTCATTGGAAACGTTCAAATTCGTAGAAAACTCTAAACACATTTAGCATCCTAAAACTAAATATAACGTCTTCACAAAATATATAATTGCCCATAAAATAAAAACGTCTCCTCTTCAACAGAGAAGGAAACTAGCCTGAAGTTAAACAACCATAAACCCTCGCATACATTAACCCATTAACGGTTAAAAGAAGAACCTTTTCGTCTCAATTTGTATTTGAAACAAGTCCTAGGCATAAACAGGTAGAAAGGCTCACGAAAAGGATATCCCTTCCTTCAACGATAACATGTCAATCGTGCACCGCACCAAGAAACCTTCTTGATATGCGAACAAACGACCCTTTTTACCTTCTTGCACTTTATCTTTTTTTCTAATTTTTTTCCATTCAACGTTTTTTCAACTCTTAAGGTGTTTCAAAACCTGAAATTCTTTTACCCTAAATCCCTTCAAAAGCCGAAAAGAGAAAAAACCTATATCTATTGTTAGAACTATTTTTTTGCTGTTATACCCATCTCAAACGAAAATGTTCGTTACACGGAGAGAAAGGAACCTTGTTGATGCTATGAAAGTTTTTTTTTTTTTTTAGGTTTTCATGCATATTTTGTTTGGGATGAAGTTTTAATTGCTTTAAGTTTCTGCAAATTCAGCTCCCAGCACACATGTCACACAAGTGCACAATGTAGAATGGGATTTTCTGCTGAAACTTTGGAACAAGTGCATTATTTGTCACTTTAAGGGTAACTCTACAGAGTGACATTAATGCAGTCATTGCAGAAAGTTGACATATTGGTAATGTCATCATGGCAGACACTTGTAATTAATCAGAAATAAGTTTTTGCTGAGGTCAACCTCTTTTTATAGGATTTAATTAAATTAAATTGTTTGTTATTTGAATTTTAACTTTGATGGAAAATAAATTAGAATATAGTTATAGTAGGGGAGCCCGGGATGCTAAATTTGCAGTTACTAGAGCGTCATGGGGACCTATTGGATTGTGAAGATTAGGTTCTAAAACGAAAAAAAGTTTATGTTAAGTTTTCCATTTTAGTGGGGAAAAGAGCGGGTAAAAATGTTTAAAAATGTAAAAAAAAACAGTCACATGGAAATACTCGAGCGCGTCAGACATTCATAGTGTATACCTGCTTTGTCTTTCTGATAACCGATAGATATTAATCTGACGATTAGATAGTGGTGGGTGGCTGTAAAAAGGGGTAAAAAAACAAAAAACAAAAAAGTTATTCGAGCGCGTCAGATATTGAAAAGCAATGCTAATTGAACTCAAAAAAGTCCCCTATTTCAATGGCTGACGATTTGGACGGGACCAAAACTCATGACTGATTTTTGAAAATGTTAAAAAAAACAGTTACCTTGAAATACTCGAGCGCGTCAGATTTTTATACAGAGGGTTCAACTCGATGTCTTAGTCGCCCTAAATGATAATCTGACAATTATATAGAGGCGTATTGCTAATCTGACAATTTGAAAAATTGTTAATGTAACAGTTTTCAAATAAAAAATTTTTTTTTAGTTTCTTTTGTTTATTACTGGATGTAATAAAAAAAATATGTACACACATTTATATATAGAAAATTCAATCATTTATTTATTTAAAAGTTGATAATAAATATAATTAAAGAAAAATATTTCAGTCTTCATCCTCACTGGATTCATTTTTTTAGTGTTTCTGGTGTAAACTTTTTCAGATTTCCACAAGTTTCTTTTTCACAGAATACACATTTCACACTTACATCACTCATTGCAATGGATATGAAACTTATTGCATGAAATTCACAAAATTACTTGAAAACACAATAAACAAAACAAAACGTCGCACATAGGGCGATTACTAGTATTTAGGCCGTCAAAAATCCATTAGTCAGTAGGAACTGTGCGACAGAGTGAAAGATAGGGAAAGTGTGAGAAGGAACGTGAGGCGCGGAATGGGGAATACATAGTTCTCAGTACCGGTACGCTCAGCCTTTATCGATAGTTTTAGCTACATCGCCCCATGAAAACCGTCAGATTATATGTTTTTCATGATCCTGATAGAATTTCCTTCAGAATAAAAAAAAATTCAATCGCGCTCGAGTATTTCGAAATGACGTTTTTTTTTTACAACTTTGTGACTCGCCCATTTCCTTATGCCACGCTCAAATTGTCAGATTATTTAAATATAAACTTTTCTGGATGTACTTAACTTACCTGTTCTTAATCTGACGCGCTCGAGTATTTCTGAGGATCGATTTTTTTTTACTAATCTGACGGGCTGCCCTCACCGCACTCCCCTGTATTAAGGGTTCATATATGGTAGGGGTACATTACAGGGTGCAAGGTTTCTCCCCATATGATTTTCTGACGCGCTCGAGTAACAACCAAAATCCCCGCTTGGGCTCCCCTACTATTAGGGATACTTTATATGAAATATCGATTTCTATATCCTACTTTACTACCAACTTTGTGAAACTAAAATTAAAATGTAATTAGGTTGCATTTCCTGTTTAAAATGTCCAATTACAGCAAATTAGAGGAGTTTTAAGTGATATTATGGCGCACACCATAAGTTTCTTTTGTTTTACAAGAAAAACACTATTCAGGTGCTGCCCCGACTGGCATAAAGTGCAGAAACATTTATCAATGTTGCACCACCAAAAGGAGGAGAAACGACCCAACGAAGCAAACGAAACCAAACCAATCGAATTCATACCTCGGCTTGGCTTGGCTCGGCAGGCGGCATGGCAGAAAGCTGCACATTCACCCAATATATAAAATCTCATAGTCCTTTTTACCTTTTTTCCTTTTTTTGCTGCTTCCTTTTTTCCTTTTAAAAAGTAGAGAAAAAAAAAAACTACTAAAAAAATCTCAGTCTCCTGAAAATAGTAGCTCTTGAGAGCGCGAGGAGATCGGGTATAAGCAGAAAAAGACTGCAGCATCATCGTCGTCGTCGTGGTCGTAATTCTCGTTGTCGGCACAGCAGAACACCACCAGCAAAAGGAGGAAGTGCAGACAAAAATAAATGAAAACGAAACGAAAAACGTTTTCATGGAAAAGTTTTACACGACAACAGCGACTAGGAGGACGGCACCGACCGATGGAGGGTACAATGATGATGATGATGCCGATGGACGGAAAACATGGAATACAGTTCGGCTTCGGGTCTTGGTAGTCTTACTTTTTTTGTTTTCTCCATCATATATTTTATTCCATCCCTTCAGAAGATAAGGAATAAAGTCACGAGAGATATGCGCTGCTTTGCTCCAATGAAGAAAAGAATTGGAAATAAAAGAAAATTTCTACAGTGAAGCTTGTTGCAATTTATGTATTTTTCTTTTCATGTTGGAAAGTCCACCACTAACTATGACGATACCGGCGACAGACTTAGAAGGAGCGATGATTTTCCCACCTTTATGAATTTGTCCACAATATCTCTACAAAGTTATCCATATTATATTGTGGAAAATATCTTTCAAATGAAAATTGGACAGATGTTCAACATCCCATCGATGGATAAGAACGATGTTTTTGTGAGTTATTGTTTACTCACGTTACAGCAGTAGTGCCTCATTTATATGGAAAAATTTTGTTTATTTTCATTAGAATGTTCTCCAATAAATCCAGCTGGTTTGTCTCTTTGTTTTAGAATTTATTTTTGTATGTAATACTGCTAGTAACTAAACATGTATTCATATATTTACAAGTATAAACTGTTTGTCGTTTATTATGAACCCAAGTATAAATGTATGTAAATTAATGAAATATCGACTAATCTTTTTAATGAAATCAATAATTTTGACATAATTTTTCACCAGAACGGCAGAACATGTCACACAAGACATGAAAAACTTGCTCTTTTTCTTTCTAAATTTTCTGGTAGTATTATCTCTCAGAATGATGACATCAATTAGCCATTTAGGTATCTTATTTATTTATAGCTTATATTTCTGATTAACTCTATTATTTATCTGTTAGAACGTATCATGAAAAAACTGTCTGGAAGTTGATTTATTACACACATCAATATCCCAGATATTCCATTATCGGCTGGGACGAAAGACAAAAGGAAAATAAAATGCGCTTGAAAATTCAAAATTGCACCTGCTGCTGAAGAACAGGCTCTGGGCGATGACTTAATTTTAAACAGAAAAGATTTATTCCTTTATACCTGAGTGTATAAATATGATCATAACTTTAGAAATATTGGGCTGACTTTAATAATATTCAAAATAAAATCTCTACAGATAATGTGGGTATACATGGTTATTTAAATATTTTATTGTTTATTGGAAAAACAATTCTAAAAGTTAAAATTGCTTCAATGTGGAATATTACTCTACGTTCTAAAGAATCTAAATATTAAAATTAAATGAAGCGTACGTGATTTGTTGTGTTTATACAAAGCGCGATAATATTTTTACTACCTTCCAACAAAAACGAACATTATAAAATAAAAAAGCACCCATTTTGTCGGAATCCAATTTCTGAAAATTAACCCAATCTGATTCCAAATTGCTTTAGTTGCGTTCTTTTCAACAATTACACAATATTCCTGTCCCAATTAGGTTAAAAAAAAAAGGAAAAAAAACAATTATTTCGACACATTGTCCCTACTGTCCCCTATAATCAAATCGTGCACCATTTTAAATTTTGTCGCCTTTCATTAATTTTCAAAAAACGACTCATGGAAACACACACACACAAAAAAAAAACCGTCCTTCATTAATTAAACCCTCGTCTTATACAGGGTGTGCCCAGCCCGCACACCACATTAAAGTTTCACCCTGTTTCGAAAGCTGTCTGTTTGAAAAATGAAACATAAAACGACAGATGTATCGACGGAGGTATCAGAGAACCATATCGTACCGAACCGAACCGAGGGCATAGCCAGGGGCAACGAGGGCCGCAAAACCCGAGGGCAATATTGTAGAGGGTTGAATAAGGGTATGGTTGGGGGATAGAATCGAGTAGTAGTAGTAGTTAATAGCATGGAATTAAAATCCCCGTACCAGGAAACAATAGCATGGATATCAGGATTGCTCAACCGTTTCACCCCTACTACTCTCCACTCTCTAATGCAGATTTTGTATACGTAATAATCGGTAGCTAGAACAGAAAAGGGCTGCCATGGGATGGGGGTTGAAAATTGTATAACGAAGTGGTTTTCATTGGATAGTTGTTTACGATGAGTTTCTACCCCTAGGACAAGTAACAAGGGATTTTGGAACATTGAATGTGCTGCTGCAGTAAAAGAGTGATTTATAGCACTACTGTTTTTTTTTTCCTTATTTTTCTTTTTTATGGTAATAGGAATTAATGGGATGTGAAAGTTGTCGCACTGCATTTTTGTCTATGGAATCAGCTGCAAGTTTTACGTTCAGTGCAATTTCTAGGAGTTTTTTAAGTTGCATAACAACTACAGAAAGAGATGGAGTAAAAAAAAAACCCTTCTCAAAGACAGCAGCTGTAAATTGATATGAAATATGATAACAGCTCTATCGTATATCCAGGATCGATATCTTGAATTCTATATTTATGTTTCAGAGATAAGTCCACCCATTAGTTTGGCGAACAGATTGTTCGATATTTATCTACATAGCAAGACATATAATAAAATAAGAATGCTCAGTTCGACTCGATTTAAGGCTTTGTCGTCGCTTTATTCGATGATATAAAATTATATTCAATCAAAGAGCTAATTGGAAGTCTTTTTAAAGATATCTTGAAAGAACTTTTGAATAAAGACATGAATCTTCAACGATATGCATTGTTACCTTGCCTACTAAACTTATTTATATTTGATCGATAAATCCAAGGTATGCATATTCGTTAAGTCTTAAGTTTATTATTACAAACTTAAATTAAGATAAGCTGAATGAGTTAAAATTAAAATATTAAACTAGAGCAGAAGACAAAATCTCAAAATTCCAAATTACTTGGCACACAGGAAGCAATTGAACTTCTTTCGCCGTAACAAAATCAATGCTAATTTGGCATTCATTGGCATCAGAAAGCAAAAATTGCGACTATATAATGCCATTCCAGTCAGCCTTTAACTATCATGATCGGTGTCATCATTGAATTGTAACGATGACCGCAGTCGTTTGAATTCCCTTTACATTTTTCTGCAATTTTGTATTCAACGTTGCTGCTTGCTACAGAGTTTCGACTTTTATAAAAATGTTTCGTTTATTTTCAAGGCCTAGAGTTTGCTTAGAAATGTGGAGGTTTTTTTTCGTCTCAAGGATGTGGCAAAAAAAATGCAAACCAACAAAAGAAAAAAAAAAAATCAAACCACAAAATAAAAGTATCAAATATCATACCCTAATAACTATTTTATTAGATTCAAAGAATTATGTTACAACCTATCAAAATTCATTCTACTCTCGAAATTATCCAGCAATATTTTCATCTATTCAACCAGCAAAAAGAATTTTAATTTTGGTATTAAATGGATAAAACGTTTAACTGAAAGATCTTGAAAATCTCATGAAGATTACGCAAATAAAAGAAGGCCGATTTATATTGTACTTGTATTCCCAGTTGTGCAATTAATTACGTGTATTATCTGGCAATAACAAATGTTGTTGTTTTTTTTTTTTTTTTTTTCGTGCTAAAGGTGTCAATGATATAATTTGGCAATTTCAATTACGCTTTTTATTCATCTGTTCATGAAAAACGCAACAGATTTTTTAAATTCGATTGTTGAAGGGTTGCCGTTTTATTTATCTTTTATTTAGCTAGTTAATTTTATATAAAGGATAACACGATCATGCTCCTGAAATTAATGTTTTTAAATTGGATGTCAATTGGTTTATCCGGTCATTAAAATGTGAATTATATAACAAGTTAAAAGGGAAAATACATTAAAAAAATCAAAGAAAATCAAAGCAAAAAGGCAAAGCAAGAAAGCGTGTATAATTAAACTCTCAACAAACAGCCAAGTACAAAGATGCAATACAACAATTAATAAAAATCGTAGAAATTAGATACTCGTTAAACAGCCGTTTCAAAGAGGTTGCCGACTTTTTTCTATTGATTTCCTTTGTCAAGTCTTCCGTCTTTAACTAAGCCGTAACTTTTATTTCTTAGTTAATATCTCTCTCTCTTTAGCAGTAATTAAAAATTAATATCTTGAAAAACGTCGGTAATATATAAGTAAAAATATGGAAATTTTGAAGTTGTATCGGATAGACGGGATAAATAAAAAGGGAATTAATAACAGCCTGAATGTACTGCTGTGATCAAAAAGTAAAGCCAATTTGTTTACAACTTGGAAAAGTTTTATTTATTCTTCCAAATCTATATCATCCCCTTGAAAGTAATTCCCGCCCAATACAATACACCTATGCCAGTGAATTTTCCAATCCTCGAAACACTTCTGAAACTCGATTATTGGAATGGCCTTCAGTTCCTTCTTCGATTTTTCTTTTACCTCATCAATTGATTCAAAACGTTGTCCCCGAAGCAGCCTTTTGAGCTTAGAGAATAGCCAGAAGTCACATGGAGTTAAATCGGGCGAATACGGTGGTTATGGAACGACATGCATCAAATTATTGATGAAAAAGTCTCGAAGAACCAATGCAGTGGGAACGCTCTTTGTCTTCAACGCTACTTTCTTTGAACTGTTTATACCACTTTTAAACATTTCTTTCGGACAAAATCTGATCGCCGAAGGCCTTCTGCAACATTCTAAATGTTTGTGCAGCAGAAATTTCATTCCACAAACAAAATTTAATGCAACTTCTTTGCTCAATAAAATCACATATTGTAAAAAATCGAAAAAATCACTTTTAGTTGCTCAGAAAACACAACGAAACTAACCAAATAAATGACGTACTGGCGTGAAATTTTACACAGATTATAAAAAAGACAATGATTGAAAACGCTGTCTAACAGAGACATAGCAGAGATACTTAAAATCCTTCAATAAATCTCATTTCATTTTGTTGAAACGAAACTCTTAAAATATTAAAATCGTTCTACAAATTCGATAAAATCGTGGATAGACATGATCCTTAACATTAAAATTATCCAGGTAAGAGAATTAAAATAAGGCCCAAAGCGATAAAATAATCATACTTTACACCATTACGTGCCATAAACTTCCGCAAAGAAATTACGTCGTCCACAGTCTTGAAAACTTTGAGAACGATTAAGTCTCACGAAACAACACAAAATAAGTATATACCACCTTCCGTCCAAGCAACCTTGGAAACCTTGAATTGAAGAAGAGCCCCACGGAAGCGTTAACCTTTTTCCTCTCCCGAGGAATGGATTAAAATCACTTCTAATTGAAAAACTTTGAGCGAAGCTTAATAGGCACTTTCCGAAATCCTTCATTGCATGGACGCTGGGGCCGGTATCCCGGAATTTGCATAACCCCCAGGATTACTTTCAATCTAATTTTTTTTTTTTTTTCTCTTTTATATTCCGAAATTCAACTTTATTCATGATACAAAATTTTATGTAAATGTTTTCCCTAAACAACTAACTAAGAGACCTTTTGGATAGAAGTTATTCTCTCGATCCTGTTTTAGGTGATAGAACGAGAACAAAACCAAAAAAAAAAGAACCCATCATAAGTCCGTTTTGTGGCAATTTTAAACTCTTGTATACTGCGCAAATCAAGAATTTCATTCAAAATTAATAATAGGAACAATATCGGGATACCGACGATGTTTCTGGAAGAGTGTGACTAACCCCAGAGAAATGACCGCAAAGCCATTTTGCATACATCTCCACCAGAAGTTCCCAACTTCTTGTTTTTTACATATTTAACGAAATTCAGCATCCAGAGAAGGATTTTTGTTGTTGTTGGCCCCTACTGTATGTCCAGTCTAGTGTGTACGACACCAAGAGACTTTGGTTAGTGGTTGGAAGGAGTCTTATTCTGTGCCGGACACTCTTTGAATGAATGAAACAAAAGGGTGGATGAAGAGGGAAAGGACAAGGAACCACATCGCCATCGTCGGTTGTTCGGTCGGTGGAGATGTGGTCCCAACGAAAAACAGAAAAACCAGCACAGCACCCACCAAGAGCACACTAATATAGCATGCAGGATAGGAGAAGGCTATGGCTATTTCCGTTGCACATTTTCGAAACTCTAAAAATACCAACGAAAATTTTATATCTTTTTCATGGGATGGGGAAAAATACATTCCAGAAGGCGCATCAAGAAGCGCAACCTTCACAAGAATATCACACCACATTGCGGCAGAGGAGGAGCAGTCACCAGAGCACCGCATCGGGGCCCCAGAGGAGCCGCCACCGCCGTAGTCCTTTTTGTTGGCTGTGGCGACGACGGTGGCGGTGGCGGCGGCGGCGGCATCTCCGGCGGCGTTCCTCCAAGATGATGCTCGCTGCCTGCCGCAGCCAGCCTCCTGGTGATCTGGTTATACCCCCTTTTATGATGGTGGTGCTCTGCGCCTTCCATGATTGTGGTGTTTCTTTGTTCTGTATGGCGGCAGGTAATTTTCTCTCTCAACGCGGCGAACAAAGCGAATTAAATACTTAATTCTAGAAAGAATGAAGGGCCTACGTGCTGGACCGGTGTCGGTGCATCAAAACAGTCCAGCTCGAGCCCTACATGTCTTACTTAGAAAGATGCTATATACTTAAGGAATTATACTAAAAAAGAATAAATAAAAGCAACAAACCGGTGGTCCAAGCGGGCGACGGCCGTGATGCCTTTTGCCGTTCAGAGAGACGTAAACGGGAGCCTCCGGTTGTATGATGGTGCCCCAATACAGCAGCAGCGCGCGGTGCGGCGTCGTGTAGCAACAGCACACGATGGCGAAGATGGTGGATGATGAGAGCGCGCGCCTCAAGCTGAAAGCCGAAGCTGTGAACTGAGCGCAAAGCGGCTAGCCAGAAAGATAACAAAGGAAGTTTATATCATTTCACTGGGATCACACACGGCACAACAGCACTTTATGCAATTTATGCAATATTTCCTTCTTCTTACTTCTTTAGCTCCTCTCTCTCTCTTGTGGTGTTTCGGGTCTTGGACGTCGTTGTCTTCTCGATTCAAAAAACTACTGACTAACGAACGAACGAACGAATTGAACGCGTGCACTTCTTCTTCTCCAGCGGTTCCGCGCTGCGCTACAACTTCACATCGTCGCCGCCGCGGTTGCGGTTGCGAAACACTCGAAAAAGAAATAAATTTTATATATATATTTCTTGTATTCTCCAGCAGCGCTGCAGAGTTTTGTGGCGTGTTAAAGAGTTCGAAAAATCAAAAAATAGTATTTTCTTATTATTATTGTTGTAACGTCTCTTCCTGCTTCCTTGCGGGTCACTAGCGCGGGGCGCACTGAGGAGCTTTTCTTTTCAAAGAAAACTAACAGCGGAACACCACACACAATGCGTTTTTCTTTCTTGCCTGGTCAAGTACCTTCTGTGGCTCACTGTTTTTCCGGGATAATCCAAGTTAAAGAAAAACTCAGCACTTTGTTGCACTCTGAAAAACTTCTTCACACGGAGGATATATTTATTTATTTCAACCGGAGGGGGCTCATTTAAGCTAAGCGGGCTCAACGCAACCAAAATCGATTCCACAAAACAGTTCGGTGTGTACAATTTAAAAAGAAAACAATTTTTAATATGTATATCTCTAAAATAAAAAAAAATATTCTCTTCACCCAACCAACAAACAGAAGTTATATTTTATATTATTATTAATATTTTTTTTTTTTTTGTTATATCCACAGTTTTCCAGCTGCACAGCGGCGGCAAGGTCTCTTTTAAACTACCTCAGACGGCTTTCGGCGAGAAATGGAGTCGAGTCGGCCAGCAGCACCAGCGGGCGAGCAGCGCATAGTTCCCCCTTCGAAAAAGCACACAAAAAAGACCTTTCGATTCTCCATGGAACAGAAGGAAGCTGTGACGCCGCTGTGTGTTCAATGCTGCGCGCCAGGCGAGGCTCGTTCGTTCGCTCGCTCGCTTGCTGCCTGCCGTTGATGGTGTGGTAGTACGTCATACGACCGCCGAGTGGCGCTGTATGGATACACCAATTGTAGCTTTGTCTCATTCCATCTCAACGAATTTAAACCGCATTTATCCCTCTCACTCGAACACACCATATGCGCTCGGAGGAAACGACCGTCCCTGTACAGCTGTTTGTGTGCGTGTGCATGGAGTCGTGTTCCCCGGCTGTGCGGTAGTGCGGCGTGCTGCTCGGCTTCGGCGGCTATTCAACTTGTTCTCTTCTCCGCCGTGGCGAATGTGACTCATAATTATGTAGTTCTATGCTGCTGTGTGCTGTTAGGCCACTCTCGAAGCCCATTGCAAGAAGGGACGACTCCGGACGGCCGGAGGAGGGCGGGTTGCCACATTTCTATGTTGGGCTTAACGAACTTTTTTACAAGTGTTACCGCATCGACGTCATTGGAGTTTTGTAAAGTGCCTCCAGTTTCGGCGGGAAGTTTTTGAAAAATGAAATACACCTAAACGTTTTTTTACGCAAACTTTTTTTACTCGATTTTTATTTTAAAAAAATCTGTATATTCTAAAAAATTAAGTGAATTTCGTAAAATTGCATTATCGTTTGAATCAGAGCCGGGCAAACTCGGCTCTTTTGACTCCCACGGGCTCCCTTGAAGTCAATCTCTGGTCTAGAACAGAGCCGGCTTTGACTGGCCTGGGGATCTCGGAAGTCAAAGAAGCTGAGTTTGCCTGACTCTGATTTGAATTAAAACAATTGTGAATTCTAAATCCCCCGAATTACATAACTGACTGCGATTGAAGTTCCTTTTACGCGTAATTTTTAGGAACTTATATGTCGCGTAAAAAGAGATTTAATGCCCAACTACAATGACCTGATCTGACCGCAAGAAAACCGGATTGGAATGTCAAATTGGTTTTGTCATCATACGTTCTCTACCTCAGCGATTACAGCGGATTCGATCGGAACTACGCGCAGTCAATTTCTTAAGGCCCAATTACAATGACCGGATCTGAGCGCAAGAGAACCGGGTTGAAGTGTCAAATTGGTTTTCCTACCATACGTTTTCTACCTCATCGATTACATTGAACGGATACAAGCGCATTCGATCGGAACTACGCGCAGTAAATTTCGGATTGTGTAGAAATCGACGGATTGACGGTTTGAAGTGTCAAACAGAAGAACTGCCACCACCGGTTTTTTCATCTATTTTCCATTTTTTAAGTTTTACACAACATTAGAAATATTGAAAATGCTTTTCTTTTCCGATTTATATGCATTTCTACTTTTCGCACTTTTGAGATTTAAAGAAACTACTTTGACGATTTAATCCGAACAGATACGTCATTGTAATCGGTGTTTTTTTCCTATCCGTTTCACTGCATACTTGGACATTTCTATCCGTTCACGATCCGGTCATTGTAATTGGGCCTTTATTTTCTTTAGAAATCGACAGATTGACGGATTGAAGTGTCAAACGATCTGTATTAATTGGTCGAATCTAATACCGCCTTTTTCTTCTACTTTTAAATTTTTTAAGTTTTAATAAAGCTGTGTACATATTACACAACATTAGAAACATTGAAAATGCTTTTCTTTTCCGATTTATATGCATTTCTCCTCTTCGCACTCGTGAGAATTAAAGAAATTATTTTGACGTTTTAATCCAAACAGATACGTCATTGTCATCGATGTTTTTTTTCCTATCCGTTTCACTGCGTACTTTGACATTTCTATCCGTTCAGATGCGGTCATTGTAATTGGGCCTTTAGGTATACAAATATTAATTTGGGAACACATTTATAAAAAATCAAATTTTTAAGTTTGTGAGGATGCCGTATCCATTTCGGATTTTTTTCTTTTATTGAAGGGGTGAAGATAGATCAAATAGTTTTTTTTTTTTAGACCAAAGCTGGTAACAAGATGCATATGGAATGTATGAAACCAATGGCGTTTGTTAGAATTTTCTGTAGCTCAATTAAAAAATTGACTAACGAGGATCAACTTTGATTTTTCTTAACGATAATTGGACACCCTGTGAGCAAAGATATCCTAGTTGCTACCCTTTCTGTAAGCATATTTAGGGAGCATCGCCAGCAAATTGAAATCACGTATGCGTGACTCGGGCCGATAAACCGCCAGCAAACTGAAATCACATGTGCATAACTCCGGACGTCAAAGTGTTAAGTGGCATAATATGGATTCATATTTTAAATTATTTGATAATTTACTTTGGCTACAAAATCGTAGGCGCTTGCATTGTATAAATATGCTATTAATTGGTACTTGAATTTCATTTCAAACAAAGCAAGAATGAATTAGTGCTCGTCTTTGTAGCTTAACATTGCAAATTCCAATTCTAATAGTTGCAAATGAATAATAAAAGTTTTTTGATTTCGAATAATTTTAGAAATTCAATTGTAAGATTTTGATATTTACGTTGTATTTATCAAGTGCAAATATTTATAGAAATTTTTTTAACTAAATTCCAATAAAATTATTCCTCCCCACTTATTTCCTTTATAAAGGTAAGCTGACTTTCCAATTTTCAGATAGTGTGTACGAATATATAGTTATAGACACATTTACATTGTTTAAATTCCAAAGTGCGCATAGTGATTTGTGCATGAAAATTGAATTATGAAAAAGAGACGTGCAGCTAATTTTACTAAAGCCAAATGCAATTATGAAATAACTTGGTTTGCAAGCACAGATTATAGAAGAAAAATAGATAGATAAAACTAAGTCCGTAGACTTAAGAATCTAATTTTTTTTAAAATACATTAATTAGTATCTCAAAAATTGTCTCTGGAGGAAATGTAAGAATTAATTGTATGAATTAGGAGAGAACATTATTATTGTGGAACAGTTAAAACCTGAATATTTATAATTGAATTAGTATTCATTATTATCATTATATTCGTTACCAAGATTAAAAAACAAGATAGACTAAAGCTAAAAATGTATAAAACATTTGAATTCAAGACAATGATAGCTAAAAGGTATAATGAGTATGCCATATAAGCTATGTATTAGTTTAATTATTAATAAGGTATACAAATATGAATTCAGAATATTTTTAGCAGAGAATTGTGAAGTGTAGAATTTGAAGAGCTTCTAAAAATTTATACTTGTATGAATCAGAGCTTACAGAAAGTGAACGTAAAAGAAATGACTTTAGGTTTACCTTATTATTTAGTTTAAATACCTTTAGGGTATCAAGGAGTAAAATTATACGTTATACGAATTCTTCAATTATATTTCACATCCAATTTTAAATAAAATCCCAACTCCAAAAATAATTAATTTGGATCCATTCTGATTTTAATTTTTTTTTTTTTTTTTTTTTTTAATTTTAACACCTGGTACCAATATTGCAGCGCTGATCTGATTTTTTTCGTTATAGCTTCAATTTTATGAGCAATTTTCGGTAATATAAGACCGGTATGAATTTAAATGGTATGAAAAACCTGACAAAGACTTTCTAATTTTTTCTTAAAATTAATGAATATTTCTAAGAAGTCAAATCAATCTCATCAGTATGGCGCTTAGTTTCTTTGCTATGTCCAAACATGTATAAGAAAAGGAAAAGGTGGCAAAAAATTATATATGGTATATATAATGTTCATAATTATATAGAATTAAAAGACAACGAGATTTTGGATATTAACTTTCAACCTAAAATCTTCAGATAGTTAACTTCCGTTAAAAATAAAACTGAATAAAGTCTTGCCTAAAAAAAAATGTATGTACATAAAATCTAAACCCCTGTAAGCTTAGCTTGGGCATAATTTTGTAACCAAATAGAAATAAGAGAAATATACCCAATCTGTCTATAATTCCGCACAAAGGAAACTGACAGTTGACAGTTAACGGGACTTGATCAGCAGTAGCGTACAAAGCCACCAAAAGCGCAAAAACAAAAAAACAACAACGACAAAACATGGAATTCTCTTAAAAAAATCCGAAATCTTACATCAGCCGTCTGTTTTAGTCGAGAATTCTCGACAAAGAGCCAAAAACCGATTAATCAAATTGTTGATGAGCACATGGGCAGCAGAACTTGACGGCACTGGCGTGGTGTGGCGCAGTGTAGCGATTCAATTCGATGATGGTCGCGTGAGCCCCCAAAGCCTTAAAACATTTGTGGTTGTCGCCGCCGGTTCGCAATTTTTTTTTTTTTTTATATCACATCCTGGAAAAACGGATTATTTGCGGTATAACAGACGAACTAACGGTACTTTCACTTTCCCACCTCAGGAAGCTAATTTTATACCTTTTATATAATATATATACCTTCAGTTAAATTAGAACGTTTCGAAAAAGTTTTTGGCTTTTATTATTATATATATGTATATGCGTAAGAAAAACTATAATAATAATAATACACACTTCAATTCCACTTAATTGCGAAGAAGGCGAAGTTTAGCCACGAAGCTTTTTTCGTCTGCGGAAAAAAAATATATATCTTTCCCAGAAGAAGTCGTTGCACTAGACGGCCCCTCGCACACTAACACTAAATAGTTTTTAGGAGCCCACTTCTGGGCGCGTTCGAATAGTTCACAAGTTCAACAAGTCGGCGGAGCGCGATCGCTTTTGCCGATGGGATGTTTTTATTCCGGTGATTGTGGGGGGGAGGGGGACTTAAATTAAGAGAATATGTATATATTTTACGAAAAAACAAAAAAATTTTCGGGAATTCCTCGATGTTCTTGTTCTGTCTAGACAGCGACCGAGCTGCAATGGCTGCCGGGAAAACGAAGAAGCCGACAGTGCCCCAATACACACACACCGGTGGAGATTGGCTTATAGGTGCGCATATACACACACACACACACATACAGGGAAAGAAGATGGGGCCGCCGCATGAATAAAGAACGGAAGCGCGCCACCAGTAGACAAATTTTGTGTCCATGGAATTGATTGCACCTGTGGTGGTGTGGTGCTCCCAGTTGAACGCATACGTCGCATTCCTCACTCTCCCCCGGGCGGACGTGTAGGCGGGGAAGCGCGGGGGCAAAACAATATTTCATTGCGCCCACCCACCCCAAAATCGCTCCCTCTCGGAGTGACTGCCGAGGGGCTGAAACGGCGTCATCGCCACCTTCATCGCAATGGCACCGGACCCGGACCTTTTCTTTGTGGTGATAATCCACTCAGGGGTGTTCCGTTCTTTTTGGGCCCTCTTCCACAAAATAACAATTTCGTGGAAAGACGGGCCAGACCCGAACGAAGACAGCACAAGACGGGACGGGTCGACTCTGGAGCGCAGTCTGGTGCGATGTTGTGTGCGACTTACGATTTACGAACGACGCCGTCGACGACGGGCTCCATCATCGTCTCATCGTCTTCAGTCGGCTCGGCAAGGTTAATGCTTTCGGCGGGCAAAAGTCTTTTTCGATGCGAATGTCGGCAGTGGGTTTTTGCACCGCATATGCTTCATATACACCACTACAGCGGCATGGCGGTGGCAAGAAGTTAACGGCACCGTCGAGGGCAAAAGCTCCTGCGGATTGCCAGATTAGGCGTTCATGGGGAATTGGAAAAATTTTCCTCTAATTGGTATGGGTGAATTGGAAAAAAAGGATAGCACTCCAAATTTACCTCATTTCCGAATAAAGTTCAAGTTTTTCAACGAATATAGAACTCATGTATTGTACATCTTTTGCTATCTGGATTCTGTAGCATTAAGAAGTGGCGGTCATTTCACTTTTTCCGTTTCACAAACATTTGGCAAAGTTATTTGAAGATAAATCTTGGAATTATTTTATTTCCGTAATAAGGTAGAATGTTTGTATTTTGTAGTTGACAACGCACCATATTGATTTTGTTCGTATAAAATGTAGTCTATGTCACCCGTACCATTATAACGAATCGATTGACTCCTCGTTCATCAAAATCAGCTCTGTAGTTTAGGCCGCAGTTGGGTTACAGTTTTCTAAACTTTTTCTTTTATTTTAAACTTTCCCGTTTTTTGATATTGTACTATATTTATATTTTTGAACTCAGAATTTTCTCCTCTTTCATTTGACATCCCACTCGATACGATTAAAAAAAAAAAAACGACCCTGATTTGGAAACAGTCGAGACGTGTCAGATCACACAGGGCCATTTTTCAAAATTACTTTACGTTTTGCGTCGCTGTATGATACAACATTCTTTCAGGATCAATATCATCTATATTTAAGAAGACATACTCATTGATCATGATCCGGTAACGATCATTATTTACCGTAACGCTAGCCCCTGTCTTATTTTTAAAGAAATATGGACCAATCATGAAAGCAACGTCTAAGCCGCACACCGGTACATTCTTTTAGATGTAATGGGGTTTTCGGGTCTCTTTTACGCACTAAGTTCAATAATCGTGCCGTTTGGAGATGTCATGACCACTAAGATTTGACGACTTTTAAAGATCAATATTATGCTGACAATCCGGAAACGACTCTGGCACTTAAACACAATACCGTTCGAGCTATTCGTGAAATAGAGCCCTAAAATATCGAAAATGTATTGCCAAATTGAGTTGACAGGATGGGCTATTGCCAAACCAGCTGAGACAACCATTAGGAAGGTTTACTCTTTTCAAAACATCAACAGACTTTGAGGAATTTTTAACAGTGTTTATTTTATAGCATTTTGGAAAAGAAACCAGCCAATGGACCACCCTTTGTTAGAGATCATAACTAAATTTTTTTCTTACAATATAATTTTGATTCCCAGAATTTAGACTGTGTAGAAATTAGATACCGTGACAGACTATCATTAAGTTCTGTCATTAGATTAGGATTTTTCCACTATATGCGTTATATTACCATTGAGGCGTTCTACTTTATCTTGAAACTGAATACAACAAATGATCAATAAATGTTATCTTTCTTGCACTAAATCAAAATATCATATTCAAAACAATGAAATAAGTTGCTTTTTTTTTTACACTCATTGTGTAGTATACCTTTGGTAAACAAAATGACTATATTAAGTCTTGAGTATTTGTGAAATATTACGCTTCTTTCCAATCACTCGTTCAATTGACCACGAACCGCGTACGTTCGAGTTCGAGGACAAAATATAAATAAAATACAAAAGAAAAAAAAAAATCTCGCAGACCGGAAAATCAATTCCAGCTTTAAGGGGAGAACACAATTGTTCTTGAGACAGAGAGACGTGGACCGGCCAAATGGCTGACCCATCGAACTGACCCCAAGGGCAGTTAAGTTTGAAACAATTTTTGTGGTTTAATTGCGAAACGACTATCAATTGGGGGCGACCAATTAATCAGGAAGCCTTTTAAAGTCAACTCTTAACAGCTTTCCGGGAACTTGCTGGGCGCCGTAATTGCCCCACGCCAGATGAAGTGTCGCCATAAAAAGGCACAGTCATCGCTCTCGTTTTTTTTTATAATTCCAGGAAAAAACTTGATATAATTACCGCGAAGAGGTTTTAAAAGGCAGCTCCAAGGTTCCCCCAAAAGCCTCAGAACAATGAATAATTGCTTGAGCCTGTGCGCCCTTCGCGCGCCCATTATGAAGAACACCTCCACTGGCTGCGTCTTTCCATACGTACCTATTTTTTTTCTCCATGTTCTTCTTCTTCTTTTGGTCGTGTGATGAATTGAGTCATGTCTAGCCGGCTAGAAAAAATCCCAGGGAGTCAAATTGTGGGAAAACGTCTTAGGTCAGCCGTTTTACAAAATCGGGTACTATATCTCCAAGGAATGCCCCTCAATAGGGCCTGGAAAAACCGACAGTTTTTTGCCTACAAGGAATTAATGGCCGTTGACGTGACTTTGAGGTATTACTCACACGATTTTGTCAGTGGAATCCTTCGTGCGTGGTTTAAGCTTAAAATAGGCCTGCACGTGAGAAATTTCACTGCTGCTAGACTGGAGAATTCCAAATGGGATTGCTATTTTTGGTCACAGATTGTTGTAAGATTTCGTACTTGAATGAAATTTCTTTTTTTGGTAAAGGGATGAAACCTGTCCATTTGAATGTTTACGGATGAATTTCATGGAAATTTATTACAGGAGATCAATTCTAGAAATTGAATAATTGAACAATCCAATTTTCGAGAATTCGATAGACCATTCGCTGAAATTCAATCGGGATTTTTAAATATCTTTTGAACAATTGCATTGTGTGTTTTAATGGAGAATGGGATGAAATTGAATTCTAAAAATTGCGAATCAGTCAATAAAGAATGTACATTTTGATATACGTATATAATCTTTAGGTAAAAAATCACAAAACAAGGATTTTCGTCATCGCCATCGTCATCGTACTTTATGGAAAAACAGCGATTTTATCAAAGGTTAAAAAATCAATGAATTTATAAGAATCAAAAAATAATTAATGAGTAAAAAAATATAGAAAAAGGAAAATTATAGAATACAAAATTAATATAGCGAGATAAAATTGATTGAAGTCGCAGGACTTTAGTACCCGTTGAATATGGCTGCGCTTTATGTTATATAGCTTATCTTTAAAAAGCTCGTGCATGCAGGTTATGTCCGCAGTTATTTTGCTTTTATCCGACTCAATGTGTAATTGAATTATCTACTAAAAAGAAAACATTGCCTATATATAACAAGTTGGTATGCTAATTGATAATGCAAGTTATCCTCCTTCAACTGAGAATATTGTTGCTGTCGCCCTCACAACGATCAACTGTCTCAGGAATTGAGCTCTGGTTCCAGCAGGATGGCGCTATGTGTCACACAACCCGTGCAACAAACGATTGTAGTTCAACAATCGTGTAATCAGCCGTTTTGGAGAAGTTCCGTGGCCACCAAGCAATTGCGATTTAACGCGATTGTCAGCATAACAAAGATCTTTAAAGGCACTCCACAAATAAAAGTCAAACGATCGAGCTATTCGTGAAATAGGGTCTTAAACCATTGAAAATGTGCTGAAAAATTGGGTTGACAGGATGAGCTCCTCCCAAACCAGCCGAGGAAGCAATTTAAATAAAATTATATTCCATAACTAACCGGAAGGATTACTCTTTGCAGTAGCTCAAAAAACTTTGAAAAATATTGAACAATGTTTTTTTTTTATAGCATTTTTAAAAAGAAACTAGCCGATGGCCCACACTTTATAAGGAACTTAGAATAAGAATATAATTTCGTTAAATCGCCTATGACCTATTTTTCCAAGAATTAGCATTTCACATCCTGTTTTTACAACTGCAACATCGTTTTAAGAAGGTTTAATGTCTAAATTCAAAAATCAGTCCACCAAACTATCCCCTCCATCATTAGATCAAAAATGAATTTCTGATTAATAGGAAAGAAATTTGATACGATAGACAAGGCCTGCGGGGCACTTACTCACCCTAAAACTCCCCATTAATGCAATCCGATAAAAATGTTAGCCGCATCAAAATCGAAGGCCCCCTCAAAAACTGCCAGTTGCCACTCAATCAATTGGAAAAGTTAGCTGATGTGGAACGGGCGAGCACACGGCGACCGCATACCGCCGAAATTGCTCCGGAAACAGTATATCAGTAAGGAGGTTAGCGTATCGCAACCTTTCACCCATAAATTTCCTCCAGCTCCGGATGGATCATGCACCTAGTCGACCGTGAAGACCAGGCACAGCCCTGAACTCGGCCGCCACCACCGCCGCCGCTGGACGAAATTGCGTTAAAAATTGTTCATCGTCGCAGTCTGCGGATCTCTTTTAATTGTATTTATTTAATTATTTTTTGTCATTTCTTCTGGCAAAAGTTTTTCCTCTATCCACCACACACACTACCAACGTCATCGCCACCGCCGCCGCCGATTGGATCTCGTAAAAATATAAAAATTTAATCTCTACCGCCGCCAAATTAATTAAAAAAAAAAAAAAGGGACAGAGCAAAAAGGAATTTGGTGCTGGAATAAATCACTGCAGGTGCAGATTTGTGCAGAGAGCCTGGCCGACAGACACAAGAGATGCTGTACAGAGGCTATAAATCTTCTCGAGTATCCCCCCCCCCCCCCCCCCCCCCCCCCCCCCCCCCCCCCCAACCGACCAGAACGACCTTCTCCCGCCGCCACTGTTTCTCCTTGCTCTAAAGCGATCCTTTCTTAATTGCGTCGTCGACCTGAGCCTCGAAATTTTCCTGTGAAATGTTTCCTTTGGGGACCTCCTAATGAGTAGCAACATTTTACGAAGGTTTCCATTTCGCTTGGTGTTTGGATCAATTAAGCGAAACTGGAGACCTCCGGACTATATAACCTAATAATCTGACGCGTTTTCCCCACATATACAATTACAAAAACACATACATATGCATGACCAAGCCAGGACGTGGTCGGGCGTAATTAAATCCTCCGTTTGCGCGCCCCGAAATGCGAACAAGGCGAAATCGTAACGAAATTGCTTTTAGGGAAGAGAGCAAACGAGCGATATGCATTCAAGCAAATCCAGCCTATATGCTTTTATAGGGGTGACGACTTTCTGCACAGGGGTGATTTCTCCCCTGGTGATATAAACCGTACGCACAAGGCCGCCATAGCCACGAAGCAACCGTTAGAAGGCCTCTACGTGCGCAAACATCGACCTCACCTGAAACTGGAAGAGTTTGTTGCTGGGGTGGCGAAGAAATTGCGATTTTTTTTTTTTTCTGTTAAGAAGGCCAAACATGAATATAAAAAAATAAAAAAAATAAAAGTAACCTGCTACATCCCGGTCGGGTCACCCTTGAAAAAAAAAAAAAAAATAAATTATACCCCCACAGATTGGGATCCCTGCTTTCGTTTCCTGCCGCTTCTGGGCTCCAGCAGCAGCCTCAGTGGCGGCGGCAGTGGCGACCGTACAGAGTGGGGGATCACCCGTCTCTGGACGTGATTAGTCCCAATGCGCCGACAGTCAGACCAGGCACGAAGGCTACCACCTAGGCCTTTTTTGTGTCCTGGCGCAGCTGCTCTCTGCCGGGTATTTTGCTGTTCTCGTTGTCTAGACCGCGGCGAACTTAAGTTCTGTTCTTCGTTTTTAACTGAGCGGTGTAAAAAGTCGGTGGGTTCTGGTTTTCTCTGGCTGCTGCTGATGCATGATGATGATGATGGCGGCACAGGCAATAGGCAGCTTAAAGGTGTGTGCAGGCAACGCCGGTCCATGTACGTGCCCGCAGGGCTCATATAATACAAACCCAACAAAAGGGTTGGCTGGCAGAGTTCGAACGTTACAGGCACGGGGTGACGATGGGGGTAGGGCTGACTACGCTGCACCACACTATACAACACAAGCTTAAGCAGAGGCGCACACCATTTCATCAGCCAGCAGCAGCAACAGCAGCAGGAGACCTCGCTCTTGTTCCTGTATCCGAGTTCTCGGCATACTGAAAATACAGTACCATCATATTCAGGCAGGAGTGTGGAGAGGGCTTCAAGGAAGCTGCTGTTGGCTGAGAATTAGGAACTGGGAACTGAAAAACCGGGAACCGGCGCAGGACAGTGCGGTGCGGTGCGGAAGAAGGTATACAATATGCAGGGATGATATCGCGCTGGCCACTTAAGAACGGCGACGATTAGAGGGGTCGGGTGAGGAATTATAAAGAGCTTACATAGAGTCCCTTCCCTGGGAATTTAGCCCTATTGTATTCTCTTTGGCCGTATGGCACGACGTCTCATTATTTTTATTATAACGCGTGCTAGCCACCCCTGGATCGAACGCCAGATGCAGCAACAGCAGCAGCAGCAGCAGGCAAGTCAACCTAGGCTTGAGGTTGCTATAGCTCTTCCCCGGAATGGGGTGATATAATGCAGAATCGGAACTGGGAAAACTGGGTATATTCGCCCGTTTCGTCCGCCCCGAACCCTGCGACGGCGGCGGCGGCGGGCTTACAGCCATCGCGCCAGACTATTAACCCTGAATCAATATTTGAAACGGCACGTCTCCCTTGCTCATCTGGGTACATAATATACAACACATAGAGGAATAATGAAGCTGGGAGCAGATT
Source organism: Dysmachus trigonus (assembly GCA_949715965.1). Lineage (NCBI taxonomy): Eukaryota > Metazoa > Arthropoda > Insecta > Diptera > Asilidae > Dysmachus > Dysmachus trigonus. Next base: position 80,779,125 of record OX454321.1, read on the forward strand.
TCGAGTCATCGAGCTCGATGACCCCTCCCGGTCGAGCGGTGGCCGTGGTAGCAACGATTGTGGCGGCGGACAACAGCAGCGGCCGGCAGCAACACCACCAGAGGGAATCAGCAAAGAAGGCAGTCGCACTTGCATCCGTCTGACTCTGAATTTTTAGTTCTGGTCGCCACCACCATTACCGTCGATTCGTTTTATTTTCCCCAAAAAAAATCGAGGAAGAGAAGAAAAATATAAAAAAAAATACACGACGAATCCATCAACCTGTTCCAGGCAGGCATCAAAAGGAAATAAAAACAAACAAATCAAAGACTTCCCTTTTAACTTTTGTGATGTAAAGCGTCTAGACAACCGAGGGAGCTTGGGTTGCCAGAATTTAATACCACCGAACGTGTGGAGCGACGGCGGATGAAATATTCACTTCCGGGGGACTTTTGGGGTTCGACGAAAAAGAGAGTCCTTACACACGCGGGACAAAACAGCGGCCGGCGGGTATTTTTTTTTTTTTCGTTTTGCTTTCGTTTCGTCGTTGGACTGCTTTTCCCCTTTTTTTTCAAATAATTATCAGCCAACCGAGAGAGGTATAACAACAAAAACAGAGTGACTTTTGGGGCGATTTAATTACGTCTCAGTTATTGGCTTCTCAAGGGAAAAATAATATTTTTTAATAAAAAACGCCTCAGGGACTCGGGGAAATTCTTCAGACAGAAACGGATCTATGGATTTTTTAATTGTAGCAAGCTTTAACTCATCATTTCAGACAAGTGAAGCAGAAAAAGGCATTAGTAACGAAGAGATAAAACCTTCAAGTTCTACGTACGAACACATAGACAATTTTAAGACTATATTAATCACTAATTTACAATACCACAAATTTTGTACCCTTGGTAACATAAAACAGTCTTTCCTGAAGGGAAGGTTGAAATAAATGTTGCACATGCTTCGAAACAAACAAAAATATTCCATAAATATTCACCACGTTTACATACAGATGCTGCATTTTTTTAATGATCTGGATACGGATCTAGATCGTGGGACCGAACCTATCTTCATTGCTTAGTGAAAGTGTCAAACTTGAAGGAAAATTGAGAAATTTTAAATTGAAGGTATTGTTAGAAACGAATAATTAGTGGAAAGCGATTTCTACAAAGTAATAAATTTATATTTATTTAATGAATATTTACTTACTTTCTTGCAAATCAGTAACATTTTTGGCATTTGTTGTGAAGTTTGGCACATTCTGAAAAGTGGGAAATTTCTAAATTTCCCTTGATTTGGATAAAGATCCAGATAAAAAGTTGGATTTTTAACTTTGTATGGGGAGAACTATATAGATAATTAAAAAACGCAACAATAGTTGAACCTCGATTGAACCCGAGTCCATATAAACGCAGGCTGAGTTGTAATGTCGAATACGGATGGCATGTAAATGCAAGTCGAGTAGTTGAATTGATAGTTCTTCATTCCAGCAATAATTTGTGTTCTTTTTCGAATGGTGAATATTTTAATAAAATGGTTAGACAAAATTTTTGGGAACACAAAGAAACCAATTTTAAGTTACAGGCCTACAGGCATACTTAGGCTAGTGAAAGCCCCATTGTGATACCACATGGGATGACTCCTTCAACTAGAGAATGCCCTCCCTCCTGAGCGAGGTCATTTTGTATCATTACTGCTAGAAAAATTGGTTATATTGTCTTGAAAAAGTCCTGACACCGTACTACTTTTATATTTTCGAAAACGAGGATCAATTTCGAAAACTGATTCAATTGAATGCAAAGTGCATATGAGGCGTTTATTTTGAAAGTATCCCAAGTCCAAATGATTATTGTAAATTAAAATAGTCTTTATGATCATATGGACTTGGGCCACTTTCAAAATAAATGGCTCATATATTATAATTGTGAGTATTTCGAAAAGTAACAAATTCAAAACTCCTACAATTTGAAGATCTTTGTGGAGTCCACTTTAAATCTATGCTTGACGTTTCAAATGCCACAAATTATTCCCAGATTCTCAAAGTATTTTACATCACGAAATCAGCCACTTCAAAAGGACTTTATTCGTCTACAGCCAATAGACCGCCAAAAACCTCCATAAATAAGCTCAATTTGCCCCTGGAGCACTGTCGAAGTGGTGCAAATAAAAAACCAGAAAAAAACAAAAGTACTCTCAACATTTTGTATTCCCAGACCAGAGAGAAATGGTCTAGTGCCCCTTTCCAATGTATATTAAGGCTTCCCTAGAGCTACGATTTGCATGGAATTTAACTAAGTCTGGCATTTGAATAATGGATCAAGCTGCTGCCTCCAGTTATGTTGGCATATACACCCTCTAAAAAACAAGGGACCCTTTTTCCTCTTTTTCCTACATGACAGCGAACTTTTGCGATAAATTTTTAATCCTTAATGTTCATAATTGAGTTGGAGTGTTTTTACAGCTAAAAATTCATAAGGAAGACGCACCTTCCGTCACCGATGATGCCGCCGTCTCTATGGCGGCCATTTAACGAGGGCTTACTTCCTTCTCCTTTAAGGATTTCCCAGCCCATTCCAGACAGGACCACCCTATGAGACAAACCCCTCTCTACATTACACTCCATGAATATTATCATGCCGACTTTGTCTGGCTCGAGACCCCTAAAGACACGACGCGACGGTAAGATGCTCAAGAGTCAGTTGTTGGTTTAATTAGTCACTTTCCAGTCAGTTATCTTCTAAAAGAAGAAAAATAAAATTCCTTATCTTCTTTTACACCAGTTTAGGAAGTGGCACCTAGGGAGCGTTCAGAGATTTCTCGACACTGATTAAAGTGGAATTGATTCGGAAATGTCCTCGGAGCGCACAGGACAAGCCAGACAGGTTGTTTTGGAGGGTGGGGGAAGGGGGGAGGAGGGAACGATTGCGAAAATTTTCAAACGGCAACATGTGCACTTTTTTGTTTTTTTCTCGGCTACATGTGCTTGCACTTTTCCAGAATTTTCACCGACGAACAGCTAAGCGGGAAATATATAATAAGAAATCCCCGGCTAGCCAGCCAGCCAGCCAGCCAGCCAGTGGCGTCGATACCGTGGGGGTGCATATAGCTTCCGGTGAACGCCATTTATATAAATCAACGTTATACTGCACGTTAACCCTGGTGCCTGCCATTCCGGCTAGGCTAGCCGGTTAGAATTTGTTTGTTCGGTTACATCGACTACTCGCTGGCGTTGGTTTGCTTTCTTGCTTGTTTGCTTTTGCTTTCTTCCTTGTTTTAGTGGTGTGAAACTCGACCCTCGCCATGTGCGGGACTAATCGAGGGTAGCTCCGATCCGACAGGCTGGCTGTTCTTCTTCTTCTTCTAGAAGAGGGAAGTTTTGCCGGCTCTGAAAAACTCGAGGGGTTGCGCACTTTTGCTCGCATTTTTCATCGACGAGGGTGAGATACAAAAAAAACATGCATCGTTGCCATTTTTATATGCGTTTCTATATTTTTAGGGGATTTTTTGGTTTTTACACTCTTGCAAGCCCATGAGGGTATGACCAGTCTGCTGAGATTCTTTATAGGGGTCTCTATAAGACCTGTATGTGAATAGTATTCGAGTAATTTTCGTTGGAGAAAAATGGCAAAATGACAATTCCCCTATGAATAATAAAAGAAATGTAGAAAGTTCCCAACGACTCAGACAATTCTATAAGAAACTTTGGTAACCCCCAGAGTAGGCTTTTCCTCATGACTAAGCGGAACCCCAGGAAAAAAGTTGGGCATGCGCTCGTCCGAGCGAGAAATTCCCCCTATAGGTTTTTTGGTGTCTGTATAGACCACCCCTAGGTATGAGGGTTCTTGTAATAGTATTGCCACCCCTTCAACCCGTCATCCCTCCCACCGCCCACCCACTTGTGGAATGAAAATAATTTTCGCAGGCGAAATAAAATCATACCTCATACCACCCCCCATTGATCCTTCTTCCTCTATTCTCGTCGTTGTTGTAGTCGTCGTCGTCATCAGGATTGTCGTCTTCTTTTGTGGCATAGTGTTGGTACCATCGAACCCTCAACTTGTAGCTGGCTGTGCCGCACACGTACCACGGACACAAAAGCGAAAACACAGGGGGATTTTGAACCCTATGTGAAATATATTCTTGAAGCCCGGCCAGACGAGAACTATTCCGGCAGCGACATCATCAGCGTTTTATTTGAACAGCATTTGGCTCCGGGGAGTTAAAGGGACCCCCCTTCCGTCCCCCACTCTTTGATGGTGTCCGCGTGAAGGTGTTCTTCCTATGTGCTACATCCTCTCCTCCCCGTTCCCACTCTCCCCATATAAAATACTGGTGTACATAGAAAGGTTGCCGTAGTCAAAGCAGCCTTGGGTATAGGCTCAAATTTTTTATTCACCGGATTGATTGGTGGTAGTCAGCACAAGAAGCGGAATTTTTTTTTTTTTTTTTATTAGTAATAACGCAACGCGCTTAAGGGGCCTCCTCCGGCTTAGCTATGGAAATTCCTGATACACATGCTAATTGGGTGGTACCAAAGAGAATGATTTGCACCATTTTCTTTAACTTCCCGCAAACAGGGGAAATAAAACTTTTCAATTTGCATGTAATTTTTTGAAGATCTCGCAAAAAAAAAAAAAAAAGTTTTGGGCGCAATTACGACACCTAAGCATTTTCAGGAAAAAAAAAAAGTATTCCATAAAATATTAAAAAAAATGTTTGTTGCGTAGTGATAAAATACCCTGGGGTAAATGCACATCCACAAAAATTCTGGAGAAAAATAAAATTGATTACATCTCACATCCGTGGTCCTTAGAAGATTGAATTTCCTTAAAGTACTTGTCCAAATCTCTAAGGTGGGTTTTTGGAGAGAAGAAAACATACTTGGTAACTGAAGCACTTATGCAGATGAGATGCCGCACAGTAAAAACTCCTTACCTACACAGGAAGAGGTAAGGTTTGGTCGCGAAGAATAGATGATCAAAAGAAATATTGAAACCTTTTTTCTTTGAGTACTAAATCCTTTAGAGGATAAAGTTGCGCTGTACGATGACCTCAATTCATTCTCTATACTGAATGGATAAGAAATTGCAGGGACCGCATCGTTTCTATTGATCGAATATTGATTTAAGAAACTGCTGTTCTTTTATCTTAATATTCAATTCAGGATATTATAAAATAAGCTGATCATTTGAAAAGAGGATTACTTTTGATTTTATGTGTATGACTTTTCAGAATCAAAGCTTATCGAGCAGGGGTTAGCAGGAAGGCCATTTCTGAGATAATTAAATTCAATCTTAAAATTTAATAATTTGGGTTTTACACGAGATAAGTGATTACAACAATTAATTAGTTTTAATAATAATTAATTTAGATGATTAAGAAGAAAATCAGAAACGCAACAATTATAAATTAAGACTAGATTTAGATTTTAGATAGACGAGATTTTTAACTTTTAACTAATATAAATTATTAAAACTGATTTCGGAAAATTGAAATTTCTTAAAAAGTATTTAGAAAATTTAATTCAAAAATTTGAATTTCTATAAGCCAAGCAAATTAGATGATTTCTTCATTCTATAACAACGGGGTCATCCAGCATAATGAAAGTGTAGGAGAAATACAAGAATATGGAATTTCATTCCGCTAAATTTAAAAAACCGCTCAAGTGCGTACCACATTTTGTAGAACTTCTAGACATCTGTAAGACCTAGGATTTTCGTTATAATTTTCTTATAAACTTCAAGTAAGGCATTATATTTCCTGGTATATATATTTTTTTAATTGTACGTCCAGAACTAGTATTACTATGCTAAATTTCAAGTTTCTGAGAAAATCGTTTATTTTTCCTTTGGAGGTAGGGCCTCTTAAAAATTAAAGATACCATTTTTAGGACGTAGCTCCTAACCTGGTCAAATTACTCGGCCGGAAATTGTAATAGAAAATAATTACATCTGTAGAAACATTCCTTTGAGAAGTGAACTTAAACATTGCAAAATCCTTGGAATTGCGCCACTCACACTAACCTAATTCGTAAAAATGTTAAACTCTCCGTTTTTTAAGCTTATTTCTATCACAAAATTTCGTAGAACCCCAAAATCCCAAAAATGAGTTCAAATTTTATATTTTCCGTTAAACTGCAGAGCGCAAACTGCAATAAATGACAATTATTGACAAGAACAATTGGCGCCAAAAAACATTCTCCTCGACGTAAAAAAAAGTTCGAACGGCTGCACTGCATTACCGACAACAAAACTGACAGCCACCACTTCAAAGAGAATGAAAGCATTTCTCGTCTCAAGGTTTTTCTTGTTTTATCCGCATTTTATGAGAGCGATCAGCATAATCAGAATGGTCCACGCAATAATTAGCAAAGAAGTAAATAAATAAAGATGCAGACACTTACCGCAAAAAAGTCAAGCAACCATTGCACAAAGTCACCATGCACCGCACTCTCGAGAATTGTTTTGAGCACTTCCTCAACCATATTACTTGGGATTTTGAGTTTCTGACATAGAAGCGTTGCGGGCGGACGCTAAATAATATTTACTTTAGCATTGAACGGCACAGCAACGATAATTCTAGTTGGTTTTCTTCAGAAAGTCATGACTACAGCGCGGAACAATAAAAAAAACCCGCAGCACAATTCCTAAATATTTGTGAAGTTGCTTGCGAGTCGAGTGATGGTACGATGATTTTAGGGAGTGTTCGGTAGATGATCGTTGGGAAATTGACATCTGGCGGGAAAATTCAAAATCTTAAATTTTAGAGCTTTTGTTAAATTTTAAACATTTGCTCCTCCGTTCGAGTTTAAGAAATTGTTTGGTCTAGAAGTCTTAAGTCTAGAAAAATTTAAGCAGGAGTGAAAAATTTGAGAGACCGAGGTTGAATAAGTAGAAGGTCAAAAAACATTTCTTATTTAAAATTCCCGACAAAGGGAACTAAAAAAAAATCATATTTTAATTTAAAACTCCAACAGCGTTAAATTAAAGCAATAATGAGTGCTTGTCAGCAAATTTGCTCACAGACGAGTACAAATTTGTTCGTAAAATTATTATTTCGAGATACTAGTCTTTCGGATTTCTCATTTTTATAACATTCCTTCAGGATTTTGACTTAAAGTCGTGTAAGAGATATACATAGTAAAGGAGTTAAAAAAAAAACTTTGGAAATTATGTCTTTTAGCTTACAACTTGAGGGGGGCTGATCTTAACATATGTCATTTTTGGGGTTATTCTGAGTATGCCTATGTATTTTTTAAGGTGCGCTTATACATCCTTCATTTTTTATTCCATTGAAAATTGACGATTTGCACTGCTTTAATAAACTTAATTTTTCAATTACTTATCGATTTCTTTTTTTAATACAACTGAAATAAAAAAAATTATAATTTACATTTTAATGAATTATTCAAAAAATCATAGTGACAAAATCTCAAACAAAACAATCAAAACATTATCATCAAATCAAACAAATATTTTAAAACTAAATAAATTGCCTCATGCTTGAGTCTCAACAGTCCTCTCTTTCACATTAGTTGATGATCCCGAAACGGCTGATCTCAGTCCTTTGTCCACAGCGTAATAAATACACGGCCTTAGGCAGGGAATAATAAAACCCACCATTGCGAGCCCCAATCCGACGATTGGCTCCAAAACTGGATACTTGTAGTGTGTAAAAGGCTTCGAGATCAATTCGAAATAAAGACTTCCATAGATCCTCTGTAGCGAAAATATTCCATAACTGATCGACAGTATAACAGCCAATTGGAGAATAGTTCTGATGTCTTCGTCGACTTCACATTTCCTCTTTAATTTAGACCTGGCTAAACAGAGTTTTACTCCAGCACAAATCACTGTAGCGTGAAGGCACAAAATCGGCACAACGATCCTCACAAGAATTAAAAATATCTGCATAATATGATTGCTGTGCTTGTCGAAATTAATCACCCCGCACACCTGTGGACTGAAGTCGTTAGGGATCACATTTCCGAAAACGAAGAGTGGTATTGAAACTGAAGCAGCCAAAAACCATATAAATAAGGCTGGCAGGATCACAGACACTTTGGTTTTCTTTTTAGCATAATCGATCGTTAAATAGCGCTTCTGGTGTACACTGTGGGATACTACTTCACAACTTTCATCATCTGTAGGTTCTGTTGATAACTCGGTGTATTCATGGTCGGTATGATCACCTTTATGGTTAATTTTTATGGCCAAATTATAGGTGGAGATCGCATGGAAATTGATGGCTGTGATGAAATAAATTGTTGCTGTGCTCGTAAACGTCTCGAGACCTAAGTAGACGGGACACAGTTCGAAGGGTAAGACCCATTTGTGGTAGTTTATGTACCATAAATCGACGCCACATACCATAAGGGTTCCAACGTCGCAAAATGATAGTTGTAATAAGAAGTATCGGGCACCTGAGAAATGTTTTAATTTTTAAAAGATTTATCTTTAATTTTTAAATAAAACGAGGAAGTTCCTTATAAGTTGGAAGGGTATGTAATTTAAAAATTAGTTTAGTTTGTTTGAATTTGGAACCCAATAGAGAAAACAGGTACCCCAAAATGAAAATTAAAGCAAAATTATAGGCATCAATAGGGAAATTAGGGATCTTAATATAAAAAAATAGAGAGCCCGGTAGGAAATAATAAAACAAAAATAAAAAGAATTTATTCTTATATAAGTGAAACCCCTTTAAGAAATATAATATCCCACATTACTTAATTTTGTGTTCTCTTAGCAAAATTAAAAAGTTTTGCTATGAGTATGTAATTATTCAAAAATTTCAATTCAGTGCAAAAAGCAAGATCCAGATCAGATCATTAAAAAAACGTACCTTTTTTCAAAGTTTAAACTATCATTTTGAAAGTGCAAAGTGTCCTTTATTAAACTAATCATTTTAAAAACCAAAGAATATTCAATTTGAAAATTGTCGTGATTAAAATCCCCTTTAAAACCAAAGTTTAATATTTTTAAATAATTTTCTAGAAATTGAATACCTAAGTGCCCTCCATTTAAAATATCCTTTATATTTTTCTTACAACTTATGATATCTGGGAATTATTTAGCCAGAAAATTCAAAAAAGAAAATAGACACTGCATTTTAAAAATAGTGCAATTTTGGTTTTTTTTTGCATATTCTCGTAAAGAAAATTTGAGGGCTCATTTCAAAATTATCCTTCAGGACCTATGCATATTTAGCATTTTAATGTAGTGTCAGTGTAATATATAAAAAGAAACCAAAAAATAATTAAAAACATCGTTTTTTTTTTAAATACCGCAATTTGCCCTTATAAATTTTTTGACTTGTAATTCGCTTAACCCTAAACAAATATTTAAGAATTAAAAAGGCCAGGCACGTATCAAAAATTCCGACAGGAAATTATCCCGTTTCTTTGTCTATTGCCGGGAGTTCCGCATCATTTAAGCACACTTTCATGGCATCAATAAACGGGCACTATCACGTCCAATTATTTTTAGATTTAACAACGAGCCTTTGTTCACTTTGTGAATTTTGCAAGACCATATACACGAAGTATAATAGTAATTTTACTCAGAGTCGCTGCCTTCTACCAAAGACGACAAAGACCGCATTGCCACTGTTGAGGCGCGCGCGCACGCGCACGATGGCATAAACGGGTAAAGAACGTGCAGTTTAGAACTCACGCATTCATCCCACAATCCACATGGCAGTAATAAAATTCAATTTGGCCCCCAAAGAAACGTGAGTTCAAAGACATCATCCACACAAGAAGAGTTCGAAATCTGTCCGTCCCAGTTTGGCACTAATTGCCCGTGTCGTAAAGTGGGGCGCACTAAAGATCAACTCAATTAGACGAAGAAAATGCGAAGAGAAGCGACTTACCATTGCACTTTGCCCAGAAAAGCGTGCAGATTGCCAAGAAGTTAAGAATAATTCCGACTGCGACGACGGTTACAACAAATCCCCAAATGTATGCGTCCGGCAGGATTCCTCCGGGTGAAGTGATCATCATCGTCGTCGCCGCCTCTGACGTTATCCCAACCGATGCTATCTGGTTGGGATTGCTGATTAAAATTCCTGGGATCGCAGTTGCAGCAGTAGCCGTAAAATAAGGTGTTGGCGCCGTCGTCATAGTCGTCTCATCCTGTTGCATTCTTAACACTGATCTGCAATGAACTTCGATCGCGTGCGCGCCAAACGAACGTAAAATTTCCCGCCAAAAAAAACGAAAAAAATTGAGGACCGCGCTTTGTCCCAATTATTTCATTATTATCTCGATTAAAGCGCACTGATTTTTGATTACAAGCAATTTATTTCTGATTTCTTCGTAAAAACACGATCAATAGAACTGGATAGTGGACAGTGAGCCCCGGGACAGGAAGTTTTCTTCCACCACAAATGACTAACCGATCGCGAATGTGGCTTAAGACACCCAAAGCCTACCCCAAAAGACGTCCGGCGAATCGGATGAACAACAGGCGGCAAGTAAAACCGACTGTCTTGTGAGACTTGTGTTCCTTATGGGGATCCAAGTGCGTGCGATCGTCTCCAAGATTTTTCGTGGGGCATAAGAAAGCGCGCATATAGTCGCCGTCGCGCGCGCACATGCTCTTTTAATCTTTTTTTTTTTTTGTCGATTTGTTTCTCTTCGAAGGCATTTTTAGTCGTTAAGAAAAAAAATAGAATTAAAAAAAAAAAACGAACAGCGCAAGAAATTAACAAGAAACCGTCGTGGAACTTTTTAGATGGATGAGTATAGGAGTAATTGCAATGGTTTTCTTCGGCATTCCCGACAGAGCGCGGCATCGGTGGCTGGCGCACAGTACGATCACTGTGCACTTGCCGTAGAAGAGGCAGCCAACAGAGGCTCAATGGGGCTCCTCAAGAGTCCAGAAGAGTCAAGTGTAAAATACTTTCGGAGGCTTCTTTCTGATGGTCTTGTTGGGGCAGGAGTGGAGGAATCACATACGCATTGTTTGGGGGCTCCGATGGGTAAGTTATGAACATATGGACGGCTTTATGGCCTTTGTTGGATAATTCCTTTTGAAATGGGCATTTTTGATGGCATGCGAGACATTTATTCAACTTAATTAGAGTGAGTGGAACTGGGATTCGGTGAAAACATGACGTGGGTGATCAATCTAGCTTGCTTCCGTTGGTGATCTAATGATAGAAGATGATGAAAATAAACGGCAGAGGCAGGCTGCATTTTGCAAAAATACGGAGAATTGTTCTCCACTTTGTCGTATTCCAAAATTTTATGAAAAAACAAAATTAAAGCTGTTAAACATACTTAAGAACATTTAAACATTTTTTAAAACAAGAATTTTCCGTCTTTTCCAAATGAATGCTGTCGATATCCAATTCGATGGACAATTCGTAAGGATGTATTTCCACGTATGCCAATCGATTCTATAAAATCCATAAATCATTGTTTGTTTCGCGAGCTTTCCTCTAAAATGCGTCGTTTAGGACCTACGACAGTTTTATGTGTACGGATGTTTTTTTCATTCAACACGCTGTAATTTTTTTAACATACACCCTACGCACCTTTTTAAGGTTACAATTGATAGATAACTCTTTTTCCATTCCAATGAGTTCTCAACCACGAGTTTCAAATTATCAAATTTTAAAAATCGATAACATTGTAACTAATTTTCTGAAATTTTATTATTTTTATTTATTATATTATTTTTTATTATTATTATAAGTAGATATCTCAATGACCAATAAAGATTTTGTACATAAAAGCCATAGAGGCATAAGAAGGGATAAAGTGCCCGCGCGTCTTATGGCCGTTATACTTGTTTATCGTCAGAACTAACACAAGTAAAAATTTGGCCAAGTTTCATCCCCCAAGGAGTGAGAATTAATTTTAGAAAATTTCGAAAAAAATTAATACATATCTTCTGAACGATCTGACCGATTTGGATGGGATTTTGACATGTTATAGATGTCAATGAGGCGCATCACTCAATCAGTGGAACTGAAAACTGGACATAAAATAACAAAAAATTTATTTTATTTTTTCAAAAATTTTGTTCATCCATTTTGAATTTTAGTACAATCATCAAAATTTTGTTATAACTTCCTAACATAGTTTTTTATAACATATATCTTTTCCAGATTTTTTTCCACCTGCGTGACACATAAAAAAAATAAAATGTCAATTTTTATTTTTTTTTTGTAGGTTATGATTGTACGGCATAATCGCTAAAAATTGTTTGTGACTTTCTGGCGTATTTGTTTTACAATATATATTTTTTTTCCTATTTTTGCGTCGGACTTATGAACAAAAATACAGAAATTTGAAAAAATCAGTATTTCTGTTAATGTTTTAGCTTTGAATGCTGAAAAAAGCGTGTTTTAAAAAACGAACCATTTGAAAAAAAATTTTTTTTTTTAGTTTATTATTTGATTTTCCAGATCCCAATCAATGTTTTGGAAATGGGAGAAAGTTAGAAAAAGTAGTAACGGGAGACGGGGGGTGGAAAGGGGTGTTAAAACCTCGTCTGAATTTTATTACCACTCTCTTTGGAGGGGAAGGGGGTCAATATAACTGTCAATAATGGGGGTCAATATAACTGTCAATAATGGGGGCAATTTGAAATTGCCTTGATTATCGATTTATCGTAGCGCTAGAATCAATCAATAATAGCGGCTGAAAAATCAACAAAATTACTGATTTTTCAAATTTTTTTATTTTTTGTTTCATAAATCCGACGCAAAAACAAACAATTTGAAACAAAATAAATGGTAAAAATGTTGATTCTTCGATTTTATATCCTCAAAAAATCAGGTGATCGTGAAAGTAAACAATTACCATAATAATGTTTTTTTAAAATCCTACCCTGAAAATTTAATGAGAAGAACTAACTGACTGCTTTTAAAGTTATGTTTGAGCCATTATAAATAATAGTATTTGCTAACACGCCAACTTAGTCTACCGCGACATAAGAAGTTTCACTTCAAAAACTTAGTTCATAATCGTAATCCTAATAAAATAGCTACGAAATTCAAGGGGGAAAATGAAATATTGGAATTTGCAGATATTACGAAGTGGTAAAATGTTTTAAGAAAAAATACATTAATTGTGACGTCATCTACAAACCGATTTTATTTATAATAACTTATAACAGTTAAGAACATTACCCGTTATGTAATTTCAACCAGCTTTATCCAACTTTCATTCAGAAAACATAAAAATTCATAAAATTAATATTGCTTCGAAATCACTACATTAAACTGCAATACCATTTGCAGCCATCAAAACTGATCCGACTGCACATTGCAGCTCAGAAAAACCAGTTCAACTCACCCAGAAATTGGCGGTACCTCTGCAATTTATCCTGTCATTGAACTTGAACCCGGCAAGAACCCGATCAGCGTGTCCCACTCCCACTTCTGCTTTCCACCTGCCCGATCTGAGGATAGTTCGCACGTACGAGAGATTTGGGTGGGTATGGGATCGTTCAGATGCGCGCGACGATGCCTAAAATTAGCATACGATCAGCATATGGCCGGGCATAAGCATAATCACAAAAAGAACCCGTTATTAGAATTATTCGATGAAAGAAATTTTTCATAGTCGGCTTTTTGAAAACTCTATAAATATGCAGAGGTGTTGTGCGCACCTGTCCAGTGCAGCCTGCGCCACCTGTGCGTACGACACGGACTACCTTCACAGTGTTTATTTGGGTGTAAAAGTTTTGCGCGCCAAAACAAAAAGTGTTGATCATGCGGTGCATTATGGCCGTTACGTTTTTCATTGTTATGGGTTTTCAGTTTTGTTTTGTGTTTTGTGACAATTACAATCTGCACGAGGTGATGGATAAGACCGAGGTGCGGCGCTATTTTACAGGAGGTAGCTCAAAAAAAAGTAAAACTCCCGAATACGATGTTGTTCCTGTGCGAGTGATGACGAAGCGGGCAGTCGGTAGAATCGATGGCGCCAGACATAACTTGCAGTTCACCGCTTTCAAACGGTTCGTACCCCGGGAAGGAGCTTTTTTGATTGGTGGATTTTTATCGAAGACAAGACTTTATCCCACATTTTTTAGGGCAATCCATCTCAGATTGCAACCGAATAACAAACTTTGGTCGAATGGAACTGGATTTTGGAGCATCGATTCAACTGGTAACCGAAAAGAAATTTTTGGCGGGAAACAGCCCGAAAGGTGTGCTTTTATCCATCGAGATAGAAACGTTGTTGCCGCTCTCAGCAATTGTAACGGAAATAAATTTGTAAGTTAAAAATGTTAATACCTAAAAATATCTTTATCGATAAATTTTTCTTATGATAGGAAGGGTTTATTGCTCTTGATGATAACATTTTAGAAATTCAACCGATTAATCAACGTCTACTTGATATCTTGAAGAAAAATGAAACATTTACAATCAACCACGAATCTGTTTACCTGATAAAAAAATTCGAACAGACTGAAGATATTTTAAACCACTTTCGGACATCAAGATCGGTGAGGTAAGTTGACGAGATCATTTTTAAATATTTACCTAAAATTTTTATCGTTCAACCTTTGAAAAAAGCGGAAAAAATACGATAATAAACCAAACGTTTACTTTTTGAATAGATAAACAAAACAGAGAAAGTGTTCTTTGAATTTTCTTGAAATTCTTTTTTATGAATGCTTTAGTGGGGTATCCAATGACTAATCTTTTTTATGGTTGACTTATCAGATTAGAGATGCGGCGAATTTGATTGATCTTAAAAGTATTTGAACGCTATCGAAATCAGTATTTACTTTAAATTATTTTTAGAACAGACCGCAATTGTTATTGTGATAGAATAAGGCGGCTAAACCCTTTGTTCTTGGTGTAGATCTTTATAATGTTGATGTAGATCGATCAATACGAGATACAAAATGAATTACGAGTCTAACTTCGGTTTTCTTAGTGTAGGTCTATCTATACAAAGTTAAGGGGTGTCTGGTGAAAAGTGGCAAAATTCCAAATTAATTCGATGACGCTGGTACTACGTGTGTCTAAAGGATACTTCGTAAATACTGTATCATTTATAAATTCGGGCATGTATTCATTCATCTGTACTATTTTTATATCTTCTGTAACAAGAAGTGAGACTTCTAAAAAATCATCATTTAAAAAAGTCGAAACACTCAACACGTCTGTCTTCTTTTAAATCTAAAATAGTTTAGAGTTATATAGTTGCTAGAATTATTAATTTAAAAATTCCTTTAGGTCTGTTGATGTAACTAAAGTTTTCAAAGAGACCTCTACAACTGCATTACCACTCGAAATTGTTTCGAAGTATGAAAATGTAACACCATCAGCAACAACAACAACATCAACGACAACCCCTATACCATCTGAGCGCCATATAAAAAAAGATGCCCAACTAACAGTCGAAGTTGGTATATTTTTTGATGAAGCAGCATATACAAATTTTGCACCTTTATTCAATTATGATGATTTTAAAATTGCCGAAATGCTTCTGGTATACATGAACGGTGTCCAAGTCTTATACCATCATAACTCCCTGGGTACACCAATAGATATTAGCATCGTTCACATGGAAATAATGCGTCGTCAACCAAAATCACTACCAACATACAATGGCGAAAGAGATCAACTTTTAGACTCCTTCTGTGAATACCAGAACAAGATAAACCCTCCGGAAGATAGTGACCAAAACCACTGGGATATGGCACTGTATATTTCAGGTTTAGATTTTTATGCTTATGAAAATGGTATTAATTCTGGTGCTACCATGGGTCTTGCAACTGTTCGTGGAGTATGCTCAGGAATTTATGCCTGTATTATCGCTGAGTTTGGAGTTACAAACGCTTTTGGACGACCATACCCTTCAGCTGGTTTTAATTCTGTATATATTATGGCACATGAAATGGGTCACAAGTGAGTTGAATTTTGGTATAGACAGAAGAGAAATATGCTTCTTTCATTAGTTTAGGTATGTCACATGATTCATCTGGAAATTATTGCTCCAGGGAAGGGTATATTATGTCTCCATCAAGGGGTACTCAAGGTGAGACGAGCTGGTCACCGTGTAGTGCTGATATTGCAAGAGAACTTTTTAGGTATGTTAATTTATATAAGTTTTTATTTAATGAGAATTTGAATATATATATATATATTTTACAGCTGGGCAGATTGTTTAAAAGACAGACCATTGACTACACCCAATGAGTACAATGCTTGGAAATATCAAGGATATCCAGGCCAAAAGTGGTCTGCAAAAAGGCAGTGTGAACTCCTTTTAACGTAAATATACTCTTCTTTTTAGAAAAACAAAAATATTTCATATAAAACCTACAGAGATAGCGATGCTACAGTTTCTACAACAAGTAGCATAAATGGTATTTGCCAAAATCTACAGTGTAGGTCACCACACCGTACTGGATTTTTCTTTGCTGGTCCTGCTCTGGAAGGTACTGACTGTGGTGGGAATAATTGGTGTGAAGGTGGTTACTGCAGTCCCAAAAGAAACCTTTCTAAACCAGAAAATGTCGTAAAGGGAGGATGGAGTGAATGGAAAAATGAGAAATGTAATTCAGGATGTATTCACAATTCTAAAGGTTTCCGGTCACGCAGAAGGACCTGCACGAACCCTGTACCAATTAATACAAACGAAGGCTGTGATGGACCGTCTTACGATGTTACATTATGTGAAGATAAATCTGTTAGTTTTCGAGTTTATGGTTTTGTGAAATTTTCTTCAATTCTTTTGCCAGATTTGTCGCCCCAACAGGCGTCCGTCTTCAATATCTTACGCCTCTATGAAATGCAGAGAATTCAGTCGATTTGTGCCCGAATTAGATCCACATGGAATAGGACTTCAAGCGACCCATGAACCAACAAGACTTTGGATGGGATGTGCTATATTCTGTCGTAGGAGAACCACAGGAAGCTTCTACACTCCCCGTCTGGAACTGAATAATCTTGGAAAAGATCCCTACTTTCCTGATGGAACTCTATGCCATGTGGAAAACAAACAGAACTACTACTGCCTGCAGCATCACTGTTTGCCAGAAGGTTTCGAATTCAATAAAAATATTCTATTCCTACTCAGCGAAGATGTGCCCATTTCCGGGAATGCCAATCCAGATCCAATGAAACCTATTAATGCAAAATTGAGAGATTACCTTTCTTTGAATGCGAATGGTCGGCCGTTGCTCCAACGTATCAAAATTGAAGATATCGCTGAATATGCAGAAAATGAAAAGTGGATTGATGATAACGATTTTAGAATCGTTCCAAGTTTAAAACGAGGGTCATAACTATTTTAGTAATTAATATCATTTCTCGAAAAAATGAGAACAATTTCTATGTAGTATTAATAAATTTGTGAAAATAAGAGAGATTTGAGAAAATTATCATCTTTTAGCAGCTTATTCCACTAACGAGTTTCCAGTACTTCGAAAAAGTGTGATAATGAACAAAAATCATAAACAAGATTTTGCTATTTTTTTTCGGAGATTTTTGATGATTTAATATCGCAGAGTTGTGTTAATTGGCAAATATTAATGTTCGTCATAATCTTTGACGTTTTTTTCTGGGTTGCATTTAATTTTATGGAAAAAGGCAAAGGTGCAGGGTATGATCTCATAAAATTGTTCTATGTTTTCGGCAAAATATTTACTTTTAGATAAGACAAAGTATATCTTGGAGTACGGAAATGTTATTAATTTCAAATTTTTAATGAGATTTTCTACAAAACAAAAATTAAAGCTTGTTAACAATTGCAAAACCCTAAAAAGTGCTGTAATTTCAAGCTTGTAAATTAAAATTTCAGATATTTAACAACCTCTGATTAAAAATAGTTCTGACTGAAATTAATAGACCCTTGTTTATTACTTATGTAATTTAAGTGAAATGACCGCTTAAAAGTCCCTCATTTATTTTATGAGAACAGGAAAAGCATAATTTCATCAAAAAATACAATTCAAGTTTTTTAGAAGTACACACGCAAAAAGACGAAGATCATTTTAGATCACAAGAAAAACGCAATTCACCACATGGGGGGAAACAAGTAGCAAAAATTCAATCGGTTTGCTTGATTGCTCCTATCCCTTAACGATTTTTCTTTTTTTGGTTATATTTTTATTTTCTTGATTTTTTAACATTTAGCAGGAATTGAGTTCATTATTCTTTCATATATTTAACCTACCTATGATCATGTCAACGTCATAAGATTAGAGTTACTGGGAAAATATTCCGTCAGCAATTTATATTGAAGAGACAAATGATCTGTGGTATGTTTCCTCTGGTCAAGGTAATGGAATAATTCTGTATGAGATATTTTCTAGTTTTTTCTCTAGTTAATAAAAATAATGATTAGGCCTCTGGTTGTACAAGATAGAAACATCCGGACGATTGCTAATTTTAGTTTAGTTTTTAAGTATGTTAAAAAATTTTTACGTGCGCACTATCAACATATTTCTGTGTGGCTTTTCTATGAGAAATTGTAGATTCATAAATTTTAAAATTGCTATTCTATTCCTATTTTGCACCAATTTGCAAATTATTCATATCGTTTAAGAAGTATCCACTTTAAAATTATTAGAAAAATCAATTCCAACCTATTTTTCATTGTGATAAAATTTAATACTAAAAACATTTAAAAAAATACAACCTTCCAACCTACAAGGAATCATCTTTTCGAGTTTTCACGAGCTTTCCTTCAATTAAAGTTACATATGTGAAAATATGCAGTGTTCGTCTTATGAATATTAAATTATTTAATGGTATTATTTAAGCAACAATTATCAGTTAATTTTATTTAAAAAAATGTACATAAGTTGAGTTATATTTTGCTTGACGAATGGGTGTAATATTTTATGACCAGAAAGTAATAAAAGGCTAAAATAAAAGTTTAAAAACAATTCAGTGCGATTTTTGCATTTTGTAGAAAGATTTCTTATGCAAACAATGAATATTTTGAAGAACAGCGATTTCAAAACGAATCGTATAGAATGCAATAAAAAAAACACCCATAATCCCTATATACATATATAAAAATGTAAGTTTGTTTGTTGCTCAATCACGCCTAAACACTTGCATCGATATATTTCATTTTTTGCCCGAAGGTGGTACATATTCCAACTTAACATATAGGCTTATTTTTTTACGGATAATACATAGGATTCCAAAATGGCCGATCCAAGATGGCGGTTAAAAATTTTAAATTTGAGGCGATTTTCATGAAAATTGGTACATAGGGGTTTTGAGGAATGCTATATTAAATCCGCTGTTCAAATTTAGAAATTCAAGATACAATACGGCGATCAAGATTTCTCGATTTCAACAGATTTTAATTAAAATTAGTATAATGATTGTTTTGAGGTCACTGATTTTGAATATTATCACAATTTACAAATCCAAGATGGCAGACCCAATATTTCTCGATTTTAATGGATTTTAATGAAAATTAGTACAATGATTATCTTGAGGTCACTGATATTGAATGTTATCAAAAAGTACAAATCCAAGATGGCGGTCCCATATTGCCGACAAAGATTACTCGATTTTAACGGATTTTAATGAAAATTAGTACAATGATTGTTTTGAGGTCACTGATTTTGAATATTATCAAAATTTACAAATCCAAAATGGCGGATCCAACATGGCGATCAAAATTTCTCGATTTTAACTGATTTTAATGAAAATTGGCACAATGATTATTCTGAAGCTACAAATTTCGAATATTATCAAAATTTGTAAAGCCAAAATGGCGGATCCAAAAGGAGTCTAAGTAAGTTTTCTTAATTCATCTTATAACTTTTGAGTATTTACTCTTGTAATTTTTTTTGTATGAACCTTGAAGTGGAGATATACCTTTATTAAATAACATTCTTATATATACTTCATGTTTTTGTATTAAACCTTAAAGAAGATTCCCTGATTTATTTTAGCTGGTTAGAATGAAAGGCATGAAATCATTTACCATATGTATTTTTCTGTCTGAGTAAATCTTGTAGTAATTTAGGAAATTCAATTGAACATACAACAATTAGAACCAAGAATGTTTTATGTATAGTATTTAATTTAAAATAAATTTTTCTCAATAAACTCAATAACTTTCCAGGTTAGAGATTACTTTGACCAGACGGGTCTCGGAAGTAATCATCATAATCATACACCAACAGGACAATGCGCCATGCCACACATCCCGGAAGACGAAAACCTGGTTCTAGGGAAAGAATGTGTATTCGAATAATGAATCAGTGGACTACTCAAAGTCTGTATTTGAACCCTATTGAGAATTTATGGGATCACATTGATCAAGAAATCCATAAAAATACCATAAAAACATTAATAAACTTTGAGTAGCAATCGTCATTAATTGAAAATTTATCAAGGTCCATACCAAGGAGGTTAGAGGAAGTTTTAAAAAACAAAGGGGGAAATATTCTTTATTAGTTTCTTTTAAATATATGGTATGTTGCTTTATGAAATACTTAAAAATATACACTATTCAAAATATTTTAAGACTGCCTGAGGACCTTTAAAAATTGAGCAGTATCAATTCAGTAACAATAACAAGCTATATAATTTTCCCATTCTGCCAATAAGCCCTTTAATATACCTTTCGTACTAACTTACAATCGTTTAAGTTAATGTCTTTTAAATTGCGACAAATCAGCAACACAATCCAACAAGTTATAATGATATAACTCACGCAGCTGGAATCTGTTACTAAGCAAAAATCTTCTCGTGAATTTATCGTCATATTTTTTTTGTATTAAACCCTTTTAAAATGGTTAAGAATTGTTCGCCGAAATAAAGAAAAATCGCATGCTCTGCACTTAACTGCTAGTATCATAATAATAAAAAAATAAAAAATAAATGATAAAAGAGGAAGATTTCGTGCCACAGAAAATTTATTCTCAAACTGAATTGCTTAATTGACCGGTGTATTTGTTGTACAATTTTTAAATCATATAATTGTCACTCTAAAGATAGATGGATTGTTTGTTTTTAAGTGAATGATGACGTGCTAACTAATAGAAGTCATTGTGAGACTATTTGACGATCATTGTCGAATTTGTTTATTTGAGTAATTTGGTAGGAAAGTAAAGTTATCAAGATTTTGGGAATACATTATTCTTTTATGTTTATTTTACTTTTCTAAGTAAGTAGAAATTAAAGACGTCTTGTAAATATGAAATTAAAGACCTCCTGTTTGACTACTTCTAAAAATGTTGACCGGCTGATATTTCATGAGGTCAAACAACAGGTTTCTTTCAAGGTTTGGAAGTTCCAAATTAATGTACGTCGTGCAATAGTGCGCCCCATCGATGAGATACAATCATTTAATTGTTAGACTAATAAGTGTCCTATCGCCAGCATCATCGCCTTCAACATGTGGGACTTATTTTTAGAGGAGGAGTGAATTAAGGGCGCTATTGATAAGTTCCAGCTGTACTGATGCCCATTCAAAGGCGATGGAAACAACGATGTGCGTGTCATCAGGCATTTTTTGGATAGCTAGACGACGACACTCCTTCCAAATATCTGAAAGAATTTTATCACGATTTTATATATTTTGAATATTGCAAAATTACGACCTTCATCATCATCGCTACCGGCTAAAATTATCGATTTTATTGATTTCAGTGGGCAACATCTGATCATAATTTTTCGATGCAAAAATTTCTCTAATTGCGATGTGTCGACAAAAATTCTTGAGATTGTCGTAAAATTGTCGATTTCGACATTTTAAATGACTTATAATTTAAAATAATATGAGGTGGAAATTCAGTAATTTACTGTAGGCGAATTCTAGAAAAATATAGAAATAATATTATCGTTCCATTTCCCAAGCGTTCCTCTAAATCGACTCGTTCCAGTTCCATTTGTCCCTATATCGAGATAGTTTCGCATACTATCTGGACTAACTAACGAAGCTTAAATTGGCGGTTACATCTGAAAGTAAAAAAAAGAGTATCCGCATTATAAAAACTGCACTATTTTCCGGTTTTTGCAGGTTTATTCATAAGAGAAGTTTGCTCTCTGCTTTTTTCCCACTTTCATCCGTTTTAAGCCCCCACAGAGCTCCCAGAGCGGAGCGCCATCAGCCGCGAGCCGTGTTCTTAAAGTTGCTGATTCCTCCCCCCTAAAAAGATTGGCGCTTTCAAATGTTCGAATCCATCAGCGAAACCGACTGAAAGAAACGAACATTTCATGCTTGGCTACATCGCGTTGCCGGTTCAGTCGTTTATTGGACGCGCAGCAAGAGAGAATTGTCGTCTACGCCGCAGAACTGTTGAAGAGTTGTCGATTTTATTTAAGGTGAAGAAGTTCACGCGCAAACGAAGGAAGATTTTTCCTCTACTTCGAATCATCATACAACCAGAGACAGACAGTACATATAGGCATCAAAACCGGTCGGGTGTTTTTCCTTCATTTCGCTACCGTAGTGCGATTTTATATTCATTTTTTTTTTCTACCTTGTGTTTTAATTCTTGTTCAGTGCCCTTATTTAAAATTCTTCGATTTCGACTTTTTTGGTTTGAAAAGAGTCGAAAGTGAGTTAGTTTTGTCGATATTTAAGTCGACATTAATTATTGTGGTTTATTAATTTATTTCTCAATTAAGTAGTACTTAATAGTTCTATACAGTGCCTTTTTATTGAATCATGAGTGCAACTTGGGGATATTCAGAGGAAAATGGTAAGTTTAGTTTGTTAACAATTTCAGTAATTCCCTTTCAAGTTATACAAACACGAATCTTGTTTTAATCATGCCATTTATTCATGATGAAACCTAAAAAATATAATGAAAATTCTTAATCATTAGAAAAAAAAAAATACTTCTACTGCATAGTTCCATCAGTTTATCTACTTTTTGCTAGATTGGATGTTCAAAGCTAAGTCTCTCCTGTCTGGTGATAGATAAGGCGGGCTCTGCTCTGTTTTTTGTGTAAAATGTAGTCGAACTAGTTCCAGCAATTTGTTGATACTTGAATCTTGCGCTTTAGAGCGATACCCCGCCGGACAAGAGGCATGTTGGGTATCACGTGCTTTAAAGAATTCGTTGATATGCTTTTCCAGTGCTTAGAAATGTAAACATTCGTGCTTCTTCCACCTGTGCAAAATGATTTCTGTTCTGTCTACTTAAAATTGCTTACGTTCTATTATAAAAATTTAAAAAATTGCACAGACTGTAGTTAGTGACGCAGGTTAATTCTAGGTAATTATAGTAAAAGAGAATGCCTGTTTGTTCAACTAATCTCAGGGATTATAAAATTATGGAATTTTTGTACGATAGAAATTTCGGCACGAGCTAGTTTTCTTATCGAAAAGTATTTGCTGATTTATTTCATCTCACCAAGTATATTAGTCATTAGTCAACGACAAAGGCGACGGCGTAGAAAATCGCCTATATTTAACATACTTAGTATATCGTTAAAAACTTTGCGGTTTGCAAACGTTAATAAATAGTGGTCGTGGAACTAATTAAAAAGTAAAATTCACCACACATTTCTCATTTGTATAAAGCTTCTAAGTCAAGGGTCGTTAACTCAAACTTATTTAAATTTTCTAGCTTTTAGAATATTCTTTGTTTAGTTTGAGTTCAAGGACGGAAATTGAAAATTGAATTATTTTAAAATAAATTATATTCAGTTGGCGTGACAAATAAAAAAATGGAACTTATGTAAAATAACTAACAAGGAAACGTTCTCAGGTGTGTCTCACCGATTTTGATAAAATTGAAATAAGAGAGTATCGAAAAATAAGGGACACCAATTTTTTTTTTATCTACGGATACGCACATTTAGTGGGTACTTTTATTTATTGTTCTTTTAAACTAAAAATTGGTGTATTTTTCAAAATTATGTCCGCCATGTTGGATCCGCCATTTTGAATTTTTTGAATTTAACATTAGATTCGTAATCAGCGACTCCAAAAACCCCTTAATACTGGTTTTCACGAAAAAACTGATGTCTGAAAGAATATACATCATTTACGTATTAATGCTAGGGGTTGTTTACCCCCTTGAGGAGCTTTTTTTTTACGAAAACGCAAAAACACTTCAACTTTATTTTTCAAAATCGTATGTACAAAAATATTTTTCAATGATTTTTAATTAAAACTTTTATTTTTGTGACTCAAAAATATAAAAAAAAAATCGTTTTTCTGCAATAAAAAATAAGGGTTGCCACCCCCGGGGACCGGATTACTTAAAAGAGGTTTAGTACATTTATGAGACATCATTTCCATTTTGTTTCATTTGAAAAAGTTCATTGGAACTTGAAATATTTAGGAAAAACTGTTTTTGGCAGTAAACTTTAGGGGTGGTTTTCACCCCGTAAATGTGCATATCCGCAGATAAAAAAATTCGATACTCTATAACATATTTCAATTTCATCAAAATTGGTGAGACACACCTGAGAACGTATCCTTGTAAAACTAAACCTTAGAAATAATTTTCTTGAGTTTTATTCCAATGATCAAAAACTCTATTTCAAATATTTCTTATTACTGTGATACGTGATTTTTTTGAAGAATATAAATTATTCAGTTTTTCTTAAATCTGTAAATTGTTTCCCAAAATTTATATATATTTCAATATTTAAAAGTAGAATTGTGTGATTCAATGATTATTATCATTTTCTTTTATTTACCTAGTACTCCTTTTATTAAGCTTACGACGAAAATATCTTCCCTGTCTTCGGACAAATTTAAATATAATAGATATTAGAATACAAAATTAAATGTTTTTAATTAAATTCAGGTTATTAAGACAATCGTAAAATTTTACGATGGGCATTGAAAGTTATCAATTTTATTCAATAACATCAAATTTAAATTTGATAGTAAATTTTTTTTAATCATTTTGAATAATACACAATTAAATATAATCGATACAGCTTAAAATTACGTCTTATGCAATTTATGTATTTATTTATCATTAAGAGGCTGGGTTTATATGAGTTAAATGCATTTTTATAGAATCATGCGCTATAATTTTGACACACAACATGCGATCATTCTCTGGGAATAGAGTTACGAGTCAAATCTATTCTAATTTGTTACAAATTATATCATAGTAGCATTTTTCTTAAGTCACCACCAATTCATTAACTTTTCAAAAGAATTAAGGCGGTTCTACGAAACAATTCTTTTAAAGGTATATTTAAAAAATACAAGTCTTCTAAATCTAATTGATAGTTTTAAACGACCAGGCTTTAATTATCTGACTGTGAATTAAAACGAGGGTATTGTTTTCAACGTTCATATACGCAATAATTTAATAAATTAGTATTGATGTCTGCAGTCGTAGAATCGCATAATTTCAAATAAAGTTGCTTAGATAAAAATTCGAACTTTAGTTTAGTATCAAAAAATATCAAACTTTTAGAAAATGCTCCAACTTAACCAACATAACATTGCATTATTTCCTGGAGTCCCACAAAGTTCTGCTATGAGACCACTATCGATTATATTTTCCTATCTAATTTCTCTCATTTATTTTACATTATTATTGTACACAAGTTTTCGTCACGAGAGCAATAAACTTAATCATTTTCGAAGCATTTGTCATATGATTCTAATTACATTCTCTTCCTCATGCTTGTTGTTTCTTATTTGAACAGCAGCATGCCTTGGACTCTTGTAGCTCTTTTTTTTTTTGTTATGTTGATTCTTCACATGTCGAAGAAACAGATCTTAAGAAGTCACGAGACTGTCTGCTGTTGAGCCATTTCCGTTATCTGTTTGCATTGTTTGATGTCACCTTTTATTTAAATTTTTTTATTTATCTTAAATAAGAAGCGTTCAAAGAAGACCTAAAGAAGATTGCTGAGGTATTTGATCTTCATATCTTCTTGAAATTATATTATTTTACATTTCGACAGACGTCAGTGTGCTATGGGGTTCAAGTTCATAAACTTAATTGGTTAATTGCTTATTTGAACTATTTTATACACTCAATTCACTTTTTTTAACTTTAGTGTTTTAATGAGTATATAGCACTGGCTTTTTATGTATGTATGTACAAGAAGAAGACATTGATTTATTTCAACCTTTGTAAAACAGTTGAGGTCGTTTATTTCCTTTGGTAGGAGATTAAAGTTTTTTTTTTATATATATGTTGTACTCTGACCTTTTACCAGAGTAGTGAACTTAATTTGTTATACGATTAAAAAAGCAAATCGTTTTTTTATTTATTTTTGCATTAGAACTTCTGTTTTTCTCATGAAATTTCGAGATTTATTCCACAGATATATTTTCTATCATCGTAAAATACTAATCACAATATCTGTAGTTTGTTAAATTTTAAATTTTAATTTTACCTCGAAAAACTCGAAAATATCTCTTTTACATCTGATAAAAAAAATTTAAAATTACGTTGCCAACAGTTGGGATTAAGTCTTCCAATTTTCGTGTAAATAATTTAGCAGAAAGTTATTTTATACAATTTGTCCCAACAAAAGATCATGCCAAATGACAACAGGTGCTTCATTTTACTTTTACTCCGTGAATTTGTTTAAATAATATTTTCGATGCATTTCTTGTAATTAACCACAAGAAAATGTGGAAGGCCAGAAAATCATGTTTTTCTACAAAAATAGTGTAAACACAATTTTAATGTATTTTAAAGCGACTGGTAATTGCATATCTCTGAATATTGAGGAAAATTACATTAAAAATAGAAAGCGTTGGCATTTAGTTGATTTGTGTACTTGTTTGAAAAGAAAAATAAGTCTTTATTTAGCTTTAGAGTACGTTTAAAAATAGAAATGTTTTTTCTATACTAATAATAATAAATGTAAGAAACAATGTAGGGTATTTAATAATAGTAATATATATATAAAAATGAAAGTTCGTTTGTTTGTTTGTTTGTTGCTCAATCACGCCTAAACGCTTGCATCGATATTTTTCGTTTTTGTCCAAAGGTAGTACATATTCCAACTTAACATATAGGCTAATCATTTTTGGGATAATGTATAGGATTTCAAAATGGCGGATCCAAAATGGCGGTTGAACATTTTAAATTTGAAGCGATTTACATGAAAATAAGTACTTAGGGGTTTTGCGGGATGCTAATTTCAAATCCACCGTCCAAATTTAGAAATTCAAGATGATGTATCCAATTTGGCGACCAAAATTTCTCGATTTCAACGGATTTTCATGAAAATTAGTACAATTATTGTTTTGAGGTCACTGATTTTGAATATCATCAAAATATACAAATCCAAGATGGCGGACCCAATATGGCGACCAATATTTTTCGATGTCAACTGGTTTTAATGAAAATTGGTACAATGATTGTTTTGGGGTAATTAAATTTGAATATTATTAAGCTTTGGATATTCAAGATGGATTATCCATAAAGGGGTTTTCGTGTTGAAACAATTTCTAAGATATAACAAACTAGAATATTTGAGAATTGTTTAATTAGGGTGAAACCGGGTAACCCAGATAGTAATAATAATAATAAATAATAATAAATTCGTTCCGAATCCAGAGTATGTTAATTAAAATTATATTTTTAAAAAACTAAATTTTCCGACTGTTTTGCAGATCGTGTATCGACTCAATTCAATTCTCAATAACTTGAAAAAATTCAACAATTTAGAAATACGATATATAATATAAAATTTATTTTATCCCATATGAAATCGGGCACTTGAGCTACTCAAGAAGTAAATATAAATATGTTTGTATAAACGAATCTTATGTATAATATAAACAAAACCCATTAATAAAAATCACAATAAAATGCGACCAAAGTTCACTGCTCTAAAGAAGGTCAGAAACTTCTAAAGAAAACCAGTTTTTGAATCAAATCAAGTTTTTGTTTTTTGATTGCAAGAAATATTACAAACCTCAGAAGAAACGCATCAAACTTTGATACGCAAAATCATAAAAATTCTGTGCAAAATAGTAGTGGAGTGCGACTGCGCATTCACAACACATGTGCCACAACAGTGCGGCGACGAGTGTTAAGCAGCTTCTAAGGTTTTTGCACTGTAAACAGGTTGCTCGCATGTACCTACCTCATGAATCGTTAATCTTCCGATTTTTAGCACAAGATCCCCTCCTTCCTAGGCTACACTTAACCCCGCTCTATAAGTAAGTGATAAATGGCGATTCCATGAAATTCACTTCTCAACTGAAGACTTTATTTATGGGTTTTGCGAATTTACTTTAACCAGATATCTTAACTCGTTTCGGTTTGAAGGTATGTAAATTAAATATCAACGATTTTTTTATGCATTGAACTAAATGCTAGAAACATGAACAGATCTAGTTGAGATTGTATTTCTTAATTTTCCTTGGAAGTATAGAACTATGTACGTTTTTATTAAAACATAAAAAAGTCAATTGGATTGTCATTCGTTACACCACATTCTATAGAATGGTGCACTTAGGAACTTTAAAAGTTGGATCTAGGTAGGGTTTAAGGCATAAATTTAGAGAATATTCCTAAAAATTTAATATATATCATAAGGATATTTTCATGGGTACTTTTAGCACTTTTTCTTAATTTTTATATATCATTTTCTTTTCCTTGTTTTTAATTTAATTAATTATACATGCAAAAACAAAAAAAGAGGAAAGCGCCATGCGCCCTCGAATTATAAATGCGGACTTTACAATTAGCTGCGTACGCATCGAATATGCATGCAATGTCAATGAAACCATTTGCATAAGAAATTTTTCTATCTTTTCGCGGTAGACTGGCTTAAGACATTTTTCTAGCAGAGTGCGTTGTCGACGGCCGCAGCTATCGCACCTTGGTTAGTAAAACTGAAGGTTTCCTATACGAAACGAAATAATGGCTCTTTTCAGTTAATGCATCCGGAGATTGTAAATCAATTCCACCCGTCTGTAGGTGCTGAAGAATGAGTAATGAATTGTATTTAAAAGTGCAAAAATAGAGCATTTGGTATAAGGGGACCTATGTTTTTTTAATTTCCTTTACTTGTTTTTTGCTTATCGTTCGCTTTTGTTCTCTGGCTGAGATTAAATGCATATTAATGCGTATGGTTTTAAGTAACCTTCAATGTTTTCAATTAATGGGAAAGTTCAAGGTATTTAGAAAGTTACTTTTTTTTTAATCAAAATTAAATTTACTTGTAAAATGTAAATTGTACGATTCGAATAGCAAATTGGGGCGATTTTTTCCAAATTTGTATATAAGGGGTTTTTGGAGATGCTATTTCAGAATCTGGCATTTGTTTTGCATAAAAGCTTAAAAAATCCTATTATTTTTTGGGTTTTTTAAAAAGTGCTGATTTTTTTTTGGTCTTTTTTCTTTTCAAAGTCGATTATCTTAAGGTCTCTGCTATTGTGTGATCATATAACCACCAGAAACCGCGGTCCGAATGTCTAAACTTTCTCAAACCATGGTTTTAAAAATTTTTTTTTGCTTTGGTTTTTGCAAAATGGCCATTTTGTTCAGCAAGGTAATAAAAAACTTCGCGATTTTTTTACACGAAAAGGATCAACTTTACAAAAAAAATAATAGAACAGAAAATGCTTGAAATTAGCCAAAGAATACATGTAAATTTTTTCAGAATTTTTTGGACAATTTTTGGTTTTTTGGATTTGGCCAATTTTTGAAAAATCCAAAAATTTCCCGAAAAGTTCACACGTGTTCTTTGGCTAATTATAAGTACTTTTTGTGATATAAAATTTATTTGTATAATTGATCTTTTTTGAGCAAAAATATCACCAAGTTTGTTTTTATGGTGAAATTTGGTGATATTTTAACTCAAAAACCCCAATTTGCTATTCGAATCGTACAATTAAACTTGCGTGTACAAAATCCTCGTTTTGCGCATTAATGGGTTAATAAGAAAAATTTATGAATTCCACTAAACGTGAATTAACAAATAAAGGGCAAATGATGAATTTTGAACAAGCTTTATTAAATGAATCACTGTACGCTTTTATAATATAAAAGTGTAAAAGTAGACAGGCCATAAAATCATTTTCTGTAAGGTTTAAATTTACGAGATATTTCGCAATTTTAATTAATAGCCAAGCACTCATCGATATTGTGCTAAATTTCAATAAATTCGCTTTAATGCGACCACAACAATGTGCTGTACACATACAAACAATTTGAAATCTTTATGGCTCAAAAACGAATAAATTTCCAAAATATCACCGCGATCTTTTTAACATTATAAGAAGGAGGACGGTAGCAACATTAGAGCTGATGTATGAGGTCTAAAATATCCTCAACAATTTTGTCAGCAGCCTTAGAAACAATATACAATTCCCGAATATCCTATTTAAAAGAGAAACCACTTTAAACAAAGCCGTGTCGTAAATTTATGTTCAAAATAGCATCGCAACCGTATCCTCGTGTACGTGATAGATTGTTATAAAGCATGCATGCGAATTTTTTTTTCTTTAATCATAAATTAGTATGAATATTTTTAATCCCATTTTTATTTTATTTTCAAGTGTTATTTGAATGACTTCTATTTTTTGTTTAAATATTGAATTACAAAGATTTTAAATCTCTGCCTTTTGTGTCCTCATAAAAATGTTTAAATTCCTCCCGCTCACGTTTAATTTAATTAACACGAGTGATGTTTGTAATAAAACGGCTATTGACTTTCAGAAGATCTCCTAGAAATAAAAATGAAAACTATTTTCGTAACAAATAGCTTGAACTATTAACCTGATCGTAAATAGTGATCATGTCTCAAGGTGAAGATCACACTTGTTTCCGTACAAAAAAATTCTGTGATCGGGTCACATGAGTGATTTATTTTACCTTTGTTTTTCTCAATGTATATGTTTAGTAATTTTCCGACGGAAGATCAAATCAAACATAAGTGCGTAATCACCTCAATTAAATAGAAGTTTCCTTCGTTTCTAAGATCATTCAGTTGCACTGTAGATCGGTGCGGCGCATGACCCTGTCACAGAACTGCTTAGATTTTGATGAAGGTTTTTGAAAGTTAGAATGTTTACGTAGAAAGCCAAGGTAGTAGCAGAGTGCTACTCTTAGAACTGATCTTGGATAATGCAAATCAAGCCGTCTGATTAGATTCTTAAAATAACTTCCGTCGTCTTGAAATATCACGTTTGTGACATAAATCACTATCACGTTGTGCAAGTGATGTGCACGCGCTTTTTGGCGTGGAAATAGTTTTGAATAGAAGATTAAGATCAGCGTGGGGGTTTAGTGTTAACTAGGGGAGGTAATAAATTTTTTTTTCTAAATCTGTTAATTTATATGTCTTTGGAGTTATTAATTCTTGAAATTTACATTTGTAAATAGAGGAGTTTACTCCAAAGACGGATGAATCATAGAGGCTATAACCGGTTTTAGCGATGGCATTTAAATATTTGTTTTAAATTACTAGATCATTAATCATTGACACTATATGGTATTAAGATATTACACGTTTTGTGTTTTTTATAAGATGTTATTATCAGTTAGATTTATGCATAACCGTGTGGTGGCATTATGTATGTCGTAACAAAAAACGAAACTATACTAGCGAGTTACAGATAATGCATTATTGTACGTTAAAGTAGTTAATTTTAGTGTATACCTTATCTAACAAGTATTAGGACCATTGCTATTATTTGTGGATGATGAAGAATTTACCTGAAGACAAATTAAAGGATACCTGAACTAACCTGACTTAGGATTATGCCTGATAAGCATGAATTTTGTGAAAGAAAACCTTGAAATGATGGATAAAAGTTATATACGCCCCTATTCTTAAAGTTGTATCATTTGTTGAAAACAAGCTACAATTACCAGCTTTGAACTGGTTTTCTGCATGTGTGCGTGGTCTAGCACTTCAAGAAATTTACATTGGGGTAAACTGCGAAATTTTCGCCAATGTATTTTATTTTATGATACTCTACACTACATAATACAAAAGGTTTTTGTTTGTTTTATTATTTCCGAGCCATTTAAAGGATTTTCGGATAAGTTCTACAAAACGGAACAAAACACAATTAATTTAAATAAATATGTAATGCCATATTTCACGACATACCTATCTAACCTAATTTGAGTTTGCACCACTTTATGGAACTTACTCGAAAACCCTATCTTAAAAAAACCCTGTAAAAGTCTCAAAAATAGGTGAAAATACCATTTGTATTGTATATGGTATCACTGCCAAATAAAGTTGTTTGCAAAAATCAAAAGGTCGACTTCTCAATTGAAGAATAGACAAATCAAAGTAAAAAATGTCGCAATGCAAAATAGATAAATTAATTAATTAATTATATATTCTAATACAGTTTTGTGATATATGGATCATTGAATTCCTTCGACCATCTCTTGATGAAACCTAACAATGAATTAGCCTTATTTATAATAATAATATTAATATTAATATGATCGTCAAAAGTAAATCTAGAGTTTAATCTAACATCCAGAGTTAAGTCGACATAATTCACTTCCATCCATTAAGTAGCAAAAATTTATAGGATTTTGTTTCCTTGAAAAAGACATAAGAGTGCACTTACTTATATTTAAAGGCAGAAAGTTCGAAGAGCACCATTCAATAAATTTAGTTAAATCTTCATTAAGTAGCAAGCAGTCGTTTGAATTGTTAGTGATGCTATAAATTGTAGCATCGTCAGTATAAATAAGCATTTTCGAGAATTTAAACTTCATTAATAAATAAAATAAAAAGAAGAGGACCTATATGACTTCCTTGTGGGACTCCCGAAGTGTCAGGGATAGGTGAAGAGAAGGCATTTCGAAACGATACAATTTTCAGTTGATAACCAATTTAAAAAGAGTGGAGGAAATCTTGAAGTTCTCATCTTGAAAATCAGTATTTTGTAATTCTACCAAATGCCTTACTAAAGTCAGTATAAATACAATCAACCTGTCCACCATATTCAATAGCACTCTCATCTAAGCTGAAGAGTTTGTTTGTTTGTTTGTTTGAACGCGCTAATCTCAGGAACTACTGGTTCGAATTGAAAAATTCTTTTTGTGTTGGATAGTCAATTTATCGAGGAAGGCTTTAGGCTATATAATACCACGCTGTGACCAATAGGAGCGAAGAATCAGTGGAAAATGTGGAAAAAAACGGGAAAATTATTCATCTTTGAGGGCTTCCGTTGTTGTACCGTTGTTTTTTAGATCGTGTTTTCCTTTTTAAATTTTTTCAATCTATATATATAAATAAGTGTTTGTTTGTTTATTCGCCTTTTATAGACTCCGAAACCGCTGAACCGATCTTATACTAAGTAGTCTCTATTCAAAGGGGAGTAACATAGGAATTCACATAAAACCGAATGTTTTCAGGGAAGCGTAGCAAGGCAGTTAAATAGTTATATAGAAGTTAGATAGTAGCTAGATAGAAGCTAAATAGAATAAATAAATAGATAGGTAGGTAGATAGATAGATAGTAAGATAGGTAGGTAGGTAGATAGATAGATAGTAAGATAGGTAGGTAGGTAGATAGATAGATAGTAAGATAGATAGATACATAGATAGATAGATAAATAGAAGACAGACAGAAGATAGATAGGCAGATAGATATATAGATAGAAGATAGATAGATAAACAGACAGAAGATAGATAGGAGGTAGATAGATAGATAGATGTAGATAGATAGATGGATAGGTAGATAGATAGATAGATATAGATAGATAGAAGATAGATAGAAGATAGATAGAAAGACAGAAAGATAGAAGATGGATAGATAGATGCCGTTTAGTTACGGAAATGATTCTATGACCTCAATAACTGAAAATCTATTTACGTTTGGATTAATGGTAATGAAATATTTTATTTATACATTCTCGCATAAAACCGATTGTTTTCGGAGAGGCGTAGCAACGCGCGCAGGGTACGGCTAGTCGTAAATAAACGAGAAGCAGAATATCGAATTCTTAAGAAGATAACTATTATTAATATAAAGATTTAGCTCAATTAAGAACATTGTAGGTAATAAGTATCTCTTAGTATGTTTAGTGAATAATGAAAGCAGTTTTTCAATAGTATGCCTCTTTTTAATTCCACTGTTAGGTACGCCCTTCATTGCCACATGCTTTCAAGAAATTGTAATTAAGAAAAATTGCAGTTAAGGTGATTTGTAAATTAAAATGGGATAATTACATTAATTATTAATTAGATAAGTATAGTGCCCACAATTTGCAGAAGTTATATTGCTCTATATTTAAAAGAATAAATTAAACTGAAACGAATCAACTAGTTCAATCGGTGTTTTACATGAAACATATCTAGTTAGCATAATGCTCTTGTGCAATTATAAAATTCTTTCTTTAGAACAGCCAATCGCTGTTATTTGCGCGACTGAAAAGTGTGAAGAAAAACAAATTAAATTATTCGCCTGCATTTCCAACTATCTATGTATTATAATTAAAAGAGAAAAACCCACCCACAAACGAAGTTGGTGTATATTTTATAAAGTAAACGTAAGCTTAATAAAAAAAATCTTTATACAACCGCCACTGAGAAAAATGTATCGGCCCGTGTCTTAAGAAAATGTTGACTTTGCATATTCCGATGAGATCCTTTTACGGCCTCTTATATCTTGGCACCCCCGCATCGCATTTGTACTATATGTAATATGTATAGTACATAATGGGTATTGCACTTGAGAAATTATTGACGAAGCAGTGGCGCACCGGCCACTTAAATAATAAGTTCAATTCAAATTCCTCCCCACACTTTTTACTATGGCAGTCTCTTGTAGGACTTCATGCGATTTTGTCCGTCTTTTGCCGATAGATGTCGTTACGTAAGATGGTCACAGTCACTTATAGGTTAGTTATGTAATGCCCCATGGTCTCATTTAATCCCCTGAAAAATAGCTCGAACTTTTTATTATCAAAAAAAAAAAAAAAAAAAAAAAAAAGAGTTACAACCAATGACATCATTTGCGACTCGACTAGGCTGTGGCTGATGTGTGTGGGAGATGCATATCAATTGGAATTACCTGGTCGCGGGTTTGAGCCCGTCTTTTCGTAGCATTTTCGTTTTATATTTCCCGCCAGACAGACTTGAACTTACTCATTAATCACGTCGTCACTGAAAAGCACCTGCCTGATAGGGTAGACTTGTGAAATATATAGTCACGTGCGTTTTTCCGCTTATTAAATACAAAAATTACATTTGAAATCTTAGAGAATTCTATAGAATGCACTCTTTGCAAAATTTTATGTTAATTCTATGCAGTTTTTATTCAGTTTAACCGGCCACCGGCTCTGCGGTTATGCAGCTATGCATGCCTAATGGCTAGGTGGAATCACAATTGAATTGGCGGTAAAACTGAAAAAAAGCAGACTAATTAAAAAAGAATTGTTCTGACTTTCTTTTCTTTTTTACCGATTTCTATAAATATTAAATAGAATCGGATTGTACAGAATAATGCGCCATATCCCTGTATCCAAGTTATATTTTTTTTAATTTTAAGATCTGACTAGCTGCTGACCATAATCGGATTATTTGTACTTCTGATATAAAAGAAAAAATCGGTAGGTGGACACAAATGAAATTTTAATTGCTACTCTGTCCTACAGATGCCTTTGTTCGAACTATTTGGATATTGCGCTTTAATCTGAAATTCTGGAAGAACTCCATATTTATATATAATCCTGATGCCGCTTATAGAATAATTTAATAGCAACTATCACATCTACTGAATACGAATTAAAGTTCAAAGTGACCTTGATAGTCTCTCTTTCGGATCTCTATAATTTATAGCATACCATTTTTGGATTGTCTTAAATCTCTCGATTGACGTGAAATTTTCTTCAAATATTTAAACGATATCTAAACACAAAGAAAGAGGTAGTCGGATAAAAATAACACGTAACCCATCAATACGACGTATTTTAGTTCATACTGCTACTATATTTTGACCATAAAAAAAAAGTGTAGTCCCCCGATTCTCGTGCGATAATTTCCTTTTGTGTGTATAAAACTTTTACACCTACTCGAGCATTGGTCATCGTATGGATTTACATAATTTTTATATTTCTATTTGTAGCACGTGCAGAAAACGTATGAGAAAGATATCCGGATTTGTGTGTGTTTTATGATTTTCTTCAATAAAATTTTATGGAATTCTTGCAAGAATACCTTTAAATGAAAACAAAATATTTACTGAACGATAAATGATTATATAACTTTGATTGCATTTTCTTTAGTAAATAAAACAATTAAAAGAGAAATCATTGAAAATTGATGCCCAGGTGTAAAATGTTGCCTGAATAAACAAATACAATAATTGGCCACTTTTCAATTAATTAAACCCTATATCATGTGGTATTTCTGCTTTATGGTTATTATAGCATGAAGGAATTATTCAATTGGAAAGAAATTTACAATTGTGTGCATATTTTTTACTAGATGATAATAATTGATACCACAGATAATTACATTTCTCTATAAACGTAAATGGTACCAGTTTGTAACAGTTATCAAGTTGTTACTTCCATGTTTTATGGTGTTACGATTAAAGTCTGAGTAAAACAAATTGAAAAAACCAAAAGAAAAACTCATTTTCCACAGTCTAAAGGTTCCAATTAGAGAATTTTTCTAGAGAAATTTAATAAATCAAGGCCCAAGAAGATATCCTTGTGGAATACCATTTCAAAGATATACTCGATAATTTTAACTTGTATAGTTTCTCAGAAATTCAGAATTTGACCATGGGTTCTACTTAAAACTTTAGCAAGAAATAGCTTTTAATCATAATTAAACATAATTTCTATTAGATTTCCAATAATGTCCTTCACACAGAGCATACGTTACGGCTAATTTATTTTATATCACTTCAATAAGCCATTTTTGATTTCTATCTTTTCATTACTCAATCACCACTGCTCGGTTTTGCTTTTGCTTTGATTTCCGAAAAAAAAAAAAAATTGGAGGTTGTTTTTCCGCATCACTGCCGCCGCCATCACACAATTTGGA
The DNA here is from genome assembly GCA_949715965.1 of Dysmachus trigonus. Lineage (NCBI taxonomy): Eukaryota > Metazoa > Arthropoda > Insecta > Diptera > Asilidae > Dysmachus > Dysmachus trigonus. Next base: position 80,815,982 of record OX454321.1, read on the forward strand.
CACATGCCAAATTCAGTTAAAATCTCAAAGAAATTAATTAGTGCTATCAACAAAAACGCCATTTCATCCACTTTGTTTCGATATTTTTGTTTATGTTTCTAAAAATCAATCGACGACACTTTTATTAGTGTGAAAGCAAGTGGCTGGAAAAAAAGAAAAGAAATATTTTAAGACCTTGAAGATTAAATGTGATTTTAAAAAGACGTTGAGTGAATTGACCGTCGCTTTTACCCAGAAGTGTTAAATTGCAGTCTTTTCGTTGAAGAAAGAATTTATTATGTATTTTATAATATTTAAGAAAGGCACATGATATATTGTAGGTAGGCCACGTGATCCACATGGATTTCCCCGAGGGGATTTTGTTTCTTTCTAGTAAAAATGCAAATTAAGTTTTTGTTAAATTTTGATAATTGTAACAAACCAGTGGATATTTTAAGATTTTCTTACATGTGGTATTTAATTGGAGGATGGCTAAGAAAAAGTGTGAAAAATATTGTACATCAGCAAATTAATGTGTTGTTCTTTAAGAATTGAAAAAAAAGGACTTAAACAAATTATTTATCGCTTATTTTGACAGATTTGTGTATTTCTGAATTTTCATTTGATGTATAAAGTCCACAAATGGTAAAAAATGGTAAAACATATACCAGAGTATCTTTGAAGTTTTGAACGTATCCATATAATTTGCAATAGTGTTGCAGTACGCCAATTGTGTTAAATTCAGATTTTATGGTATCTTGCTATAATTTTGATAATACTAAACCGATTTTGATGAAAATAACGTATATAGATAGACTACATTTTTTTCTTTTTGACTGCATAACGAAAGCAATTATTACCCATTAAATCTATTAATGAAATAATGAAAACCAGGAGACTGTTTACATTTTTACAATTTTTTTTCCTCTACCTAAAAATTCCCATAGTTACAATTATTGATACAACTGTCCTGGCAAGACCTCAAAACAATTTTCTATTGTTTTTCCTGCGCGTAATACTCGCGTAACACGCAACAATGCGCAAGATACAACTGAAAAAGATGAACCGAAAAGAGAAGAAGCGTAAAAAAGGCGAACAATTGATTTAATTAATTTGATTTATGCAATAGAAGCACCAAAACGCCCTCCCGCAATGTCAGGCTTTAGAATTCCGGTTCAGTCTAGATCTATCTCTCTAGCTTGTCTAGCATCACCAATAATAGCAAATAAAACTCTTCCGGCGACACACCGCAACTAAACTAGCCACTAGCATCAGATAGACCGCAATTCGACAGATGTAATGTTAATTGAAATGAAACAAGTGCTTAAGTACTTGAACAATTTTCTCGACAAGTTTTCACACTTTTATTTAACAAAACCCACCCATCATCCCCCGTAAAAATTTTATGCGGTAGTTGCAATAAATAACGAAAATTAACACGCCTTCGCAATTAATGCTGTTGGCACTATCAAGGCACATTAAATGGATTTATTGGAATAATTCATCATAATCCATTAAAATTGATGATATTACGACTCCACCTTGTTAATTCTAAAAATCCCCAAATATTTCTGGGAATGATATCTTTTTAAGGATAAATACGCATGCATTAAAATCAATAATTTCACCGCTCCTTTGGTATTTTCAGAAACCACCCAAAAAATAATTCTATGGATTGATATCTACTTTTAATAAGCATATAAGCTTTATAAAAAATATCTTTTCATCTTTTTCTGCGTATTTTTCATCGGAAAGGTGGAACGCATTTTGTTATGTGCTATGTTGCTATATATATAAGAATATGGCATGTGGCATGCGTCATGTCATGCGTGATATGAAATGATACTGACCGGCTACTTCTGATTCATCTACAAATAAAAATAAATAGAAAGCATTAGTTAGCCGGTCAGTACCCGTAGGCCTCAATTTGCCTTCAATTGAAGGGTAGCCGCAATTTTTTTTATTAGCCATTGCAACGAGGGTCATCTCCTTTTCAATTGGTTTGCATTATGATGGGCGGCCTGACTCAAATGAAATCAAGCTGAACTTTGCGACCATAAATAACTTCATAACATGTTCACGCGCTGAACGAGGGGAAAGGGATTAAGACAGCATGAAAATTATATTGAGGAATTTTTGTGAAAATTGTTCAATATACAAGCAAATTTAATTTGTTGATTTATGTATGTTAAGTAAAATTTTCTTATAATCATATTTTGATTTTCTTCAATTACAGGTCCAGAGAAGTGGCCTAAATTATTTCCTCAGGCATCTGGACATCGACAGTCACCGGTTGATATCAACACTTCAATTACAAAGCGTGGTCGTGACTTGAAGAGCCAGCCATTGAGCTGGAAATATGTTCCAGAAAACACATTGAGCTTGGTAAATCCAGGTAAGAAGGCGATAATTTTTCTTTTCTTTTTTATTTAGTCTTATTTACATATACAGGTGTCCCTCAAGTTACACGATTAATTGGTTCCGTGTAACTCGAAACCGGTTTCGAGTTACACGGAAGTGGATACTCAGATTTAGCACTACTGTTAGTGACCTGTATATTCCACTTTCAAGAGCAGGAAGCGAAAGGATTCCGCAGATAGCTAACATTGACGAATATATGATAAATCCTTATTATTTCGACCTTTTTTTGAAAATTGATATAAAACCGTGTAACTCAAATAGCGTGTAACTTGAGGGAACGTCGCAATTTTTTTCCGTGTAACTCGAAAATCGTGCAACTCAAGTACCGTGTATCTCGAGGGATACCTGTATTATATGCACAACTCGGCCTCGATGGTCCAGTAGACTATTATGCAAAGAATCCGTCATGCAAGGCAAAATATGCATAGAGATTTTACATTTTTTTAAATACGTTGAATATCGGGAGTAGACATGAAAGATTTATACACAAAAAAATTATTTTTCAACTAGAATCTAGCAAAATCCCAACTAAAGTTAACTTCTTAGTATTTCTAGGTATAAATCTAGTGGAAATGTATGCACTAGAAATCTCCTTTAACTAGATTTTTATCTAAATTAACTAAAATATCAGGTATACTACTGTGACCAAAAAGTAAAGCCAATTTTGAAATTTAAATTGCGCGGGGATATCGATTCGAGCAAATCTTCTTGTTTTTAGGTTGGCAGCACTGTCACTAATATCTGTAAAAGTTCACACCAGTACGTCATTTGCTTGGTTAGTTTTGTTATGTTTTCTCAGCAACTAAAACTGAATTTTTCGATTTTTACAATGTGTGATTTTATTGCGCAAAGAAGTTGCATTAAATTATGTTTGCGGAATAAAATTTCTGCTACAGAAACGTTAAGAATGTTGCAGAAGGCATTAGGGGATTAGGTTTTGTCTGAAAGAAAAGTTTACAAGTGGTATAAACAGTTCAAAGAAGATAGAGAAAGCGTTGAAGACAAAGAGCGTCCCGGACAACCATCAACATCAATTAATGAAAAACATGTCAATGAAATCACAAATTTGGTGCTCAAAAATCGTCGGTTTATAATTAGAGACCATGATGATACTGTAAACATTTCATTTGGATCGGTCCAAACCATTTTGAAAGAATATTTGTGCTTGAAAAGAGTCACATCTCGATTGGTTCCAAAAACACTCAATTTCTTACACTGCATTGTATTGGTTCTTCGAGGCTTTTTAATCAGAAATTCGTTCCACAACCACCGTATTCATCCGATTTAACTCCATGTGACTTCTGGGTATTCTCTAAGCTCAAAAGCCCGTTTCTGAGACACCGTTTTGAATCAACTGATGAGATAAAAGAAAAATCGAAGAAGGAACTGAAGGCCATTTCAATCATCGAGTTTCAGAAGTGTTTTGAGGATTGGCAAAATCACTGGCATAGGTGTATTGTATCGGGCGGGGACTACTTTGAAGGGGATGATATAGATTTGGAAGAATAAATAAAAAATTTCAAAGTTATAAACAAATTGGCTTTACTTTTTGATCACAGTAGTATATAATAAAATTTAAAATACGGAGGTTCCCATTGTCAATGCTAGGTACTCATATTTGTGAGATTTTAATAAATAATTAACCTTAAAAGCCCCCTATTTCGGAACCGCCAGATTGAATTTTTTAAATGCATCACCAGATTGAAATTACAGACCTCAAAAATCCTCTCATACCAATTTTTGTGATATTACAATAATATGCCTGACATTTTTGTTTATTGAACTTTAAAGTCATAAAGGTTTAGCAAAATACTTAGGACTAACTGACCTTTTTCAGAGAAAATTTATAAAATAAATATTTTTTTGAATTCTTAAAATAAGAAACTTAAAAACCCACCTCAAAAATGTATTTCATCTAAAATCCTATAAAATTAAATCGTTCAGCAAAATACTTATACCTCTCAAAGATACAAAAAAGGGGATATATGTACCAAGAAAAGAAAATAATTCTTTCCTCATCATTTTTTATAAATGTACGCACAAAATGCCGAGTTTGATTGAATTCGTCGCTTCCGGCGCTGTTAAATTCTAACAAGCTGTTATAATTGTAAAATTACACTGTTTGCTAAATACCATCAATGAGCCCGGTCTGAGGTATGAATCGTATCCGGCGTAATTTGATTTTAATCGACGTCAAAAAAGGTGCCTATTAACACCACCAATCGAAGCATGAAATTGTTGCGTCGCGCTGTTAAACGGGGGAAATTATAGAGGAACAACTCAAACTTGATTTTGTTAAAATGATTTGTGTACGATAATTAAAAGTTTGTTGATTTTAATTTGCTACAAAACATGATTGGTTCTGGTTTTTTGTCTCTTTATTTAAATATCGAATAGTGTACGTGTGTACAACCATGTCTAATGGATTTTGTAATAAATTATTTTAAAAGTGAATTTAAATGCTGCCAAATAAAATAAAATATATCCCGGATTTTCGATACGATAGAGAGGCAAGAGTAATGGTCCTACGCATAATTATAACCCTAAGACCTTATGAACACTATAAAATAAATATATATAAGAATAGGAAACATAAATATAAATTTTTTTTAAAATATTTCTTCTTTTTATAGGCTATTGCTGGAGAGTAGACGTAAAAGGTGTTGGATCTGAGCTCACTGGGGGACCCCTAGGTGAAAATATATACAGACTAGAACAGTTCCACTGCCATTGGGGCTGTTCAGATGGAAAAGGTTCTGAACACACGGTCGATGGATTATCTTATTCTGGTGAATTGCACTTGGTCCACTGGAATACTACAAAATATGAATCTTTCGCACAAGCGGCTTCACATCCTGATGGCCTGGCTGTATTGGGAGTGTTCCTAAAGGTAAGAAAGGAGCTTGTTTAACTACCGACACGATAAAATTAAAATCTATATAAACAATCTCTTAGTTATATACGATATTTTATTTCATTAATATATTAATATAGAATTTATCCACATACTAGTAAATCTAAAATATAAAATAATTTCTTCTTACAGGTCGGAAAACACCACGATGAACTTCACAAAGTAGCGAAATTGTTAAACTTTATACTTCACAAAGGCGATCGGGTAAGTAAACCGGAAAAGATAAAGTTATAAAAGTTCACAGTAAAATGGCAATGTTAACTTTTACACTCTAAGTAATTAATACCTTTGTATCTTTGTTCAAAACGATCATAAAACAGCCTTCAAGGACATTGTTAATAACCTTAAAACTATAATTGCTAGTTTACTCACTGTTTCTTTTATAAAAACCTAATTTAAACACATGTTTTTATGGGGTTTATGAGTTATTGTGTTCCACCAACTCGACTATTCGAATTTCCAAGCTATTTTTAGCTATTTGATTGAATTCGCAAAAATTCCAATGTGTAAATTATGAGATTGTCAAGGCTCTGGTTAAAAATCCAAATATTAAATAAGAATGTAAATTAATTTTTATTTAGTTAACTCATAAAATTATAAAAATAAGTAAAATATAATAAATCTTTTATACTTGTAGGTCACACTCCCAGAACCCTGTGATCCAGCTAAACTTCTCCCAGAAAATAGCGCCTATTGGACCTATGAAGGGTCCCTCACGACCCCGCCCTGTTCAGAGTCTGTAATTTGGATAGTTTTCAAAAATCCTGTTGAGGTCTCACATGATCAGCTCGATTTGATGAGAAATTTGAATTGCTATGATGTGAAGGATGAGTGTCCCTGTGATGAGCTAAATGGGAAAGTGATCAACAACTACAGACCTCCACTTCCCTTGGGAAATCGGGAGCTCCGGGAGTATGGAGAGCACTAACATTAGTTAAGCCACCCGGCCGCCGCAACAACGACCTTATGATGCAATATGCCTTCTTTACGATCGACGGACATTTAGATATTATACTTATATCTTTGCAACGTATTCCCTTAGTTTAGAGGCGTCTTTTTTTTCTTTCTTTTTAATTATTGTTTATATTGTTTCATGCTAATTTTTTTGAGTGAAATTAGTCAGTTATTTATCGTTTAAATAAATGTAAACTTTTTAGTTTTTAGTCATCATTTATTTCATTGTTTAGCGAGAACAAGCACATTTTTGTTGTTTTTAGGATATAATAAATTGAACAATTTATGAATGTTTACATTTGGAATTTTATTTGACCTGTTTTAAAGATTTATCGGAGGTTTTAGATGAATAGTTTTTGATTGGCGAGTATATTTTAATGATTTTAAAAAATATATAAGTATTTGTTTCAGAAGAAAGCTATTTCTGTCGGATTATTTTATACTATTAATTTCGATCTGGGAACAAAAGTGATTTGAAAAATAAACAGGATTGTGAAACAATGGAAAATCATAAATTACTACGAACTTGGTCGTATACTTGGATAACTTCGAGAAGTTTGATTTATTATAGTTTTCATTATTCAATTAACTTATTGGTTCGAATGTATGAATATACCATATACCTGTTTTAGTAAACAATATTAAACTGAAAATCTTATTCGAATATAGGTGACATCATTTTTTCTCTAGCCCTGGGACGGAGCTGATAAATCCGAATTTACATACAACTTTCTGTCGGCAAAAGGAAATTACAATTGGAATTTTATGGATCGCCCTATTTACTAAAGTCCTTGTTCAACAAATAAGTTTTATACAGGTCTTGAGATGATTTACTTTCGCTATCCCAGAAATGAGATTCTGAAGGACTAGAAAACGGAAGGCTAATTTCGCTGAATAAAGGGAAGTAATTTTTTTTTTCAGCAATACATACATACATACGGCTCTTCGTTTGATCTGAAAGGAATTAGAATCTTATAACATAATACACACCTTTGTTAATTCATCCTCGTCAATTTATCACATTTATTACTTCCTGGCTTCTAAAGTTGGTCCATCGAATTTTTGTCGGGTAGATGCTCAAAGAACTTTGTCCCAAACTGGGCCATATGCTGTATATGATTTTTGTACATACTAATGTGCAGCGTTTTTCGATTGTAATGAGAAAATACATACTTAAAGTTCCGAATTTACATGCGTTAGAAAATATAAGAGGTCAAAGTAGGATCCTTAATCAGACGTGCCTTTTACATGTTTACATATCCTGACAAGTGGGGTATCGATGGAAAGGTACTTTTCTCCTTTTTTGAATGAGTCCTTGCTTGATGTCCTGCGATGTCCTTGCAATAAGTGAGCGAACCGCTAAAAACCCATTTTGAGGGGGAAGGACACATATTAAGAATATGGCCTCAGAACAAACTTTGATCAGGACACTCCAAGGAATCGATGGGTATAGCCTTCGTTGAATCGGGACACCCTGTATAGATCTATAGCTCAATACATAGTATACCATATGTAACATTCGATTTCATGTATCTACCTGATGCATTCAATCTAGACAGCAGCGACCCCGATATGATACATTTCAAAGGTATACACGCATGGCTCAGATTTCATAGAAATCGGGACATAGTTCTTTCTGTCTTGTTTTGTTCATTACTATTTTATTACTATAATAATGAATACTTCAGAAATAAGAAAAATTTTCAAACATTAAATTCACTACGGGGTCCTTAATAATCAAAATAAATGAGGATAACACTGGAAAAAGTTTTTAATATAAAGAGAAGAAAACACATAAGCGCGGTATTTTGCAACGTACACAAAAAACTAACTACAATTTCTCACCACCAATAAAAATATATGATTGATAGTTAATAGTTTGTTTTAAGCATTACTAGAATCTAAATGCAAGAATTTAATAAATAAAACGTTAAATTTTAAACTTCCCGCCATTGCAAAATCTTCCTCAACTTCCATAAAAAAAACATGCTGAATCTTATTTCAAAACAAGAAGAAGAGCTCGCTTATCAAAATTCTGACAATTTCCGTGACGCATTGGTCGGGGCGTTGGTGATTTCTGTGAATTACTGCGGTTTTCTCATAAAATATTCGTGTAGACTGACCAGAGTCCACGAATAAAGTAATTAGAGTATTTAATAAAAGCATTTTTATAGATTCGTTAAGTTTAAAGAGTGTAAAAATGTCTGAAAGGCACACATTTGGCGGATCTGTTGCTCCAATTACTTGTCACGCTTGGAACAAGGATAGGACCCGTAACTTTCACCTGATTTCTAATGCAATTAAGAGACTAATTCGATTTAAATCTTACCCAGAGATTGCCCTGTCGCCGAACAACAATGAGGTCCATATCTACAAGCGGGAAGGCAACGACTGGAAGCTGACGGATGTCCTTAACCAGCACGATTTAAGGGTCATGGGAATCGACTGGGGTCAGACTACCAACAGGATTGTGACCTGTGCAGTTGATAGAAACGCCTACGTTTGGTCTCAGGGCGATGATGGAAAGTGGAAACCCACTCTGGTGCTTCTTCGGATCAATCGGGCTGCGACCTGTGTGAAATGGTCACCGCTTGAGAACAAATTCGCCGTTGGATCTGGTGCCCGGCTGATTTCCGTTTGTTATTTTGAATCCGAAAATGATTGGTGGGTTTCCAAGCATATTAAGAAGCCAATTAGATCAACGGTCACCTCCCTTGACTGGCACCCCAACAATGTGCTTCTAGCTGCAGGCTCTACTGACTATAAGGTGACTTTAAAAAGAAATCTCTTACCATTCAGACTAAAAATAATAATATAATCCATAAATTGCAGGTTCGAGTATTTTCGGCGTACATAAAAGATATCGAGGAACAGCCCAGCCCAACTTCATGGGGCACTCGAATGCCACTTGGTCAGCTTATGGCCGAATTCAGGAACACTGCTGCTGGAGGTGGTTGGGTGCACAGTGTAAGCTTCTCTGCGGATGGAAATCGCGTCTGTTGGGTGGCCCACGACAGTTCGATTAATATAGCCGACAGCAGCAATGGGAACGCTGTTATTAAGCTTCGAACTGAATACCTTCCGTTCTTGTGCTGCGAGTGGATTTCAAGCAATTCGGTTGTCGTGGCTGGTCACAGCTGCATCCCGATAATTTACACGCTCGATTCGAACAATAAGATTGTTTTAACTGCCAAATTGGATCAATCCCAGAAGAAGGAAGCAACTGGAATCTCAGCAATGAGAATTTTCCAGTCATTGGACAGAAATCTGAGGACTGAGAATTTTGATACGAGCTTAGAATCAATTCATCAGAATGCTATTAGCAGTGTACGCGTGTACAGCGGTGATAAAAGTAACTGCAAGAAAGTCAGCACGTCTGGGATTGATGGACAACTTGTTATCTGGGAGATTGGATCAGTTCTGTCGAGATCAATGCAAGGACTTAAGATTTAAGGGATTACAAATTGGGTTTTTTTTGTTTTTACGAATTTCAATCCTAAATATAATTGAAAATCAAATCATTGAAAATTTCGAAGTCGTTAACCCCTTAAGAATTAGTTTCTTTTTATTTTGTGTTCTTTAAACTTTAGAATTAGTAATCCACTGCAATTTAAATAAGAGAAGAATAAAATCTGAAAAAGAACCACATTTAGAATTTTGCTTATCAACCTTTAAATTTATTAAACTAAAATTTTGAAGATATAAAATTTTAAACCTTGCACTGTCTATGCAAAATAAAAACTAGTCGATGAAGCAAATATTTGTCCGGCCTGCAACTTGCACAATAAGAAAATCCCATATAAAAATGTATGGTACCTCGCAAACCTTAAATTCATTAGAGGTCCCAATTGGACAGCTAAAGGATCCCAGCGTTTTCCACAAATGGATTACATGTTGGACTATCCAATCAGACTGAAAACAGGATTGCCATGAAGCAAATATTTCTGAACCATGTAAAAGTGCGACCTCCGTCAGTCTTAAATTCGATAGAGGTCCCAATTGAGAAAACTCTGGTCCCAGGGTGTCTACCGGTTTTTCCTTTTCAAATTCAAGGATTAATTTTAGAAAGATTCAAGGATATTAACAGCACCAAAGTGTATTTAAATAATGGCAGTACGCGATCCGGGGAGCCCTAGTTTAGAAAAAATAATTGTTTTGCCTGTATAGAGCTTAAGAAATACACGAGGAAGAGTAAAAATGGAAATTCAGCGATTTTTTCCTCTGGACTTTTCTGTTTTTTGCCTTGAATCATCTAGTTATTTTACTAAGAGTCGAGTTAGCCAAAAATCGCTATACTGGGAGCCCTATTTTAGAAAATAATTTTAAAATTCGAGAAAAATTTCATTATTTTCAAGGGGTTTTCGAGGATATCAAGGACAACGAATAAATTCAAAGGGTTTTCAAGGACTTCAAAGATCATCACGAATACGCCGCTTCCAATTCGAGTAAATTTCTTAGGAATAAAACTTGGTCTTGATAAGTAGATCTGGATATATAGGGACTTTAGGGAGAAATAAAATCTAGACGTAATGAGACTCATTTGATAGTCTAAATAATAATGGTGTATTTAATATAATACCATAGTTGACCTAACTATTCAAACAAGTTACTAAAAATGTCCAATGTACAGCCCTACACTGTTTTCTAGTGTTTTTCTTTTTTGTTGTTTTTTTATATGCGTAAACTTTAGTAATAAATAGTCACCCATTTTCATTTTCTGTTTTTTCTGCAACGCTAAATTGTGTTATGCTCTAACGGTATTTAAATATACAACATACGAGATATATAATTTTTTTTTTCGGGGTTTTTCTTTTCTTTTTTTAAAAAACTATGTGGCACAAGTAATACTAAAAACAGGGCCAATCCTCAGAAACACACGTCTAAGGACACTTCGTAGTTCGGGCTTCAAATCAAAGCACATTATCTCGCAGAGCAGTGTATAGTAGCTTGAAACGTGCGCCGCAAACTGTAAGAGATAGAAAAGAGGGTTTAATAAATTATTTATTAATTAAATAGAAGAAAAAAAAAAGTGATTTACCCTAGCATCAGGCATCTTTAATATCCTGGTCAGTACAAGCAGCAATAATGATGTCCATGCATCACGATGAGCCTCACTGTGCAGCCCTAGAAAGTATTCGAGTGCTTCCCGGCAGACAGAAATAAGTTTCCTTTCGATATCGGTCCAGTCGTGTCGTCGATTCTCGTCGCTGTACATTTTAAAAAGTATCCGGAGGACGCATGCCAGCGACGTTGTCTCCTGCTTGAGCAGGTTAGGCTTAACAGCTCCCTTAAATCCAGCCCGCCAGAGGATATTCCTTTGTTCGTGGTTCGAGTTAAATTTCTTAGCGAATCGATGAGACTGCAGCAAACAGTCTATCAGCTGAACTAGATGAAAAGTATTCAAAAAGCTATACATGCCCTGCTCCTCCCTTTGGCATTCGGTCTGATTATTTGGATTATTCCCAGTGAGATCAGCAGTGGCTAAAGCCAGGGTCTCAGCATCTTCTTTGCGTGAGGTAGCTGGGAAGAAGACAATATTGTCTATGGTCTGAATTAGTTCCAATTGAACAACACATTTTATCAATAGACTAGAAAATGTGCTGTTGGTGCAGTGAGTGATTAGTTCGGTTTTTCCATCTTCTGAATTTATACTATAGACCGAATGCTGAGACATCGATCTTTTTAGAATCCCATGCCTTACCTCTCCATTCTCAGTAACCTGATTCATTCTCATCGCACTCAATTGCCCTGGTTCTGGCTTCCAAGTGAGCAACTCATGCTGTAAAGTACTATCAAAAATGTCCAACATACACTTGCAAGTCTTTTGCCAAGTATCTTCTGTGAATTTAAATCCATTGGATATCACAAGATTCTCAAGGCAATTTGTTCCAGATCGAGCCAATTGCTCGTTATTCTGCTGGACACACCAGTGAAGCTGGGAATAAAGGTCTTCGAGGAGTAGGGGTCCTAAAATATCGAAATATTGCGTGAAAACATCAACAATAGCATACAAGGCGTGATTGCACGTTGTCGTCATCCATTCAGCTTTTTCGGTGTGCTGTTCGGGCAGTTTCATATTATCGAAAATTCGAAAGAGAATATTAAAGAGATCCCTCCACCAGTTGGGTTTATAAGCATCACCGTGTGTTTTAACAATTTCAAATAGAACAGTCAGACCTCGAGTTCTTACGTCCAGCTTACATCGATTTATAACACACGATAAAGAGAAGAGCATAGGGAACCATCCCCGTACCCAAACTCGATCCTCTTCAGACACAGAAATATCATTCTCCATTCCTGCGTGTTCCGCAAACAGATTCGGTGAATCGTGGACGCATAAGGCACAGGTCCTAACCAACCTTATTGCTTCCATACTCGTGTCCGGGAATTTTGCGTTACATGCAAATTCGGATAAGCATTTCACAGCATCCTGGAAGGAATCAATCATCACAGCGAATTGCTTCTGGTAGAGTTCCGAGATTATTTTTCCCGTCGTCTGGAATGCAAGCTCGACGATTGCTTCGTCATGATCACCAGCGGCTAGATGGAACACCGAAAAGATGTTCTTCCAACCGGATTTTATATTATGCGCTTGCGAATTAACCATTTGGGCAACGCATCGCACAACCATATCCCTTATAGCTGGTGAATTATTCTTTTTCATAATATGCTCAAAAGGACGTAAGAAATCCTTTTGGAATCTGAAATTAGAGAATTCTCCCTTTTCAATAAATTTCATCGAGAGCTGCCTCAGGGAGTCCAGGGCAAAGAAGGCGATCTCCTCATTCGGATTGCATCCCACAGTATTGAAATGATCACCGAGCACCTGCCAGATGCGAGACCATTGCAAACGGATACGACCCATATTATAGTAGGAGATCTCAACAATTTTTTGTAGTGAAAACATTCGAGGCTGGGCGTTGTGTAGCTCGTCTAACGATACCTAAATTATTAATAATTTTGATTTTCAAAAAGTGATCCTATTACAAAAAAAAAAAAAAAGAGATCTCTTACGTGACACAGCGCTTTAACAAAATCAACAATAGCATCACCGTCCAATCTGATTGACCCGGTAAAGATGCGATCCACAGCGACTACCACGCTTTGGCTGCTCGTCTCTCCGATGTGCTCTTTCACGCTGGGATCGAGCGAATCCTTAAGAGTGGTTGGACCAGAAAGGTATTGTGGCCTAACCCCTGTACCTATAAGCTGCGCTAGTTCGAGCTGGCTAATGCATTTTACTATATCCAGCCAGCTAGATCCTAAGTAGTTGCCATCGGTATGTGCCACCATAATTAGGGTTTTTATCGTATCGATATTTTTCGCTTTCATCTCAGTGATGGGCGAATTTGCGGTTAACAGAGTAAACCGGGCTAAAGCCTGAACATAGGCGTCACGTTCTAAGGTCATGTGGAATATGCAGGCGATTCGGATAGCGCAGCGAATTCCTAGAAATGAGAATGTTTTGAATAACAAGATAAGGATGGTGCACACTTTGGTGGATTGGTTTTGGGCCATTATTAAGTATAATATACTTTATAGAATACATCTACAAAATCCCATGTTAAAATTCACAAAAATGACGGAGTTATAGCTTTCCAAAGATAGACGAAATGGATATCTTCGTTTTTTAACTTATAATAGCTGAATTGCGTGCAATATTCTTATAAGAAATTTTGCAAGCAATTCAGCTACAAAAAACAAAATTAAGTGATCTTTTAAAATTTATAGTTGAAACTTTAAACGCATTTTCTGTAATACTTCCTTATATTATTGAAAAAAAAAAACCCGTCAGAGTGTGTACTCCTTTTAAAGAAAATTTTACTTACCATCCAAGCAAAGACTCGCAATCTCTGGATCATCACAGTCCTGCAGTCCCACAGAGAAAGCAGCTAAAAATGGAGTCCAGGCCATTTTAAACATTGGTCTCACATGCTCGAGATGTTTAGCCGATGTGAACGGTGCCTTAACGTGTGAGACAGACTCCATAAGATTTTTAGCTGTAGCTGAAATAGTCTCCATTTCCATATTCCATAATAGCTTCCTTTTCTTCTCATTAGCAATAATCTGCTTCCCAGGTTTATTCACAACATTCCCTTTCATCTTAATTTCATGTCCAGCGATTTCATCGTAGATCTGGGACAGATACTCCTCAGGAAGGTCTTTACTATCGCTAATTCCTCGATTCAGTTTGATATATTGTTCTTTGGTCATTTTGTTCTTGACTTGCGGCGAATGGAGATCCGTAGTCAGCATTATGATAGAAAAGGCGAGAACGTAGACAGTGTCTGCGCTCTGGAAGAGGGAATTATTCGGATTGCATTCACAATATCTACTTGCAAACTTCTCCATCAGCCTATCGATTTTCTGGGCCTCTCCAGGCAACCTGAAGCCCTCGAGAAAGAAGCGAAGCGCTGCTACAATTTCCATATTTGCGAAATTCAATGCATCAATATAGGAGCACATTACAGCTCTTGAATGCTCGTCATTATCTCCCAAATAGTCTCCGATAATAGTTTTATCAAGCCTCTCATCTTCATGCAGCCACTTTGCAATATCATCAGGAGTCTGACCAAGAAGGCCCTTTTCTTGAAGAAATATAACTCCTTTTTTGGGTTTCCGATTGAACATATCAATTCCGGTTTCCATCACTTCTTTTCTCATCTTTCGCTCTTCGAGCTCCTCGGGTAGATCTAGGACCTCCCGGTTCTGAACACTTTCCGACGAATTCAAGCTTTGACTTGAGCCACCATGAAACGATTTAATCGTAATCATACCTTCACTTGAATCATCTATCCCATTTGAGGCCAAATTTTTATTAATAGGCTCTCCTAAAGTGGTCTGGGAATTGGGATTTACGTACAGATCTTTACTCCATTCGACCATGCATTTTAGAACTGAAACCAGACACTCCAATCCTCTGATTCTCATGGCTTTTTCTTGACTAGGTGTAGCCCCAAGTTCTAGGGCTTGTCTACCCTGCGCTATTTTAGATAAATCGTTCACCAGCCGTTCGAAGAGATTTGCTGCGGAAAAATCGCAGTCATAATTTACGTAGATATCAACAACGGACTGGGCATCAGCGCAAATTCGGGTTAGGGCTTGTATAACCATCCATTTATGCTCAAATGAGCTGGATGTCGCCTCAAGAATGTTGAGAAATATCTCCTTAAAGAAGACCTCAATCTGCCTCTTAAGGTGTGTTTTAAAATTCGATAGTAGGGCCACAAAAATTGATAGGGACAGCTCAAACACTTCTGGAACTGAACTGACCCCGTTTTTAGAGAGAGCAACGCATAAGTACTGCTTAATTGCCATAATAAACATCTCGTTGGACCGGAAAACTGGTCCAGCATTTTGTAGGATTGAGAGGAGTAAGTGAAGAGATAGAACCTTTGAACGAAGCTCGTGTGATTTAGGATCCGGTTGTCCATCGGGTAAAGGTTTCATGGACAGTTTACACAAAGCTCTAAAAACGAGAAAGGCGTCTTTTTGAAGAATGTGGGTGAATTTCGCTGTAACGACGGCATCGTTTTCACTCTGGACCTCAACACTCTCCTGAGATGGGACACGATTGATGCTCGTTGTTTCGGCTTTGTCGTCTTTTTCGTTGATTTTTAACTCAACGGCTAGAACAGCAGCTGAAATTTATTTTAGAGAATTATTTAAACGATTCCATCGACTGTTTACTACAAGAGAAAAAGGTAATCTTAATTATATAGATTTTTTAATTGGCGCTTCGGTAGATAGCATTTTAAATAAAAAACATATTGATAAAAAACTCGCAGCTTTGATAAAGTTGTTTTGATAAGTTTTTTGACACACACAATTTTCCAGAATAAATATTTGAATAATTTTTATTCTTGCAATAATTCTGATAATGAACAGACCATTTTCAAGATTAATTTCTGACCTAAATCATTGCAATTTGGTGTGATTTTTATAAAATTTTAAATCTTTGCTGTGCTTCTCATGATAGATTTCAATTCAAGGGATAATTGCAATTATCGAAAACCGCATATAACCCTAAAAGATAAACGAAATAAAATAACAGGAAAAGAAATTAAGGATAAACTATAACGTTTAATAAAATGGACTTGGATTTCAGAGCTTCTTAAGAAACTATCAACGTAGTAGTTATTCGCTGATGAAGAGGAAGTCGGCCTAACTAAAATATATAAATAAAACGTAATAGACAACGACGTAAGCCAAAAAAAAGAAGAAAAAGGGAGGAATGGCTTAAAAACGGAACATGGTGCCTGCGCCCTTCTCAACATTAACAAGAGACTTAAGGGTGCCTAATATCACTATCTTTTCCGATAGCCAAACGGTCCTTAAGGCACTCTCGTCATGGCGTTTCTCGTCTAGACTCGTTAAAGAGTGCTTCGATACCCTTCAACACTTAGCGACTTCCAACAGGGTTACTCTCTGTTGGGTACCGGGACACTCCGGCATGGAGGGAAATGAGGTTGCTGATGAACTTGCTAGGGAAGGTTCATCATCTCGATTCAAAGGTCCTGAGCCCTTCTGCAGCATTGGCTGGTCTTCGTCCAAAGCTGTGATAGAAGAATGGGCCAAGAATCTACAGTACATACACTGGGAAAACTTCCCTGGGATCCGGCAAGCTAAACAGCTCGTCAGACCCTATACCTACACAGAAATCAATGCTCTGAATAAAGCGGATCTCAGATTGTTGGCAGGTTACCTAGACAAAAATATACTCAGACTTACAGTTTATGATTTCGTCCAAGAGTACACGAACGACTTCTTCCGCTGATTCCTCTTTCGGCTCGTCAGGCAGAGTTCCATTAGAAGCAGTTTGGGAGGATGTCTCCGTGGCGATTTCGTAGATGTGGTTCTCCATCCGGGTGAAGATAACGTTGAGCATCTGAGTTAAAGTGGCGCGTGCTGTTGTCTGATTCACCAGGTTTTTGCTGGACAAATAAATATCGTAGCAAGTCCTCACCGCCTGCAGCACGGTGCCTTCGTGGATTTCAACATGCTGCGATGTAACAACGGTCAGTAGGGCCTTGATTATCTGCAGTTGGACTCCCTCATCAGTCTGGGGTCCATTGAAGCAGTTGCAGATGGTGTTAACTATGCGGTCGATGAGGAACTTTCCCGGATTCGATGAGTCCTGAATATTTCCGGACAGGTGGCCGTAAGCGATCAATTTCTGCAGGCAATCGAGCGCTGTTACCACAATCCGTGGGGTTTTACTCTGACATGCCAGCTCGAACGGAAGAAAGTACTTTTCCGCGTTGATAACATTCCCAGAATCGTTTTTAGGGAGCGGTAAAGCTGCCGAGCTGACTTCTTGGTCCCCGCCCGTCTGTCCAGCACTTCGCAATTCACCGTCGATTTCCTCGAGCGCCGCTTCACAGGCCTTCTTCAGCTGGGAGTGATGAGCCCGCTTAATGTCCTTATCACCTAAAATCTTCCGAAGTGCACGTACGATAAACATTTCCTTCGTTTTTATCGGATTTGTTTGCATCATTGCCTCAATTCGAGTGTATCTTTTTTTGTTGTTTTGGGGGGACGTGTTAAAGGAGCGCTATTTTCACATTTGGAGCTCACGGCAATTTTGTTTTATACATATATATATATATATATATTAAACAGGAAAATATATTATTATAAAAAAGAAAACTTCCAGCGATGAAATATTTTTCTTCTTGGCAGCTGTCAGTTAAGAGGGGGGTTGTTTTTATGCAGCCATAAAAAACGGGGAAGTCGTGTTGTCGTCTTGCGGAAAATCGTTTAAAACATCTCGTTCGGTTGTTCTAGATGCCAATTATGTTTGGTTTTCTTACGTCCGATATTGTGCACTTCTTTTACCGAATTGGATAAATTTCCAAATTGCACCAGGGACGTCATAAAAATGTCAACAAAAATCTTGCTCCCCAATTTCCAACTCGTCGACAATCGGGTGCGTGTCAGGCTGTCAGAAATTTAACGATTCAAGCGGCATCTGCTGGGGGTTTATTTTTCCTTGGGGGAGAATTAATTTTTAGTTGTTTTGGGGAGGGAATTAAATTGGTTGTAAAACTAGATGAGGATTTTTCTGTGAAAAGAATCAGTTTTTTAAATGGTTTGAGTATTTACTATTATTTTACGTGCATTTGAAAAAACTTCCTACCTCAGAAATAAACCAATTTTTATCAATTTCCCAAAATTGTACCCGAAAAGTACATTTATACTCTAAAAAAGGCCCCGCACCACGGTCAAAACCAAAAAATTCCCCAATGGCTTCCAGCTGACCCGTTCCGCTCCACTGCCTTCTCAGCATCCAACACCCAAACACAAGCACGGATTTTGACATTGTTAATTGACTCGAGTTCGGTGAATGAGTAACCTTCGGCTAGTTTTAAATAGGTGAATTTCACCTAAAATTCGTTGAAAACACGTCCAAAAAACAACTTAAAATCATGGAGAATGTCCGGCCGGATGCACCACCTCCCTACAACGAGGCAATTAAAGAGGAGCCGACAAAGAATCTAGGTAAAAATTAAGAAAACTCCATCGGAATTCACGTTCCACATTCTTTTTTAATCAGATAACAATTTGTTTTGTTTACGCGGCGAAACAAATGAAGCCGCCCACATTTCTTTGTTGGCTGTTTAAACACAAATTAAAAACGCTAAAACTTCGACATCCAGACAGTGACGAATCTAGTCGAGTTCTTTAGCTTTTGTCTTGCGAATCCTGAAATAAACCGATTTCAGCAAGGCCTTTGATAAGCTCTCCCATAAAATAATAATTTTTAAATTACTCTATCCGGCTTTCCCACAAATCTTGTTCAATGGATCAAGTCATATATTTCAAATCTTTCTTTTAAAATTAAATTTTCTTCTGCGTTTTCCGACAACGTTCCTGTTCTTTCAGGTGTTCCACGGGGAAGTCATCTCGGGCCTTTGCTTTTTACTCATTTTATAAACGACTTGTTTCTTTTGCTTCGTTAGTCTCATATTTTAGCTTACGCTGATGACTTGAAGATTTTCAAGCCGATTGAAACTTCAAGTAATGCTTTGTGCCTCCAGCACGATCTAAACACGTTTGCGGTATGGTGTTGAAATAATCACTTAAGGTAGTAAGTGTAATTTTATTTCTTTCAGCAAGAAGTGCTCAACTTCTGACTGCTCGTACAAAATTTATGATATCCCTTTAACTCGTTTAACTTGTGTTGTGGATCTTGGCGTATCTATTGACCTTATCTCCTTAAAGCCTTGTTTTGTGCTTTCGTCCGTAGTTTGGATGCCTCACTACGATATACATATAAATCGTATTGAAGCAGTGCAGAAACGTTTTCTGCGCTTTGCTCTCCGCGACTTACCTTGGAGGTGATCCCTATAACCTCTCGCCATATAAGGATAGATTAGGGCTTTTAAATCTATCTTCCCTCTCCAGGCGCAGGCAAGTGGCAGGTGTCACGTTTATGCATAACATCGTTACTAGCCATATAGACTCCCCTAACCTGCTGAGTCTCCTTAATTTCAATTCCCGACCGCGTGCTACTATAGGACAGAATTTTCTTTATGTTGCTATTCATCGAACCAATTACGGCTCATATGAATCAATGAAGTCATGTCTAAACTTTACAATTCTTCCTTCTCTGTAATTGACTTTAATTGTGATAGAAAGACTTTTGAGAAATCATTTAATTACTCTTTAAGCTTTGTATTTTTCATTTAAGTTTTGTTTTGCTATTTTAATTTATTCAGTTTTTATAGACGATACTAGCAATCAGATGGTTTATGTAACCTGTTGATACGAAATAAATGAATCCAGCTTATCGAAATTATATCAATTTGCAGGAATGCCGGTGACCGTCGAACCCGTTCCCACCATGCCAATTTACAATTCTGGACCTCCTGGAGTTGGATACATGCCCGCATCAGCACATCCTCCTCCGGGACCGGGCTACTTCCCGTCTGCACCGTCCTACGGGACGATAAACACACATCATCACACCACCGTGGTGACCCCACCGATTGTCCTCGTCGGAGGTTGCCCTAGCTGCAGGATTGGGGTCCTCGAGGACAATTACCCCTGCTGTGGATGGTGCCTTGCAATCGTATTCTTCCCGATTGGTATCCTATTTTGCTTGGCGATGAAAAATAAACGATGCACCACCTGTGGAGCTGAATTTTAGGGATGGTCGGTATTTTTATTTTTGTTTTTCTATGTAGGCGAAGTGTGTACAGCTTATTGTTTTCTTAACAATTGTTATATTTTCGTGGAATAAATGGTTTAAAATAATATTATTTTGTATAATTTTGGAATCTAAGAATATTCGCTGGCAAGTTATATGATCATATCGAATCGGTAGTTAATAGGGCGAACTAGACCTTTTGTTTTTTAAGCAATTATTTTCTTGTACTGTACATATTAATATCTTTTATTTATTTATTAATTATTATCAACAGATAGAACACCATCTCACAGTTAAATATACAGTTATATAATATAATTAATAACTTATAGTTAAGATAATATGTATATAGTATAACGAAAGCCATGAAGACTCTGAGTTAGGTAATAAGTAAACACTTTTTCAATTCAACCCTGTTGCAATTAAATTCTATTGAGGGAAAGTAAGTATTATAGTTTTTAAACATAGCTGACACTGGTTCAAAAGATCCATAATTTGTTCTGTAAATTGTACAATAAAGAAAGTTTTGCTCTCTGGTTAATTGCGGGCGTGAATTAAAATTTATAAGGCTAAGAAGTATTTAGAAGAATTTGAAATTAAGGGAAACAAGTGGTTTATAAAAAGAGTGAATAATAAAGGTCCGAAATGGCTGCCCTGAGGCACGCCTGAGAGAACTGAGATAGGATCTGAAAAAGCAGAAGAAAACTTAAAACCTTAAACGAATAAAATCATTGGTAAAGTCAATTCGTCACAATTTAAGAGTAAGCGCTTTGTGAGAAAGCTTGTCAAACACTTTACAGAAATCAGTATATATACAATCGATCTGTTTAAGCCTCTATATATTCGTTAAACCAAAATTAGAAAACTACAAGATTAGTGACCGTTGATTTGCCCCTTACAAAACCATGCTGATTATCCGATAAAATAGAACTGCAATAATAAGATAGATGAACCACATAAAAAAGTTTCCAAACTACAGGAAAAACGCTCAAACGCAAAGACAAATTAAACAGAAAAGTAAATGGTGCTACAAGCGAAGTACAACATTTCAACAGACAGGACAGTAAATTCTATCAAGGCCAACAAAACGCTTAAAATTATAATAATTATTATAAAAACAATACCTCATTAAATTTTAATTTATTAATAAATTACGCAAAATAAACAAATAAATATAATCTAAAAGCACAAATATTCACAGATCAGCTCCCAACCTTTCAATCTCCTTAACAAAATGAAGCATGTCCTTTTTGCTAAGCGCTGAATTTTGCAGCACAAGCCGGAAGAAGTTCGGCAAATCTCCAAGAGGTTGATAGGTGATCATCATTGATCCTTCCTTCATCATTCTCTCCTTGATCTTCGGTGCTATCCTATGGACCTCCTGTTTGATCTCCTCATCCTCGAAATCCCTGTCCAGAAGTCTGTCAGGAATGTACCAGAAACAGACATTTGTGCACTCAGGCTGTTCTAGCACCAGTTTAAAATTTGGATGTTCTTTTATCATCGCCGTGAAATGTTCAGAACTTTCGAAAACTTGATCGATATGCTTCTCTAGACCTTCAGTACCCTTAGCACGCCACATGAACCAAAATTTGAGGACATCAGCCCGACGACCGCACTGGATGTGTTTGTCTCCAGTGTCGTATTTGATGTCGTAGAATTTGTCCTTTTGGAAAAGATAAGTCGCATGGGTCGAATTGCATTGTGATAAGATGTCCTTGTGCCTGGTCAAAAATGTTGAGCACTGCTGAGGAGCGGCTAGAAGTTTGTGAGGGTTCCACGTTACTGAATCCGCTCTGATATTAAAGAAAAAATAAATAAAAATAATTATTTATTCATCAAAGCTTCATCAACAACTGATTACTACAAAAAAATATTTTTATATATATATTTTATATATATGTATAGTTAGTATTTTTATATATATGTATAGTTAGGACCACGGAAATATTTATTTATAGTTTCAGTCGATTTTGTAATCCTCCTAAGCGTTACAATTCATATTTTTTCGCGGAAGCTGAATTTCCTTGGCGGGAAAGATTAATATGGTTTAACCAGGAAAGTTTAGTTATTGAAACAACAGGTGGCCTCTAAAGTTAAATTGTTTTTTTAAAAGCAAGGTGAGCTAGCTGATTTAGTTCGGACTGCACAACTAACGAACTGTAGACAGGCAATATCTTAGTTCTATACAAAATATTTCTTCAGGTAGAACAATTGCATTAATAATAATAAAAACGTTCCATTTGTACGCTTTGAGCCTAATGCCGACTTTAAGCCACACTTCATTGCTCACCCATTTAATATAATTATCTTGTCGGTAGTGTGGAAATTGAGCCGGCAATTGTAGCAATTATACTGCGCCAGCTCTCATGGTCAAGCAGTCAAAATCTGTTAAATCGTTTCAAGGCTACTTACTGCTGGGGATAGTATTATTTTGCAATATTATATTGCAGCCGTAAAAATGAATTTGATAATTATCTGGGGGCTGAATTCTTCACTTACTTTTCAATTCCCCGGAGTAAAGATCTGTAGCGCTTCGACATGAGAGCTCCACCGCCCCAAGCGGCGTCTACATGCATCCAAAGATTGTACTTTTCGCAAAGGTTAGCGATCTCTTCAAGTGGATCAAAGGCCCCAAGAACTGTGGTTCCTGCTGTTGATGAGACCATAAAAGGTGTTGCTCCCTCGGATTTTGCGCGTAATATTTCACTTTCTAAGTGATCAATCCTTAATTTTCCACGATTATCAGTTTTGATCTTGTAGACGTTGTCTGAACCGAGTCCCATAAATGAAGCAAGCTTCTCAACAGAATAATGAGAGTCTTCAGATGTGAAGATCACTAGGCGGGGGAAGGCAGATAAACCCTTTTTCTGAAATAAGTATAATAAAATAAAATTATTTATAAATTCCGTATGATCACATATGATCTGTGTAACAAAAGATCATTACTACATTTTCTGCAATTCAGATTTGTATGGAAACAAATGCTTCAATGAATTGAGAAAGGTCACAAGTTTCACTGATCGTGACAACATGATCAGCATTAAAAAAAATAATCATTCTTACCTTCACATCAGGCAATAGTTTAAATCTTGCACAAGTGATCGCATAACCATTAGCAATTGATCCTCCAGGACAGAAAATTCCATCACCACTTCCATTGTTTGGAAAGCCAACGATTTTTCTCATTTCTTCCAAAACAACTTCTTCCATTAAACTAAAAACTGGCGACACTTCGTAGGTGTAAACACTTGGATTAAGAGCATCGGTTAGCCACTGACCGATCAGAGCGTAAGGATCAACGCTCGAAAAGAGCTGATTAACAAAATACGGATGTCCCGTCTTAACAGAATACTTCACAACATCCCTTAGCAGAGCACTAAGTTTAGCATCACTATCTGGATTTTGTCTAAGATCAAAATCAAATAAGTTTTTTAGCTCATCAGGACTGTGCCATTCAAGAACTTTATTGCTACGATCGGTTGCATTGAAAACAGCCAAATTTAAAATATCCTCGATACAGCTACGGATGAATTTTTCATGGGTAGATTTTACAGGGAGGCTAGAATATCTAGGAGTACTTAAATCCAATCTAGCACTATCAATCCTCTCAAAGGATTTAACTCCATTGAGTGGTAGATTATCACAATTTTCACTATGGTTAACTTCCTCTTCCTCTGAAGATGATGCTACACATTCTGATCCATTGAAGAATCTCGTCTCCTCTGCAATCTGGGGCTCGATATTTAATTCAACGTTGGCTGGCATTTTTTCTTTTTTTTATTTATTCGCAACTTTCGTTTAAAAATTTAACTCACTAGAACAAGCAACTATTTTTTATTTTTAACATCAGATTATCTTGCTTCTTCCTCCCAATCTCAACCGATCGATCGAGCTTTTGGCGGTTAAACTGGCCGATCGCAAGTTTCTTACTCGCCTTTTATAATGTTTTAAGACGGTGGCATGCCTGCAATTGCTGATCGGGGTTGTGGTGAGGCGAAAATTATTTAAACCAAAGAACAGAAAAGAAACTTGATCGACTGCAAGTGTATCTTTCAGATGTGATTATCGGGGAAAGACCAATGATCATACAATGATCAATCGCAGCGGGATAGGTATGCCAAATGGTTAAGTAAATTCTGATAGGGCATTACACTTTTTAAATATTACACAAAGTGGTAGCAAGAAGGAAGTTATTTATTTTTTAGCAATGCTACTATTCTCCGAGGGTTCTTAATCTCCGATCAAAAAATTTTTTTGGTATGTTGGTGGCATGATCAGCGTAATTCGGTGGCATAAATCCACTTAATTCAATGTCAATGCGAAGTTTGCTTAATACTTGTACTCTCGATGAAATGCAGAAAAGGTATCGTATTTGCACGCTGTGGTTTGTTATAAAATCACTACAAGAAATTATGCATGAATGAGTTTTTTATTTTTTGCAGTGTTTACACATTTTTCATTAAATGAATGCGCAACAGTCCAATTGAGCGGAAAAAATTTACAAAAATTACCTAACGAGATCTAGTAACCTTGATATTGACCATTTCGATATGTGCATCGATACTGCGTCGATTTTTGAGGGAAACTCTTTTCTTTGTAAATAAAATAAATAAGAATTCTTGGGTATTCATTTCTTCATCATGTAATGCAAGGAATTGAATTACTAATTGCGCGGAATAAGGAAGCAAGTTATTATTAAAATATTTATTGAATAACTTTGTAACCAATGCTTATTCAAAATCAAAATTATCAGCAGCCAAATACTACTGTGATCAAAAAGTAAAGCCAATTTCTTTATAACTTTGAAAATTTTTATTTATTCTTCTAAATCTATATCATTTCCTTCAAAATAGTCCCCGTCCGATATAATACACCTATGTCAGCGATTTTTCCAATCCTCAAAACACTTCTGAAACTCGATGATTGGAATGGCCTTCAGTTACTTCTTCAATTCAATTCGTCGATTCAAAACGGTGTCCCCGAAGCGGTCTTTTGAGCTTAGAGAAAAGCCAGAAGTTTCACATTATGAAAATCGAAAAATAATTTTTTAGTTGCTCAGAAAAAACAACGAAACTAACCAAACAAATGACGTACTGGCGTGAAATTATACACAGGTATGAGGGACAATGCTGCCAACCTAAAAACAAGAAGATTTGCTCGAATCGATGTGTCCGCGCAATTTAAATTCAAAATTGGCTTTACTTTGTGACCACAGTAGTATATATGTATGTTGAGATTTCCGAATTATGTTGGGGGCACGTAATTAACAGACATTTTTTTCCAGACTATTATTTATGAATGAGAAAAGAAGGGAATTAGCTTGGTTTAAAGTAAAATTTAGTATATTTACTCTATCGTAATGACCTCTTTTCGGTAGATGCTAAAATTCAGAGGAGTATGGTATTATATAAAAATTTTAAAGACTAGTTTTAGTTTGCTACACACATATCTGAAAATAGCAACGCGAATTTTATCATTTAAATATCAAAGTAGTCTAAAAAAAAAAGGTTTGGTTTGAATAACTTTTTAAATAACCAATTTTTGTTTAAATTGGTTAAAAAAAGAGAAGAAATATTTCCACAAGTAATTAATTGCTTCAGAGTATAATTTTCCGCTAGCCTATTAAACATTGTTTTTAAGAAGAAAAATATAACAATTGAACTGCAGCTCATGAAATACAATAAACTTCTGCTAATTCCTGGTAATTTATCACCTGACAACTGTTTTTTTAAAGCCCCACTGCAGTCCACTTCATATTTATTAAGTAAAAACCAATCAATCATCGTCTTGTATCAGTTTTTTTTATATCGCCAACACAAGACTAAACAGAATAAAAACCGCATCTGCACCATAATTAGATAAATTATGTGCATATGTTCCACTAAATACGTCTTCTGATCGGGGATTTATCCAAGACTTCACGTCACTGAACGATGCAATTTGTACGTTTTACCGCTTTTTAAAACAAAACTAGTTTAATCTATGAGGTATAAGAAAAATCCCAAACTGATGACCGCTGAGTAATCTCAATTTCTTGATATTTCTGAAGCTACCGCGTAAAGATTATGTGTAAAGAGAATGTCTGTGACGACATTATCTGCGTTTTCAACGAAGAAGAAAACTTGTTTCAGAAGTGGGATTTTTATCGGAATGGACTTGAGGTAGATAGACAACGAGGCGCCAAACATATGAATGAGCATGACTGAGGTAAAACCCATTTCTCTGCTGTGGCTGTTTTAGTCTTAATGCTTTATTTGTGCGAATTTATTTTTATTCAAGCGATAATGAACTTGCGAGGTGGATGAGTTACAAACTGGTTTTATATTCTTTCTTAATGAGTACCAATTTAATTTGTCTCTTGATGTATACATCTGCTGAAAATAATTTTGTATCGATTGATTTATTAGGATATTTAAAGAGGTTGAATTAGGCCGGTTCATGAACTCTTGATTTATTTAGCCCCATATTTTATAATCAATTTTTCTATAGCCTCAAATATAATTTCATTCTGACGATCGTACTGTTTAAAATAAAAATTAACAAGCCTTCACAAAGCACATTTCATTGCAGGTTTAGCTTGTGTGGAGTTTTATTACTTAATTATTCAAATATTTACTATAATCGGATCATGTCCTCTACTTGATTACTTCCGGATTAAAAAGAATGCAGCACAGGCTATTTATAGAATATTTGATTCTCTGGTAATATCAATTAAGTTACTATGAATCGAGGATAAATAGTAACTTCATACAGAGAATTGTAATATGTAGGGAGATTAGAAATATTTTGCAACATCTGTCTGGGATCAATCTTAAACAAAACAAAATAAAAAGTATAATGATTTGCTTATAAATATACCAACTGGTTTAGGATATTATGGATATGATTTTAGGTTTATTTGAATGAAATCAATAAAAAGAAAACACATTATATAAATTAATGTACACTTTTTATAAACAGTGAATTTTTCATTTATTTTACACTTATCATTAATATGTAAGAAATTCAGACTTTATAACAAAAACATTTGAATTTTATCAACAACATCAATACATATTTTTGGAACATTTTTGTCTCTCCTGATGCGATACAATAAAATAAGTTTCAAATAAACATTCTTACGTGTAAACATAAAAATAATAAATTTTTTTTTTTTTTTTTAAAAATGAAACTTTCAACACTTACATTTGACTAATAAAGAAATAAAAAAAAATTATACGATTGACAGCTCTTATGTGGTTTGCAACAACAAAAAAATAAATCACCCGATTCACTCGTGATTTGTACTTGGATAGGGAAACATTGTGATTTTATCTGAAATTAATAAGAAAATAAGTAAAATTTTATTCAGACTTTTTAAAATTGGTTATTCCTTACTACCTGAATTATTGCAACAATTCCCGCTGTACCTCGGCTTAGGAGGAAGCTTTGGTGTCGTCTCTCCCGGTGAGAATCGAGGTGATGTATTTATGCTAGCACGCCGCACTCCGTGGGGTACAGCAGTAACTGGTGAACTTTGTTTATACAAAATTGGCGGCGGCGGAGGGGGCACAGAAGCTGTCGATTGTTGTTCTATATTATGCGGTGATATTGGTGTCAGAGGTGTGATTGGCGACGGTGTAGCCGATGAGCTCGTTGTAGATGATATTGTATGGCTAACTGGTGATGTTGAGCTAATACATCCAGTTGGGGTTTTTGGTGCCCTATCCATGGCAGAATTCCGACGCATCATAATGGTGCTCGTGTGCGGGAGCTTTAAGTTGCTCTCACCAATTATTAAATCACGGGACGGTGAATCAAATGTTATTGTTGGATTCCTTGATTGCAACTGTTGATGATGGTGGTGGGGATGGTGATGGTGATGATTTAGTCTCGGTGGAAGCGGTGGAGGACTTAAGTCACCGTCGCGAGGCGGAAGCTTTTAAGGAAATTGAATTTTTATTAATCCATTTAAAACAGAGTATAGGCTAGTCATGGAATGTCTTTCAATTCAATTACTGCGACTGTGCAATTCAGCAATTCCTCTTGTTAAGCTGAATTGAACAGGCGACTGTAGAAATTGAATTCTTAGAAACAGCTTAAATTACTGAATGTGGTATATTAGATTAATTTAGGAATTTTATACAGAATCATTAGAAATCAAATCGTTTTGTCTTTGACAAATATTATTGCAAGTAATTTAGCGGCCAAAACTATGGGATTCATATCGACTTCCCTGATACATGACGAGTAAAACTTAAACTTACTTGTGGTGCATCCGGCGCTTGCCTCTTTTGAGCTAAATGCGTCAAATCCTGGTTATCCTTCTTCTCTCGCCGTCTAGGCGGTAATGGAGGTGGAATAACATGGTTGAAGCTAACATGAGTATTCGGAACATTTACATGGGGAGAAATAGGCACTGGTTCGCAGTCAGAAGCTCCAGCTCCTGAATTAATGTGCACTGTATTCTCCGCGGAATTAGAATACATCATAGGCTGATGCGATTTTGGACTTGGCGGATATATATGTGGTGGACCATCAATGCTGTTTGAGTTATTAAGTATGTCGTCACCAGAACTGAAAATTCCCCTTAAATTTACTAAAGGCTCAAAAACGAAAAAAAATAAATAATAATAATAAAGAGTTACTCACCTTAAGTTGTGCGTACTACTTCTAGTATTCGTATTAAACTTATTTTGCGATGCACTCTGGAATGGAGATCTGTTTGCAGTCATTGGACCAAATTCAGTCCTTGGGCTCACAGTCAATGTCGGAATAGGAGGGGGTGATGTATCGCTGCTGTTAAGCGAAAAAATGCAAGAATTTGCTGATGATCCTTGAGTATCTTCACAAATCAATGGTTTTTGATTTGTCGTTGGTGGAAGATAACGCCAACCCATTGGATTTATGGCGTTACTACCACTCGAACCTGGACTAAGCACTGGTTTTGTATAATCCAGTGGCATTGTGTTACTCGTTATCGATATAATACTGTTTGACCTTTTTGGTAGTTCAGGAGCAGTCATCGACGAATGTAAAGAAACATTATCTGCAAATTCCTGGGCGGTTCCACCACCTAGGGCATGTGCAGCAGCAGCAACAGCGGCACTAGTTAAATGGCCATGATTCAAATTGTGATTAACATGAGAACTTTGTTGTTGTTGTTGATGTTGGCCATGTGAACTATTATTGTTTCTTCCCTGAATATTAATGTTAGCAAAAACTGAAAAATCTTGCGCATTAGAAATGTTTGAGGTCGATGTTGCACTATTCAAGGCCGGAGGGCTTCTTTCGCCATCGTTGGTGTTTATTTGTTGTGGTGATTTTGAGCTAAACGGTAGTGTTCCAGGCAGTAGTATAGAGGTATTATTATTACTATTGCTGCTATTATTGCTGTTATTTTGACGGCGCGGTTTTATTCCTGGCGATTTTAGTGGAAGATCTGGCCACTTACGAGGCTATTATCGAAACAAAGAAGAGAAGGGTTTTTTTTAGTGAAGAAATTCCGATAATTATTATGCTTTTCATTTTTAAACTCAAGCAATCAAATAAAATACAAAGCACTTCTCAGAATGTATTTTTTCGTGTAACTTGTGTTACTTGTATACTTCCTCGAGCCGCGATATTTAGACTAAAGCTAACAAATAAAAATTGAATGTACTTACAAATTTAGGAGGCTGCTTGCATCCTCTAGGTTCTATTCTTAAGCTTTCTTCATACAAATAGTTGGAGATGTCATTGTCACACATCCCTTTAAATGGATCTAAATTTTCCAAAAAATGCTGTAATAAAAGAATGATATCCATAAACAGTATTAAAATAAAAAAAACCTGTATCCTTACTCTAATTTTAGGATCGACTTTCAAGCAATACGGCTGATTTTGGTACTGCTGAATCTCTCCAATAATCTCAGCAACTTTCCTTCTTTTTGAAAAATTTATTAGTTGTGTATTAGGCAAAAAGTCAGGATTACCCTCCTCCAAATGGAGGATGTTTGTTAAATATCGTCCAAAAAATGGTACGCAAGGAGGATTAATTGATCTCAACTTTTCCTGATACTTCTTGAGATGGCCATCATTCAGTTCACGGCATTCTTCTAAAAATTTCTCATACCGTGCAGGTAGTCCTTGAAAAGTCAACTTAAGACGAAATGCTGATGCACTACCCATTGCCGAAACTATAGAAAGTATTCCATTGAAATTGTTGAGCTCTAGCATAACCATCATAACTTCTATTGCACGAGTAACCATTGCAACACGCTCCTCATAATTTTCAGCTTCGATTATTGATTTTTCAAACCATCGAGTTACGTTGGTTGTATATTTCATGATCTTTAACAGATTGGGACTTTTAACTTCTTTGTCTTTTTTAGTCCAAGGAGATCCAACTAATTCGGATGGTTTAACATTTTTATAGAGTTCGAACTCCAACAGAGTTAACTGCCTTGCCAATTCAAGAGGATGTAGCGTCAGGAGATTGAACTCATTCTCAGGAACTTGTAAGTGATGCTCAATTGCAGGCGGGCTATGGCCAAATGCGAATGTTATTTGTTTATGGCTTTCTTCTTGTTCATTCTGTAAGTATGAAAATTTTTTGTTTTAATATCATAATTTTATTTTAAATAAATTCTTGAATATCTTACCTTTCTTTGAACAATTTTTGACACTGAATCAACCCATTTTCTCATATTTTTGGCACTAACAGTCTCTAAAAACCCTGAAAGCTTTTCTAGAAGTGTTGGGTCTTTTTCAAAATCGTAAAAATGATGATCAACCCAATGCCGTAGTACATTAAATACCCGAAATTGTACTGGCTGTACATATTCTAACTTGTATCGTTTCCAGTCTTCACGTTGAGAATTTTTGTGCATTTTATCTGGTTCACAATTCATATCTTTATCTCCAGGAGGATCATGGTATACTAAACTCGGGTCAGGAATATTAAAACGTTCAATTAACAACTGGAGCAGATCATGCGGGGAACAAAAGTAACGATATGTTGTCAAAAATGTCCGTACAAACATGGGATCTGCATAGATATGATAGGTTAATCGTTCGATTAATTTACAGAGTGTTGCGCCCTATTTTTAATGAAAATTTTATTAGAGACAAATCCAAAAATTGCCAATGAATAATATTACTTTAATAAGCGGTACACCAGTGCTTTCCCTCTCCTCTAAAACGATATTCTCTGGACTGTCAGGAACTGCAAACTTATAGATATCAGGACTAGGTAACCGAAGCGGATGTTTCTTCTCAATGTCCGACAATATGCTGTCTAGTATACGATCCAACATTGATTTTGTGTTAACCATTATGAGATCGGCCATCCAATCATTTTTATGTTGAGCATTTTTTGCTAAATTATCGTATAAAAATCAATTAATTCCCTGTACCTCTATTTCAATTAAATAAATAAACTACCAATGAGCACAACAGCTGGCTGCACTCTTGGAGATATTTCGAATGCATGTTTCAATTCATCCGTGTCCGCTCGGTCGATCACATCAACGCGTCTCATAAAAAACTTCTCCTTTAAACGAAACTCATAGTTTGTGTTTCCAACTGAAACAGCCTGTCGCCTTGTGATTGCTTTGCAAAGGACTAGGAGGCCATCAAATAGAAACACTTTTCGTTCGGTTATCCTTTTTCCTGACCCTAGCTTAGCTAAGGTATCCTCTGCAAATTGGTAATTTTAAAGTAACCACTTTTTAAAACAAAATCTGTATAAGCACAAACCTCTAATAAATTCATTGCAGCTTTGTCCAACATCTTTATCCCAGTGCTCTACAATATTTTGCAAATCTCTAGTCCTCTCAATAGCTAACTGTCGCCTAGCCCGGCTATGCATTCGAACTACCGATTCTCTATAGAATTTAAATGGTTTATTTTTAAAATCCAAACATGGTATATTTTTCTTAGGCACTCAAACTTACTTTGGTAGAGACGCTACAATATTTTCCAGATCACATTGAAGGGGTTTTAATAAACCTAAGACTTGCTCAAAACTCTCCTTATCTTCTTGTGAAGTGCTTAAATGCATTAAAGTTTTAACATAATCTAAATACAGAAAAGCGTGCCATATTGGGACCAGTAATAATCTCGGTAAATAGTATTTAACAGCTTCCCGGAAACCATGACCAGCTGATATTAGTGATATCGCCTGTAAAACAAACAAAAATAGTTCACCAACCTTATAGTTTATTTACCATTCGATGATAGTATCCCCAATTTAGATTTCCAGCGAATCGAGATCAATAGATATTGATTTCAACCAAACGATATGTTTATTCGGGATTGATATTGAACCGGGATATCGAGTTAAAACAAATCACATATTGATATAAGACAGATTTAGGCTACCAAACTTGATCTCGATTCGACCGAAATTAGGAAGAAGTTTTATATTCTATAGAGCAAACCTTTTTTAGAGGCCAAAAGGATAATTTTTGAACAAAGCCTTACCTCTGGTCGTGCTAACAAATTAGCCAAGGCATCCCTGGACTGCGCCGAAGTAACCTCCCTGGCATACTTAACATAAACATCAAATTCAGCGGCTTCAGCGAGTTCTTCAAAACAGCTGCCCACACAGGGCAAAGTTTGCTCCTCGGCCACTTCGATAACATCTTCGATTGACCCAATTAGAGTCACGGTCATTTCATAAATGTCCATGATATTTGAGAATATCGGATCCAATTCGCGAACATCTTTAACAATTTTTGCTAATTCTTCGCGAAATACACGTATGATCATGTGTAAATCGCGCTGATATTGTTTTTCGTCATGGATAAGCTCCTTAACGACTTCTTCGTACGTTAGACTAGCACGAGGTGTTGGCGGTAAAGGGCTTGGTATTATTGTGTTGCTAGAGTCACCTTGGTAAAACATATCCATTAAGACCTAGAAAGTTTATGGGAATTGTGTTTAATTCTTTTTGTTTGGTTTGGGACTGTAATTTTGTTTTTACGTGTGTTTACTTGACGAATAAATACATTTTTACTATAACTGTTCTGCTTTTAATTTAGGGTTTATTTTGCTTTAAATAAATTTTTAGACGTGAAGCTAATCATGCAAACTAATTTCTAAACAGCGAAATAAATTAAATCGTATTATAATACAAAAGAGGAAATCAAAAAACTTAAATTGTTAGCATTGGACATCAAGCTCGTACATGTTCTGTAAGAAAATGTATATATATCTCTTTACTCATCTTAAAGGGGTTTAATATAAAATTCTAGACGCAATTTACTACATATACAGGTTATATACAAATTAATCATAAAGACAAAGTTTTTGTTATAATTTCAATAATCATTTTTAATACCCAATATCCTTTATTTTTAAAATCTCTGTAAAATTTGAAACTTTATCTTATTGTCTTCAAGATAGTAGAATTTAAAATGTTCTCTCGTAATGTGGGTCCTATAGGTCAAAATTTTACCAAGGGATGTATAGTGAATTTTAGGTGTTTCCGAAGGTACACATGTTTTTTTTATTTTTTTATTTTGGGTCTAGGTGAAATTTTAATAATTAGAAAATTTATTTAGGACGAAGGTAACATCTCACACGATCCTAGAAAAATCGTGTTTTCTTAATTAAAAATTAAAAATTCAATGATGTTTTTGCCCTGTGATCTCCTGAAAACAGAACTTTGATTTGAGTCCTCAATCCGCAAAATATGCAATAACAAAATTGTTCTCTAGATCCACACTAAATTTTTTCCGTTGACTATAAATTTTTTAAATGTGTTTTAAAGTATCTTATTTTTTTATAAGTATTACGTTAAAATATTTGTAACAATATCGCTTGTATTTGCGACTAAATACTCACTGGTGAGCAAGTTCGCATGGAAATCAAAAAGTAAATAACCAAAATATATTGGAAAGGAAAATGTAGTCAAAATATTTTAAGTTAATTAATATATCTGACTTCAGAAACTTACCATGCTAAATAAGAAATATTGATAAAAATACATGGGATATTGAGATTTATCTTACGGTATAATTGTTTAAGGTATTAAAAGAACATTACAAACGTTTAGGATATGGGTCCTTTTCTATCCAGTTGCCATGGATTTGGTAATACAAAAGCATACACATTCTTAAAAATAAACTTATTACTAAAAAAATAACATTTTACAGGTGTTGAGTTTTTTAGTAATTTATTTACAATTTCAAAACGTCTTGATGAGCAGTCATGCCTTGGAAATCAAACAATCAATTGCCACTCTATGGGGAATAAATCCATTAAGGGAACATCGATACAAACATCCAAAGGACTTAAAAACAAGAGGCCCATGCAAATCGACGTTAGTAGGTAATGATATGACAGTTTGAATAAAAAGATTATATTATATACACGCACGTACACACAAAAATCAATTACATTAATAGAGATTAATAAACAAATATTAATGACGAAAAAATTTAGAGAGTGCCAATCAATTATAAAACTCTGCTGCACCCCTTTGTGGAGTACAACTTAGTTTTACCAAAAAACAAGAAGTTAGAAAATATCTTACAATCTATTCGGTTTCTAATCGAAAAAGGGAATAAAATCGGTTAATATTTATTTATTAATCTACATACCACCTTTAGAAATGAGGAGAGCATGAAAAAATATATCTTTATATAGCGACATATACAATGAGAAAATCATAAAATAAATTACAAAATGAAAATCATTAAAAAATCTGCAATGTATTTCATGAGAAGCTCTTCCAGAAGATATATATGTATTTAAATATCCAACAACGTCACAAACAAATATAAGCTCTTAGCGTATTTTTTCTTTTGCAGCTTTAAATATTCAGACTAAAAGCGTGTGATGTGATTCACTTTCTGCCCTAAATTAGCTCTATTAAGTTTTATCACAAAAATACCTATCCTACTCGAAAACTTTTAATACGGTTCTGAAGTAGAATTTATGCTACGTGTATAATTTGCCAATATTATTTTCCAAATTCCAAGCAGTGTATTTCGTAGTACAAACTAGATTTTTGCAAATCAAATGCTAAGCATTTCTTTTGTGTGCATAATTACTTTAGTGTAGCAGCAAATTCTTCATTCATTTGCTTTTTAAATGTACGTAAAAATTACAATACAATGACTGTCTAGGCTAAAATTGAATCAAAAAGTGCTCTATCTCTGTTATATATATATATATTAATTATATATATATAGGCACAACGATACTTCCAATTAAAACCTACACCTCTCTTTTGCCTTATTTATTTATAGTTTAAAAATTTATATTTTTACATTTTCAAAAACTAAATTTAGTTTGAAAATTAAAGGAATCAAACACAAATTTTATCTTACCTTATCAGCGCACATCGCCACTTCAATATCTTCCCTGGATATTTCAATATGCTTAATGTTCTTTACATAATTTCCAGCTAACTTTAGTATATCAGCAGAAATGTATTCCAGAACAGCCACCAAATAGAGTGATACTGAGCTATCGATTTTGTATTGTAGCACCTCCTGTTAGAAGTAAAATGAAAATGAAAATATTTTTCGGTTTTAGAATAATTTTCGCAAGATAAAATAACCAGACTCTTCCTCAGTAGACTGAGGTTTACATTGGATGTAAAAATTAACATTATTAAATGTTTCTTTTCACAATTGCCTTAAAGAAAGTTTTTAAATTTGTATAACTTTACAATCGCTATTAAATCAAAAGATTGTGTTATTTAATAATTCTAAATCACGAAAAAAGACGCAAAAGTTGATGACTTTAAATACAAAATTCCTCAGTCCACTGAATAAACTCTAAATTTTGTATTTTACCTTCTGAAGCATCGTATGAACACGGTCGACAGGCAGGACAGATTTTTTCTTCCTTGTTTTATCAAGGGTCTCTCTGGCCTCGGATAATGCCCATCGATCTATTGGAGTTGGAAAGGTTTTCACTATCCTATCCTCAATATCCTATTGGGAAAAAAAAATTAAAAATTTATTAGAATATGATTAAAACAGAACATATTGGATATAATCTCGGTAATGAAGGGAATAATTTCTATGTGTAATCAATTTACAGCTAGATATCTTAAATTTCAAAATAGGTTCTGAGATATTTGGATAAAATTCTTTTCTCTTAACTTTAAATTGGAAATCTATAAACCTAGTGATTTTTTGATAATCGTAGTACTCACCAGAATTGTGTGCGGTGGAGGATTAGCACATAGCATAGCCAAAAGCCGTAGACAAAGGCTCTCCACATACAACAACGCATCATCTTTAGCTGTAAGACGTGGATGAACTTGTTCAAGCACCTGTAAGAGAAGAGAATACTTATTTAGGGATTCTCCTATATCGAAAGATTAATTTGCAAGTGGTTTTCTAAGATTTCAGTGTAGATTTCTCAGATTCACTCTCCGCAGACATCCTTGGCTGGATAGTATGAATTTACCCCCTTACCAGGATAGACTTAGATTAATTTCTTTAGATTCGCTCCAAAAGAGACGTGATATCTCGAGGTTCCTCGTCACTTCTGACATCCTCCAAGGAGAAATTAACTCTCCCGAATTGCTGAGTTCAATCAGTGTTTCGGTACTGTCTAGCTCCTTGAGAATTCATGATTTTCTAGACGTTCTATATCGTCGAACTAAGTTTTGAGTTTAATTTGCCTAAACCTATTTTGAAAAATCGGCTTCAAATTGATCTTACTTAAATTAATTACATTTATTGTATAGTAATCAGAATTTGATGAATATTGAACAAATACAATATTGGAAAGAATTTAAAATTTGTTGACTTAATACGCGCTATTTATATTATGTACTTGTTTTGTGGGCGAGTGAATCCAAAGGTTAAAACCAGGGTTGCTTTAAGTAATCAATAAAAATCTGACAATAATATTGTGCACGATTTAGGTTGTCGAATTGTTATAAAACCGAAATGCGACAGCTTCACCATAAATGTCCGGGACATCCCCAAAGTTATTTTTCAGATAAAGTGACAGCTACAAAATTTGATCTATGTGGTTCAATAAAGAAAAAAGAAAAATCCTTACCTTTTTCAATCCGGGACTGAAAACACCCTTCCACTTGGCGGCATTCTCGCTCTTCTCGAAATCATAT
This sequence comes from Dysmachus trigonus, assembly GCA_949715965.1. Classification (NCBI taxonomy): domain Eukaryota; kingdom Metazoa; phylum Arthropoda; class Insecta; order Diptera; family Asilidae; genus Dysmachus; species Dysmachus trigonus. The sequence goes on from OX454321.1 coordinate 80,853,466, forward strand.
TCGTCCGAATCATTAATAGTAACATGCGGCCCCGAAAACATTGTGCGCTTCGGATTAGAATTCCCAGTTGTGTGGAAATTAGACGACACGGGGGTAAACTTCGCTACTACGCTCCTCCTCGGGGGGAGGATTTACGACAGGCGACTAAAGTAGCATATAATGGACATTTTCCACATTATTTCCACTACGAAATTAACTAGCATTACACAATTTTCTATACAATATCGTAAGAAATAACACTTTTCTCTGAAGAAGCACACACAAAATCAAAAATCAAAAGGGTAAAAAAGAATTTCACCTTCTGATTTAAGGGGGGTAAAAAGAACGTCAACTAAACACAACACACACGGATAAGCGATTCTTAAAAGAACTTTTCCGAATGGTGGATATATTTCACGTAATGTGAAAACATTGATTTATGTTTAGCACGATCTTTTAGTAATTTTCAAATGCAATTCATGCATTTTTCGTCGATTCATTTAAACTTCTTTTGTGATAATGCATCGGAAAGAAACAATCACGGACGCCATATTCTTTATTTTCCCCAAAACTTTTGAGATGACGGATCACAAATTTCATGCTGTTTCGTGCTGTTTGTTGAGCTAGGGTATGGATATAGAAATGGAATATTTTCGTGCTGTTTGTTTTGAAATTTTTATTGTAGTTATTGTAAGTTTGTAGGTGTTTTTAGTTGTTATTTGTAATATATTATAAGATTTTATTCATTTTGACACCTTTACGACTATTTTACATTAATAATATCTTATTTAATTAATTGTTTTAATGATTAGAAATATATTTTCAAAATTCCCGCCAAAGCAACATTGTTTTGCAATTTCCATTCGTTCCTCTCGTAAAGAATACTTTTATTGCTCACTTGTTATCTCTTTCCTACCAATTGTTATCACCCTTAAGATAGAATTGTAAGAAAAGAAAGAAAGTATTGTTTAATTTCTGTTAAATTTTCGAATTTCAAACACTTTCGCCCGTTTTCTCATGTGTAGGTGTGTAAATTTAAAATCCGTATACGCGTATACGGAAAAGGTGCCAAATAATTGAAATGTGTGAGTAAAAATCCCGCCTTTAAAATGGAACGATCATGTGAAGGACGAAGAGACGGAACAATCGGAGATCTGTCGTAAAATTGTGAAGTTCTATCTGTTTGTTGGTCGCGATCTTGTGCAGTTTCTTTTATATTTTCTACAATTATACCTAAATTTTGTGTCCGGTGCATAGTTTAAAAGTAAATCAAAATGACACGAGACGATCTCCCCGACACCCAAGTAGCCACACAAAGCCAACAATCGCAATTTTGGGCGAATATTGAGAGCCAACCCATCGAAAGCATCGTCTGGGGCAGACTTTATGCGAAGAAGGTTTCTTTAAAATCCCTCGGTACGAGAAAATATTATAAAATTGTGGTAACGAGCTCGACATTAAGTGGTGGTAACTTTTATATTTAAGCCATTTTGCTACATGCCTCAGTTTTTTTTTTTTGGTGGGCTAAGTTTCACATGCGTTGATCAGCTCCTCATAGTTTTACTCTTTTTCATTTTATGTTTAGACCTTTGCAAGCCCGCCTTTACAGCAGGCAGAGCCGAAACGAATGATTTGCGCCTCACATCCGAACAGCTGCCCGAAGAGGTACTGTGCCGGATTTCAAAAGTTCACTTCAAAATCACCCGAGAACTGTCCGACCTCTCGAACCCCGTCTATATCCAGGTAAGATTTAGAAACCGGCTTATCCGCAGCATTTAAATCAGGGTGGGATTGTTTTTGGGTGATTTATACGATGCAGGTCGGCTACCTGATACACAGGTGTGCTCGCTATTGCTATTGTTACCACGCTCTGCAGGTATCTGGGGGTAAAATTACAAATTTATCGCCTTTTTAACGAGAGCACAGCGTATTTACTCAAGGCCACGATTTACTATAAAAAATCTGCTGCAATAATGCAATTCATGCTGATCCTCATTGAGACAAAATCATGAAATTTTACGGAAACAGCCGTTATCTGATTTTCTAAATTACTCATATTTTATATTTTTAGGATTTCTCTAGAAATGGTACCTTCGTGAATGGGGAGAAAATTGGGCTAAATAACAGAAGAATCCTCCAAAATTATGATGTTATATCTCTTTCTCATCCACAGTATAAAGGTATGTTGGAAATCAAGTGAATATTAATAAATTACTAATTTATTATTATAAATAGTGTTCGTCTTCAAAGACCTTGGTCCGAATGAATCCCAAGATCTGCCTACAGAGATCTGCTCCCAGTATTATATCAGCCGAAAATTAGGATCTGGTGCATGCGGTGTAGTCCGACTCGTCTACGATAGGCGTACTTGCAAGGCCTACGCTATGAAGCATGTACAGAAAAATCTTTTAGCAGATTCCACAAAAGTTACCATTCTTAACGAGCCCGAAAGGGTGATGAACGAAGCTAAAATTATGAAGGCTTTGGAACATGTGAGTTTTTTGATATTATCTGTTTTTTCTATTGGATTTAAACTAACTTGTCTGTATATGTAGCCATGCGTTATTAAAATGCATGATATCGTCGACAAGCCTGATTCAGTTTACATGGTGCTTGAGGTTATGAAGGGAGGCGATCTGCTCTCTAGGATTATTAACCATAAAAATAAGAGGCTTTCAGAGAGGACATCAAAGCTTTACTTCTATCAAATGTGCCACGCAGTTAAATACCTCCACGATAAAGGTAAGTTTTCTTAGATGTTAGATCTTCCAAATGGTGACAAATTTTCTTAGCAAAGTTTAGGTATCTAAAATGGCCATTAAAATGAATAACATCGAAATATTTCTCCTTTTTTTTTTATAGGCATTACCCATCGAGACCTGAAACCGGATAACGTACTTTTGGAGACAAGTGACGAGGAGACTTTGTTGAAAGTATCTGATTTTGGTCTCAGCAAGTTTGTTCGAAAAGATTCGGTAATGCGAACTTTATGTGGTACACCACTTTATGTTGCTCCCGAAGTTCTAGTAACAGGAGGACGAGGGGCATACACAAAGAAAGTTGATGTCTGGAGCCTTGGGGTTGTTTTGTTCACATGGTAAAAATCTCTAAGATATGTTTTTAATAAGAAAATATATAAATCTATTTTTTTTTTCTTAGCTTGAGTGGCACCCTACCATTCTCTGATGAGTATGGATGTCCAGCATCTGAACAAATAAAAAAAGGTGCCTTTAGTTTTGGACATCCCTCTTGGAAAAGTATTTCTACAGTAGCGAAATCTTTGATTAGAGATATGCTTACTGTTGATCAAAACAAGAGGCCGTCTATTAACTACGTCCTTCGACACAAGTGGCTTAGAGATCCGGAGATTATCAAGAAGGCGAATAATCTTATGAAAATTTCAGTAACATCCGATTCGGATGATGAGAATTTCCTGGAACCACCGGCAAAACGTATCCGACGATAATCAGGCTGAAAGAGAATCCGATAGCGTATCAAAACTTTTTGATCTCCGTTCTGAATTGTGATTATTTGTTGTAATTCCGATATATCAAGTATTAAGCATTACTTAAAAATCCCATGTAACTCAGCAATAGGTTTTTGTTCTGATTTGTATGTCGATTGAAGCTGGTCACAGGTCGCCTAAGGTGTGATTGTGATGCTTAGGCATCCTTGTTTTGACCTCTTTCTTATACATTTATTTTTAAAACTAGTAACTACAAGTACAAATTTGCCAGAATTCTAAAACTTATTTAATTTGAACTTCGCGGTTTTTATATGGACGGTGAGTATAAAATATCGATGTAAGCCATTACTTGTGCCAATGGGCTTTTTGATGTGCCTATTATTTTTCTGCATATCACAGCTATGTCTTTTGATTTAGCTTGTTTGTGAAGAAATTTTTTTTTTATAGTTTATTACCTCTTTAGATGTAAGAATCATGTTTTTTCACATTTTAAGCCATAGAAGAAGGCTGTTTGAATTATTAATTAAACATTTTCGAGCAAAATCAAAAAGTGGTTTTCATAAAAATTGGAACTAAAGGTTTTCAAGGGTGTTTTTATACAAGAAGATGCTGGAATTAACACAGGACATCTGCTCTTGAAACTGAATTCTTTCATTTCCTCCAATTTGTTGATTAGTTTTGTTACCTTTGATTTGCTGTTAGTTATGTTTTTGATCAGATTATGTAATTCAGTAAGATGTTTTGTCGTTTATATACGAATTTTTGTATTTATTACTAATGAAATTAAATGAATAAAATAGTAAATTAAAAATCAAATTCTGAATATAATGTTTTTTTTGATTGATAATTGATTCTAGCTCATTAGGATATGAACAAAAAGTGCATATTTCAGCGGAGAAAATTTAACGCAATCTTGAGATACATCCGTCTTCATATAAAAAGTCCTTCATCTCGTCCAGAGGAGTCAAAAAATTAGTAAACATGTAAACCTCTTTTCTACTTCTTCAATCACTCCACAACGTGTTTAGAGAAAGTTTTGTCCCAGCCAACAGTGTAAATTTCATTTTCCGCCCATTTGTTCCACAGACAGTCCCTGAGTAAGTTCTTCGCTTGAGAATCTTTGTACAACAGCTCGTAAGGACTTGAGCTATTTTTGGTACATTTGTAAACTTTTATAATATTTGTATTCCCGATCACAGCCATTTGATTTCTGGAATAGCGAAAAAATTTCGATTAGATGGATTTAATATGCAAACATGAGATTGTTTAAAAGGTTAATTGTTCTATTTATAATTGAATTCCTGCAGTCTTGATTCTCAATCAAATTTAAATGCATTAGAGGGATAGGTGGGTACAAATTTGAAATAGTTGACTCTACAATTATGAACTAAATACTGCTGGACTTCATTTTGATTTCAGTCTTCTAAACGACCCAAAATTCACGACTTACAATTGAAAATGAGTTTTCCTAATTGGACGATTGAATACGATGACTTTATCGATGAATTTTTTTGGCATTCTTGTGTCTGCAGCGTATACACATCCAGTCTCATCGCCCAGAATAATGTTACAGTCCTTTTCATCCTCCCTTGCGCAATAAATTGAGGTGAATGGGAATTTGTGATTTTCAATTAGAGCTAGAAAAAATCGAATTTCAATAAAAATCTCTAATATTTGGAATGTAGCGAACCTTCAGCTGGACGTGGAAGTCGATTGTCCCAAATAAGAGCGCTCTTATCCCGCGAACAGGTAGTGTACAAGGAGTCACTGCTGTGGCAACAGGAGACTCCGGTAATACTGTCCGAATGGGCGTAGCGCAGAGTGTGAACAGAGAGCAAATCTCCAGCTCCAGTGTCCCACATCTTGAAAGGTTATGTATTTAAAATAAGAAGTTAAAAAGTATGGGGTGGGAATATTTTTTCGTACCTTGAGGCAACAGTCACTGGATCCTGTGATTACTTTTGTCTTGTCTGTAGGAAATATGTCCATCGCTTGAATCACTCCGAGGTGTTCACTTTTTCCTCCAATCATAAAAAGGCAGTAATCTTTGCCGGCTCGAGTTTCTGCTTTTGTGGACCACAGTTGGACGCTTCCATTTGCTTGGGATACAATAAACTTTGGTGGAAGTAATTTTTAGAATATTGTTTATGACTATATAAAGCAGGTAAGGCGTTACTCACAATTGTATTTTTAATGAAAATCAAGTTTGTAATCGGCGAATGGCAGCAGATTTTGTACAAGGCTCTGTCCTCCTTTCCCAAATCGGCGGGGCTTTTGAATCCCCAAACGCTTCCTTCCCAAATTCTACCACGGATTTCGTTGGTGGCCAGAATGTACTCATCTTCGTCATTAACTGCGAGGCACTCGTAAAAAGGATGAATTTTCGGGAGGCGTTCTCTCGACTTCTTCCGGTAGTCCATTGAATTCAAGTTTGGATACTCGATGTTTGTGCTCAGCTCACCATCATTCGGCGGCTTGTAATCATTGGGAGTGGCAAACAATTCGGCATAATCTGGACGGTCCATCTTCTCTTAATTTCAGTGAAAAAACTCCCGAGAAAAAAAGATAAGCACCGCAACGCGATTGTTGTTTACGGAAAAGTTGGAGAAACAGAAATGCGGATGAGAAATGTCAGAAATGTGAGGAACACGTGAAAATGATTCGTGTTTTGGTTACAGCGGTTTATCGAGCATTTTGTGCTTTTAAAATTGCTTTTTATGGATATAATCGAGTAAATATTTCTTTGTTTTACTTATACTTCATAAATTTAAACATTTTTATATTTTCCCATAGAAAATATTATCGAAATAAATACAATTTCCAAATAATTAATTTTCGAATACACTCAATGTTGTCATCATTCTGACATTTCACTGACAATTCTTTCGCTAGGTGGGTCATCAGAAGAGAATTGGTAAAATTCGCCTTAATAATGGAATTAGCCAATACTTACTATAGAAATGATGAATACGTTGAGACGGTAAAGTGTAAAAAACAAGAATAATTCCCAAACACAAAGATTAAACCCATTTTTCCCCAGGCTTCCGGCAACAAAGTTAGCAGGCAAACGGTCCTCACTGGCTCCCAAAATATCGTCCTCTACGGAAAAGTAATTGTCCAGCGAGGTGCTATCATCCGAGGGGACTTAGCCAACGTCAGGATTGGACGGTATTGTATTATAAATAAAGGAGCTGTGATAAGGCCACCATTCAAACAATTTAGCAAAGGGTAATTCAACATCAATCGAAGCAAAACGAGTTTTAAACACTTAAAAAGTCCTTTTCCAGGGTAGCATTCTTCCCACTTCATATCGGGGATCATGTTTACATCGGTGAAGGTTCTGTGGTTTCAGCAGCAATGGTAGGATCTTACGTTTACATTGGGAAAAACGTTGTTATTGTAAGTATCCACCTCGAAGAGATTTACCCATTTTGTATAACTAAAAGAATTTATTTTTATCCCAAAGGGTCGTCGTTGTATTCTTAAAGATTGCTGCATAATAGAAGATGGAGCTGTTCTACCCCCGGAAACGACGGTAGCTAGTTTTATGAGGTATACGGCAAATGGGACAATTGAAGGCGGTCAGGGAAATCCAAATTTTGTCCCTCTTGGAATGCAGGATGAAATGATGGAATACACAAAATCATTCTATGAACATTTTCTTAGAGCTCCACCCGCTTGATGGGGGCAATTAGATGAATACATTTTGGATTACTAATGCTAAGAGCAATGAATATGTGCAGTTTAGGTATAAGTTTCTTTATTCGTTTTTTTTTTTAATACTTGTAGTTATTTATTCCATTTAAATAAATCATGTATTTTTAAAAAAAATTTAATAATTTTATTTATTCGTATATCAACTGGTACAATTGATTGACCATTTGACCATTTGAAAGATTTTTTAATTGTAGATCTAAAGTGGTTAAAATCTAAACAATCCTGTGGTAGGCAGAATATAAAAAGTTTCGTTCTCTGGTTATTCAGGGACATGAATTAATATTGACGAGGTTCAAAAGAGTTGGGGAGTCTATAGCACCAGTATCAACATCATGCATAAATAACACACCAGGAACTTCTCTACGTTTAGAAAGCGACGTCAAACATAAAACCAACAACCAGTTTTCATACAAAGGAAGATTATAGGGGTCTCTCTTGCACTGCCTCAATACGATTAATATGAACGTCATAGCGTGGGATCTATACTATAGAAGTATACTCCAAAATGTGGCGGTCGAAAGTGCAATACAAGAATTTCAATATAAAAGGGTCATCAAAGTTCTTCGACACCAACGTTTCACAAAACCAAGTGCTGAATTCGCTCGATTAATTATACTGTGGATATGACGCCCAAAGTTAGATTTACTACCGATTCCCAATCTAAGGTCAGCAACATTATCTTGCCTAGACAAAGGCTTGCCAAGAATTTTATTAGTGTGCTCCAAAGTTGAGCTTGTCGTACTAAAACAAATGAAAGTACATTTGCTGACATTTAACTGCATGCACTTTTTTAAACACCAAGTTTCAAAACAGGCAAGATCGTCTTGGAGGCTACGGTCCTATTGATCTAAAAATTTTTAAATCATCAGCGTACACATGAGAATTACGTATAAGAGGAAACAAGTTGTTAATAAAAATCCTGAACAGCAGGGGTCCAAGATGGCTACCCTGTGGGACGCCGGATAAAATGGAAACAGAAAAGGTACAGGAAAACTTAACTTTAAAAGATTGACACGTAAGTTAAGACTTAATTCAATTAACAAGATCTTTGGAAAAACCAAGACGAGACAGTTTAAAAATTAGCACATCATGAGAGATCTTGTCAAATGCCTTACTGAACTCAGTATAAACACAGTCGTCTTGTTTATGTTTTTCCAAGTGCGATGATAAGGAACGTTGACGAATTCACGGTTCCTCAGGAAGTGAGCAGGAATGGATGTATTAAATAACGAGAACGCAGAAGAATCAATGGTAAAGATAGCTTTGGAGGCATTGCGTCGATGTTCTAAGGAGTCAAGTTTAATAACTTTAAGCCTATCTAAGTACGGAGGTAACAAAATAGGATTGCTCCAAGGAAGTGCAAAGCGAACAAATCTACGTGGAACAGCTTCCACGCGATTAATATTAGTAATGTAAAAAGGTGACCAAATACAACGGGCGCACTCTAAAATAGGCCTCACGAAGGTACAATATAAAAGACGTCTAATGTAATGATCTTCAAACTCCTTACACTATCACTTAACAAAACCTAAATAAGATTTCACCTTATTAAATATTTCATTAATATGATCGTCAAAAGTAAAACGACAGTTTAGCCACACTCCCAAGTCTTTTGTCTTTTCAAGTTACAGAAGACACAACACTAAAAATCTTAGTATCGTCAGCGTAACATAAAATTTACGACTGTTTGATACACGCGGATATATCATTAATATAAATAATAAATAAAAGAGGACCGAGATGACTCCCTTGAGGTACACCACAGGTATTGTGTATTACATCAGAAAAAAAGCTGCGAAATGAAACACGCTGAGTACGACCAGATAGATATGAGTAAATTCAGTTAAACACCAGAAATCCGAGAGCAGTTAACTTGTATATTAATATTTCATGATTTATCCGGTCCGGGTATTCAATTCCTTCCTTGAATTAATTATATTTTCCAAAGTTATCTCGTAAGATTTATTCCAAAACTTATTAAGGTTCAAAATTAAGACATATTCGAAGAGCTTTACCATTTATATTTAATCATTTAAGTAATAAAGTAAACTCTCCGAGCATTGCACTCTATACAACAGAATTTTCTTAAACGTCTCTTCAAAATTTTTAATAGTGGCTAAATGAAGATTTGGACAATCAGTAAAATTTAGGAAAAAAGTTTCAATTTTTCTTAGTCCTTAGAACTAAGTTTACTACGTAACAAATTGATGGTAGGTACAGTTTTCCGTGATACAGACAGAGGAGACATATTTATTTGAAAAACCAAAACACGTTTAATATGTTCAACGGAAACATGGTAAATGTATCACTCTTAACACTCCTAATACCATTTTTTTGATCTTACTAATATGAAAGAAAGAAATGAAGAGAAAGGGTACAGACCTTTTCCAAAAGTTCATCTTCTCTTCGTTTTTAAACTAACTCATCAAAGCAAAAATTTTCCTGCTACCATTTCTCTAAGTCCCCAACCATTCATCGTTTGGGGCTTCGTTGTCTTTTGCGATTCGAATAAACCGACTAAGCGCAGCCTGTGTTGAGGGGATTAGGTAGCATGGTGGCGCAGTTTCTTTTTGGCATCGATCCACGTCGATTGCACATTTCACGCGCATCTTTCTCAGTTTCGGAATGGCCATCGCAGCGGGCTACTTAGGTGCAGTCTTGTACTTGATTCGTTGCCTTTAAAAAACAATAAACATCGCGAGCGAATGTAAAATACGTTATAAAAATACCAGTGAAAGTGAACTTCAAGTACTAAAAGAGGAAGCGTTAAACGTGCTTGAATCCGTCTCTTTAAAAGAGTCGTAAAAATTCGTTAAAATAATCGTTTAATTAAGCAGTCAGTCTGTTCCAGTTTTTAAATATGTTATAATCGAATGAAAACTGGTTAACGCTCTCATAAGAGAAAAAATCGTATGATTTATAGATATTTATAGTTGTTTATACTTTTATGGTAATATAGTAATAATTTATTGTTTTCCTCAATATTTTCAAAGTTTTAATATTTGCCGGGTAGGGAAAAATTTAAAATCGAAAGATGTGTTGAAGTGCTGGTGCGCGTGGGAAATTTGCATGAGTCCCATAATAATAAAAATAGTGATTGCAACATTTGTGGATTCGGTGAAGAAGAGAAGAGGGTTCTTGCTGGTGCGGTGCTAAGCGATAAGCCGCTTGAATTGCATCTCATGTGTGAGAAATGTGTCGTTCGTGCGGAGCCAGCTAAAATGCATGATTACCTGCAGCGAAACGGTAGCAGTTGTTGGTGCTCTTGGGTGCAACCATACTACGATGGGAATCGGTGAACATTGTGATATCACTGCGTTATTACTTCATTAGTTGTTCTGCGAATGTTTGAGGTCTCTGGAGGTATTGAAGGGTGAAGGAGTTGTTTTTACAGAAAGATTGACACATCTAGTAAGTTGATTTTTATAAAGATTCATAATGATTTGTTTTTAAATTTGGTTCCATAAATATATTTCTCAAATTAAGGGAAATATTTTCATCACCATTTACCCAATGAATTACTTTAACCCCACATCTGACACCAATGGTCATTGCAAATAGCATGTCCCTACTTGACTTTAAAATCTGCAACATTCATGTCTAGTCCCTTTTAATGATTGCCAGTAAAACCACAAAAAACTTACTTTCAGAGTACAATAGCCTCGACGGTACAAACAGGAAACGAGTTTCGTAATTTTCCATCGATTGTGTGCTCCTGTACACCTGACATTGGTCCTATTACCGCAAAATTCCTCTGTATCTGCATGCAGTAGATCTAGCAGCAAAAATATCTGCACGTTTGGACAGTATACAAGCCGTACGATAAACGTTCAGCAAACATATGATTACATGGAATAGCGCTGCATAGAGTTACTATAGCCTTCGATTCAGGTAATCGAACATATGTTCAAAAAATTACGAAATTTTCAACATTCCCCATTGACCTCACGCCATTATAATTCGTTGCATTGGAAAAACTGCCATGAAAATTACAAATTAACGCCATGTTTCAACCTCAACGATAAAAATCCAATAGAAACTGAAGTTTATTAGAATCGGCAGTTGGTCTCTTGTGCAGGGGGGAGGGGCGGCTCTTATGGGCATATTACTAGCCATGCCTGCACTTTCGATGCTGTTAACGTCAATTTGTTTGGATTAGCGATCATAGCCGTTTCTAGCCACTACTTTGCATGTTCCATACTCAGGATTGTCTGCTGCTTTGTGGCATAGTCGCGGTCAGCTTATGCTTGCGGTGGTACTGCTGCTCAGATGCCATTTGAAATCATGGCACTGGCTGCACATAAGACCGGACCAGGTAAAGGTCGCATTTAGAATGAATATCGCCGTTGTACGGAGGTGTTTGAAAGGCGAGAGAACAAACCACGTCTTGTGATGAAATTAAGCCACCGTACCGAGGCCTATTCATTCTTACACCTTTTTATAGGTGTTTACCGTCTGGATACTGACCAGGCCACACGTTGTACATCTTAGTAAATTAAACACGACAGGTAATAAAGTAATCGAGATTATGGGAAATCGTGTCAATACATGCCGACTAGCCAATTGTATCATCATCCCTCTCGTGCGATAGACGCTTTGATTAACTGTGCGGAACAAATTTTATTATCCGCCTCAATGGTCACGATGAGCATTGCGATTTTATCATCTTTCTCTTTACCAGTTACGCTTATTTATAATTTTTGTTTTTGTTTATTTACTAAAGATCGCGGCCAAGCCTTGAAGGTAGTCGTGAGTGACTCAATGACGGAAGAAATCATGTAATCGAATTGCAGCCATGGTCATTGCACATTTTTGCAGTGATTCTTTTTAGTTAGAAAGGTATATTTTGTTAATTTTAAATATATTTTATTATTCCATGTTGTTTTGAAGTTTTGAAGAAAGAATCAAATTCATCGCTGAAGTCCTTTGCATTCTTATTATACACCAAAAGTTTGAGTGTTATTTGCAAATAAAAAGCAAGTTCGTCGCTTAAGTCTTTTGTTTTTTCACCAAAAGTTTGGGTGTTTACATCTTATATACCGCTTATAAATATTCGTAAAATCCGATATTAACTCGTTTTGAATTTTTCTACCAGATCATCGTCTAAATTAATTTTCTTAGCAGCATAACGAATCGATGCACAACAACGCTAGGTCTTATCGTCCATAAATCTATAATTTGTTCATCAAAATTTGCATTATTGAACAACTGTTCAGAAACATCGTAAAATCGGTTAAATTATTCTACTCACGCATTGAGTAGGCTGATAAGGCATCACAGGTCTTTTGTATTTACACAAAATAAAAATAAAAAATAAAAAATCGCCGGCATCTACTATGCGGTGACAAATCGGCCTCCGTTGTTTTAAGTGTAGACCACTAAAAATAACGATTTCGCAATGGAATTCCAATCGAATGCACTCTTTTAAGCTCAAAACATCTCTAAAATCCCTCTCTAGGTGGGGTAGTTGAAGCTGCTTATGTTGTTAAGAAATCAACTTTAATTGGCCATGGAATGAGGAATCGTTTAACTCTTTGGAGTTTAATGCGAACAAATTACTAATAAAATTGGTATTGGAAGCTAGGTATAAGACTTTCTAATCGGTGCACCCAGCTGAATGTGTTTGCGAAACTTCCTGAGGAAATCGGTGCAATTTAACTTGGACACCTTTAATTTTCTTTGGGATGTATTGAATCAATCATTTTGTGGAGATCTGTAGTAGTATCTTTCAATTATTACAAACAATGTCGAACATTCAATAACTTCGAAAAATAAGTTGAAAAACATTCCACATGCTGCTTATAATATCCTTCAGTTATACAGTCCATTGCGTCGTTGTCCCCTTCCCAGAAATATTTCAATTAACCCGCATAAGTACTGCTCGCATCATACCAATAAAATGAATGCTCTCTCCACCATTTGTGGACTCATGTTCCAAGACATATAATCAGCCATCACCTTCTGCTTCCGAAGAGAAAACGACAAGCCACAACAGGCAGTCAAACGATGGAAAATAAATCTACCTACCTTCGGTAGTAATTTCACTTTCATTACACAAACTGGGCCATACCACTCTCACTATCGAGATGAGTGTGCCTGCAAAACGCAACCGTCAACGGTGCGGTTCGGCACGGCTGCGGCGGCATACGGTGCGGAGCGTGCAAGCGGCTTTTTCTCATCGCTACTTTACTACCTGAATAAAGCTGTTTGCGCGCAGGTTTTCGATGCGGTTGTGGTCGCTGCCTTATAGCCGTAACCTTTCCATTTCACTGGCTTTGGTTCGGTTTCTTGGGTTCCGATACTTCAAAAAAAACAAAAGAGGTTCTTCAAAAAGAAACTTTCCCGCTTCGATACCTTGACAAGGTAGTAGACGTTGGAACCATGTGTTTTTGTTTGTTGTGGGAACCTAAAAGCGGCTTATAGTGTAGGCTAGATAGATTATTATTAGCTATTGAAAGCCGGAAAGACATTGCTGCTGGGTATAGAGGCTGCTGTAGAGACACATCCGCTGCCTATGTTTTCATGTTTTTAACACACCAAAAACGAAAGTGATCAATGGCACTTAATTAAATTAAGATGAGACCAGTCAACTCGTCTGAATGTTGAACGGAAATGATTTGTTGCCCTTAAAACTTCTGCAAAAGCTACAGCTCCGTAATGCAATGCAACGTGACGGCAGCGACGGCACGCGGGTAGATTAACTTTTCGTTAAAAAATGTTAATGACCGACATCAATGCCATTCAGAGTATGCAGTTTTGCGCTCGTTGCAATATTAATGTAAATTCTTCCATAATTGCACTGCGGTCACTCCTCAATGCCGTAGGTACAAGACTTCAATTTTGGTTCGAATAAACAAAAGACTTAAGCGACGAACTTGGTTTTTTTTAAGAGGAAACTTGCTCTGCGCTCTGTGAATTATTTCCTGTTTTGTATGTGAATTTAGTTCCTTATTTCCAACTAAAGCTCTGGATGATATGTTTTGAAATTTTTAGAAAATATTTATCTATGTGACTTTATTCAGTGAAGTACTATATATGAAACGTATGGAATTTATTCTAAAGGAATGAGTACTTTACTTCCACTAGTTTTAAGTAGGGCACAAGGAAGGTCTAAATCTAAATTAATTTTGACAATCATAATTTTTCTCGGAGAAAATTGACACTAATCTTCTGAAAACCTTCAAAAGTTCTTACCGCACAAATCCACTAAAAATTCATTGGTTTTTCTCTTTGGTGTTTTTTTTTTCTCTCCAGATAATCATTAAATATAATTAAATTAAGCAATTGTTCAAGGAAAACTAATTATGTATATGTAGGTGCGCGAACAAAAACCCTAATCGCGATCATACGATCACCCAACAGTGAGCTAATCCAACCAGCGGTAGTCGATCAGGTCGGGAGCATTTATCAGAGTTTGCCTCCCATAAAGTCAGCGGTAATTAATTGAACCAATTTAATTCGATCGAATGCTGTGCGAGTGTCGAGGTTATAAGAGCTCCTATGTTGAAAGAGAGTTAGGTATAGCTAATGACTTTTTCATAGAATTCACATTTTGCGGCTAATATTGCTAGTCGGCCGTCAGAGCCACCAAAGCATACCACTTACTCACCTCATTCATGGACCGTAGACCGGCTGAGGTGGTAGAAGGTACTTTATACTGTATACTCTAAGGCCATCTATCTAGCATGCAAGTCTATCGCTGCGTTTCACGGTGTTTAGAGGATTACGAAAGTCTACCGCCACCGGTCCATTCCAGAAGAAGTTGGTATGCAGTTCTTTACCTTTGTTTCTTGCACACTAAAAGAGCCTATCTAATAGTGGCAATAACAATAACCAGGTCGTTTTATGCAATATCTCTTTTTCTAGACCCATGTCCTGTGTGGCAATTCTGACCATTATCTTAGGTGCAGGGTCTTAAGTGCTTCAATGTGGGTGGGTAAACCTGTAGGCTGTCAACGTCGGACTGATGTGCAATACTGTCCAAAAGACTAAAGGGCCCATAAAATTTAATATCAAATTAAATGGTAAACGTTAACGACAGTGGCTGTCGCGAAGGTAATAAGGCCGACGCTGATAACATAAACGCGATCAGTTGTCGTTTTCATCGTCGTCGTCGAGGTGGCCTGCAAATAAAAACAACGTTACGTTAATATTACGAAACGTTGTTTATCCGTTTCGACCCCATGGAATTTATAAATCGCAATAAATTTCACTGAAACGTTCTGGCGTTCAGCGTAAATATTTTCAAATTATCGAAACGAAATCCCCCAATTAAGCCACAAATTACTCAGCGTCAGAGTATCAGGCTGAATATTATTGCAAAAGAGTCGAGAAAAACTAAAAGTCCGTCTCAAGCGTCTCATAAGCGCCGTGACACCGAATTGAAATTATTTCACAAAATTTACAATTGGCGTATTAATTATCCTCGGTGTCGGGCGCATGTCAAGTGCGCCCGGGACTTGGAAACATATTGGCGCCACCGTCACAAAGATCTGGTTCAAAACTCTATAAGACCCAGATTTTTCGTATTAAATACGAAAGAAGTTGAGAGTGCCGGCCGAAAAATCTTTTGGAGCTTTGAAATTATGGCTCAGAACTTTGTAGTAGATCGCGATGTCCTCCATGGCTGAGTTGGTATCGGCACGAGGGCATCTAGTGTATTCAACCAGAACAACCAGAACTAATATCAGCGACAAAATTTAAAAATCTGGTATAGTGGTCTGACCAGTTGTAATATTTTCTATTATTTTAATTTATTTGTAAGTATATATAAATATATTTTTTAATACAGCAATGTTTGTAATTTTGTGGATTAATTGCAGTCGCAGTTTTAGGGGAGGTTTTAAACGAATTTTTAATTGCTTACTGCTGCTTAGATGAGTTGCAGCCATGTCGTGTGCAATTAAATTTAAATCGTGATTTTCATAGACTTCATATAGACAGGTGCATTGCACTGATCTGATTTGTGGCATGCTGCCGAAGTTATTATTGTGCATACAGCAGTTGTTGCTGTGCTTGCAAAATAATCACACAAGTCGTCGGCTCGGCAGGAAATTAGTGTAATGTGTGGGATTGCCTAGTCTCTAGGATATTGGGAAAGTTTTATATCGACGGTTCCTTTCACTTTAACTGAAATTGACGTGTGTTTAATCGTTAGTTTATGCGGAAGAGATTTGATTTTCTACTTCATCTTATTGGATTAAGTAGTATTTTGTAAGTTTTTTAAATTAAATCTAGTATTTATGCTCACATTAAATTTTAGTTTTGTTTTCCCGCATATTAAATTAAATTAGATTTGTAGACAGTAAGGATTATAAGACATAATTTTTCTAAGCATAAAAAGCCAAAATTTTGGATTTATGAATACAATAATCATGATGAGTAAAAATGTTAGTAAAGTTTAAGGTTTAAATAATCTTAGGGCTCTATTACAGAAGTCAATTTTGCTCGATTCAACTAGCGAAGGCACATTTCTACGGCTTACGCCACGGTACGCTTTATCAGTATTTAACATAACTTATATATAAAGTGCGGGGTGAATTTTAGATGCATTTTTCTCAGCTTCTACTGGGCGTTGGCCTGAAATATTTTACAGCGGTAGTACCCACATGGCATACTACCACTACACCAAAATTCATTAAAATCCGTTTCCCCAAGGTCGTGCCGTCCCCTTGTAAGAAAATTAATGTCTTCTGTAGTCGAGCCGAGAAAAATCGGGCCATTTAATTTTATAGAAATTTTCATGATTTTCTTGTTTCCTACAACTTATAAGACCTGTAAATCAAAATTAAAATTCTATTTTATATATATATATATATAGACTATCACCAGATATAAAACAGCATTAACTAAATTCAGGTCAAAAGTTCACAGCAGCTAACGCCTTTCAGACGCATATCAACGAGAGAAACAACAATCGAAAAATTATTTTGTAAAATGCCCTTGACTTTTTGACTGCACAATCGAAGCAGACAGCAAAACGAAATCACTTCAATTTTTAATACCAGCTGGATTCACTGACCAGTCATCTTTCCTTCATTACCTATTCAGATAAGAGTGCAAAACGTATATTTATAACGTTTTAGCACTGAACCATCAAGGTGGTAGAAGGTTCATCTGATCGTGTTTCTTTTTTTCAAAACAACGATCACCCCTTAACAAATGCTATTTCAATGACTAGTCAGATTATGTGTTTTTTTGACTGCATAAAAATACATATCCCCTGTAATTTAGCAGTTTTACCGCCTCAACATGGATGCTATAATTTCCAAATAAAGGCATTGAAATGTTTGCACAAAAATTGCTCTTGACCAAAACTCTCTAGAGGGCTGAACGCTCTAATAAGTGGTTCGAGTCTAGAGAGAAATCATTAATCAAATCAGACAGTCAGACATGATTTTTATCAGCTAGCTGCAAAAATATTCAGTAAAATTTGCTAAACAATCATATAAATCTTTTGTTTTCTGAAAGACAACGTCCGTTTTTGCTCAATTTACGTTTTAGCTACTGTGTGAGCAACTTTTATTCGGAAATGAAACTGAAAATATATAAAAAAAATATATATATATATGGTATAATATAAAAATATCTGCGATGTATTCTTCTCTGTCCTTGAAAACGATTATTGACCCAAGAGTTTAACCACTTTCAGTTTGTTAAACTTGAGAAAATCATCAAAACACTATCAGTGACTCCCTGGAATCCGTTGGAGCGTAATTTGCAAATTTTCGATGGTTGAATTTTACAAGGTCTGGCTACCAACTCAATCCAAACAAATCGAAATAGCACGATCAAAAAGACACGCGTTGGATTTTGCTTGAGTGCATCTGGCCTTCTTCAGGTCGATTGCAATTCCGTGACTTCGCCCACAAAAATTTGAAATCTATGTGTATGCAGGCAAATTTTCTATAGTACTCGGTGGGACTGAGAAAAATTATACTATTAAAATTTTGACCAACTGATTGGCGGTTAGTTTTTAATGAAACAAAAAAGATAAAAAACAGATAAAAAAAATTATTATTATCTTTATGGTGTCTCGGCATTGTTTCCTGCCAATGCCGCAGAATTATTGAACAGAAAAAAAAAATATTGTGGTTTGGTGGCTGTCGAACAACCGCGCCGATGGCAAGGCTGAACCGCCAGTGGGTAATTCGAGGAAAACACCTTGAACTGGGCGCTCAGGTGAACTGGTTTTGCAATATGCTCTGCTCTTGTTTCCTTCTTGAAATTTACCTCGGATATTCAGTTTATTTAGTGCAAATTATAGTAAATTAATACACTTTACTCTCGATTTCTGAGGGATGTGTGGATTCCAATATAAATACGAGTATAAAATATATAGTTCATATAGCACACAAAAGGTGAGTGAATTCACGGCCTCTAGCCAAGTGAAGCAAGGTGAGAAGAAGTCGCGCACTGATTGGTAGGCTGGCGTGGGTGCCCTGCTTATGACCATTATGTAATGTAATGAGCGTTCAACTAGATCTCAGAGGTTGTGCCGCGGTACCTCAAGAACTTTTGTGAACGTAATGTTCTTGTTTTTGGAGGTTAAATTCGAATGTTGAAATCATTGTGGGGCATGGGAAAAAAGCAATCTTACTATAGTACTCCGACAGCAGTTACTGTTGGCATTAGAAGTTTTCTTGTATTTGAGAGACCATTTGGAAATAGATTTAGTCAATAGAAACCTAATATGACTAACAATGAGTGCAACAGAGCGTTGGATAAGATCATAGATGAATTAAAACTGCACTAGCTGTGTTACCCTGTTTCACCCGGCGTTGGGTAAATACTTAGTAATTAAACACTCCTCAAATGTTCTAGTTTGTTATATCCCAGAAATTGATTCAACCCGAAAACCCTTTTATGGATACGCTATCTTGAATAACCAAATCTTGGTAATATTCAAAATTAGTGACATTAACAGAATTATTCTACCAAATTTCATTAAAACCAGTTGAAAGCGAAAAATTTTTTTCGCCATATTGGGTCCGCCATCTTGGATCTAGAAACTTTGATAATATTCAAAATTAGGGGACCCAAAAAAATCGCACTAATTTTCATGAAAATCCGTGAAGTCGAGAAATTTTGGTCACCATATTGGATCCGCCATCTTGGATTTAGAAATTTCTGATAATATTTAAAATTACTGGTATCAGAATAATCGTTGTATTAATTTTCATTAAAATCTGTTGAAATCGAGACATTTTGGTCTCCATATTGGACCCGCCATCTTGGATTTACAAATTTTTATAATATTCAAAATCAGTGACCTCAAGATAATCATTGTACTAATTTTCATTAAAATCCATTGAAATCGAGAAATCTTGGATCCGCCATCTTGAATTTCTAAATTTGGACAGCGGATTTGAAATCAGCATTGCGCAAAACCCCTAAATACCAATTTTCATGAAAATCGCTTTAAATTTAAAATTTTCAACCGCCATTTTGGATCCGCCATTTTTTCAATTTGTTTAATTCAATTTGTTTTCGGAAATGGTCTTCGTAACCATCCCACAACTTTCCCGCGCAGCAGATTACAAATCGAATTTTCCCTCCAAAAAAATTTTTTTTCTACCCTATATATTATCCGAAAAAAAATTAGCCCATATATTAAGTTGGAATATATACTACCTTCGGACAAAAAATGAAAAATATCGATGCAAGCGTTTAGGCGTGATTCAGTAACAAACAAAGAAACAAACAAACAAAGAAACAAACAAACAAATAAACAAACAAACAAACAAACGAACTTTTATAGACAATTCTTTTGTTACAAAAAAATAAAATAGCTGTCTTTTAAATTCACATTCATCAAACGCGCGAACTGTCAAACTCGGGAAGTTAAAATAATCGTTAAGTTTTCTAAAATTATCCAATTTTCTGCGCAATTTTCTTAGCTTTTCTTTCCATAAGAACCTTCTACAAAGGTATAAGAAAACTTTTAAAAAAAAGATGAATTAAATGAGTAAAGTTGTTCTCAAGTTATGGCGTGACCATGGGGAACAGGGATTTAAATTTGTATATACAGGGTGTCCCAGAAATCAACGTCAAGCCGAAATCGAGCATTAGGCCAAGTCGTAACAGTTATCAGAAAAATATGAAAAAAAATTTTGGTCGTGTACTTTTCAAATTATAAGGATTCAAAAATAAATCTTAAAAACTGACACCCTGTGATGATCTTTCAAGTCCTGTGACTGCAAATATTAACTTTTCGTCATTTTTTTTTCTACCGTATAACTATGAATAACCCTTCTGTCAAACACAGTTAAAAGTTAGAATATAACTGCCTCAGTTTCAAATAAAAAGTTAGATTTTTGCCCAACATTGAATGCAAAATAATTACATTACTCAACTTTAACCGACCGTACTGTAAAAAAAATGTACTACACTATTTTGGCAAGTAACATTAAAAGATGGCGCGTTTAGTCTGGATTCCAAAATGGTATGACACTTACTAATTGCTTCTTCATAATTAAGGAAAAAAAAATTTTTATGAATGTGACGTGACTTACTGCTTTAATAAGAGTGAGCGAGGATAGTGACGGTACCTTGATCAAAGGGTACCACTACTTAAAAAAGTAATTTGTTAGTTTTAGGTGCATTTGAAATAAAATTTAGTCGTTGGGTTTCCTTATGATTTTTATTCAATCAGATTTAATGTTCAATGTAACAAATGTTCAAACTGTTTGCCTTCAGCTGCAATGCAAGCTCTACACCTCTTTAAAAATGATCGCGTGATAAGACGGGCGTATCTTTTCGAGTTGATGTATTCAGCGGCTTCTGAAATTCTTTCGCGCAGTTCATCTAAATCTTGGATAGGTTTACAGTACACTTTCTCCTTTATCGTACCCCAGTAAAAGAAATCTATGGGGTTTAAGTCTGGTGAACGGGCCGGCCACGAAATTGTACCGCCCCGCCCAATCCACCTATCGGGGTATTCTCGATTGAGAAACTCTCGTACTGTGAGAGCATAATGCGCTGGGCAGCCATCTTGTTGATACCACATGTTGCCGTAAATGTTCAGTGGCACTTCTTCCAATAAATCTGGTAATTGGTTCTGTAAGAAGTCCAAATAAGCCTGGGCATTTAAGTTCTCCGGCAGCTCGATTGGACCAATAACTTTACCATTTAAAATTCCCGTCCACATGTTTACTTTAAACCGGTACTGCGATCTGTCCTCCCGCATCAAATTTGGATTTTCCACGTGCCATTCGTGCAAATTGTGGAGGTTCATGTAACCGTCCTTTTTAAATGTTGATTCATCGGACCATAGAATTTTTTCAAAGAATCGCGGATCCTCTCGGTACTTCTGCAACATCGTTCGACAAAATCGCACTCTCTCTGGGTGGTCTTGGGGTAGCAGACTTTGTACTCGTTGTACATGGTATGGATGAAACTCGTTTTTTTTTAAAATACGATGAGCAGTACTTTTGGGGACTCCAATGCTCTGTTGAATTCCACGTACTGAGATAGTTGGGTCTTCTTCAACTGCTTGCAAGACTTCGTCCTCGTAGGGCATGACGGGTCTTCCCTCGCTTACCATTTGAGTAGGGAATCGACCCTCTGATAATGACCGATGCAAATTAATAAAAACCCGATGATCGGGATAACGCTCAGCGTTTGGGTATCTCTCACGATACATTCTAGCTGCAGCATTGGCATTGCATAAGCATTCTCCATAAATGAGATGCATGTTGGCGTATTCCCGTGCGGTATATCGAGATGGCATGATAATACACTACACAAACACGGGATCACGATTAAAACAATTCAGTCAATACGAATACAGAAAGATGCGCAGTAAACGAAAGAGCGTAACGTACTGCAGTATTGCACAATGTGTCTACGCATCCCTGTTTTGCCAGATTAGCGTCTCTATCTGTTTCACTTACACATACGAAATAATGTATCAATACGTCTCGCTCTTAGATAGAAGTAGCGTCACCATCTGTCTCGCTCACACTTGATAAAGTAGCGTCACCATCTGTCTCGCTCACACTAGTCAAAATAACGTCCCTCTTCTGGTCGCTAATCACGCTGCAATCTATCAACTCAACTTGCGACGTCTGTAAGCAGCATTCATCTCGGTCGACATTGTATGAAATCCGACTTTATTCAAAAGTTTTTTTTTATTTTTTTTTATTAAGAAGTAGCAATTAGTAAGTGTCATACCATTTTGGAATCCAGACTAAACGCGCCATCTTTTAATGTTACTTGCCAAAATAGTGTAGTACATTTTTTTTACAGTACAGTCGGTTAAAGTTGGGTGATGTAATTATTTTGAATTCAATGTTGGGTAAAAATCTAAGATTTTCTTTGAAACTGAGGCAGTCATGTTTTAACTTTTAACTGTAATTGATAGAAAGGTTATTCGTAGTTACATTACAGAAAAAAAACTGAAGAAAAGTTAATATTCGCAGTCACAGGACTTGAAAGATCATCACATGGTGTCAGTTTTTAAGATTTATTTTTGAATCCTTATAATTTGAAAAGTACATGACCAAGATTTTTTTTCATATTTTTCTGATAACTGTTACGACTTGGCCTAATGCTCGATTTCGGCTTGACGTTGATTTCTGGGACACCCTGTATAGATATAGTAATAGTTAAGCTGAGTCAGAGCAATTTTGAATTCGAACAATGTCTAATATCACTTAAAACTCGTTTAGTCCTTCCCTACTACGCAGACTGAGTTCTCGCTGATCCACGATTAGTTTTCGACATATTTGACTCCAGTTTGTTTAGACTATGCATAGAATAAAGACGCTGAACAAATATCAAATTAAAATAATAATTTTTTAAAACCCTAACAAAATCCGTAAGCCAAACATTTCATGAATTACAACAGGATCTTTAATTTTCTTACTTTCACTCGATTTTATCTAGAGAAAATGCAATTATCCTTAACAAGAATCCGAAAAATCAGGATTAAAACAGCCATTAAATTGCACATCATTTACTCGGTAACTTCCAAATGATCATGATGATCGTGATGCACATTTCGTAAAATGTAAAATGCAACAAATAGTGCCGGGCTCTTTTATGCGCCGAATCACCACCGTCTGTATGTGCTAACTGTCTAACAGGCATATGTAAATCAAACGACACGCTTGCAACATTCAAATTGACATTTTAAGAGCGTCGTTTACGTCGTTGCACGAGAAGCAAAACTAAAAGACCCTAAGGGGATGTCGACATATTGTATGCAAATTAAATCGATTCTTATAGGGATCTTCTACTTAAAGTGCTTCTGAACCGGACAACTGAATTAAATGCATGCAAAACATAAGCATAGTATACATAGTATCAGATCGCTAATAAATTTACCAATTTACGCACGTTTGTCTGTCTGTTTTTGTGGTCGCGATTGGTGGTGCTCTTGTTTCTACTAAGAAAATTATTTGTTACGAAAGTGTAACATGCTATTTGTAGTCTTGATTGATAGACAGTTTGCAAATATCTTGGTAAGGTCTTTTGAAAGACATGAACTGCAAATTAAATTATGGGGTCCGGTTCTATGTAAAGTGGCAGTTGATCTATGAGACAGCTGTTATTAAGGCCTTATTTATGGAGTATCAATCTTGTTCACATAGATCATCTTGATTTCATCGATTCGAGGAAGGAATGGTAGACCAACATGCTAACCATTTAGCGATATCATAACATAACCAAAATTTGCTCTTAGAAATCCATTTGTTTGCAGTCAACTTCTTAAGCTGAATTGAACAATGGACTTAAAAACTCTACCCTGTGTCCAAGAATTAAATTTTTGCAGCTAATTGCACAATTCAGCAATTGCTTTTGTTAAGCTGAATTGAGTAAGTTATTGCTAAAACTGAATTTTATGTTCTTGAAAGCAGTTGTTATCATTAATTGCGAAATTCAGCAATTGCTTTTGTTGTGCTGAATTGAATAAGCCACTGCGAAATAATAATTCTCTAATATTGTGAACACAGGCATTAGACACACTTAATAGAATGTATTTGTTGCATGCAATAAAAGCAAGACTATTATTCAGCGTTATTTAGAAGGGAACCTTCTTTCAATGAATAACTTGAAAACATTCACTTCCTCAACAGCAAGGCCTCTTTTAATAAGTACCTCTCATCAGAACTTGCATCTTATTTCCGGTTCTTACCGCAAAAATACATAAATTCATTATTTCATACCACTGAGTATCAAGGCGGTTACTGGTTAGAGGTATGTATTTCCGCTTAAATACCTAAAACCACTTATTTAATTTAAAAAACAAAAAAAAAAAAACTTCTAAAAAGTCGCCTTGAGAACATTGGTGCATTGGTGCACATATCGCAGCATGCATTCCACCTTAAAGTTGATTGGTCACCACCATCAGGTTTGGTCACTGTCGCCGGTGGCAGCCAGTAGCACTCTCTAGAGGAAGTGACAGTGGCGATAGTCAAGCCAGGTAGCCGCTGACTGCAAGCCTGATTCAGTGATAACCTGTAATGCATTCACTTTTAATTTAATTTCAATGTGAACGCCGAATGTCAGTAACACTTGTTAGCCATGTGTTGTGCCTCACCTTCTTTCAACCATTTACGTATATCGACGTGTTGTACTTCCCCAAATATACCACCTATCCTGCACTGTCGTTCTGATATAAAGCGATATAAAGATTGACTGCCTATCTATAATATAATTTTGCAATCTGTTACCTAGTGTGTGCAAAAAATATTTGTTTGTTGATTTGTACATGCGCGTGCAGGTAATTATTGTCACGTACCTTAAGCCGAGTTCACGGGACAATTAAGTCAGTGACAAGAAGATAATCAGGGAACCCCAGGGGCAGATGAGAATAATTGATTGTTCACCAGAGCCCCGGAAATCCTTCAAATGCGGGTCACAAAAGAATTAGTGGAAATTAGGAAGCTGTGGGGTCTTAAGGCCGTCAGCGATGGCTATCGGCTTAAGGTAAACGCAATTGTTTGCACGTTTTAAGAGTGGCTCGCCTTAAGAGTAATTTTCACATGATCATAATGGGTGTAAATCGCTGAGGTATGCTAAGTAGCCTCAATGCAAAGAGGAGAGGGCTTTATTTTTGTTTATTGTATGTAGGCCTTTTAGGAATTTGCAATTGTTATGCGTTGGTCCACTATAGGTGATTTTGTAGATGGTTTTTGCTATTGTTTATTCAATAAAATAAAGAATTCTATATAAATTAGTAAATAATAGAAAGTATTTCGAAAATTTGTTGCAGTTTAATTTAGGCCTCAACAAATGCTTAAACTAGTTAAGGGTCATATTTTATTTAACATACCATAGCGAGTTTCAGGCCCTTTAAGTAAAAATTATAATTTTATAAATCCTGCCATATATTGGGTCTATTATTGGCTACTTTCCTAGCCATTCACATCTATATTAACCAATTTGTAGATACAGAAAGAGACAGGTAGATTTGTAAACGAGTTTGGCAGTTATTTTTGAATGCATTCTTCCTTCGGAACCATACTATTTTTTTAGATATCAATATATTAAATTCTGCCTTCAACTATGTTCTTAAATAGTCATGACTCTGTTCCGACTTTTTGAATCAATAAATCCACTCTAGTTTAAAGCTTTTGTTATGTATTTTTAAAAAAATATTTAAGATGTTTGTTCGTTTTTCCATGTGTATATTGAGAAAAATCATCTTTGGTAAATCAATGGTTTTTGTGTGATTATTTTTATAAGAATCACTACATACTGCTGTGATCAAAAAGTAAAGTCAATTTTGAATTTAAATTGCGCGGGTACATCGATTCGAGCAAATCTTCTTATTTTTAGGTTGGCAGCACTGTCACTCATATATGTGTAAAATTTCACGCCAGTACGTCATTTATTTGGTTAGTTTCGTTGTGTTTTCTGAGCAATTAAAAGTGAATTTTTCGATTTTTACAATGTGTGATTTTATTGAACAAAGAAGTTGCATTAAATTTTGTTTGTGGAATGAAATTTTTGCTGCAGAAACGTTTAGAATGTTGCAGAAGGCTTTCGGCCATCAGATTTTGTCTGAAAGAAATATTTACAAGTATAAACAGTTCAAAGAAGGTAGAATTGTCTGTGCGAAAATACTTTAATTTGACAAGATTTCTATTAAATTAAATAATTGCTGCTAAAGAAAAACCTTGCAGCGTTTGATGGACTTCAAATACACACGTATAGTATGAATAATAAAAAACGTATTAAACTTAAAAATTTGAGAGAAATAAATAAATATATGCTTTGGAAATAAATTTAAAAAATACATAGTACTGATACTGCAAACAAGTGTGATTTTGTGACATGTTAACTTCACTAAAAGTGCGATTTTCGATTCAATTGATTAGTGGTGTCTATAGTTTCAGTGTCACAATATTACATTAGTTCAATGTATGTTTTATCTCCACTCTTTTTTCCAGGTATGTTAGAAAAATAATATAAAGGAATAGTGCTTAAAACATTAACGCTATTTATGTTGTACAACACAATCCTAGAAATTAATTTAGAAACATAAGATGAACCTATTAAAATCCGTAATCCATTATATCTTATTAACCAAAATTATTATCTGCGTGTACTTTTTCATATTCTAAGAGTCATTTACTATTCTTAAATTTATTCTCTTTGGAACATCAAAATTTTCGTATCGATTGTTTTAGGTAAAAATAACTAAAACTATGGTTGCAGATCTACCGACTTTAAGAATATTAAAACAATCAATTCCTATATTTTACAAAAATGGTATGTTAGCTAGTTTTTAATATTTAGATAGATATGTATTAAGTTTAGTCGGAAAATAAAATTGCTTTTTTACTAAAACCAACAAAATTTCGAAATCCCATCTGAAAATTGTTGAAACCTCAATTGTTATGAACTTTATATTTTATAATTTTCCTGCAAGACAAAACAATTTTCTCCACAAAATCGTGAATGATTTGTGGGACACGACTACAAATGACGTAAAGTTGTAAGTTTTTGAAAAACCATTTCCAGCATGTATCTGCCATATTTCGTGTATTGTTATTAAATAAAAAAAAATAAAAAAAAAAAATTGTCGTACATAGGTCTTATAGTCCATATGTCTCCGGTCCAAGCATGGACCGCGCTTACTGCCGCGATCATAGTGATCATACCGTCCGGATAAAAACACGCGCCCCTTGTGATCGCTTTGAGCAAGGCAAACAAAAATTATACGTGAGGAATATACACGAGGAAAAACAATTTCATTTTGCAGCGCATGACAAACAGTCGAGAGGAAAAACAAGTAGATAGCGATCGTTGTGATCACATGTAATAAGGCCAAGAATATAATAAAAAATAATTAAAATGGTCAGCCGAGATCTTTAAGCTTTGAGGCGTTTATCAAAATGGAAATACTCGAGGTCTGCGAGGTATAAAGTGAGCAATTTCAATTTGTTGCATTTTATTGCTTTTAATTGCTCCATTGAAGGGATTTATACTGATCAAGGAAACAACGATCAATTCAGTTTTATCTATGTGACGGATTGTATGAAATTTGATTTATGTGTCGTATGGAATTTTTCATATTTCGCTGACCCCTTAAATAACCTTGGTAAGTTTGAGGTCTGTGTTACATGTTCATTGTTTGTGGCCTTTACAATATACAAACGAGGCATCACTCCTTTATAATGTTTTTGCAATGAATTTGAGACATGGCAACTGGAAACATACTCGTGCTGTACATTAATTAAAATTACTCACCTAATTGCTCCATAAACTTCGATGAAATCCTTCGCCCGGTTACCTCGCAACATTTGAATGATTTACAACGTTGAGGCTCATTGTTCAACATTTCTTGTTTCTCAATTTGGCGGGTGCAGTTTGTGGTGGAATGTTGTCATCCGGTGGCGGCAGAATTTGTCGTTTCCACCTGAATTTTGCTGGTGTATTACCTGGATGCATCTAGCAAGAATAATTCGTCTTTAGCGCATGTGTGAGACTGAGTGCTCACCTGGCCGGTTAGTTAGGGAAATTGAAATAAGAGTATAAGTTGCTGAAGCTGTGGTATCTTACAATGGAAACGACTGGGAAATATTGCTGCAATTAAAATACAGGTAAATCAGGAGGTAAAGAACAGATATTACCATTCCATGCTCATATTGTATAGAACTAATTAATGTCAGACACCTGCACTATGCATCTCTGTATGTGCTTGATGAAGTCTCCAGCTTTATGATCGAGGTGATCTGCCATGATCTTTCAGGA
Organism: Dysmachus trigonus; assembly: GCA_949715965.1. Lineage (NCBI taxonomy): Eukaryota > Metazoa > Arthropoda > Insecta > Diptera > Asilidae > Dysmachus > Dysmachus trigonus. The sequence continues at coordinate 80,881,835 of OX454321.1, forward strand.
GATTTGCAATGAAATTAGCCTTTTACAAGCAGTAAATTTTAATTGAATAGAATTATTAGCTGCGTCCTTGTCTTATTGTTTAAAGCAGGAACGTTTGAGTATTTTAGTTATTTTAATTTGGAGATAGGAAACAAATTTACTGAATATTCTAGTCTTTATAGCATTTTTAAGAAGCGAATATTGAATGGAATGCTCTTTCATAATTTGGTATTTTTTTTGCATAAAAGCTTCAAAAATCCTATTATTTTTTTGGGTTTTTTCAAAAAAGTGCTGATTTTTTGTGGTTATTTTTCTTTTTAAAGTCGATTATCTCGTCATTGCTGCCATTAAATGATCATATAACCACCACAACCTTCCTCAAACCATGGTTTTGAAAGTTTTTCTTTGCTTTGGTTTTTGCAAAATGGCCATTTTGTATAGCAATGTAATAAAAAACTTCACAATTTTTTTACACGAAAAGGACCAACTTTACAAAAAAAAATTATAGAACAGAAAATGCTTCAAATTAGCTAAGGAATACACGTAAATTTTTTCAGAATTTTTTGGACAACTTTTAGTTTTTTGGATTAAGCAAAATTTTGAAATTCCAAAAATCGCCCGAAAAATTCTTCAGTTCTTTTAATGATGAAATTTGGTGATATTTTACTCAAAAAGCATTAATTATACGAATAAATTTTATATGACAAAAAATGCTAATAATTAGTCAAAGAACACGCGTGAATTTTTTCAGAATTTTCGGGGCATTTTTGGATTTTTCAAAAATTGACCAAATCCAAAAAACCAAAAGTAGTCCAAAAAAATCTGAAAAAATTTACATGCATTCTTTGGATAATTTGAAGCATTTTCTGTTCTATAAATGTTTTTTGTAAAGTTGATCCTTTTCATGTAAAAAAATCCAAGATTTTTTATTACATTGCTGTACAAAATGGCCATTTTGCAAAAACCAAAGCAAAAAAAAAAACGTTCAAAACCATGGTTTGAGAAAGTTTAGACATTCGGACCGCGATTTCTGGTGGTTATATGATCATTCAATAGCAGCAACGTCAAGATAATCGACTTTGAAAAGAAAAAATACCAAAAAAACCCAGCAGTTTTTTAAAAAACCACAAAAAATAATAGAGTTTTTGAAGCTTTTATGCAAATCAAATGCCAAATTCTGAAAGAACATCTCCAAAAACCCCTTATATAAGAAATTTGCAAGATAATTGCCCCAATTTGCTGTTCGATTCGTACAATTGAACTTGCGTGCACAAAATCCTCGTTTTACGCATTAATGGGTTAAATCGAAACGTAGTAGTCGTAGGTATTGGCGCCAAATCATATTTGAAAATGAATGGTTTAATGTCGGTTTTACAAAATTTATATGTTATTGTTTTCTCAGTTTTGCTTTTCAAATTTTAAAACAAGCAAGGTTTCTATTTATTGTATTATATGAAATTCTGAGCAACGGCTAAATGTAGTCCTAATGTACAACCGTGTTACCATTTACAAATTCCTTCAATCCATAAATTCGTTACCAAATAAGTAAATCACTAAATCTTGCAAAATTTCGTACAAATTATCCGTCCAAAACTCCTTCTTATCTTCATCTCTACAAAATGTTACAGTCGAGACAAGACCCATTGCCAGACAGTGACTTTCACAAAAACATTCTGAAAATCTTAAGAAAACTTAGTCCAATATGGACTGAATGTGATAAGAACATAATTTCAATCGATTTGATGAAATCGGACACGTAACAAGGTCTCCGTCTTACAAGAAAAGACCTCGAAAGGTATCCATACAAATCTCTTGATATATATATATTTTAAGTCAAACATGTTGGATAAATCACCTGGAGCAGCAGTGTTTACGAGCTTAATGCATTTTAGCTTGAACAAAACGTTAAATATGTCCACTGTCGACATTTACATTAAATAAATTTCCCATTTTCGAGACTTGATTCGGCATAAAAACCCCGAAAACATGCAAGTAATTTTAATGTGGGCAACATATTTCACCACCTTTGATTGAGTATGAGATATAAGATTTCGATTGTCTGTCGTGAGAGTATGCTCCAAAAAACATAAAATGACTAAGTAATTTTTTTTCTGAAATTTTCGAAGGAATGGGAACTTCCGACAAAAAAATGCAATATATTGCAAAAAATTCATTAAAAAAATCCCCTCATCTTTGACATTTCGAAAAGAGATAAAATATGAAAAATGAATAAAAACAAAGGAAGTCCCGGAGAAACTGAGTATCGACCAAAACCAACCATCCATTAATTTTGTTTACAAACACTCAACGGTTGGCAGACCGAGTGCAAAAAGTATCGCGTTAATGGCCCTCGACTCGTGACTTCTTCCCTCTAAGACCTCCGAAGACGTTGATCATCCGGCGTAAAATGAAAGTGACAAATTGAGGAAGACTCTACAATGTCTGTCTAATGTACGGCATGATAAAACAAAAAAAGGTACAAATCGTCTATCCACTTAAAGACTTAAAGTTGTTCAACTGAACCATACACGCATTGGCATAGGTACGTATCTGGTTGATGTGACAAGTGACATCATCGAAAACCTTTTCGCTCGATTTGTAAGTATACGCTATAAGTACGCATGTTATGGCGCGAATGGGTCTTAATGTCCCAATGCTAATGGATTATAATCTTGGCACGCATGCTCTGATATTGACTCAGATTTATGTGTGTAATAAGTGCACCGTGACAGGTGTCTAGTTAGCATTCTCAGATTTTTGCTACGTGCTGGAAAAACTCACTCTCAGGTGGTGGTATAGTTGAAGTGAATTTTACCCATGCGTTCGTTCGTGGTCACAAATCGACAAATTCAAAAATAGAAAATCACACTTGCTGCCGCTGGGTTATATTGCGGAATATGTTGCTGCCGCTGACTAATACTGGTGCGCTCCTATGGAATGCAACATTGAAAATTTCGCGGCTATATGTCTAGTCGACTTTCATGTGATATCAAATTCAATTTCAAGGTTCTGTCGAGTTTGGCGCTTACTTATAGCAACAACGATGTCGACTCATGAGACCCATTCAGAGATTCAAATTTTGTGGGAATTTTTTGGGGTGCTATCATTTAATAGCTATTTACGAATATATCGGTTATGATTCAGACTTAGGGTATTTACTTTGGGATTCCCATCAAGGACAGTATTAATTCGATCTTTCTAAGACGGGGGAATATGTCGATTAAAGCTTAGTCACCTTCTTAAGTGCATACATGTCTTATTTATCTTGCAGCTGAGTTGCATGTTATTTATTACTCATCAGAATTTCGCAAGTTATTCAGATATTATATAACAAGCAAACAGATCTCTTAAATTTTTAGCTCATTGATTTGTACTTAAAATCTAAAAATAAAATAAGATAGATATAATGATGTAAAAACAAAAATATTGTATGTATAAAAAATACTATCCTACGCCCAAAATACAATTCTAACCAGAAATTTTGAATATGGGCACTGCCAAAAAAATCTTAGTTGGCTATGGCTGAATTTTAAGCTGAATATGATAGCGGCAGTATATGGATTAAATTGTAGGTTACCCTGTTTAGTTTTATTTATCCTGTTGTACCTACTTTTCAAAAATTTAACATCGCTGGGGTCTTTTTTTAGGATAATTTCTAAGCAATACAATATTTTAACTTTTGTGTGGAAATAGAGATGCCTTCTTTTCGAGCATTAAGGTACTATTACCATCTAGACGGCTAAAAACATGCAACATTTCAAGAATTTTTTTCTCAGCTGCTTTATGAAATAAATATACTTACAAAACTTTTTTCAAAACATTATTTAATTGATTGAGAAGATAAAAAATTTTCTTTTTCCAATTTTATTTTCTTTCTCTAATTTACAGAGAGATTTCTCAAATTTGAGTGGTCCAAAAATCCTTATCCCATTGCGGACAGTTAATCTCAGGATTGATTAGTGTGAAGCAAAAAATCCAAAAAAAATCTTAAAGAGGAAGGTTTTGGACTGGGTAATTTACCACCATTAATGAAAAATTGATTAAAAAAAAGTATAGAGGAGATTTTTGAAAAAAAAACACCTTTTTTCATAGTTTTTTCTTTGTCAAATTTTTTGTTTTTTTGTTGTTGCCAAATTGTGGTAAATTACGTTGCAGGACATGTTAATAAACAAAACGCACTAAGATTTATTAAAATGGGTTCAGCCAATCACGAGATTAACTGTCCGCAGTTTGAAAAAAAGTCATTTCGAGAAAATCGCGTTTAAAGTTAAAAATCCTACTTGGAGGCAAGACCCCACGAATTTCTTAATAATATTTTAAGAGACTATTTTCGGAGGTCTAAGGAGTTGAAAAATTTAAAAAAATAATCAATTTTTTGAAAATTCTAGACGGTAGGTTATGCTTTCTTATTTCAATATGTATAGTATAGTAGAGACCCTAATTTTGCTAATCACGTCTTATAAAAGTTACTAGTAATAATAATTAGCTCGAAATTTTAAGCTACTTGCCATTTTATTAAATTTTAATAACCGCCCTCTTTAATTAAAAATGAAGTGAAAAATTCCTATTAGTAAGGCTCTAAAAGGCTTTATCTTCACAAGTTCTGATGTGATTTAAATTGATTTTATTCGTTTCGTAGTTTATACTAGTAATATATTACAGTAGTGTATATCGGTTTATATGTATTTATATCCATGGTCAGGCTTCTTGAGCATCGAATTTGCCGGATGCATTGATATAAATCGTCCAAATCTACTAGCAATTCATTTCTATTGATTTTTAACCGACGGAAAAAAAAGGAGAAGGTTCTCAAGTCGGCGCAGCGCGTATATATATACAGTGGTGGTCAAAATAATACGCACTGCCTGTACTTTACACGTCATTTCAGATTTCCATAAATACTCCATAAATTCTAAATAGCCATTTTGGTGAAGTTTGCTTGGGAGTCGATACCAGTGAAAAAATGTCGCAAGTTAATAGAATCAATGCCCAGCAGATTTGAGGCAGTTTTAAAAAATAACGGGGGTGTCACTAAATATTAATAAAATGTTTAATTTTAAGTTTGATGTAATTGAAACGATTCCTTTTGTTTTTTAAATGAAATTAGCCTTTTAATCCACATAAAGTGCGTATTTTGACAAGGTCTAGAACTGTCATTTTTTTTTTTTTTTTTTTTTTTTTTTTTTTAATATATTAAAAGATGTGTACAAATGTTTTCTTTAGTAAATCTATTACTTTATATAATCAATTTACAGAAATGAATTATTAAAAAAAGAATAATATTGTTTTTTTTACTTTTTCGGACAAATTATTAAATGTTTGGTGGATGTGCCTATTGTTTTGGCCACCACTGTATATATTTTTTTAATGTATAACCACGCATAACTTGTTACAGAGTAGTCCGATTTTGATTATTCTTTTTTTATTGGATAGGTTGTACGTCGAAGTTGGTCCCATTTAAATTTGAAAAAAAATATTCCACCCCTAAAGGTAGAAAAAAAATTGGGAATGATTGATTCACCATTCACCTGTCAACCGATTCTGTTGAAACTTGGCACACATATGTAGTTCTGATGACACTACAACATAATGGTGGCCTGGAATTAATCTGATGATGGAGATGGAGAATTAGTAGATTTTAGCCACAAAAAATTAAAAAATAAAAACTTTTAAACAAAAAATTAACGAAAACAGAAATTGGAAATATAAATAAACGTTTTTAGTCTTAATAACTTAACTCCTAAACTAATGTAAGTAACTAATTTTGAGTCGGCACCAAACAAAAAATCAACGAAGATCATTAAATTGCTTTAAAGGAATCAAAACAAAATAACACAAAAATGAAACGTGAAATCTCCAGCGATAAATAATATCATTTCGCGCCGAATAAAATTAGTTACCTACATTAGTTTAGGAGCTTAATTATTAACCCTCAGTCACACAAGGCCTTTTCCATTTAGAATTCACAAAGTCGGGTATGGTCTACCCGTCCAGAGTTTGGACGTGAATACCGTATAGTGAAAGTATTCGTTAGCAATTTCGATGCTACTTTTTCATTTGTTTGGGATATTAACCTTTCGTTCCCAACATAAAAAATTATTAATTGTAAAAATTACACAGCAATAAACAAAAAAAAAAAAAGCAAAATTTCAGAAAAACATTTTTTTTTCAAAAAATTATAAAACATATCAAGTACGATTTTTAAAAAGTATAAACCATCAATCCTTGTAAACAAATGTTCGAACTATCATAAAAACAGCACGACTTAGTATTTTACTCCAAAAACCATATTTTTTTGTAATTTGAAAATGAGCAATTTTCCAAAAAAGTGGAAGAGCAAATTACAAGGCAATTTCAACCGCATTCCTTCGTGCACGGGTTTCCATACTAAAAGCAAGGATTTATTATAGTTTAATAGTTCAAGAAACACCAACTTAAATTGTTTTACATAAAAAATTATGTCTTCATACTTTAGAAATAGGCCTCCATATACGAATTTACTATCCTTAAACTGTCACAGAAAACACGCATCTTGCTCATTTTTTGATCGCTAGAAAGAAAAAAAATGATAAAATATTATTTGTATACTAAAAATATACATCAAAAGTTGATGTAATTGCTCTTTTGTACGCATTTTTACTTACTTGTCAAATTTTGATTATCGACGTTTTCTAACGAATTCACACGTGGCGGGTATAAAATACCCAAACTAATATTCGGACAAATTAAACAGTATGCTAGGTGACACTAATAACTTTGACGAAGCACTAATTAGGTACTTTGGTACCTCTACTTTTTTTACGCATGCGCTTTAGACATGTACCCCTTCCCCCCGCGTTTCTAAAAGGCTCTGGGTATGGTTCACCCGGCCTTTGTGACTGAGGGTTAAGACTACAAAGGTTTATTTTATTTTTCGCTCTTCAGATTCTTTTTTCTTTTTTCGTCGGTTTAATTTTTTGTTAAAAAGTTTTTATATACATTAATTGACAAAACATCGTGTAGTTTGGGTAGATTTTAAGGTACAGAGAAATTTTATACATCGAAAATTGAACACGTAGATCACATCACGTACCCAAATTTATAGTCAATGACTAAACTAATTTAATGCATTAATTCTCAATGAAACGATCATAATCTTCGCCTTTTTTGTGTAGTCTATAATTTAAAAATCTCTTAAAAATTACCCCTATCAAAATTCTCATTCAAAACTTGAAATTAGAAGTAACAATAAGTAACAATAATGAAATCGCTTAAATCTCGATTATAGTTCTCCTTAAAAATGTTTACAAACAAAATTCCAAGCATAAAACCGATCGCAAAACGTAACACAATGCCAGGGAAATCATTAAGTCGGAGGCGCAAGTACAAAAGTGAATTTAAAATCCAAGAGCACGATCCACACGGAAAGCGGGAGAGTGCCGCAAAAATTTTCAAAGTCAGAAGAAAAAAAACCGCACTCACTATGCACCATGTGCTGCTCTAAGATCGTTAGAGGTTAGAGGGAGAAACGGGGAGCTGATCACTACTATTCCTTGGCTAAATTGGTAGACACGCCAATTCAATGTTATGGAATATAAAAAACGAACAGAAAAATATAATAAATCACACGCCAAACACCGAGGAAGGAGCGATCTTCGAGCGATCTTCGAGCGATCTTCAGAGCGATCACGAATTGCTTTTATATACCTGAAAAGAGAAGCTCCCAAGAAAAACGGATTATAGAAGAAAACTTAAGAAGTTGTCTGTGCATTCGGTAGGATATCTGTTCCGTGAATGTTTGTTTGGAGCATTGGAGCACCTGGCGCACTATCCGCGTAGTACCACCTCGTGGCCCCAAAGTAGTTGCCGGATTGGGGGCCTGTCTGGTGGTTTTTTGATAGTATGGTATATATATAAAATCCAACTTTTGTACGGTTTGATGGTTTTCTCAAGCTCCCAGACTCACCTGAATGACGACGACGACGACTACGACTACGACAACGGGGCGGCTGGGGCGGAGCGCGGAGACATCGGTAAAAATTCACCTTGTTGCCTCTAAAGTAAAATGGCTCCATTCAGTTAGCTAAGAGCCACTGGACGAGTCGGATGTTCTGCTAAAAATCGAAATCGTGTGCGGGACTGCCCAGAAGCGCACTGGTAAAAAAGATCGTGCGATCGTGACATACAAAAATATAAAAATTTCAATCGATCACTTGATCGATTTTGAATGACAACCACCGGTGTGCGGTAACAATTTGGGAATTCTTTTTTTAAGCATTTTCCCTTTGTATTTTGAATAAGCTATAAGAAACGTGATATTCGATTGTGACGAAAGTGTGATTTGCACATGGTCGAAGGCATGATCATTCCACTTTCTTCCGAAGATACATAAACTCCGTGTAACGTACACACGAAACGGTGCGATCAGTGATCGTGTATCGAATCTTTTATCTGATGTATGCGTCTTTTTTTTTAACGGCTTTGTTGGGAACAGTTTCACTTTCTTTTGTCGATGGTAAATAAATGAAAATCCTCCTCCTCCTCCTCGTACTACAGAAATTTCGGTCCATTTGAATGCTGTTTAACAGTCAAATATTACAAAATATCCGAGAAAAAAGTGAAATCTTTTCCAAACAAACCAATTAGGATGCATTTGCCGGGTATTTTTGTGGCGGGAAAAAAATGAGCACGAGTAAAAATGAAAAATTTTCTTTATCTCTATTGTGCCTAATGAGTGAAATGTTTTTTTTTTTGGTTCTATTGTAAACCTTTATAATGATCAATCAAATTCTTCATAGTTTCGTTTGTTCGTTTTTTCTTCAGTGATCAATAAAATTAATTAATATTCCAGATCATCATTAAATCATGTGATTTACCGTTATTTTATCTAGAAAAGTGATCATACAAAAATATATAAAATCCCAAAAGTGTTTTTATTTAACGTTGAGAGAATATTAATTTTAAGAATTTTGATGATATTCTCGTTTTATCGCTTGACGATCAACAAAGAAGGATCCGCTTTGGCAGACGGAAACGGAGTGTTGTCCAGTTGAATAAGAAAAAAATATCGTTTGCTTGACGAGTTTGGTGAGTTTTTTTTTTTTTTTTTTTTTTTTTTTTTTAATATTAAAAATGCTTTTAAAGGCATTCCCCACAAGTCCGCAACAAAATCCGGACACGGGTTTTTCAGAATATTTCACATTTTCAGCTGTTTATTTCAAATATTTTATAGTGCCGCTCATATGGTTTCAAGGTCTTGTGATAGAGAGCTCTAAAAATTTATTAATTTTAAACTATAGACATTTTTGTATAGTACGTATTATTTAAAAATAGATTTACCATCGAATAGAAAGGGAATACATTTTAGAATATATTTTTAAATAGATAATAATGAATTTTAATTTATTATGCAATTCAACGCGAACAGCTATAATGAGATGCAATGCGCGCCGCTGAGTCGGATTCAATCGATTTCAATGTTTTGTTGCGAGTTTTAAACAGGGGCAAGCTCGATTTTTCTACTTTTTTTGTATTTGAACTTTTCGCGCGTTTTTTTGGTGGTTTCAACGTGTTAGAAACCAGTTGGAAAATGATATAAAAATTTGTTTTTCTACAGTTTTTTTTTTTTTTTTTTTTATATATCGTCTCTGGCCTAGTTTTTATACCATAAGTTGGTTTTTTTTTTTTTTTGCTGTCCCAAACGGCACACTGATTCCAATGTTTTTTTTTTTATTGGGTAACTTTGGGTGTTTTCTGGTATTTTCGGTGATTTTTGTTTTGATGTTTTTTTAAAATCGACTTTTAGAGTTAATCACCAATTTTGCACCTCTTCATTTGGTTTTGATCATTGGGTTTTCATAGTTTTGAATGTGGGCATTTATGTTTTATTATGAATAGTTTTATGATTTCTATTTGCTTTTGTTGATTATACGTACCTAAAGTATAATATGCTAATTTTTTCTAGACCTTGAATTTTTAAAAAATAATTGCAAACAAACGCACTTTAAGTAAAACAATGGTTCTAATATTAAACAACATAACCCTCAAAAAGATAAGATTACTTTTATTTTACTAATTTATAATACAAGTTTTCATTAAGATATCATCAGTTTTATATAAAGGGTACTTTTGTAAGCGTGCCCAGATTTTGAACTTAAAAAATCGTCTCTATTCTAAAGATAATCTTTTAAAATTTAATATTTAAAATCAATTTTGGGCATATATTTACCAGTTCCGTAATGACACGTCCATTTCTTAAAATTAGATTTTTTCCAAATTTTCCTTTCAATAAATCGATTGTCTCGGTCACTGTATGGCACGTAGCGCCTTCCTGTTGAAACCACAAGTCATCATCATCAATGTCCCGAAGTTTTGGAAACAAAAAGTTGCGGATCATTGCTCTTTATCGCTCTGATGGGCGAATTTTCGGTCCATAAAAGTTTTTATAACGGAGCCTTGATTTCGGAAAAAGAGAGAGAGAGAGACCGCAAAAAAGGTCGTTTTTTTGCCTCTGTTTGCACATTTCACAGCGAACTAAGGAAAAGACATAAAAAAATGTATCAGGTATCAAATTAATCATCGTAAAAAATCAAGAGAGACATTGCTTTTAGTTTTTGGGAAAATATTAAAAAATCACCCCTATTAGATATACTATATAAAATTGCATATCAAAGAATAAAAATACCTTTTACCTTAAACTATGTATAAAAATTACTAATATTTTTTCCAATTTTGTGATTCACAAAATAGAGCAGTATTAAATTAATTCAAAGATAAATAGAACATTGCACGTTTAAGTTAAGCTTTTAAAAAGGTTATCCACCTTTTTATATTCAAACCACGACATGAGACTTTTGCCCTTAGTTAACATTCTTCACTGAAAACATAAAACGTAAAGAATTATTTGGTACAATTTTCGTAAGTTTTACTCCACTCAGATTTTCTTGTCAGATTGTCTCTTTAGAATTTACAAGTGTTATCATTTCAAAGGTATCACAGCTCACGTTTAGAGATAATAAATTTTTTTTCTTCCTGGGTAAACATTTAAAATTGCATTTTATCTTCAAAGCACGTCCGACGCTGACATAAATCTGAAATGTTGCCGGAAACATAAAAGATTTTTTTATGATTAACAAGATATAAAACAGTGTTCGTGTAGCTTAACGTTATTTTGTTTTTTCTTCTCAAATTTATCGTTTAGGTTAGAGGCTATAAAACAGATTTTTTGTGGAATTTGAAACGAATGGATAAATTGAAGTTTTTCTTATCCAAACATTTAAAGATCTTACATTAATTGGATGGGGATGATATTACTTAATTATATGCTAATTTCAGTAGTTATTTTTTTTTTAAATCGCCTTTAATTTGATATTAATAATTTAATAGTCTGTTTTAAAAAAAAATTCAATTAGAATTTCTGCTTTAAGCAATGTCATGAAAACTTAAATAAAATAAACTAATCAAGTACTTACATACTTTCACTTAACAAGTAACAAGTAACAAGTAAACTCACCTTAATGTATATCCTGTGATAAAATGATACAAAACTTGGGAATTTCTGTGAAACAATAGAATAATGAAAGTTTTAAGTAAAATAAAAGAGCTGCAAACGTAAGATAACCATGATAAGAAACATTTAGATTGTATTGCTTCGTGAAAATTGCTACTTTTATTAAGAAACGTGAAATTTTTTTTTTTTTTTTTTTTTTTTTTTTTTTACAGACCATCAGCTTAGTCAAAGCTTTGTAAAATAACAGAATTAATCTGTAGCTTATGACTGATTATTCATCATTTGGTCCGATGTTAGTAGACATGCGACCACAACCACCAAACAGACTATTCTTTAGTGCATGCTTACTGACACGAACATCAAACAAATCAGCATTCTTATTCACATTTAACCTCATCCGGTTAATAGGCTGGAAAAAGCTATAGTTATTCTTACATAAACTAGTTTGCAGAAGTGAAACCACCCTAAGATTACGCTCGTTCAATCTGAAAGTGAATTCGCTTTTAAGGGAGGCTGAATCAATATTACCAATTAATAATTGGTGAACAAAAACAATGTCTGCGATCTCCCGACGCTTGAGCAGAGAGTGCATATCGAGGAGCCTCAAACGATCATCATAAGGAGGGAGAAGAACTGGATTGCTCCAAGGTAAATCCTTAAGAGCAAATCTGACAAATTTTCTTTGCACAGATTCGACGCAGTCAATATGGACTTGATAATAGGGCGACCAAACTTGACTTGCGTATTCGAGAATTGGCCTAACAAAAGAAAAGTAAAGCTGTTTTAAGACAGTTCTATTTGAAAATTCACGGGACCATCTTTTGATGAATCCCAGCATAGAGCTGGCTTTAGCCACCGTACAGTTGATATGCTCAACGAAGTCTAATTTGCAATCCAGAATAACTCCCAAGTCACGGACAGATTGAACACGTCGTAGAGCATGATTCGATAAGGTATAATCAAAACGCAGGGGATTACGACCTCTACAAAAAGTCATGATTTCGCACTTACCAATATTTAATTCTAAATTATTGTGTGTACACCACAAATGGAATATATTTAGGTCATTTTGAACCGCGTGCCAGTCGCTAATATTTCTTGTTCGAAAGAATATTTTCATGTCGTCTGCGTAGATTAAGATTTTACAGGTTTGAAGGAGTTGTGAGATGTCATCAATAGATAAAATAAAAAGAAGTGGACCTAAATGACTACCCTGTGGGACTCCTGACGTAGCTGATATCTTGTTCGAGGTGGAGCGACGAAAAGAAACTTGATATGTCCTGTCGAGTAAATATGAACGGATCCAGTTAATAAGCAGTGGCGGAAAGCCTAGACTTACTAATTTGAGGATTATTACAGAATGAGAAAGCTTATCGAAAGCCTTGCTGAAGTCAGTATATATGCAATCTGTCTGCAAACCATCTCGAAAGCCTTCAGTAACAAAGGTAACAAGTTCAAGGAGATTCGTAGAAGTAGAGCGCGCCGACAGAAAACCGTGCTGGTTTGTTGAAATGAGGCGCTTGCAGACAGTTGAAAATTGAGAGTGAACAATTGATTCAAAAAGTTTTGGGATACACGAGAGTTTCGCAATAGGCCTGTAATTACATACCTCATTTTTGTTACCCTTTTTATGAATAGGAATGATGAAGGAGTTCTTCCAGAGCACAGGAAATTGTCCAGTCTCGAGAGACTTTTGAAAAATTAATGTTAAAGGCATAACTAGTTCGTTAGAACAAGCCTTAAGAATAGCTGGTGGAATACCATCGGGTCCTGATGTAAAATCAAGAGGGAGCTCATTGATATGCTTGAGGACATCATAAATTTTGGGGTGAATGTTAAGGTGCATTTTATTCATTTAACTTTTATATAATTTCTCTTTTTCCATTGTAGTGTAGTTCAGCTCATAACACGACAAAATATACATCTTATTACATTACTTATAAAGTGAAGATATGTCTCTTCGTACATATTCTTAAATGAAGCTCTGTAAAAAGTAAATGAAGATAGTTCAATATTAGAGTAGAGAAAGGAGGAAATAACATTCGCTATAAACACAACTTAATGCCTTTGTACAAACATTAAACTATATTTTTTTACTGATATTATATTTTTAAGCCTGTATACAAAAATACAAAAATAATTACAATTTTCTGCAAGGCTGCAGTTAATTAAGAAAATTAAAATCAGGGACCGTAACCGTTATGATATTTTCGGTAAAAATCAGATCTAAACAATTATTTCCTGACTGTTATTTTTCTGGACAACAATAAAAGTTATGTTTTGATTTTTATTTTTAAAATCAGTAATAAAAATTAGAAAATAATTTTTATTTTTAAAATCAGAAATAAAAATCAGAAAATGATTTTTATTATAAAAATCAGACTATGATTTTTATTTTTAAAATCAAAAATAAAAATCAGAAAATGATTTTTATTATAAAAATCAGAAATAAAAATTAGAATATGATTTTTATTATAAAAAATCAGAAATAAAAATCAGAAATTGATTTTTATTTTTATAATCAGAAATAAAAATCGGAAAGTGATTTTTATTTTTAAAATCAAAAATAAAAATCAGTAAGTGATTTTTATTTTTAACATCAAGAATAAAAATCAGAATATGATTTTTACTTTTAAAATCAAAAATAAGAATCAGGAAATAATTTTTATTTTTAAAATCAAAACTAACAATCAGAATATGATTTTTATTTTTAAAATCAGAAAATGAGTTTTATTTTGAAAATCAGAAATAAAAATCACAAAATGAATTTATTTAAAAAAAAAATCGGAAAATGACTTTTATTTTTAAAACATATATAAATGTAAATGTTCGTTTGTTTAAAATCTTAAATCTCCGAAAGTTCTTTGAAATTGCTTTGACATTTTTTTTAAACTGCGCCAGCGGACGTAAAAGCAACACACGCTAAGCTAAATATTTTACGGCAATGGGAGCGCTATCTGTTGAATGTGATAGAAATGCACCCAATACTAAACATTGATCATGCCAGACACCTCTGGAAAAAAATTTCTGATTTTTATTTTAGATTTAAAAAATAAAAATCATATTCTGATTTGTATATTTGATTTTTATAATAAAAATAATTTTTTGATTTTTATTTTTGATTTTAGAAATAAAAATCATATTCTGATTTTTATTCTTGATTTTAAAAATAAAAATCACTTTCTGATTTTTATTTTTGATTTTAAAAATAAAAATCACTTTCCGATTTTTATTTCTGATTTTTTAAAATAAAAATCAATTTCTGATTTTTATTTCTGCTTTTTAAAATAAAAATCATATTCTGATTTTTATTTCTGATTTTTATAATAAAAATCATTTTCTGATTTTTATTTCTGCTTTTAATAATAAAAATCATTTTCTGATTTTTATTTTTGATTTTTATAATAAAAATCATTTTCTGATTTTTATTTCTGATTTTAAAAATAAAAATCATTTTCTGATTTTTATTTTTGATTTTAAAAATAAAAATGCGTAAATAATTTTTTTCTTTTGATCTTTTTCGAAAAAATCACAAATTTAAAAAGCACATCAAATTCTTAAAGCTCAGGCCATAAGAATCATAATGCTACATTTAAACCAATTTTGTCACAAATTTGTCTACATGATTTTTTGGTTGGAAAAATTGAAAATAATTGTTATTTTCGGTCCCTGATTAAAATTCATTACAAAAACAATAGGAAATTCTGAACTGCTAATTTTATGTTACATTTTTGCATATTCATAAGTAGGGAAGTGAATGGAAACATGAAAAGCTTCCTTCTATTTAACTTATAACCGTCGTAATTGGAAAAGAACTATAAAAATTTCAAGATCTACTTCTTGAATGACGGACTAGCGCAATAACACCTTAACTATCGCACTTTTTTTTATTAGGGCATCAGTAAAATTGCAAAATCTTAGTAATTTTCGTACGATGAATGTAGTAAAATATAAACAACTTAAAAGCGAGTTACATCGAGAATTGTTGCAATATTACACAATCCCACTTCTAACACAAGTTAAATTTTATTTTTTATTTTTATTATTTTATATTAGTTTATATTATTACGAAAATCAAATTTTACTACGATTATTCATTAAATTCTCTTAAGTACTCTGAGGTTTTTTTCCACACTAGCCGTAAAATAAATTGAACATTTTAAGATGAATAAAGAAAATTTATTAACAAATTTACTAGCAAATTGCGAAATTTTTTAGACAAGTTTTATATTTTTAATGACAAATTGTAAATTTACTGCATATATGTTGTAAGAACATTTTGAAGTATTGCACATACTTTTTAGTATTTATGAGTGTAGGTATAGAAGTTGATGATTAAATTTGCTTGTAAGAGTACATAGTACAAAAACAAGTAGTATAACATAAAAAACACTGACAACACTAAAATACAAACGCCAGACGGTAGAAGTTTATTCGGCAAGACGGCCCCACTGTCCACACATACTGTGTAATTCTGTAGTCTTACAAAGAAAGAAATTAAAAATGTTTACATTTTATGCATATTACACGTTTTTTATCTTCTTTTGTACAAAGATATATTATGTCGTTCGGATCAAACCTGCCCGGTTTTGAAAATTCATTGCTCAATATTTAATTATTATTGCGTAATCTTATTTTGGCACTAAGTAAAGGAGCACTCAGTTGTTTTTCCTCCTTCACTGCGATCACTATATATATACATATATAATACAAATTTAGAAGTTCGTAACTCTATCGATGTTTCTTTACAGCGTCAAATAATCAAGTTTATGTATCCTGAAGTCCACCGAAGACTAGTCAACGTGATAAAGATCCAAAAAATGTGCGAGTGCAGTATGCAAAAGTAAATTTATGTGCATATAATCAGCAACAGAGCCGTCTAAAAAACTATATACAAAAATTTTAATTTTGTGGGCGGGTTTGATCCGAACAACCTAATATATATGTACAGGGTGTCTCGGAAAGATCTGCACCACTTATGTCAATCGATTCTTTGAAGTGTCCTAATCAACGTTTGTTCCGAAACACTCCACTCAAAACACTCCTTAACTATTTTTTTATACTTTGAAATTTTTAGTCTTTGAGAGGAAGTGCATTTATTAAAATTGCAAAGAGTCATGTCAACGTTATCGCCGGACAACAAATAATGACTCATTCGAAAGTAAACATAATGACGCATCCACCAGTATATTACTACTGTGATCAAAAAGTAAAGCCAATTTGTTTATAACTTTGAAAATGTATATATATTCTTCCAAATCTATATTATTCCCTTCAAAGAAGTCCCCGTCCGATACAATACACCTATGCCAGCGATTTTTCCAATCCTCGAAACACTTCTGAAACTCGATTATTGGAATGACCTTCAGTTCCTTTTTCGATTTTTCATTTATCTCAATAGTAAATTCAAAACTGTGTCCCCGAAGCGGTCTTTTGAGTTTAGAAGCTCAGCTTTGTAGCTGTATAGCTACAAAAAGCATGAAATAAATATATAACATAACACGATTTATATAAAAATATACATATCATATATCTTAAAATATACATTATGTCTGTATACATTCCCATAAATATTGCGGAAATATGTATCATAGATTTAACTAAACCATAGGTAAGTTGTTGCCGCAAATTTTAGGGAAATATTTTATACTGTCAACAAAAACGTTGAAAATTAATTCGGAGAACACAATTCGTCGCTATATCTTCAAAGTGGGTCTTCAAATAAATTTCCCAAGCACACATATTATGTGACTAGAAAATTAACTGCTTGAAGAATTCAAACAGTTAATTTGGTTGTTTCCATTTCCAAATCTAGTCATAAATCTGACCCCTAACGAAATATATCTTAACCATGAAAATGTCCCTGAATTTTTTGGTAAAAAAAAAAAAAAAATGTTCGTCTTACCTTCTCACCTTTGTTTTAAAAAAAAAAGAAAAACACCAAACCTGGGGATTAACCTTCCTGATTGAACATTCCTCGTTAAAAATCCTCTCCATTCGTGTGCTCATGTCTAAATCCATTAGTCATTTCTTTGTGCCTTCTTAATGTCACCAGAAGGACACAGTGAATAATCCGCGGCACCAAACTTTAAAGAAAAAAAATATATATATATACAAAATACATTAAAAAAAAAAAAAGAAGCAAACCAAAGTCGACAACGTTCTTCAAAAAGGTTAAACAATTGAATTCTACACACGTAAAGGCGACGACTTGGTTGCGCGCCTCTTAAGAAGTTAGCTGCAGAATGGCCCTAAGTGGTCTCTTGGCCACGCGCGTCAATCTCGTCCAATTTAAATTCTATTACCGCCGGCAATGACTAAAACGGAGCTATTCCGGTGAGGTGAGTGTGACATTATAAAATGATCTTGCAGGTGAACTACGATCGTATAGAAGTCATCAGTCTGCGATGGCATTGAGATGACTCTGACTCCGTAATTGGAGAAGTAACCACAAATATGAGAAAGCAAAGCCGTCGTTCGTTATAGTTCCGATTAAACTCGACTGCCTGTCCGCCCCTGAACTTTTCGGTCTATATTAAAATGTTAAGTATTCTGTACAAGTACATATAGTAAAATACAACATACCTTGGAAAATGATGGTAAAGTGACCGCCGGTGCGACTTGTCCTCAGTCAGAGAAACCCTTAATTGGGATAACGAAGGGCTTTTGTATACCTTTTCTACTATATGACAGACAATGAAACAATTCAAGAAAATGTTGCAATAGGTTTAACAGTCTTCACTATTCTTCGAAAAACGCGCAACTCACGTAACTTTTGAATTTATGTAAATACCAAGATTTGCTGGGAGGATGGTTGTTTTCGTATTCCCATCAGATGCACCACTCCTTCTAGCAGAGCCATTTCTAATTACTAAAAATTTTTGCACCTCAATAAACCTGCGAACAGCTAAAAACCAAAAGCCCAAGGCGGCTCTAAACTTGTCCTAATATTACCTAATAAACTCATCGATTGGCTCTTACTATTGTTTGGTATTATGATCGTTTTTGAACCAAACCAATCGCAACGTCTTGGCCAGTTAACCTTTTCGCTTCTTCAAACTCTGCTGCGTCGGCTGCAGACTGAAGTAAAATCTGCGAACGTGGACACAAAGATGTTCTGCGTGATCTTCATCGATGAGAAGGTCCATTAAGTAATAATGCGATTTATTGCGGCTAACTGCTGTACAAAATGCAGAAAGCGCGGGTCAGAACGCAAGCCCGCAAGCTATTAGGTGCTATATAATAATGATGCGCGGGCATCCATCGATGATGAATGGTTTTTCGCGGGCTAAATAGTAAGATTGCTTGTAAGACAAAATTCTCTGGGTATT
This sequence comes from Dysmachus trigonus, assembly GCA_949715965.1. Classification (NCBI taxonomy): domain Eukaryota; kingdom Metazoa; phylum Arthropoda; class Insecta; order Diptera; family Asilidae; genus Dysmachus; species Dysmachus trigonus. The sequence continues at coordinate 80,900,633 of OX454321.1, forward strand.
TTCCAGCACGGATCTCAGTTTTTAATGGTGATTACTCATAATCCGTGTGTCTTTCATGAAATTTGTGTGAGGGTGCTGTCGATTGTTTGCATCAGGCACCACCATATTCATCTCCGGGCAATAATTGGAGGCGCGAAAAAAAGTGGCGCACACGGTTTTATGCCTCTTTTGATCGTGGGCATCGTGGGCGAATTTATGGCAAGGTGATGATTTGATGGAATTTGCCGGCTGTTTTGAAGATATTGATTTTACTAATGACGTTCTGGGTTTGGACTAGAAAAAAAGAGTTAAATAAAACGAAAACATGTCAGACCTGCGTTGTAGACTATTTCCTTTATGACCGAGATTTATCTTTAGAGGCATGACCCAGACTGCTTTTGCTTATGTTTTGATGATTAATGACAGATAACCTACATAAGATAACCCAGATAAGGCAATGAATGAATTTTTTATTTTACTAACATTTGATTTATTATATTTTTTGGTACAATCTACTCTTAGATACCATCAAAAATAAATATTTTTTGGAAGGTTTCGTAAGCGTGTAAGACCTAACAGCTGATATTTTTGCAAATATGGTATGCATCAAATTTTCATGATTTTCGTCCCTGTAAAACTGCAAATATTCAACTGAAAAATTTTCAGAGTAACTTTTTGACTCAAAATTGGTTGTTTGATGTAATTTTAAAAATTTTTTAAATTTTGACCGTGTTACTCATAAGAAATTTTAATTCAATGAATAATTTCCGTATGTTCTGGATAAACGAAAAAAAACCTAATTGCATTGTATGTGATACTTGTTATATGTCTGAAATTGTCATATCAAAAATTTTCAAATTTCTCTAACCTCAATAATTCATTTTTGAATTTGTAGAACATATTCGAAAATTTTTGCCAAGGTACCCGACTGAAAATGAATTATCGCAAGCCAAAGTATAGCCAGGGCCGGACGAGGATGCATTATGGGGCACCACTAATGTGAAATTTTGAAAAAATCAATTTTTTTGTATATTTCGATAGTCTATACCTTTAAAAATAATATACTAAAATTTCAAGTGCATATCTCAAATAGTTTTTGCAGCTTCTTTTGTATATGTTTCCCCATACCATGAACCTCCAGTTTTCCGATCGAATAAAAATTTTAATTTTTATAGGCCAAAAAACATCAAATTTTCGCTCGAAATTTGAATATTTTTTTTTTAAACTCCGCCATTTTGTTAAATTTAAATTTTTTTTTCGATCGAGGGTCATGTTACGGGCAATACCTTCTAGTTTAATAAAATTTTTGGTTTTTTTGATTTCACGCATGATTTCGCCATCACTGCAGCAGTGGGGGGACTTTCTTTTGGGAAATTGCGAATAACTCGCTGAATTTTCAATGTTTTAATCCAAAAAATTTTTCATGTATTTCTAAGATATCCACAAATATAACCTTAAAATATTATAAAATTCCATGCAGTAGTTATCTTTAAAAGAATTTCCAAAAATCACTTTTTTTCAGGCGGTCACACTAATGGTTCCCCTCCTTAAGAGTTTTCGAGCAATAGTGCCAATTTTTTTTCATTACTTATTGTGCTTTCACGGACTGCTAAAATATCCTATCCCGGCCCCAATTAAATTACTTGACGCAGGAATAATATAGTATAAGCCGAATGCTTGTCTGACCTGCTCAGACTGTCTGAACAAGGCCTTAGTAAACCTCAAACTCACCAGATCCTGCCCCTAATCTAGCTCTAGTTTTTTTCTAGTCGGGTAAATGCATATTTATTATAGTTTGCTACCTGAATTTGAAAAATTCCAATGGAATAACATCAGCAAGTCTAGGCCTAGGTTGTTCCCTTTTAAAATATCATCACTCTAATATATTATTTTTTTCCGATCTGATTTTAATAACGCATAGTTAACTGCTGTAACTAGTAAAAAGAGCGGACTGACAATTTTGATTCTCATATTTTTCATTGAAACCTTGAAATTTGATTATTTTAAAAGACTCATTTTTATTTAATTATTTCTCACGAATCATTAGATTCAAATAAACTTTTATCAGATTGGCCTTAACCCCTAACGATTTGCCCAAAAATTTAAAAAAACTACACATAACTCCAGTAATAAAGTCATTTAAAAATGTAATAAAAACAAAAGAGAAAACAATTATCCTCCAACTTTGCAATTATTAAGCCAATAAAAAAAACCTCTCAAGTAATTTTCCTTTTTAATATTTCGAATATATTTCCAGGCAGAAAACTTGGCCAGTAGTCCGTTAATCTTCTTTAATGCCTAGTCGTTAAGAAGAAGAACATCATTCCATTAATCATGCTGACTAGTGCCGCGCAGTGCGCACCAGCATTATTATTAATATTTCTGGGAAGGAGCAGGCGAATTTAATTTTAAGTGATCATTGAGACGGGATGCAGTCAGAGATTTATAAAAGTGAATAATGAACCTCATGAACTATTCAAGGACTATGTTCGTTGGTAAAGAAGATTAAGAAGAAGAAGAAGAAGAAGGTAGCTTCTGGCACTTCTCTTTTTGTTTTATGCTTCATTGCCATCAATTATTCCGCAAATGCTAATTACGACGGTTTTGCTAAAAATTTTTAGTTATCTTCACATTAAGCCAGACATTAATGATTCGTTTTTTCGGGAGGAAGTGATTGGGTAAGATAGTTTTTTTTTTATCTGTTAAGTGAATGCAAAAGTTTTTTTTTTAAAAAAAAAAAGTAATTGTGGCCTAATTGTAGTTTATTGAAATCAAATTACATTATGTGAACAGCAGGTCAAGTCTGGACTTTCCAAATGGTTCGCAATCATATGAAGATTGATTGATGACTAGGTAGTAGTAGCACAAGCAGTAATACTTTATTTGTATGCTACATAATCTCTATAAAAAAACAACAAAATATATATAATAGTATAACTGATTTAATCTAAGTTTTTAAACGTTAAGTTTAACAAGTTTTATACATTTATTTTTAAATAAAATAAATTTAGTTCCATTTTTAACATTATTTCGTAGAATACAACAACAAATGAAGTCCCTTATGAAAAATAGTATTTTGAGCATGCTGTGATCTTTTATTATTTAACTTGAAATTATCTCCTAAAAATACGCTTCTTCAATATTTTTTAAAGATTTTTGATTTCTTTATTCCGATTAATTTTGGAATATGATTTTATTTAAATAGCTACCCCTGCTGGCTTGGCATATTTTCAATGGTTAAGGCTTAAGTTGCCGGAATCGTTTCTGAATTGTCATCATAATATAATATTTTTAAAATATTTCCCAACATTGTTGAAGCATAAATCTAGTCATTTCGTATAGCGGAGATATGATACTGTATATCTATAAATTTTTCGAACACGAAAGAGCCATCTGTGTCAAAATAACATGTAATTTAATAAGAAACCAACAGCTGGCCCACCTTATATGATATTAATTTTAGTAGAGATAGAAAGAGTGACCGCAAAAATCGCGGTTATTTAAAATATTTTTCTAAAATCTAAACAGTGAATATTTTTGTACTTGAATATGGATCTAGATTTTATTACCAAAAAAAAAAATAGGTCCATATTCAAGTACAACCAAATTCTCTGTTTAGATTTTACAAACATATTTAAGATTATTCCTATGTTTAGGGGACGATTTCACCTTTTTAGAGAGCATTTGTACTCTCCTGAGGGTTATTTTTTTCAAAACTCATAAAAACTGTTTGCACCATACTTCACTCAAAAACCAAACGTATTTCATATTCAGAATTTTCAAAAATATTTTACAGTATTTTTATATTTAGGGGAGGATTTCACTCCCTTAGAGAGTAGCTGTACTAGACTGAGGATAGTTTTGCCTTCAAAACTTTTTCCTTCAACATATCGTAAAAAAAAAACTTTAAACGCGTTTTTCTCGAAATTACATTTTTCAAAATGGCGGACAGTCAATCTCCGGATTGAATAAACCTTATAGCGTTTTATTTGTTAAGATCTATTGTAGGGCAATTGACCAGAAAATTCCGAAAAAGTTGATAAAAAACATATTTTCAAACCGAACAAAGCGAAAAAAAATGCGATTTTTTCAAATTTTTTTCCAAACATCCGCCATTTTTTTTTTACCGACTTTTTACCAATTGTGGTGAACTGCCTCATTAAATATCTTCCTTTTTAACATACTTTTTGGTTTTTTTTTTCGTTTCGGACGTGCCGTTTCTGAGTGTCCGCCATGGAACCCTCTTTTTTTGGGCTGCTCATTTTTGAGAGCCCTCTATATATTTTATATAATAAAGTACTAAAAAAAGGAAAACAAATTTTTTTTTATCAACTCAAAGATTTAAATATTCAAATAAAAAAAGATGTAATTAGATTTATAATAAGGGAACTGAAAAAAAAGAGTTTAAATATCTATTTTTTCCTATTCTACAGGGAACTAGTACCTTAAACAAATTGCCAAACGTTTTTCAAATTAATTTAGAGAAAAGAACAAAAATAGTAACAAATGTTAATTTTTTTACTTTTTTTCTCTCGGTGTTTTTTTTTGGATTGAGATTTTTGTTATGTTTATTAGGGAGGGAGGGGGGGGGGGGAATTATATATTTAGAAATATAATATATTTTGGGTCCCTTCCTACTTCCCCTCAGGCCAAGGGGCCCATTACATTTTACTAGTCCTGCCATTTTAATGTTACGCCACTGGCTCATATCTGCCCCATTTGTAATTTTATTTTTAAGAGAAGAATTTTCTTAAATAGCATGAAATGTTGTCCCAGTCGTGCAAAAAATGAATACTATGATATAGGCCATTATGTTACTTATTTAAAAATACTACGAAAAATGTACTTAATATATTCAAATTTATGACACAGAGAAGAAAACATTTTTCAAAACTGCCCTCCCTCCCTCTTTGTTATATTATGTTCCTTTCATAGTTCATTCACAGTTGCTAGTCGATAACATCGTGAATAGCAAAAGCTAGTTATTAACTTGGTAGCTTTATCGATTTATGATTATGAATGAATAAATTAACAAACCACCATCCGTTAAACAATTCGTGGGAATATCTATGAGTATATGATTATAGCAAAAAACTTTGACCACTTGGAATGCTTTCAGCGATCTCTTCTTCACTTCAAATAATACGGAAAATATTGTCGCATTATGTCATCTTCATCTATCTTAATTTGCATATCAGATGATTTCAATCAGGATCTTTTTTTATAGATATATTTATATATATATTCATAAATTGTAGCCAGGTAAATGCCAGCAAAACATATCCAAATGGTTATCCGCGAGAATATTGAAATTACCCAGAACCGGAGAGCTTGTGGCCATAGCTGGAAAGTTGGGCCTCTATATATTCGCAATGGTTCACCTCATCCAGGTGTGAATCAGAGATTGCGGCGCCCGGTGTAGTTGCTTTGAAAGAATCGATTTAATCGCCAGATACCGGTTTAGTCGGTTACCGGAGTAAATCAAGGCCTTCCAAGTTACGTAAGAACAATTGCTTTATAATTAGCTGTGCATGCTCAAGCTCGTGAATACATCCTACTTCCATAAAAGCGATAATAAGCGGTTTTACAGCATTTTAAGACCTTTGAAGATCTCTGAAGACCTCCCCGAAGACTCTACTCGAAAAGGGGTGGTTCCGCATTTTGCTCTTAAACTCGGAGGTTTCTTTTTCTAACACAGATCTTTAAAGATATAGGAAATTGCTTCCGTTGAGTAAGTGGCTACTTCCATACACGCGACAACAGGTAATGAAGTATACAGGTGCAAACCAACCATATACTCAAGGAAAAGCTATTTTCCTTAAGAGGGCGCAAGCGTAAGTCATTCTATACTCTATACTACCGGAACGGAATGATACTTGTGAAATTGTTTTTAGAAAACTGCCCAGTAATCTGACCTTAAGATTTTCCGGACTTTTAGACACCGGACAGAAAAGTATCGTGTCTAATTTCCAGCATTAAAGGTCAAGACTGGAAGCATAGTAGCTAACACAACATTCACGCAATTTCCTTATGCGTCACTGAGTTTTACTTTTTAACATCCAAAACTCTACTATATCATTCTTCGTGGCCTTCAAGAAGTTTTTGATGCTTTTTCATCTTCCACCGGGTATACCTAACATATATATATCTAGTAATTTAGAGAAACAAACAAAAAAATGAGAGTTTCATTCGCGGCCCAGAATTAAGTCGTTGCGCGGGCTTAAGCACTTGAGGTTTATTGAGTTGGGGTCCGCGCATGGATTAAGCAACTAACAGGCAGGTGGATTATGACTTAAGAAGTGGTCGTGCGCGTGCCTAATTATTTGCACGAATTTCCTGTAAGCCGTTACGTTATTATTATGATCGTTGTGAGAAGTTGTTGAATTTTCTCGTTCAATAAATCGGAGCTTGATTGCGAAATTTTTTTTTTTTTTTTTGATTTTTTCAGACACAATTAAAACAGACATTTAACTGGCATATTCTGCTGCTTTAAAGGCTGTCGTCTACTACTGTTGAGATTTTATTAGTTTTTGGCGATTTTTACGATTATGAGAATTAAAAGACCTTCACCACGGAAAGTAGATCATCTCCCTGGTTTAATAACACGTAGGTAGGTTATCAAGGTTTGGGAAACAGGGTCTAGAAATTATAGTGCATTCTCTTGGTTGAATTATTTCTTTGAAACATTTTTTTTAAAATTAGGTATATATTTTTTCCTCGATCATTCAATTTTCTAGGCTCCCTTCGTACCACATTTGATAGAATTCAGGGAGCCAGGTAGATCAAGGTTTTTAATATGTATAATGATTTTAAATTAAAATTGTAACTACAGAGGTTATGTTTGCTTTTTTTAAACAAAAATCGTTGTTTTTCAACAATTTTTTTTAGAAAATCGTTATTTATGGCTCGCAACCAATGAAAAATTTGGCGAAAAAGGAATAATATCGCGTCCATGGACCCTGTTCCTTAATTTACAGATGCGTACGCTTTGAAATTCAAAATGGCGGTATCCAAAATGGCGTTTGAAAGTCGAAAATTCAATGACATATAATATTATAACTATTAAAAAAGAAGTTCTTAATGGATTTATTTACAAACTTAAACAGGGAAGTTTTTGAGTTCGCTGATTGCGGATCTGAGGTCAAATTTAAGAAATTCAAAATGGCGGTTTCAAGATGGCGGACAAGGACATTAAAATCTTATAAATCTGAGCAATGAAAAGGCTCTAGGGTGTTTTCGGGGTCACTGATTGCGAATTTGAGGTCAGATTTGAAAAAAATAAAAATAGCGGATTCAAAATGGCGGACGGAAAAAAATGAAAATCACATGGATCTGAGCAAAAATTTGCACTGAGGGGCTTTTGGGGTCGCTGATTACGAATCTGAGAATTGAAGAATTGAGAAAAGACTTTTAATGAATAATTAATTGACTAATAGCTTTCTTCATAGGGCTATTAATATTAATATTAAAGTTCATATTGAATTAGGTAACAAATGAATTTGCATTTCGTAAAAGTTCCGAAAGGATATAAAAGGGAGGTATCCAGACCTTGTTTTCCTTCCAAAATTGTGGTCCACTGCCAAATTTAGCCACTCAACCCGGAAGAAATACATTTTAAAATTTTAGAGGCTCCATCAATCAACCTTAAAAAGATCGAAATGAAATCAAGACAGCATTAATTAATTTTGCCGGCATGGAATGGCATAACATGAAAAATGTGAAGCCAATTAATGAAGTTCGACAGACAGTGGTTTCTGTTTTTTGTCTGTTTCCTTACTAAAAAAGGTGAGATTCAATTCGTCTTGCCGTTTTACATCCCACAGAGTGCCTAATTTTGCACAATTCACGATATCTATGTATCTACATAATTCCTCACAAACCAAAGTACATACGTAAATTTTAACTGCCTCAAGAAACAAGACCTAGTCTATTTGGTAACCTTTAGTGACTCCAATAAAATCTTGGGCTCAAGTTAATAAATTTTAGTTTCCACCACTGGACCAAAGTGCTGTTTTTTTTCATCGCATAATTTTCGCCTGTTTCACATTTTATGCGTCTTATGCTCCTAGTTATCTATCTACAGTGTGACGAAATAAACAGTGACAGCATAATGTTGCGGCTCTAATCATCCCACGCATAGGGCTCCTGTTGCCTGTGTTTTGTGGGGCTCGTGGTTCGTGGCAAAGTACAAGAAAACCCACAATGTGAATGATTTTTCCTCCGAGAGCAGCGCAGTGTGTTATTTTGCAATTTTCTGCGAAAATTGATTGCATTGTCACGGAAAATGGAAAATATTTATGTACGACAGCGTGTCGCTGCTTCTGAATGAAAAACATTTCACAGTGTGCACTCTGAAAATTGCACTTGCGCCAAAGTAAGGCTGCCTTTTTGCGCAATTCCAATAATTCAGGAGATTAGGTAAATATTTTGACGTTGCATTCGAGAGAAACATTGCCGCCAATGATGCTGGAGGCTGAGGCTGGGGCTGGGTGATTTTAAAGTGTTTTGTGTACCTGTCAGGTAACGCAAGCACTTAGATCTTGAAATATTCCTGACATTTATTCGATGGGACTGTCAGAAAAATTTGATGTAAAGTTAATTTACTGCTTAAAGACTTAATTACCTAGTAAGTCGAAATCACAAAACGGCGATAGAAGCAAAAGAAGACTTTTTGGTTTCCTACATTTACATTACATATTGCTTTTAATTATCTCATAAGCAGTATTTTTTGAAAGCTTTAAAAGCTTCTGCTTTACTTTTGATATGATTTTGATGAAAAAAATAAAAACCGACTTCAAAACTTTGCCTATATATGTATACAAACTTAAACTAAAAAATTAAAAATAATATTTTTTATTACTTTAAAGAAAAGAGCATTAAAGGACAATATACAAAATTATTGATACTTTAATATTTACAATATCTAATCAGTTATTTTTGGAATCGTTGTAGTCAAGGCAAGTTTATAAACCTACAGTAATTTAGGCTTGAGTGGCTGAAATTCAATAAATGGAATTCATCCTCTAATTTTCTACCTTTAGAGGTGGGATATTTTCTTCAAATTTAAATGGGACCACCGTCGATATATACCCCATTCAATAAAAAAAGAATCATTGAAATCGATTCACTTTCGGGGAAGATATCGCGTAACATACATACATACTTTTTATATCCTTTTTTTGAAGTCGGTTAAAAATATAGAGAAATATTTTGACACAAAGTCAAAATAATTCAATAATTTCTCTAGTTGATTAAATACTATACTTGCTAATAGAAACAAACAAAAAATATATTAAAAGTATATTAGTTAAAAAAATAGTTTCACTATTAAATCATTTTTGTAATTATGCACCACCACCGAGTGATATAAATTGTAAATTTTAATTATTTTTTAACTTCCTTGTTAGTTGAAGTCGGGTAAACTTGTACCAAATAACCATGCAAAATATTTGTATTCATGTAAATGAATTGAATTTTAATTTACTACAGTCACTTGTCAGTATTCTTAATAGTTTCTTTATTATATTTTCTAATACTAAACCTGAAACGACTTCAATTATATCAATAGTCGAATTTAACAATAACAAACATTTCTAATCTTTTAAATATTTGATTTTATGAATGTTACCCTCAACAACTACCGTGAGGAAAATACGGACTATGAGCTCGAAAGTGCTTGATGTCTGTTTCAAAATGTATAGGGTGTCCAATAGGAATGTGTGAAAACTAATGAGTCACTATTTTTTAACAAATGGAGAGAACGGAAAAATGTAAATACTTTTTAGTTTTCACACATTCTTATTGGACACCCTGTATATATTATAATTTAAAGTATAGGGTCAAACCGGGATAGACGCCTCGTTTATAAAAACAAAACTGCCAAAACACAAAACATTAAATGTGTTGTTTAAATACGTGGCACATGCGCTCCACACTTCAGTGACACGCAATTTGTTGTTTGGGGCGGACGTTTCTCGCTTGTGTGTCTGAATATATTCGCAGTGGACGCGACGAACGCTTCAAAGTTTCTAATGTAAGTATTCAATGTTCCATATCTTTATAAGTAGTAATGGATTAAATTTTATTTTAATTGTGTTAATACATTGGTTCATTGAGAACACATCATTGAATTTTTGCATTTATTTTACTTAAAATACAAAGGGGCATCTATCCCTAGCGTAAAGGATAGTCGCCCTGAGTTTTCAAAGTAATAGTAATGCCCTTAGGGGCTTTTATCCCTCTATAGTAAGAACCCTTTCAAAGTATTTTTAAAGTGTTCTTATATTACGTTATGACTATTTTGGTACTTACTAATAGATATTGTAATATGTGTGTTGGTACTTGCATGTCAATTAAGCGTTTTATTCATGCCTACTTTGTCTAAATCTGATTGGATTCAGTGTATAATGTGCCAGAACACTTTTATAAGAACTATTGCTCAAGATGTGGAAAACTCAAAGCGTTTTCCGGTTCGACCTAAATGAAGAAGGATAGTATTTACAAAATTGTCTCACAAGAACTTAATTTCTGTAAAACCAGTAATAGTTAGATAAACAAATATAGATTCTAAAGTTATATACATGATTAAACTAACTATATTAAAGGGATAATTTATGCCAATATATTTGGTATTAAAATAATGAGGCTCTTTCGAAAACTGGGGTATCTATCCCGGTTTTACCCTACTTTAGAATGCGAATTAGTGTGGCTTTGTTGAGAAAAGTTTAATGTCTAGCTTATGATATTTTAGATAAGTATATTTATCTTAAATTTACGAATAGCACTACTACAGATACTAGTTGCTGTCTTGCCTAATCTCAATATTTTTAACTTTTTTAAAATGAGTCCCTATATTTTTTTCATTGAAACCAACACCGTGATATTTCAAGTAAATAATAGCCTAGTCTATTAACTAGCATAAGTGTATATGGGTAGTTCTACAAACTAAGGAATTTTTGGCGGCTCAGCCAAAATATGATAGAAAAATTGTTAATAACAATTTTTTTTGGATGGAATACTATTAATTACAATTGTTTCTAGATGGTCACTAAAAATAATTAAGATTCAAAATTCTTTTCTGAACAAAATTACTGTGCAAAGTGCCGAATTCTCAGGATCCTGCAGTGTCCCTCGTACAAATTTTAGTTCAAAGTGCGTCGTGATACGTTTACTTCTACATTAGGGTCTTAAAAGAATCCCAAATTAATAAGTTTACTATTTTTCCTGGCTAGGTAGAACAATTACTATAGTATTTACTTCAAAAATATTAAATAAATCTTGTTTACATTTTGTCCCCACCATTTTATCTCAGTATCCTGTTCGCTGTTGAATTAGCAAATATTTACTAGACTATTTGCCTTGTGTCTTTACCATTCCGCTGAGTCGATAGTACCTACGAAAGAGATAAAGAATGTCATCTATCTATTCTCACTTAACACGTTGTTTAGTGAGCCTAGTGCGTTCGGCGAGTGAAGTGGTGTCGTAATCAGTGAAGTTCTCAGGATCCTGGTAAGATTTTTATTTACGAAATAAATAATGAATATGACTAATTTTAGCGTATTGATATGTAAGATGCTAGCGCATAGGCCTAGTTTAGGTTAATTTTTGTTGAAAGTTATAAATTGGTTTGTTTATTTTATTTTTAGACAGAAATTCTCAGGAACCTGGCCTCAGGATCCTGTCCAATTGGTACTGAGAACCATCCAGGATCCTGAGAAGATCATATTAAAAATATTGTTTCTGTGTAATAATAGTATTTTTTTACACATAAACATTAAACTACAAATAAATAATTTAATAAATAAATTGAACTTACTCTCATAATTTGTTTATATACAGTTATTTAGTTTTGGTGGTGGTCTAAGTTTAAGTTTAAATGGACATAAATCAAAAAATATTAAATTTTTTGACTGTTCCCTTTAGGATAAGCTAAAAGACACTGTACTCTAGTTATTAGACTGAATTCTGCCACCAGAATGTATAAAAAATGTCGGGCCGAAATCAGACTCGAATTCTTCCTTAGTTTGTAGAACTACCCATATACGTTCAAGAAAAATTGTTCTTAAACTTTCATGACCTTGAAAATTAGTTAAGAATATTCGAAATTGATTTTGTCCTTTTATTAACCAATAGTAAGATATACTTTCTTCTTTATGAATATGAAAGGGAATGTTTTGATGAACATTTAGAATTGTATGTAATTCAGAGCAAACTTAAGTTATTAAACTTTATAAATTACAAAAAATTTATCGGTCCAACTTTGCATTTACTTAAAACGAATAATATAAATAATGATATTCAAATTAAATATTTTTGAATACGTGCATTAAAAAAGAAATATGAATCTTCCTAAAATTTTATTACTCCCTGTTTATACAATATATCTATAAAATTCATATTTTTTACTATTTAAAACCATTATTATTATTATAGCACTTATTTATCACTCGAGTAACTACATTTATTATTAAAAGTAATAAAAATGTCGTTACAATAACCACAACCAAGAAATTATCTTAAATTAAAAACATAATTAATCGTTTTGACAAGTTTATAGTGACATTTTATTATTTATTACCTAAAACGTCGTCAAAATAATAAAGAACAACAAAAAAGTTAAAATTTACTATTTTATAATCAATTTTTATTATCATTTTGATTATTTTGTGGTAACCTTTAACTAATTTGATAATAAAAACGAACTAGTTTTTAGTATCAATTTTAAGGTAAGCAGAAAAGCAGAATTTTGTTGTTCTTGATCTACCCATTTCTAAAGTAGGACTTTTTAAAATATTTAAAATTCTGCTTTATTAGATTTAAATAGATTTATTTTAAGGTTTTATAATTTTGATATTTCTTTTTATAAGAAAAAAAATATAATCGGGTCATTATATACGCACTAAATTTAATTTTGTACTGACAAAAAGTAACAACTTTCTACACAGAGCGACAAAGTAAATAACAAACCATTTAAATGAGCATTGCCATTACTTTCGAGGTGGTTAAATTAGGTTACTTTTTATGACTTTAATCCAAAAAACTTAACACCTCTTTTTGTGCTTCTGACATTACCCCCTGGGGTTTAAATAGGGTGTAATAAAATTTTAGGAAGAGTCATTAAATTCGCAGTAAGTTAGTGCAAAAATAAATACAAGAAAATTACTCAACCGCCCAATTGACGGTGTTGAAATTACACCAGAGCACCTCTTATGTATAATAAGCCCCTAAGTGGAGCCTGCGCTGTGTTGCGTTACATCTGTCTGTCTGTCTGTCTGTCTGTAACACGCGCCTGCTCCAGTGAAAGCATACTACTTTATAGTGCGTCATTCGCTCAGGGGGTACTTATCAATAATTTTTCTTCCTCAAACTGCTCAAGATTTCCTCTCACTTTACCGGGAATTGCTTATTATCCGCTGGTCCATTATTATAAAAGATTTACGGATTGACTGACTTGCGATTAGCAAGCCAACCAATGTTCGGTTGAGGTGTATTTCAGTATCTGATCTTAACATCGCGCTGATTACCTGATCAGCTGAGGAGATTGGCAAACTATACCGATCTCCATCTACCAGGGACAGGCCACCTTCGGTTAAGCCTGTGTTTTGTTGTTGGTGTTGTCAAAAAATCAGAAAAATTGCTCTTTCCCCAGAGGGCTCATTGCATCAGTAATTAATTAGTCACAGCTGTAGTTGAGGTGTTTATTTACAAAAATGTTTTAATCTCAATGCAACGTAAGCGTGCTGTACTGACTCACCAACATCAACAATCTTGATGATCTTTCAGTGTATGGTATAAAATGTCGAGTGTTAAATGATCGTTGCTTTGTTCTCTCAAGGCGATCACTGCAAAATGAAAAGGAATAATGCCAAAAAAAAAAAAAAAAGAAACTAACATAGTAATAAAAAAAAAAAACGCCGGCCGTCGCGGTTTGTAATTGATGTTTGAGGTGTCGGTTACTTAACAAATATTGATTGGCTGTCAATCAAAAATTACCAGGTGTACGCTATACACTAAAGCACAACCATCGGGGACAATTATTGCGAAAGATTCGATGAGCGAATTGTCGTGCCGATCAGTGGATATTATCTGCCAAATTAATTGATCATCTCCCTGGCGGGTCTTCAGTTTATAAGGTAAAGAAGGTAGGTCATTCAGAACTGATATTTTGTGTGATCTTGGACGATTGATTGATGGCTTTACTATATTTTATTGCAATTTTTAATCACCGTGAAGGAAGATTAATGGTGTTGTAAAAAGATGTTACTTAAAATGCTTCAGGTTCAAATTTATCTGTGAGGACAATGACAAATTGGTAATTATAAAGGCTCTAATTTGACAGCTATTTCCTTCTACAATACTTCATGAAAGCTTAACAATTAGGGTATATAAAAATATAGGCTTATAAAAATATAATGTACAGGTATTGGTAAAAATAACCAAAATAGTAGGTTGAAAATGTGCCAAACAATAAAGTTGCTTGTTTTGAACAAGGAAAAAAAATTTCTGATATAAGTTTTTGAACAACGAATTTGTTTGCTAACAATTTCTTGAATAATATGATATTTAAATGCCAACAAAATTTTTTATTAGTCCAAGGCACAATAGCATTTCTTATTATAAGATGACTACGTAATTTAGCATTTTCTTAGGTTAGGAGACACTTTTTTCTTAGCTTTTTGTAATACTACTCAAAAACTACTCGAGCGATCAACATGGAATTTTGTCAACATGTGCTAGACATGCAAAAAAAGTGCTCAAACGTTTTTTTTTTCATACGAAAATTTATTTTAATGACACAATATTTTAAGAAGTGTAAATCTACATGTCGAACTTTATAAAAAAAATGTTGTTTGTATTTTTATTCGAAATAGGGCTGCAATTAGGTCCCTTTAAAAAAAAAAACAGTTGGCAGAAAATGCAAACTTGAATAAAGTATTTTGGGTTAAAAAAAAAAAAAAAATGGCGGACTTTTGAATTTGTTTTCCCCTTTTTTAATAAAAAATTGGGTAAAAGTGGGTAAAATATTAACGGTAATACTATTTCACACCATAGCCACACCTGTGTAGAATAATCCCTGAAAATTTGAGCCCAATCGGTTGAATAGTTTTAATAGTTTTTTCAAAAAGTTGCCAACCAGGTCAAAAAACGTGGTTTCGAGAAAAACGCGTTTAAAGTTTTTTTTTTCTATAATGCGTGCGCTTGGGAACCATGTATTATAGCAAGTTATATATATTTCTCGGCATTTTTGACTTATATACCATATGGTATATTGTTTTTACAGGTCTAAAGTTTATGTTTTTGATGTTTTTGAAAAATCGACTTTTCCAAAAAATAAATGTATACCCTTAATTGAAGGTTTAAAAAATTTTTGTTTTTTAAAATAGCATTCTCTAAAAAAGAAATGACAAATTAATAAGAAAAAAAAAAATAAAAAAATAATAAAACAAAACCTTTATAAAAAAAAAAAAGTAAGGGTTGGGAAAATTTAAGGGGGTAGTCCAGTGAAAAAAAAAATTTTTCGTTTTTTGTTTTTTTTTGCTTAAATCTACTCTACTACACCTAGAAAATACTCCCTTAAAATATCTAAGCAAAATATTGAATAGTTTTAAAGATACAGAGAGTTTTCGAGAGACGTGTAATCCGAGCGCTCGAAGGTCCCCTGGCGTGTTTCGGAGCAAGGAGGACTCTTGTATTCCTGTTTGCTCCGCCCATTTTTTTTCGGTTTATAACGGTCTAGGTCCTTCTGCTTTGTATTTAAGGTTAGTTATGTATGGAGGAGGCATCGCGTTATGTATGGAGCAGGCAGGGCCGTAGCCAGCGGGGGGGGTCAGGGGGTTAGAACCCCCCCCGAAATTTTGAAACTTAACTAAAAATTTACATGATTTTTAAAGGGTTGAACAGTCAGATGAGTAAAACTTCCGCTTTTCTTTTTTCTTTAACAATGATAAATTATCTTAAAGACATGTAACTTTTTAAAAATAATCAGTGATGTTTTTATCATAGCACAAAGGTAGGTAGCATTTACCTTTTCAAGGGTCTTTTAAAAAAAACTGTGTTTCCATCAAAAAAATTGATATATGAAAAAAATGCCCTCGGAATGATAAAATAGAATAGTTCAGATGCCTCATTGCAAAATTCATTAATAAAGGTAACAAAATAATAGGTCCTCTCCACTAGGCAATAAATATTGACGCATTTACTCAATTTGAAAGTAGTGGAATATTATAAGTAGTACATTTTAGATGCGATCAAAACATCTTTAGCACTTATTGATTACTCAGGTTGTAACTGATAACTGAAGAAGTGCAAACATATTTTTTAAAATAGTTCTTACTCTTTCTTTCGCTGCGAAAAGTCGAAAACTAGATTTTCTTTTGTGAAATCCTTCTTTTTTACGTTTCTAAGATATCTTTTTCGAAAAGTTAAGTGTTTTAAAAAATTAGAAATTTTATTTTGAATTTTTTTAAAGGGTTACACAACCATGAAATTTTCAAAAAACAGTTTTTTTTTTAGCTAAATAAATTGTTTATACTTTTAACAATATTTTAAGCGTTGAAATATTCCAAAATTCAAATTATTACAAAGTTATAGCAATTAGAAGTGAGCGCGTCAGGGAGCCGACCCAAAACTCAGGTAGCGTTCGGACCGTTACGTATCTATCTATTTTTAACAATAATATAATTCCTTTGGAAAGATTAAACTAACAGTAACTCAGGTAACGGAGGACATCGCAAAACCTTATGTATGGGCCAGGAATCGCAGATTAAAAGTAATTAAAAAAAAAATTTAATTTTAAGGCGTTAACTTCGACCTTTTTTTCTTTCACGTTTTTTTCGAAATTACTTTTTTCAAACTGGTGTACACGATATTTCAAAATCGACTGAACTTATTTGGCTGAAATTTGCACCACTTATTTTTTATAATATTACCTAAAGCTTGACGTGAATTTTTCGATTGAGTTCCGTATTCAAAAGTTATATATTTTTTAAACTCAAAATTTTGATGGAAATACGAGTTTTTTTTAGAACAGCTGTCATTTCTCAAAAAAAAAAAAAAATTTTATTTTTTCCCTCCGTCACGCTTTAGCTAATACTTCTGAAGAAGGAATTTTTTTTTTCGGAAAATGCTGAATGGAGAAATCATGTACACCGTCAGCAAGGATTTAAAAAAAAGGGTCCCACTGAGCGACTCATATCTCACCCATTTTTAATGTTTTTAGTATTTCAGTATTGGAAATTGTTTATAAATCTATTATATGTATACGTAAAATACGGAATAATTCATATTTTTAATGGCCGAGCCAAAAAAAAAGTTTATTTTTATGCCTATTTTTTCGAACGTCAGGGTGGTGTAACACCTTAATAAGAGTAACATAGTATAGATATTTTAAAAAATATTTAATTAAATATATATTGAAGTTGTAAAAATTAAACTTTATTTTAAATTAATATTTTAACGTTATTTAAAAAAAATTTCAATTTAGTTCAAAAATGTAAATTACCACCCCCCCCCCCCCCCTCTCCTCCTGGTCTTACACTTTTTATTTTGAAAACCCCCCCCGAAAAAAAATCCTGGCTACGGCCCTGGGAGCAGGCATCGCTGACTAAGGTAAAATTAATTTTTTTAGCTTTTTTCCGCATAAAAGACTTTAAATGCGTTTTTCTCGAAACAGCATTTATTGACTCGGCGGACGTCAGATCTCAGAGTCTTTTGCTCCGATTGATCTAAAAATTTAGCTGTATATTTCTTGATTGTGTAGCTATCGTCGGAACTAGAATTATTAAAATCCATTGTTTATTTACAAAGTTATAAACAAATTAAGCACCCGAAAAACACCCAAAAAATTCGAAATGCCGCCATTTTGTTATTTGTTATTGAAAATTAATAATTCTAGTTCCGACGATAGCCAATGTTCTACAGATTAAAACCACGTTTGAAGTTTTTGTTTCAAATGAACCGTTGCAGAGATTCGACGTCCACCAACAAAAAAAATGTTTTTTTGGAGCGGCCATTTTGTCGGGATGACTCATCGAAAACAGAAAAAAAAAATTTTTTTTGTGTATTTTAATAGTTGTACAATCATATGTCAAAAAGTTTTTTAATAAAAATTGACTTCTAATATAAAAAAAAAATCGTTGAAAAAACAGTCGTTTTCACTGGACTACCCCCTTAAATCTTTTAAAAAATGCTTGTAAAAACAATCTTCGTTCACAAAGCTTCGCTCTAAAACTTACTTACTTAATGGTCTCCATAAATATTTCAAATAAATTATTATTAAATGTACAACGATCCGCAACCAATTTTAAAAACGTCCTACAATGCGAAATCTTTCTCAGTGTGGTTAACAATATTTAAGTTTGCATAAAAACCCGAATAATTGTGTGGCCTGCTTTAGCATAAAACTTGAAACTAACTATTTTTGATAGTTGCTTTAAGGATCTATCATTTAAGAAAAATTGAATACGCCAAATTAACTAGAACCTTTAAAAACGAAATGAAACCAGTAGATTCGATAAATATTTTAATTTTTTATAATCTGGGAAAATAGGATCCTTATTTTAATATACCAGGCCAACTAAGATCGCTAAAACTAGAATTTATCCGAACCAAAAAAATTAATCTCAAACTTTCTTGTTAATTCTTTATAAAATTCAGATTTCGTACGCTTTAAATTTTCCTAGTAGCTCCAACAGATTAAGGGAATACATATGTCCAATATTTTTAGGGTTGTTCTTTAGGGAGCATATTAACAAATATAAGACATTATATTAATTACATATTATTTGTTGGTCCTTTAAGGGTAAGGAAAAAATGCTTAACAACATTTTTTGTAGTAAATTATATATGTGTTGATTAAAGTTCTTCAGGTCACTGTTAAAAAAATGCTCTTTTACAGTCTGCATGATTTCTTCGGTATCGATCAATGGATCTGAAACATTCAAAAAGATTTCGCCAAAAGTAATGTTGTCGTTACAGTCTACTGAGCCAAAGTTTATAATTTTGCAAAAATTAAAAAACAACTTTTAATGAAAATTTCGTACTTTCATGGCTAATAAAAAATGTAATTAATGGAATATCAAAAATATAGCTCGACAGACTATATATAACGACCACATTTCTTTACAGGGATCTTTTGGAATTTTTCAGATCCATCCTTAAAAAATGTTTCCAATTATTTTTCATATGTCAGATTGATGTTTATAAAATATTGTCTCATGAATATCTTATTTAAATTATATGGAAATAATGAGGCAATATCATGTATTTAAATTTCCAAGTATTCAAGACGATAAGGAAATAAATATAAAACAAAAAAAAAAAACCGGGTATCCGTTGATGATATCTCCTTCACGAAAATGGCAGCACGCGCATAAATTAGCAATTAATCATTTGTCAGAAGTCAAGACACGATCATATCGAGTGCCATTAAAAAGACTGGAAGGAAACAACACCCGAGTATGAAATTTTTGCGCTTTGCGATAAAGCCATTATACATAAATCACATTTTAAACAATAATCCAAATTGGAGTAAAGTATGCCCAAGATTTACGAGGTCCATACTAGAAATCGAGATTAGTCCAATGCACGGTTGACTTGATTCGGGACAATTATTATGATTACGGGCGGATGGTGGTGGCGGCTTATTGCGCGGGAGTCTCAATCGTTCATTTATCCTTGACAGCCGTTGCACTTTTGTGCATGCACCACATTTTGTTCGGTTGCATTTTATATATGGTATGCAACTTGCCATCTGCAACAGCAGCATGTACCACCTTCGCCAACACCGTTTCGATTCACTGGCCACGATCGATTGTCCTCTACTTTATTTTGGACCTCGAATGGACTCACAAGTGTGGAACTATGCGTTTACGGCGCCATATCTATCCCCAGTTCTGTACTTTCATAAAATTTACTTCTTTTGAGTTGAAACGGGCAAATATTCAAGGAAATTAATAATAATAATCCCCCGGAAAAAAATAAAAGCAAGATCACCGGCGGCGAGTAAGTGAGAAAAAATAAAAGTGGTCAACTGGTAGAGCCCAACGGTAGGCCATTCGGTGAATGAATTGATTGCCGACAGGTAGGGCATATTCAGTCGGTATGGTGTACGCTTGTGAAATATTATTCTCCACCTTTTAGCTAAAGGTGCAGACTATTGTTTCCTTAATGCGTTTGCTAACAACTGACCGCTTATCTCAAAGACGTGATCACCGGTGGTGGTGTGCAATTTAATTTGGCTTGTGCACTGCACCGCTGTGCCGCCACCGCTGCCGCCGTCAGTCGATCTTACTGCTGCGATAAACCGTCTTGAAAGAAAATGCAGAAATGCAGTCAAAGCGGAGGCATTTTATGGGCACGCGGAACAAATCCGGGCTACGTGCCATGCGAAAAATTAAGAAATTCAATTTTATATACTGATTCCACTGATAAGCTAAGTGATGCGTAGGTGCACACTACAGAGTGTGGTAGAATTTTGAAATAAATTCGTTCACCTGGTCTACAGTCGAATTATTGCATATATTGCAGAATTAATAGGCAATTTGATTCAATTTTCAAAGCCAGTTAGAGTTAGATCAGTTGCGATCGATGAAAGCACCCAAAATTGATTTACTTAAATATACTATATATCCTGATCGGGCAAAATACCACATACCAAATTGGCTGATCATATCATAGGTCGAATAAAATATTTGAATGGTTTTCAAATTGAGAGAAAGATCAAAGAGTTATCTTAGATATTTATGAATAAATTAATAAATCTATCTATGAATGATAGAATTAATTAGTGCGATCACCGTAGCCAATATGTCGCCGTTGGCACGAGAGGGAGATTTACACGTGATTGAGCCCGAAAAAGGTGCTTGACCCGCGCGGTCATTCAGCTGCAAAAATTTTGTCAGTGAAAAAAAAAATTGACAGTGAATTTGGTTGAAAAAAGTAAGAGATCCACTTCAGACATATATTTAAGTTGTCCATTTAATAGAACTGACAGGTCACAGGTAAAAAAAATAGAAAGAAAACCGTTTAAACTTTGACGATCGTTAACAAGTTCCTGGAGGCTTTAAAGAATCATCCATAGACCCTGAAGGGGGAAAAGACTGCCAAAACACTATAATCTTGAAAAAATGCATGAGATCATCGAAATTGAATGATTTATTTTTTTTAAATTTGCATGGCAACAAACAGGGTCTATTTAATTAACCGGTTCGGAATTAGCAACCTTTTTATGGATAAACATAAAGAGCAGCAAAGAAATTCCCGGACACTGACGTTTGTTTTAATTTTTTTTTTTTGCTATAATGTGCCTCACCTCCGAGGACTTTATATATAGATTTTTTTTTTTTCTTAATGTGACTGATTAATTGAATTATATTCTATCGAGGCTAATCCCGGATTACAACAAGTCTAGGCTTGATAAAAATTTATTTTCTTGTTTCATAGGAAGTTTTTCACATAATAGTCGCATTATGTTATATACATGAATTCTGTTAATTAGATGGGCTGTAATTTATCAAGTTTTATTGCTACACAGATTGCTCACTTTATACATGGTTGATTGGTCACACTTCTACTGTTGTTTAAATATTTAAAGAATTACGTAATAGTTGCATAAATTTTCTACGTAACTGTTAGTGTAAAAGGTGATATTTTGTAATTCATAATTGTAAGTAGAGTTTTTATTTGCATATATTTCCTCTTAAATTCAATCTTCACCTTCTAACTATTTTCCTGAAGTGATAGCATATTTGGTTATATAAAAGGCATTTTTTTTTTAAGTCCGATAAAACTTTAAATTTAAGAAAATGACATAATTATTCGAAATTCGCCAGTTTGTGTGGCTGTATGGTACGTAGCGCCATCTTGTTGAAACCACATCTCGTCAGGATCAATTTCATCCATATTTTTGAAGAAATATTCATTGATCATGATTCGGTAACGATCTCCATTGACCTTGTCCCATTTTTAAAGAAATAAAGAACAGTGGTGACACCTGCGTGTAAATCGCTTCAAACGGTGCACTTCTCTGGATGTAATGGGGTCTCTACAGTCTGTTTTCGATTGGTCTTATGTACTTTATAAAAATCCTGAAGGTATCTATAATCGTTCCTTAATCATGGTACATTCATGATTACTTGCCAAACTATACTGATCATAAATATCACTTAGAGTTACTCTATGAAAAACTAGCTATATCCTAGGAATTGATTAAAAAAAAGATCGTACTAATTTTCATGGAAATCCGTTGAAGTCGAGAAATTTTGATGACCATATTGGATCCGCCATCTTGGATTTGGAAATTTTGATAATATTTAAAATTATCAGAATAATCATTGTATTAATTTACATTAAAATCTGTTGAAATCGAGACAGTTTGGTCTCCATATTGGACCCGCCATCTTGGATTTACAAATACTGATAATGTTCGAAATTAGTGGCCTCAGAATAACCATTATACCAATTTTCATTAAAATCCGTCCAAATCGAAACATTTTGGTCGCCGTGTTGGATCCGCCATCTTGATAACATTCAAAATTAGTGGCTTCAGAATAATTATAGCACTAATTTCAATTAAAATCCGTTGAAATTGAGAAATTATTGGTCGCCATCTTGGATTTGGAAATTTCGATAATATTCGAATTTAGTTGCCTCAGAAAAACCATTGTACTAATTTTCATTAAAATCCGTTGAAATTGAGACATTTTAATCGCCATGTTGGATCCGCCATCTTGAAATTCTAAATTTGGACAACGGATTTAGAATCAGCATTGCGCAAAACCCCTAAGTACTAATTTTCATGATGAAATTTAAAATTTCCAAACGCCATCTTGGATCCGCCATTTTGAAACTGTATATATTATCCAAAAAAAATTAGCCTATATGTTAAGTTGGACTACCTTGGGACAACAAGTTTTTTAACTTTTGTTACGAAAATATAAAATAGCTGTCTAATAAATTCACATTCATCAAACGTGCGAACAGTCAAATTCGGGAATTTAAAAAAATAGTCGTTAAGTTTTCTGAAATTATTCAATTTTCTGCGCAATTTTCTTAGCTTTTCTTTCCGTAAGAACTTTCTACAAAGTATTAGAAAACTTTTAAAAGAAACATGAATGAAATCGGTAAAGTCGTTCTCAAGTTATGGCGTGATCAAGGGAAACGGATTCATTTTTATGTATAGATAAGATATCGATGTTTTTCCAGTAAATTTGAAGTTTACATTTTAAATAATACTCGAATTATTGAATGTAGATGAACCAAGGCGGTATCATTCCAAACAGCACCTTTGCGGATTTTATTTTTATTGCAGTGGGTCATTTTTTTATAATTTTTCTATATACTTTCTAAAAAAATTGGTTAACAATAGATTCGAAACAAAAACTTTTCGTAAGGGGTCCAAGCAACCATATTCAATCTCTGCCAAAAATTATGAAATCAATCATTCATTAATTAAAAAAGTAAATGCGTGTGTACATCAAAAATATAAAAACAACAATTTGGCGCGCATTCGAAAAACGTGCATTCTCTGATGAGTGAAAGGAATTTGGTGCTGACACCATCCCAATCTCAGCAGCTGTGCCATACCATTACCAGCTGCAGTCTATACAACATACCAAAGATCTGGTATTATCGTGATATAGTACACATAGCATCACGCAAAATTTCCACGGATTCCCAATTAAATCGAATGTTCATCGAACGTTATGTATGATGTAATTGAGTCACAAAGTTTCCCGCCAAATAAGCGATAGCACGCAGCAAAGTCTGAGACAATTAAGGAAATTGGTCAGAGCATGATCAGCGGATACCATCACTTGCCGATGTATTGTAAATTGATATTAATTTTGGGCCTAACCGCCTCATAAAATATCTAGAATCATAAAACATAAAAAAATTGAGCTACCAGACCATAACAAGATCACTACCTTAGATAGCATAGATCGGTAGCTTCTGGACAGCTTAAAAAATCGAATGAAGATCTGAATGGACCAAAAGAAAATCCAGACATGGTTTTTGTTGTGGCTACCGTAGCCATCTCAATCGTGGATCAGATGCTTGCACGTTGCGTCGGTTCTTCAGAGGAAATGAAATGAAGAAGCGACCCAAGACACGAAGAGCTACCGTTCAAGCGGTAAGATTAGTTCGAGTTATGTAAGATCAATTTTACAGCCGCATCCAATTAGACTGGCTGAGTTGTGGCCAATGCATCCTTTCAGTTCTTGCTTTACCCTGAAGCAATTTCGTTGTGTAACAATTGACCAGATTTAAGGTGTCTAGACTCTCTAGACAATCTAGACAATACCGATCGCCGATGATCTTTGTGTAGTCTGAGAAGACTGTAACATTTGACAATCATTTCCGGATTTTCTGCTTCTTCTATACCTCGTAGGTCGCAGAGATCAGAGATCAAATGATCAATAATGCGGAAAAAATATTTGTGTGGCAACATAAACACACCTCAACAAATAAATCTCTTTCAGGTTATAAACCTTGGACAGGCGAAAAGCAATCGAGACTAACTCGTGAACTTTTTGGCACGAAATTTAATAGATATCGTCTCGAAAGACCGTTATTACACCACATTATAGCTTGCATTTTGGCGCCTTAATTTCAAAAATCTGTAGAATATTATTTGCCAAGATCGCGAAGGTGCCGTTCAATAAATAACAGTCAGTGGCCACTAATTGCCGCTAATGTATGTGTTCAGGATGAATGAAATAAATCAAATTGCGGCTAATTATTATTCGAAGAAGGTAATGATTAATGGCTGAAGTGTGCAAATATACCCGTTGAATTAGTGAAGCTTTTCTGGACCTTTTCTTGTTTTTGTTGTTGTTGGTCTATCTATTTGCCAAGTTGGTGCACACTTAAAGAGAGAGGTGTAATAATTAATTTGATTGCGGAATTTACCTAGATATATAATTGAGCTGCCTCTGTATGAGATTTAATACGATTCGCATTTCAATTGCGGGAAAATTAATCAAAAATGTCTCAATTTGTCGCATTCAATTGAAATGAGTATACCATTAAAATGGTATGTATTTATGGTCTGGATTTTCGCAATTGACGTGATCTTTTGTGACCAAATGTTATATTTCATGACCGGAAAACTGGTAGCTAATAGGAGTAGCGTTGTAATTGTAATTTTGTTGCAAATATGGAGTACTAGACGAATAGATTTGTTGGTTTTTTTTTTATCTATGAGATACCAAAAGGATCTTTATTGGGTCCTGTATTATTTTTTCTTTATATTCCTATAATTACCTTATTCACGGAAGTAAAATAATAATTATTTTTATTTATTACAGAGCTCATCGATCCTACAATGAAGGGTTGGTTCGATGCTTTTCGAGACGATGGTGGACCGACGCTTTATTCATTTTCGAATCGAACTCCAGTTACTGGAGATGTATCAATAGTTGCAGTATCAGTGCTATTTGGGACAATATACGTTGCATTTCTTGTGATATTTCCAGGTGTAAGAAAACAGGTAAGATCTTCATATTTAAGAAAATTTTCATCATTTCATACCTTCATGCAACCAAACCCCATAGAATACTATATATGTATATTATATTCCTAAACGAACTTTCCGTCTTATGCAAGTTAAATTCACTACACGATCACCTTTCATTTGTCTGATAACCAATTTTCTTTTGGGTGACAATTATACACCTTCTGCAAGGCGAGAGATATACCTACAAATTTGCAAATTAAGTTACGTGCATATACTGTTCGGTTCGTGATCACCACCTGGTGCACTAAAAAACTCCTTCACGGAGTGTATGTCATCTATTTACGAGGACTCGAGGTGATCGCGACTAACGAATGGGATTTAGACCTTTCGTTTGAATATATGTATGCGGCGCAACATAGAGAGCGAGATTGGAGCCCGTCAAAATGCCAGAAAATTCGTGCAGTATTCCACTGATTAGAGGTATTGGACCAGCACCAACACAGTAGGGGCACCTTGTCGCTTTTTGTACCTTAATTGGATTACTTTTCAAAGAGGTGCGATCTAGATAGGAAGTGATCTGATACCCTCTCAGAGTGTGTGGGCTTTGTGAGGAAATTGGTTCAAACGATCGATGGATTGTAAAAAGCTAAATGATAAAAATATATATTTGAAAGTTATTACGAAGAATTTTTTACGTAAACAGTTCTAAGACCAACAGACTTAAGGAAAATTATAGATCACGATCGGTAGCCCAGGTTGTTTGTAATAAATACAAAAAATGAAAATGCTAGTCTAAAATTCGGAAAAAGAGATCGAGAAGTGTGAAGGAAATTAGGAGAAAATTGTAAGATATAAGATACTTATAAAACTAAATTTTCTTAAGGGTCATATAAATTTAGCAAGGTTAAAAAAGAGCATTTTTTGGAGTTTTACTTTGGGGGAATTGTTAGAACAATAAATTAGGGTTTATTTCGTTAAAAATGTACATTTTGAGGAACTTTTCCTATATATTTTAATTAAGGAAGTGATACACGACTGTGTCTACGTTAAAATAATACAATATACTTTAAGAAAAGAAATGGGATATTAATCGGTTATATCTTCCGCCGTATCGCACTTGATTTAAAATATACCATCAATTTTTTCAGTTTAAATTCGTCAGTTTGAGATTTAGAAAAAAAATATTTTCGATACACAATAGATAATCGTTTGAAGAAAATTAGCAAATTAAATCGGTTCAGTAATTTTAGACATATAATATTTGTGGTATCACTCCAACAATTTAAGTTTAAAATATATTAAACACGTTTAACTATTATTATGTTAATTTCCAACTTCTTTAGCCATTTACATGGAAGATAAATATCAAGTGGATACTATTTATTATGACTTTACTAAGGCATTTAATCGGGCTAGTCACAAACCTATCTTACATAAATTTAAAAAGGTTAGGCTATCCATTGTTCTCTTTTGTATTGAATAGCCTAATTTAAGGCTCGGATCGTTTAACTCAAGGTTGTTTCACATCTTGTTTGGTGTTCCACAAGGAAGCCACCTAGGCCAGCTCTTATTATATTATTCCGATGTTATTGTTTGTTTTAAATATGCAATGAAATTGTTATATGATTTAAATAGTCTTATCCTATGGTGTGTTAATAATCGCTTTCTGCTTAATATTAACGATTGTAAATGTATTTATTTTTCTAGTAAAGTCAATAAGCCTCTTTTCCATTAAAAAATCTTAAATAACATAATTCATCGTGTTGGGAATTTAAAGATCTTGGTGTAGTCTTTGACTCAAAGTTATTTTTTTTAACAAACACTTTGATTATGTTATTCCTACTTTATTAAATTGTTAAAACTTATTACAAAAATAATGAAAGTTTTGTTGGGACAGTTCGTAAACTCGGTTTACTTTCATCACAGTTTCCAGAGCGTTTAATCTCAAGACGGTCACAATCCAATTGGTCGGCCAGATCTTGCGATTTAACTCCCTGTAACTTCTTTTTGTGGGTATATCTTAAATCGAAGGTCTATACCAACAAACCGAATTCAAATGCTGAAGTGAAAAATTAAATCTGATGGGTCATCGTTCAAATTGATCAGACTACCTGAAAATAACTCAAAAGAACCAAATCTTATAGCCTTTCATTTTCCATGTTTAAACTCATTTATAGTGTTCAATTTGCTCTATATAAAAGCTAGATCATTAAAGAAGCCCCTCATAATTTTAATTACAGAAATTCACAACATTTTCGACCGTGACATTGAGCCTCTTCGTCGGACTAGTCATACTGAGTAAGTGTCGCAAACGAATCTTAAATTTTTCTCAGCTTTTTCTTTTTCTTTTTTGTGTGTGTGGTATTTTCTTTTCTTTTCTGCACAGGTAAGCAAGCCAGGCTTGCAGCAACAACGTCTGGCGGCGGCAACGACGGCGTTCAGTCATCTCGAACCAAAGTCAAAGCCGCCAAACCGTTGAAAAGGGGGCTAATTGGAGCGCGATAAATCAATTAGTCTTGAAAAATAAGAAAATGAAAAAAAATTTATATAGTATATACAATTGCAAGAAAACAAAATTTCCATAGTTTTATATAATTAACAAAAAAAAATTTATATTATATTGCTTCCAGTTACACGGCTCGGATCAGCATGGCATGTGGCGAGTACAACAATTATTGCTCCATACAAGGCGTTCTCACGCGAGAAACTTCCAGCACGGATTGGCACTCATATTGGACTGATGCATGTCAATGTCACTCTAACAGGTAAGTAATTCACCTGGTTTCGAGTTGCGCATGCGCACAGAGATCAGCGCCACTAAGCCGGGTGGCGGTGTGCAGCGTGCGGTGCGGTTGTCTTACTCATTGCACAGCTTCGGCTGTATATATGTATAATAAAACGTGTGGAACTGATTTTATATGCATTCACCAATCTTATTGATGACGGTCAGTATTTGAGCTCTACGAAATGAGATACTTTGGATTTTATGATTTCTTAATGATTTTGAAGTACGTACTTCTGCCGCCAAGGGACATACACCATTATGAGCTCTATGGAGTTCAGGTGTAATATAATATTCTTGTCGGGTTGGCCATAAATGACCATTTGAGGGAATTTGAGATATCAATAATAATCATTGCGGCCTCTCACTGCATTTGTAGAAAGGTAACATATTAATTATTGCCGGCACGAGCGAGGAATGCGGAGTCTGTACACGCGCACGTGCGTTTCAATAGTCTGTTTGGTTGGTTGGTTTGTTGGTCGGGACCCAAGACTCGAAATCTATGCGGTCACCCACAATTACCATTATTAGTTTCCTGAATTTTCAGAATAGTGACGGCTTAATCAAGTCGACGTTTCTTACGCAACAGCCTGTTAGGCTTTCGTAATTGTACGTAGTTTGCATAATTGATATCATTGAGCAAACTTCAACTTGTAACGTCTACTATGCCATACCATAAAACTTCTTAAGTACTCTGCATATTCAAACTGTTGACATTCTAGTCGGGATTGAGGAAAATTATAGTGCAATTTTCAGTACAAACCAATCCAATACAAGGTAAGAAAATTTTGATTGTGTTTTTAATAAATGAAATATATCAAGAAACATTTTTGATAAAATATCCAATTATCAAGCATTGTAAGGTGGATACACAAAGGGTTAAATATATATTTTTGTTGCAATGAAAAGATTTCTCGATGTCATAGATAAAGTCAAAAGTCAATAATAATAATTATCCGTATAAAAAGCAATGCTTCATCAAAAATACGTATATCTCCGAGACGTGTCATTAATCGCATGGTATGCGGAACAAACATAGGTCCTATAACTATGATTCGCATACTGCACTATGTAATCAGAGGCGGCAGTGATATTTAAATGACTCGAGTGATGAAAATGAGTGTTGTCGCGGTTCATTAGCGGAGGTTTTAATTGCTAATTGCCGTTTACATAATAATTAAACATCATTCACACACTCCAGACAGCTGGGATTGTGCAAAAACACTCGATAAATAGATTCTTTTCAACTAGGTAGTGTATGCATATTGCATTCTGTTTTTACGCAACAGTCGGAATATGTTAACATAAAAACAGAAAATAATAATTCATAGTCATATGCAGTGACACGCGATTAAAAATGTGTTTGAATAGTGTTTTTATTTGTTTGAAGAGTTTGTTGGGTTTGGACTTTAACAAGTTATTGCCATGTTGGACCTTTTTTCTTTTAGTTATGAGAATCTTTACGTAGCTCTTTATTATTTTATAGTAGCTACAAAGCCTTAGATTTTTTACTTTCATAACCACATTTAAATTTATATTTATAATTAATTTATAGTATGTTACAAAGCACGGTATATTTGTTTATTGAATATTAGCTGTTGGAAGTTTAGAAAATTAAAAAAAAAAATAATTACACATATTCATGAAGGACATAAATTGATCCTCATCCTGAATTTTACAAACTGAAAAGGAGCGTTTTATATGTGAATAATATTAAAACAGACAATTTCATGATAAGAGTTTTTATTTTTTTTAATAATAATTAAAAATTAGTTCTTAAATGGTGAACAATTTTAAATTTTCAACCTTTTTAGTCAAACGATTTAGAAGATAAAAGCACGTAACCTACAGACCGATAAATTAGCATTAAGAAGATTTACAGACAACGTCAGTACTTCGTTTGAAGTATCAATAGTACTTAATCGTTTATCCATAAATGTAGATAGTGTTTTAAAATGACATTCACCTTCAAAAAACTAATTACGTCTTATGAGTATTGCCTCATTTCGTTAATTTTATCGGAGGTCTTCCAATTAAGGTACCTTGGCGTGACCTTTGATAATAAACTAACTCTTGTCACGCAAATTGACGGCATTACTAAGAGATGCTATAGACTCGCTGGTTTCACAGGTTTTCGCAGTTCTTCTGATTTTCGAAGTCTGTCAACTTACAGACTTTTATTCTTAACGCTTGTCAGAAGCATTTTAGAGTACTGCCCAACTATTTGGTCACCATAAGATCAAAATAAAACTGACAGAGTTGAATCTATATAAAGTAAATTTACCCGTAGCCTAGTCGATAAGCCATATATGCCCTATACTGAAAGATTATTATTGCTTGACTTATCTCCAATTGTTCCCTCTCTTTTATTTTTTTTTGTTAAGTGAAATATGTTTCATCTAATTGTTATAACTAGTGTCACCTGTTGTCATGAATTGATCTGACTTCGTTTCTATGATTTCGTCGTTCAGAGTGTGTTAGTGCGTATGTGAATAAGAAAATTGTTCAGCATAGGTAAAATTTTACCTGGATTTCACTCCTTTCCCTATGCACATACCTGAATAAAACATATATTCTGCACATCTATGAAAAAATACCTTTCGATTGATATATGTTTCATTAAGATACGTGCACGGGAAATAGGTTAAAAAAGGATCACAATTTTTGGCTTTGCCTATTAATATATAAGATAATACGACGATATGTTCTTGTAAATTCCTTACCTAAAATTCGAGCCATTTATTACGAATGGATATATATTCTAAACTTATTTTTTCGAAATCTCTACAAATTATACAATAAATATCCATAAACCTAGTGTATAAAAGAGGATGTGATTACTACACATGTTAATGTATGATACGACAAATTATAGAGAATGTTAATGACGATTCTACCAATCAAACAGAAATTATTACAGTCGGACAACCCATGGTACTGTACGGTCAAAAATAGACTTTTAATTTTATCACCAGAAGACTTACACTTTTTTGCAATTTTTAGGCTTCGTTTGTTAAAAAAGCAATAAGCGCTGAATCGATCCCTACGACCCTATTCTATCTATTTATACCGTCGAACTAAATTTTCCAAATACTCGGCTTCTACTATTGTTTATTAGCCATAAAGCTACCTTAGAAGGTTGTTTTTCCAGCATCAAGCTAAAGATCAAGATCTTTTCAATACCGAGCTTCCCATAGTTATCAATCAACAAGTCTCGAGTCGGTTCCTGCCAACACCTGCCAACTAGCCATCATTTACGACAAAAAAAAACATATCGTGAACACTGAGAACTCTGATGAGCCACGATAATTCCCTGCCTCTCCCCCCCCCCCCTCCCTGGCTAAAATGTCTAGTTTTCCATTGTTTCAATCAAGCCTCAACTGTGCTCCATGTTAATTCGGAATTTGCCGTCTAATTGCAAAATTTCAGCAGCTCCCTTACCACAGAACAAGTCATGAATGAGAGACGCGATCGTGAATAAGAAAAGTAAGAAGCGGGGAGAATCGAAAGCGATAAAATGCAGGTGTAATACCACCGTTCAGCGGCACCTAAACATAGTATGGTTTACCTGTAACAATGCCGATTAAAACAATTTTCCCATAAAATCCACTTTATATTGTTCGTTGTTCATTTTCTCTCCTGCGCATAAATACGCACCATGAAACCGCCACCCGTCCGCTTCTGCGGCAGCGGCGAGAGTGTCGAAGCCGTGCTCAAGAAATATATTTCTTGGCGGTTAGCCTTCAAGAAGCCGTGCCGCCGCGCCGTTTGCGACTTAACCTTGGTTAAGTCATTTTCTTATATAAGCGGAAAGCAATCAGCGCATGCGGAATTGAAGGTACGTGAGATGGTGGCTGTTTTAAGCGCACGATCAAAACCGCACGGTGGATATACATATGTATGTACGATCGCACGCACGCACTCTTACCTCCGGTAGAGGAGCATAAAGTGATTATTATAAATATTTCCGTGCGTGTAGGTGAGGCAATCGGCGCTTTCTGCGGCTCCATGCCCAGGTGAGTAATAATTCCATCGATCGTCGTCGAGATCGAGGAAGTAAAGTTGGGAAATGTACGGGTCGAATACCTGTCCCGCGGCACCTATGCGCGATTTCTTTCCACGACAACGCGGTTTCGCCGCTGCAATGTGCAATGACACATGAATGTGGTCTCGCATAGACCGAAAGAATTTTCAAGTTTAAATCCGTGGTGCTGCGCTGGCCCCGCAATGAGGAACTAACTTCGTCCGGGCCCGGCGACGTTGTTGTCTTTTCGCTTACCTGGTACCTGATAGGTTGAATGCAAATTAGCTCCATTCTCTCACGAGGCGTGCGATCTGTGATCGCTCAATCCAATGCGGATGTGAGGCTTGATCGAGTGGGCCTGTGCCTTGGGTTGGCTTATTTATAGGTGGCAGGCACGCAACCCGCCATTGTACCGGATTTTGTTATTTGATTTTTTTGGGGATTTCTTTTGGTAGGAAATTCCGGGGCTGATCAGTGATCTCGTCTTGCGTTTTGTATCTATTTGTATTATGGATTAGGCGTGGGCTGAATTAGGGAATCGTGTGCAGATGACATGAATGTGATTTGATTATGACAGTCACGGAATTCCGGGTAAATTACCCAAAAGTGAGATTTCTCTTAAAGATGTTTTTGAATTGCTTCACGAGTTATAGTCAAATAAAGATAAGATAGCTAGAATAAAGAAAAAAATTATTTGAATCCCACTTCTGATATCTAAATGCATGTAATTTCCTGAAAAGATAAATATTATTTTTCGAAAATGTTTATTTTGTTATGCATATTTTAAAAGAAACATAAAAATGCTTTAAAGCAAGCCAGAATATCGAGATAATATCGACTACACTATGAGACCTTCCCTCGTGCTAAATTTCAAGATTCTAGATAAATCTTTTGATGTCTATTAGCATGAAAATACACTTTGAAAGGCCGTATCTTTTTATTGCATTAAGT
Organism: Dysmachus trigonus; assembly: GCA_949715965.1. Lineage (NCBI taxonomy): Eukaryota > Metazoa > Arthropoda > Insecta > Diptera > Asilidae > Dysmachus > Dysmachus trigonus. Next base: position 80,933,825 of record OX454321.1, read on the forward strand.
TAGAAACTTAGAATTTTTTAAAATACTGTAACGCTGTACACTCAGAAAAAAACTCTGTAATTTCAAGAAAAAAGTTGTTGATTTCAAGAACTTTTCTTGGTTAAATCGTACCCAACAAATTGAGGTTTTTGTTTCAACAATGTTAAAGTTGTTGCTGAAAAGCTTCTGTGGACAACAGCGAATTTTTTCAACACAAAAACGGAATTTCTTATTTTAAATACCTATGTTGTTGGATAAGTCACTGCGTAAGTTGTTGGGACAACAGCGAATCTTTTCAGCACAAGAACGGAAGTTCTTATTCTAAATACCCATGTTGTTAGGTTATTAACTGCGTAAGTAGTTGAGGCAAATACTGAATGTTCTTCGGTAAATCTAGAAAAAATTCAAAATTTTATTGCAGTTGGTGAAGATGAATGTTTTTGTTAGATTTACCAAATTCTTCATTTTGGGAAAATGTGCATAACTTAAATAAAAGTAAAGTATTATAATATTATTCAAGAAATTTATTGCAAACTTTTGGCTTATTTTATATGTACAACATACTTAAATCTAAGAACATCTTCACCATTATTCAATGTAATTTTTTTTCCCGGTATAGAAACATCTTCAATATTCTTTAAATGAAAGCATTCCAACTCATTTAGAATTTTATACGACTGATAGTGTTCCATAAAAGCCGTCTTTATTTCTTTCCCAACAAAAAATACCTGACCTTGGAATTCATAGAAAAGTAACAATATTTTCAAAATTGTATTTTCATTTATGACCTTTACTAATGAATTTTCTGAATAAAATATATTTTTATAAAAAAAACTTTCGAACGCTTTCACTGAAGTTTTATTTGTACAAAGGTTTCTGTAATAAGAGGTTTTTTGCAAATCGAAATTTGATACATTTTTAAAGTCTCGCATATCATCTATAAAAAAATTATCTTCAATAAGCAGAGATGAAAATTGTAAGGAACTTTTCAATGACAAAGTATAAGGTAAATTAACCCGTGAATTGATTGCGTGAGCATATTGCTTAAAGTTTTGATGTTTTGCTTCAAATCTAAAGCACCAAAGACTCTTTAGTGGACCAATATTTTGAATTACAGTTGCATAGTGCACAAGGAAGTGGTACTTCGGTGTTAATGTCATATTAAAGAAATCTATTATAAAATTGTTGTGTTGAGTTATAAGATCTTTTAATTCTTTCAAACAGTCATCCGTAAAATCTGGTAGTAAAATAATATCCACAATTTTGATAAAAATAACTAAAAACTCATAAACGGGATCGTATTCTTTAATTAAGTCACCAATCATTGGTAACATAAAATGCAACAATGTCTTCATTTCTGCTGCATTCATTTTAATCGTATTTTTCATTATATGGCTTTTTTCTATTGGACTACTCATATTTCCTATATTTTCACGTCCGTACGGGAACATTTGTTTTCTGTAGTTGAATGATTCTAAAGTAAAGAATTTTTTTTCATAAATGAAATAATATAAAGATTTTGAAAGATTAACTTTAGCGATTCCCAAGAAAATGTCGTGCATTATGTCGCATGCAATATTTTGAGTAACATGAAAATACGTCAAGCTATTAAATATTGAATTTTCTCTGATTGATCCTGATATGGTGTCATCGAGATTCAAGGTATTTTGATAGTTTGCTTGGTTTCTAATACTCTCCGAAAGTTCTACGGTTTCAGCTTGACATTGTTTTTTCGTTCTTGTGCAAATTCGACAGTAATTATTTGAATTAAAGGAAGTTGTGTATCCTAAAATAAAATTTAGCCCCAAATTGTCACCTAAAACTTGGCCAAGGCAGAAATAAATTGTTAAGGGCTCATTATTAAATATAAACTCAATTCCATTTCGGGATAACTTTTCTAAGATTGCTATAAGTTTACTTAAAGTGCTTGCACTTGGATAATGTTTCAAGTCTTTGGAATTAATAAAACCAGCAATAAAAATATTGTTTAGATGTGAGAGATGGTGTTGGGGAATTACTGGAATACTGTAATAGATACCACATACAGTTTGATTGTGTGGTCCAACTACATCATTAATTTGAAAATCATCAAAGTAAAGGAAAATTGGAAATACAATTTTATCACCAAATTCTCTTGTTTTAGATTGCCAAAGTTTGCCTGTTATAAAGTGATTTATTTTATTTCCGGATCTGATTGCAGTTATATTTTTCAATGTAGAGGCTAATACATTAGAAGACTCGAAAAATTTTTTTATTTGAAATTCAATATCCAAAAGACAACCTTCAATGGTGTTTTCACATAATGTTGGATTTCCGCGTACAACAACTTCATCTAATTCTTTTGAAATTATAAATCGTAAAGGTGGTTTGTAAATTCCAAGATTTTCCATTCTACTAAAGAGTTTATGCTCTGTCTCTATACCATTAAATGGACTTTCTACAACTGATAATATTGCTTCACAATTATGCCTCTTATCAAAATCTATAAAGGGTACAAATTCTTCAAAGCACTCAAAAATTGGTTTAGTAACATAATCAGATACATATTTTTGTATTGTCGGAATATCTTTTCTGCAAAATGTAGATTTTTGGTGAAGTTTTAAAGCAAAATTAATAATAGACTTCATCATCGCATTTTTTTTATTATCCATGATTTCAAGTGTTTTCTTTTCAAAATTACGAGTAGTATATTGGTTGGACATAGCTATTTCATTTTCAATGGGAACGGAATAATCTGAATTTAGTTTTGAATTAGAATTAAGTGTCCTGTTTTGTTTAATTATTACAGGCTCGTCATGGGTTGAGTCTGATGTATTGACATCGTCATGTTTATAAATATGGATTTTGAATTTGTAAAAATTTTGAAATTGTTTGTTACATGAACTAAACTTGCATGAATATTTGAAAATAACTGGCGTTTTGTGGAAATTTCTTAAGTGGTCAATTAGACGTTCTGCCGTTTTAAAAAAATGTTTACAAATTGAGCAAATATGCGCAGATTGTTTTGATGGATGCATGAATAAAATTTTTGTTTTCGAACTACTCAGAATTGCTTAACTTTCCGATAATATTTTGAATTTTTGGAATTATCTGCTTACAATTAATTTCGTAAATGTATTCTTGAAGGAACATCCACACATATTTGCTCTTTGGAGAATACTCCAAATTAAAAACAAAACAAATTTTTATCAACAGATCTATTGCTCTGAGGAGAGTTGGTACCTTATAGATAACGCTGTCCATGTACACGTAGAATTCTTTCAAATTCTGTTCACTTTCCCCAATAGCCAACACTTTGGGTTGTATTTTCAGTTTTTCTTGTATGGCCTGGTTTTTTAGTTCCTCTTCTTTTTGCTTCAAATTGTTTAAGTTGTGCAAATGTATAATCATGTCAGCTTGAGCGTCAGAAATAGATGGCTTGGAGGTTTTACTTAATCTTGGTGGTAATATGATAGTGTGCAAAAGATTAAAAAAACAAAAATGCCGGGAATCTAGAATTAATAGAAGTTTTTCAAGAGATACGTATTGAAGATCGTGATAACTACCTGTACTCAATCCGCTTGTAGTCATTTTCTCAAAAACCTGAAGGTTTAATTTGTCCTTAATACAAATTGGGAAAAATATTTGATTTATTTTGCTTTCCAAGTCATCGATCTTTTCAAACAGAAGTTTATTTTTACCAGGATGAATAGCTTCAAAATCAATATCAATCTAATAGGAAGAAAATGGATTATATTGCGCACTTTGCATGATTTTTGAATTCCAACTTACAAGTTGTTATTTGATTTTTTTGGGGATTTCTTTTGGTAGGAAATTCCGGGGCTGATCAGTGATCTCGTCTTGCGTTTTGTATCTATTTGTATTATGGATTAGGCGTGGGCTGAATTAGGGAATCGTGTGCAGATGACATGAATGTGATTTGATTATGACAGTCACGGAATTCCGGGTAAATTACCCAAAAGTGAGATTTCTCTTAAAGATGTTTTTGAATTGCTTCACGAGTTATAGTCAAATAAAGATAAGATAGCTAGAATAAAGAAAAAAATTATTTGAATCCCACTTCTGATATCTAAATGCATGTAATTTCCTGAAAAGATAAATATTATTTTTCGAAAATGTTTATTTTGTTATGCATATTTTAAAAGAAACATAAAAATGCTTTAAAGCAAGCCAGAATATCGAGATAATATCGACTACACTATGAGACCTTCCCTCGTGCTAAATTTCAAGATTCTAGATAAATCTTTTGATGTCTATTAGCATGAAAATACACTTTGAAAGGCCGTATCTTTTTATTGCATTAAGTTAGAAACTTAGAATTTTTTAAAATACTGTAACGCTGTACACTCAGAAAAAAACTCTGTAATTTCAAGAAAAAAGTTGTTGATTTCAAGAACTTTTCTTGGTTAAATCGTACCCAACAAATTGAGGTTTTTGTTTCAACAATGTTAAAGTTGTTGCTGAAAAGCTTCTGTGGACAACAGCGAATTTTTTCAACACAAAAACGGAATTTCTTATTTTAAATACCTATGTTGTTGGATAAGTCACTGCGTAAGTTGTTGGGACAACAGCGAATCTTTTCAGCACAAGAACGGAAGTTCTTATTCTAAATACCCATGTTGTTAGGTTATTAACTGCGTAAGTAGTTGAGGCAAATACTGAATGTTCTTCGGTAAATCTAGAAAAAATTCAAAATTTTATTGCAGTTGGTGAAGATGAATGTTTTTGTTAGATTTACCAAATTCTTCATTTTGGGAAAATGTGCATAACTTAAATAAAAGTAAAGTATTATAATATTATTCAAGAAATTTATTGCAAACTTTTGGCTTATTTTATATGTACAACATACTTAAATCTAAGAACATCTTCACCATTATTCAATGTAATTTTTTTTCCCGGTATAGAAACATCTTCAATATTCTTTAAATGAAAGCATTCCAACTCATTTAGAATTTTATACGACTGATAGTGTTCCATAAAAGCCGTCTTTATTTCTTTCCCAACAAAAAATACCTGACCTTGGAATTCATAGAAAAGTAACAATATTTTCAAAATTGTATTTTCATTTATGACCTTTACTAATGAATTTTCTGAATAAAATATATTTTTATAAAAAAAACTTTCGAACGCTTTCACTGAAGTTTTATTTGTACAAAGGTTTCTGTAATAAGAGGTTTTTTGCAAATCGAAATTTGATACATTTTTAAAGTCTCGCATATCATCTATAAAAAAATTATCTTCAATAAGCAGAGATGAAAATTGTAAGGAACTTTTCAATGACAAAGTATAAGGTAAATTAACCCGTGAATTGATTGCGTGAGCATATTGCTTAAAGTTTTGATGTTTTGCTTCAAATCTAAAGCACCAAAGACTCTTTAGTGGACCAATATTTTGAATTACAGTTGCATAGTGCACAAGGAAGTGGTACTTCGGTGTTAATGTCATATTAAAGAAATCTATTATAAAATTGTTGTGTTGAGTTATAAGATCTTTTAATTCTTTCAAACAGTCATCCGTAAAATCTGGTAGTAAAATAATATCCACAATTTTGATAAAAATAACTAAAAACTCATAAACGGGATCGTATTCTTTAATTAAGTCACCAATCATTGGTAACATAAAATGCAACAATGTCTTCATTTCTGCTGCATTCATTTTAATCGTATTTTTCATTATATGGCTTTTTTCTATTGGACTACTCATATTTCCTATATTTTCACGTCCGTACGGGAACATTTGTTTTCTGTAGTTGAATGATTCTAAAGTAAAGAATTTTTTTTCATAAATGAAATAATATAAAGATTTTGAAAGATTAACTTTAGCGATTCCCAAGAAAATGTCGTGCATTATGTCGCATGCAATATTTTGAGTAACATGAAAATACGTCAAGCTATTAAATATTGAATTTTCTCTGATTGATCCTGATATGGTGTCATCGAGATTCAAGGTATTTTGATAGTTTGCTTGGTTTCTAATACTCTCCGAAAGTTCTACGGTTTCAGCTTGACATTGTTTTTTCGTTCTTGTGCAAATTCGACAGTAATTATTTGAATTAAAGGAAGTTGTGTATCCTAAAATAAAATTTAGCCCCAAATTGTCACCTAAAACTTGGCCAAGGCAGAAATAAATTGTTAAGGGCTCATTATTAAATATAAACTCAATTCCATTTCGGGATAACTTTTCTAAGATTGCTATAAGTTTACTTAAAGTGCTTGCACTTGGATAATGTTTCAAGTCTTTGGAATTAATAAAACCAGCAATAAAAATATTGTTTAGATGTGAGAGATGGTGTTGGGGAATTACTGGAATACTGTAATAGATACCACATACAGTTTGATTGTGTGGTCCAACTACATCATTAATTTGAAAATCATCAAAGTAAAGGAAAATTGGAAATACAATTTTATCACCAAATTCTCTTGTTTTAGATTGCCAAAGTTTGCCTGTTATAAAGTGATTTATTTTATTTCCGGATCTGATTGCAGTTATATTTTTCAATGTAGAGGCTAATACATTAGAAGACTCGAAAAATTTTTTTATTTGAAATTCAATATCCAAAAGACAACCTTCAATGGTGTTTTCACATAATGTTGGATTTCCGCGTACAACAACTTCATCTAATTCTTTTGAAATTATAAATCGTAAAGGTGGTTTGTAAATTCCAAGATTTTCCATTCTACTAAAGAGTTTATGCTCTGTCTCTATACCATTAAATGGACTTTCTACAACTGATAATATTGCTTCACAATTATGCCTCTTATCAAAATCTATAAAGGGTACAAATTCTTCAAAGCACTCAAAAATTGGTTTAGTAACATAATCAGATACATATTTTTGTATTGTCGGAATATCTTTTCTGCAAAATGTAGATTTTTGGTGAAGTTTTAAAGCAAAATTAATAATAGACTTCATCATCGCATTTTTTTTATTATCCATGATTTCAAGTGTTTTCTTTTCAAAATTACGAGTAGTATATTGGTTGGACATAGCTATTTCATTTTCAATGGGAACGGAATAATCTGAATTTAGTTTTGAATTAGAATTAAGTGTCCTGTTTTGTTTAATTATTACAGGCTCGTCATGGGTTGAGTCTGATGTATTGACATCGTCATGTTTATAAATATGGATTTTGAATTTGTAAAAATTTTGAAATTGTTTGTTACATGAACTAAACTTGCATGAATATTTGAAAATAACTGGCGTTTTGTGGAAATTTCTTAAGTGGTCAATTAGACGTTCTGCCGTTTTAAAAAAATGTTTACAAATTGAGCAAATATGCGCAGATTGTTTTGATGGATGCATGAATAAAATTTTTGTTTTCGAACTACTCAGAATTGCTTAACTTTCCGATAATATTTTGAATTTTTGGAATTATCTGCTTACAATTAATTTCGTAAATGTATTCTTGAAGGAACATCCACACATATTTGCTCTTTGGAGAATACTCCAAATTAAAAACAAAACAAATTTTTATCAACAGATCTATTGCTCTGAGGAGAGTTGGTACCTTATAGATAACGCTGTCCATGTACACGTAGAATTCTTTCAAATTCTGTTCACTTTCCCCAATAGCCAACACTTTGGGTTGTATTTTCAGTTTTTCTTGTATGGCCTGGTTTTTTAGTTCCTCTTCTTTTTGCTTCAAATTGTTTAAGTTGTGCAAATGTATAATCATGTCAGCTTGAGCGTCAGAAATAGATGGCTTGGAGGTTTTACTTAATCTTGGTGGTAATATGATAGTGTGCAAAAGATTAAAAAAACAAAAATGCCGGGAATCTAGAATTAATAGAAGTTTTTCAAGAGATACGTATTGAAGATCGTGATAACTACCTGTACTCAATCCGCTTGTAGTCATTTTCTCAAAAACCTGAAGGTTTAATTTGTCCTTAATACAAATTGGGAAAAATATTTGATTTATTTTGCTTTCCAAGTCATCGATCTTTTCAAACAGAAGTTTATTTTTACCAGGATGAATAGCTTCAAAATCAATATCAATCTAATAGGAAGAAAATGGATTATATTGCGCACTTTGCATGATTTTTGAATTCCAACTTACAAGTTCATATCCTTCTGGATCCTTATATCTTGGCCAGTCTTTGAAAATATCAGCCACAGAATCCTTGTTTTCATTCATGCGAAAAACAGAAGTTTTCTTCCAATAATCGGCAATGTTACTAGGCCGGTTGTGACTTAACCATCGCTTAATAGTTCCTAACTCTTCTTCGTTAATGCATTCACTGGCTGTTTTCTCGTCTGATCTTTGGGATGCTGTTGAATCAACTGGGAATTCCGAGATTTTGCGTGGTACTTTTCTTTTATAAACAGTATTAAAATACCGATCATAAAGCTTGCCAGAAGGATTTTTCTTGTTCTTTCTGGGAATGTAGTACGTTAACTGTAAGTATGAAGAGGTTTTTTTTTTACATTTTAAAGCTACATCATACTAAGCCAATGTTATTATAAGTAGGTACTTACTGCATTTTCGGTTGGAAACAACTGAATAATTGCTTCTGTGACATTTATCATAGTAGATGGGTCCATACGAGTTTTGCTTCCGTGGAAATAATCACAGATTACTCTTACTAAAGTAGTTTGTTGACTTTCAGTTAAAATTTTATTGACACTATAGTCATTGAGAATTTCCTGCCCTCCGACAGTTCTTTTTAAAATCTCCTCAAGATTAAAAGTCATATTGTTTGAGATTGGAAAACCTGATTGAATTGATCTCGAGGAGGAATCCGAGGATAACCATTGTGATACAGGGTTAGATATAGTCTTATCACTTCCGCAGCATGTTAATAAATCGTACTTATAGGAGATATAAATATATATATACGTATATAATAGTTTTTTATTAGAGCAATACTTACTTTATTTGATTCACGCCACATTTGGAGATGATAACGAAATTTTATTTTTTCGCCAATAAGTTCTCTGGTATTGAAAATTTGATCCAAATCATGAGAGTGTATCATTTTTAATATTTCAATAGAATTGATACCGCACTCTGCTAGGTTTTTAATTGTTTCCATTTGGAGGCCCCACTCAATAAACAGACACACTACTTCCGTTGTTGCATTTGCAATACAAACATCAGCCAAGTCACTCTCAGGCACTTCCGCACAAGAATTTAAATTTAACTCCATATTTTTTTCAAAATAAATTTCACTTTTCACTTAGTTATAAAATCTCGGCCGTCTGCACCTCTTCACACGCGTACGAGAAATGACGCCGGTAGTAATAAACGGTAATAAGTAAAAACTGCGTCCAGTTTAAAAGTTAAATTCTTGATTTAAAAGTAAAGTTCTTGGTTTAAGCGTAAACGTTGTTGTGTTTTCAAGAAAACCGTTGTCTGACTAAAGAACTGACTTAATTTAAAAAGTTCGACTGTTGAACCAAATACTTTTTTGTTGGCTGGTAAGAGTGTTACGCTTAATATGTCAACAACTTTTCCGTTGTCAAATCAAGTGCGGCACGCTTAAATTAACAGGGGAAAGTTTTTAACAATCAACAATTTCGTTTTTATTTCAAAACTATTTTTCTTGTTTCAAGAACTTTTACTTGTTGTAACATCAAATGCGGAAATTGTTGTTTTTAACAGTGGATTTTTTTCTGAGTGTAGACTTTAGTTTTTGCAATTAATTTAAATTCGATACTTCTAACCGTTTCTGAGAAAAAGGGTCTTGATGGACAGACAGACAGACGGACAACAAAGTAATCTTTTAGGGATTCCGTTGAAATGAAACGAGTTACGCAACCCTAAAAAGGGGCAAAATTGATAGCTATTGGATATATTTTTATAAGTCGCCACCGTATATATATACTAAGTACATTAGCGTATATTAACTAAGCAAAATTAAGCATGTAAACAAACAGTTAGACCCTTATCATGGTTGCTGAGTTACGTGTTAGGATTTTCTGTAATTCAGCCATAAGAAGACACGTTGAAAATTACTAGCCAACTATACTAAGGACTTTCGTAAAAAAAAATATCCTTTTACTATATTTTTCATGATGATCAGTTCTTTTCTGGAACTATTTTCTGCCTAAAGAATGATATGAGGGGTAGAGAGAGAAAATTGTTTGGAAAATAAACGATTAGAAAAATATGCATTTCAAGATTCGTCAAAATGTAACGATAAACTGCACTATGCATATATGTATTTTTAAAACTCAATTAAGCTATTCTATTTCCTTCAGGATTTTTGTGTTATTATTATAAGGAATCAGTTTCCGTAACTGACTACGCAATTCAGCAATTTCTTCGGTTGAGCTGAATTGAGTTAGCGACTATAAAACCTATATTTTGAAAAATCGCCTTAATCTAGCCTAACAATATTATTATTATTATTTGTATCTATTTATCTATTAGCCAACTCCATACATAAAATTATAAATCGTTAATTTTAATTCACAGCACTACCTATAGCAAATTGGTCAGCACGTGATATTGATTTTAACGAACGTTTCACCTGGGAAGGTGCCAACGATATGAGTAATTCGTACAGAAACGCACTGGAGCGTGGTTTGCCATATCCAATTCTGACGGTTGCTGAATACTTCAGTTTGGGACACGAAGGATTCTCTTGGGGTGGACAGTACCGGGCAGCTGGCTACTATGCTAGCATCCTCCTCTGGACCTCATTGGCCTCTTGGCTGCTAATGAATTTACTTTTATTGGCAGTCCCAAGATATGGAGCTTACATGAAGTGCCTTACTGGCTTGCTTCTGGTTTGCACCAACGTTGGCTACTATCTGATGCTACCAAAACGTCCTCTGACTATCTACATCGAAGGTGGAAAGTTGGAATTTCATTTTGGATGGTGTTATTGGTTACTACTGATAGCAGGTATGATTTAATCTCGTTTTTTAAGGCTGTATTTAATTTAAACTCTATGATAAATATCTGTGTGAAATGCAATAGCTTAACACGTAGCTGAATAAGATCTGTGGCAACCATGTGTTACATTAAAAGTAGAAACGACGATTTAGAGTTTGAGGCAGGTTTTGTAGTTAACTGCACAATTAACTTAAACTTGTATTATACATTCAATCACAATCGTCTTCCCTTGAGAGATTTAATCCTTTATTTTATTTTTTCAATATATTTCCAGGAGTCCTCTGCCTCTTTGTAGGCTTAGTCATATCAGCCATAGACTTAGTGTGGCCTCATACATTTTCAACAGTTCTAGAAGTGTACTATGACACACCTTATGATCGGCATGTAATTTTAGAAGAATCTAGAGATGTTCGATATAGAAAACGAAATAGTAAAGGTCTTGAAGATCCACCAGGACTAGGATCAAGAATATTAAGGCGATTATCATCAAAAAATAAGGATACATCATTTGGTGGTGGTGGTGCCGGTGGCGGTGGTGTCGACAATAAGGCCTTCCAAAATGATGTACCTAAGAGTCCTTGGAGATATCCATTCCGTAGGTCTCATCAACTTCCTCCACATCCAATGACTATGCAGAGGACATTATCCCAAGACTCAGGATCTAGTATAGGATCAGCATCTGTTGCAATTTCACCGATGCATAAGCAGGCTTTATCAAGAATGCTGCCGTAAGTTTTTGACTGTAGCTGACTGCACAATTCAGCGATTGCTTTTGTTAAGCTGAATTAAATAGGCGTCTGCAGAAATTGAATTCTTGTTGTTAAATTGTTTTATTTTCTTCTTTTTACAGAAAACCACCATTGGAACGAACCAGAGAGATAGACAACTGGTGATTTTCAGTCCAATACCCTTACTATTACTAATAGATTCTTTTGTAAATGTTATGACCACCTCATTGGAATCCTTGATAGATACTTAACGAGTGATTATTACAATTGTGATATATTTAAAGTGACATCAATTCCAGGATAAGGCAATATAATAAAAAAATAAATAAAATAAAGAAAACTATTCGACTACATCAAGTGCCTCTCCCCTTTTTATTAATTGTGCGGGAGGTTGGCGAAATAATTATGATGTGTTTATCAAAATGAAAAGTATTAGGGTGTAAGTCCTTAGCTAGAATTTAATATTTATTTAGAAAACTGTTCTCGTATTATTTTTTTTATCGCTCTTTTCAGTTTTTCTTTTCTTTTGTGTGTGAGAAAGTTTTGTAGAAATGATAGAACAATGTAAATCAATTTAAAATTGCTGTGCAACAACGAATAATAAATGTTATAGTTATAAGAATTTTAATTTTATGTAATTGATAGAACGTTGTAAAGATAATGAATAAATGATTTTACATAAGGTATGTAATTTTTTCTGATTCCTCCGATAATGTTTCTGGTGCTTGTGACACTATTTAATTTTCTGTTTAATTTCTCTCTGCGTTTGAGCGTTTTTTCCTGAAGTTTGAAAACGCTTTTATGTGGTCCCTGTTTTTAAAAAGGGGAAAAGGGATTTTGTAGAAAACTACAGGCCTAACAGCAGAACTGTCACCTATTCCCAAAATATTCGAGGTGATTTTCTGCTTTTTCAGATCCTGTCTCAGTTCTCTCAGGCGTGCCTCAGGGCAGCCATCTCGGACATTTATTATTCACTCTTTTTATAAACGACTTGTTTCCCTTGTGTATGCATGTTTTAGCTTATGCTGACGATTTAAGAAATGTTCGACTGATCGAATCTCTTCAAGATGCTCACCGCCTTCAAGACTACCTTATAATTTTTGAAAAATGGGGTTCGAATAATCAAGGACCTTATATTGGACGATAGTATTATTACTAAAGAACTTTCCAATTTAGTTTACAACTTCTAAAGTGGCCCGGACGGTGGATCATCTTTAGTTTATATTCTTTGTTGTTTATTTAACTTATCGCTTTGTTGTGGTGTGTTTCCTATATCATGGAAGCTCTCGGAAATTATTCCCTTGCATAAAAAGGGCAGTAAATCCGATATCTCTAACTATAGACCTATTGCGAAATCATGTTGTGTGACTAAACTGTTTGAAGCTATAGTCTGTGAAGTCCTCAATTTTCACTGTAAACCCTTTCTACTTCCCTTTCAACATGGGTTTATGAAGGGAAAATCGACTACAACGAACTTGCTTGAATTTTTAAATTACTGTCTATCTGCTATCGAAGCCGGCAAGCAAGTCGACTGTATTTTCACAGACTTTAGCAAGGACTTTGATAGGATTAATCACATCATTCGTGTATACAAGTTGTTTGTCGTGGGATTTCTCGCTAGTTTTGTCGACTAGATTGTGTCTTATTTATTTGGCCGTACTCAATGTACCTCAGGGTAGTTATCTTGGACCTTTGTTATTTATCAGTAACATTAATGACTTATCTTTTATCCTTATCCACTCTAGAATTCTCTGTTATGCTGACGATGCGAACATCTTTCACATAATATCTGACGATCACGATCGTGATGCTTTAAACTCTGACTTAGACGCCTTTCATGAGTGGTGTTCTATTAATTATTTATCACTTAATGTTAGTAAGTGTACGTGTATGACTTTTTCACTTTTTTTCAACTATTCAATTAATGGACAGTGTCTTTCTAGACTGACTAAGGTTCTATTAATTCGTTTGAGTTATTGGCTCTTTTTAATATCTCGGTGCCAGCACGCACCATGAGAAATACTGACTTCCTCCACCTTTCATACTATCGTACTAATTATGGTTTTAACGAGCCTTTGACTCCAATGTCACGTTCGTTCAATTTAAATTACCCTGCTATTGATTTCCATTTATCTAAAAGCCAGATTAAAAGCCTGCTTTGTTAATGGTTCATCTAATACCTTGTAATTAATCAGCTTACTGATGAAACTGCTTTAAATAAATGAATAAATAAATAAATAAATAAAATAAATAATAGATAATCCAAAAATTCGAGAGATATCATTTTTGTAATAGACACAACAAGAGAGAATATTTTATCAACAATCCAATTCAAAAATTATACACATTGATAAAAGTATAAATATTTACTAATAAAATAATACAAGTATAAAAAAAAATACATCCATTTGATCTCAGTAAATTCCTTAATTATTATGAAAACACACTGCTTCACAGCTATCACTCGTTGTTTCATATCTTTTTGTTTGGAAAAATTCCTTAAACGTACATCGAACACAAAAGTAAAAAAAACAAGAACAAACAAAAATATAGGTAAATATATATACAAGAATTTTAAAAAATTTCTATCTATATTCAGCCTAAAACTACGAACAGTTTTTTTTATTTAATAGTTTTTAGTCTAACTAAGAGGGCCTCACAACGAATTGAATATAATTATTTCTTACAATTGAAGAAATTTATTTGATTTGGATAGGAAATGGTGGGAGAAAAAAAGGATAAACAATTCTTTTAGAGGGAGGAATTAAGTTTTTTTTTGTTTTTTTTAAAGGTAAATTAATTTAATGAATAATAAATAAATAATCTTATCCGAAATTCTCAAAGTGATGAATGAAATATGGAAGTTTGCGCCCTTTATTGACTTCATCACATGCTGACATAACGCTTTTTGTAAGCGGTCGTGGACCACAGGAAAATACACCTATTTTTGATACCTGTAAGATGTTTTTTTCAGAATTAAATTAAATCTATTTAAATAGGGTAAAAAGTATTCTTACATATGAATGCTTCTTTTGAACAAATTTCAAAAAGCTCGACATATCTGGACGTCCAAAATGATTCACTGCTTTCAGGCCGGTGAAGATAGACGTCTTTGCTAGTCGTTGAAAGTGATTTTCACAAATATACTAAGATTATAAAAAGAAAATATATTTTTTTAAAATTCATATAACATAAATAAAATATTTTACCAGCATAGTAGTTCGTAAATCGAACTTATGGAAGAATTGTGTAATAAAAATGTGAATTTCTAGCACATTAGTTACGTCCTTCTTTTCAACATCTCGGAGCACATCGATGAACCATTCAAAATGTTTATGTGACGGACATATCCAGAGGAAGTAGACTTTTTTACAAGCAACTCCTGAATATCGATTTGTGCTCGTCCCAAAAACTAAATCGTTCAAAATTGAGGCGTACGGTGTAACACCGATTCCACCACCAACCATCACAGCAACTTCAAATTTATACCAGTCTTGGTTACCCCCACCGAATGGGCCTTCTATTCTAATTTTTGGCTGATCCTCTGGATTATAGTTGCAAGGATCGAAATAGTTTCGTAGCTTCCATGTCCAAGGACCCTGAGCCTTAATGTGGCAACTCAAAAAATTCTCATGAGGAGCTGATGTTAGGGTGAAGCTGTGCATTTCATGGGGCCGAAATGATGTGCAGGAGAGTCGCACCCATTGGCCGGAAAGGTATTTTAGATTTGGAGGACGATAGAACTTTATTTTGATTACATCTGATGGCAGGAGGTCTGTTTCTATTACGTCCAGAGCCATGTATTTTGTACGAAGTGAAACAACCTAAGAAAATTAAGAGAGTGAAAAGAAATAGTTCATCGTACGCAATTCAGCTATAAGGAGACAACTACTCACTTTATCCAGCGTATAGATCACTGCTGGTCCGACAAAGAACATCCAAAATCTTGGTGGACCTGTTAATCGTGCTAAGCCGTGAATAAGACAAATTATATACAAAAGTATGTAGAGGCTGTGCATATTCCAGAAAAACTTGTAAGCCTTCTTTCGTATTGTGGGATGAGCGAACACAAATATGATACACATTATGATGAAAAGTAGGACTCCAGTGACACCTGTTTAGGTACAGAAATATATAAAATATATATAAAATCATTGCAAAGTCTTATTAATAATTATAAAATCTTTTGAGCGGTTTTAATAAAAATCTAAACAGGACTAAATAGGATATAGTATAAAATCATAGCATTGTAGTAACCAGAGAACGTTAAAAATGTTTAACCTTATATTCTTCTTTAAATGAAAATTGTAAACAAAATACTACTGTGATCAAAAAGTAAAGCCTATTTGTTTATAATTTTCAAAATTTTTATTTTAAACATTTCTTTCAGACAAAACCTAATCGCCGAAACCCTTCCGCAACATTCTAAATCTTTCTGCAGCAGAAATCTCATTCCACAAACAAAATTTAACGCAACTTTTATGCTCAATAAAATCACACATTGTAAAAATAGAAAAATTCACTTTTAGTTGTTCAGAAAACATAACGAAACTAACTAAACAAATGACGTACTGGCGTGAAATTTTACACAGATATGAGTAACAGTACTACCAACCTAAAAACAAGAACAAAATTGGCTTTACTTTTTGATCACACTAGTATTCCAAAACGATTTAGCCGGTTTAAAAATTATAATAACTAAAAGCCAAGCACTCACCAGTTACTGTCTGGAATAGCCAAAATGTAATATCTGGCTTGTAGTCCGAAGCGAAATGAACTTCTCTTGTAAGACACCTCAAATTCTCGATAGATTGCGTAGAAACGTGATAAAAATTAACAATATGTCCCACTGTATGAAGCAGTGAAAAGAAAAGGGCAGTGCATGCAGCAATTTTGTGAAATTGTATATGAGAGTCCAGCGGTATGTATTGCTGAATAGGGAACTCCTTTAATTTTGTAATTAAATTTCTGGGGGAAAAAAAAATAGATTTATCTTTTAATTATGTTCCTAGAATAGAAAAATATAATTTCATCTTACCTAGACATTGTTAAAAGAAGCAGTGCATAACAAAAGGATAGGGATGCTGCTGATCCTCTGGTGATCGCAATACCTACACCCATAATATGCCTGAGATCTGTATGCTCTGCCATAAAAGAATAGTCTAAAAAAAATATATACAAATTAGTTATATATAAAATCATTTATATAAGATCTTAAATCTTACGGATAAATCTTTCCACGAACAAAACAATTGTAATAACATAGAATAGGAAAAGATAAAAAATATTCTGTCTATTCTCCTCCAAGAAAGTTGTATAGCAATCCCATTTTACTTGCAACCAATGCCTTTGTGTATCTTGCATTGGTTCTATATGAAATGAAGTCATTCTTGCAACATTTGTTGAAGTATCCAAAAAATTCTGTTTTGCTCCTTTACAGTCCAGACCTATAGCAACAAAGTCTCCTTTGTACTCTTTCATCATCAATTTAAAATCCTGGTAGGTGAGATGGTTTTTATGTTCTAATCCAACATCCTGGAACATTCCATCGATCAGTTCTGTGACTTGATCATCACCTAAACTTGTTGTTCTAGCAATTTCAACTAGTGATCGCATCATTTCGCTTAGTTCTCCTTTATCGATCACTCCGTTTCGGTCATTATCGCACATATCGAAAATAATCCTTAATTTATCATCGGTTTTACCTCGAGAGAATAAGACAACTGTCTCGAGAAATTCTTGGAAGGATATGCGACCATCTTGATCCTTATCCACAATATTGAACATTTTTCGAACAAACATATCATCAGGTTTCATTCCTAATGCAGATGCAAATTCAGCTTTTGATAGGCTTGTCCTCATCACGGTCATAACTTCACCGTCGTTTGATGCATCAGATCTTCGACGGCGTTCACCAGGTCTAGAAATAGTGTTGTATTAAAAATTAAAATATTATAGAAAGGTAATAATTTACTTCAAACCAAAAGTTAAGGCGTATGCTTCTCTAAAGAAATACTCAAGTCGCTTCTGCCTCCTTTCTCTTGTCTCTGCTCGTGCCAGCATAATATCTCTATTGACCTGAAAAGGTAAGTTATCCCATCAATCGTTAAAGACTATAAACAATTCTAATCCACCTCTACTAAAGTCATCTCCCTTTTGTGCAAAACAAGAAAATCCTCCAATTTCTTAACGAATTTCCTCCTAGCAGCGTATGATTCTAGCTCGAGCACAAGATCGTGATCGTTAGGAACCCTTAAAAGTATATAGGGCTTCTTTTTTAAATGGTTAGGTTGTGATTCTTCTACAGTAACAACTTCTACATTTTTTAAACTAAACGTTCTCAGCTTCTCTCCTTTTCTATCAACTGTGTAGATAGCTGTTTCAGGTCCAAATTTCACTGTAACCAATCTTTTGTGGTTAGCATGAAGCCATTCTCTTGCAAGCATTTTATCCACAGATCCTTTATTTTGGCCACTTGATCGTAAAGCCTCTTGACGAATTTTTAATTTTCTTCGTTTACTATTTTGTAACTTAACTACGCAATATCCAGCTCCAGCACAGAGGATCGGTACAAAACCTAACAATACGCAAACATAGATAAACATGAGCTCAGATCCTGAAAAGTAATCGTATCCTTGAAGATAGCTACAAGGTTCGAGCTCAGTTGCATTCAGTTGCATGGGTTGAGGACATGGATCACCTTCAGTCCAGACAAAAACATTTTTTTGTATATCACCAGGTTCAATGTCTGTACTATTGATTATTACATCCCACATTGTGATCTTGCGAATTTCTGCGATCTCTTCTTTTGTAAATATTTCATTTTTCTCATTTTCAAACCAGAAACGATCTGCATCACGAATTCTAGTAAATTGTTCTATGATTACTGATGTGAAAAATTCTCCTGGACGACCATAGGATTCTAGCATGCCTCCTACGTAGACGTCGACGTTGTCTAATCGATTGTTGTAGGCTGAGATTAGCATTCTAAAAACAAGGGATCAGTTAATAATTGTACCACAGACAGATAAAATCCAAAATACCATACCTAAGTAGTTCTGGTTGTTTTACAAATAGTTCTGGATTGATGTCCTTCCACTCCTTCTTTTTGGAAAGCCCAAAAGCAGATCTGGCAGTGTTATAATCTGGAAGTCCATTATCCCTTCCCCTCATGATATTAAGGGCACCTAGATCTCTTCTTGTAAACTCCATAGGACCAAAGAGTTTGTCCCGAACATCTGAACATAGTACAGGATCTTCTCTTTCAGAAATTTGTGATGTGATCCCCATCAAAACTTCCTCAACAGATGTGTTCATAAGAAAATCCTTTAAACATTATTATTAGCTTTAAACAAAATTTAATAAAAAAATAAAATCACAAAATATTACATTTGAATCCCACCAAGTCGAACACAGCCTTATCGCTGGATATCCCATTTGTGTTGTTTTATATTTACACTTGGCATCGCGCCTGCAGGAGTTTGTTTTTTAACTTAATCCATAAAGATTGTCTCACAAAAGTGTAAAATTTTTGTACTTTCAAAAATACCTGTATATTCCTGGGGGTATCATCGTGTGGCCAAATCGAAATGCAGCAGCTTGAAAAATGTGTCCCACCCCTGGGTGGATATCCTGCTTATAGCCAGTGTATGGGGGAATTTCTGAGCCTAAGAATGCAGGGAGATACTCATACATGATGATGTTCTGAAGGCTAGCAATTACGATTCTCCGGGATCTCTGGAAGATATCTTCATCCGTCCAGTCTGGATGCTGTCGCTTAACGCGTTTCGCTATTGTGTTGTGCCAGCGAAGGAAGAGTATAGCAAAAGATAGTAGGGCTGGATTTTGATTGGTGCGTGGATCCCCAAGAACTATGAAATTGGTGGAAATTGATTTTATACACTTTAAAGGAAATAATCATTTTAAATATGTATAACTATAGTAGAACACGAACGAGTGAAAATTATAATATCTTTAAATAAGTTTTAAAAACTACATGTCTTCCTGCATCTATCTAGAGTCTAGATCTAGGTCTAGGCGTATGTATCTAAAAATTTTCTTTAGGGTGGGTTTGGCCCAATTAACAATTTGCAAGAGTCAATTGAATTAAAATATACTTATAATGCTCTTATTTATAGCTTTATTAATAATTTTTCTAAACATAATTTATAATAGTGTATTTATATTTTACCTCTTTAAGAATTTGGTCTTATATTACTATCTAAAGCATTTGCATTTGAAATTCTTCCAAGTAAGATTGACTTTCCAAAAGATATGTAATTCTGAGTATTGTCCTACAACAATTTTTAACCGACTTCAAAAAAATTACGAAGTCTCAATTTGACTGTATTTTTTGTTTTATTGTGTGTGTATGTTACGCGATATCTTCGCCGATTGTGAACCGATTTTAATTTATTGAATAGGCTATATCTTGAGGGAGGTCCCCTGAAATAACTGTAGGTCTATAAACTTTCCTTGGCTGGCATCGACTCCAAAAATAGCTGAAGTATATTTTTGGTTATTTCACTCGGTTATGTTTTGTTTCATTAAGTTGGTTATAGGTTTTGATACACACCCCGTTTTTTTTTTTCTAGGTATAAATTATGAAAAAATTTAAAGATATCAGAACATTTTTTAAAAAACCCGAATCGTCGTTGATACATGATAATGAAAAGATGGGAAATACAAGTATTCCAGTTCTTCTATCCAATCTAAAGCCCAAAAACTGAGGTAGACGGTGCAGAAGTTTTTATTAATATCAACTATTTTAATTACAAAACAACGTATTAGATTTTCGCTTGGGAATGAGATATTTTTCCGCTGTAAAAAGTAGCCTATGTCCTTCCCAGGATAATATTATATCTTCTTGCCAAATTTGATCGAAATCCGTTCAGCCATTTAAGGGGGTAGTCCAGTGAAAACGACTGTTTTTTCAACGATTTTTTTTTCATATTAGAAGTCAATTTTTATTAAAAAACTTTTTGACATATGATAGTACAACTATTAAAATACACAAAAAAAATTTTTTTTTTTTGTTTTCGATGAGTCATCCCGACAAAATGGCCGCTCCAAAAAAAAAATTTTTTTGTTGGCGGACGTCGAATCTCTGCAACGGTTCATTTGAAAAAAAAAATTCAAACGAGGTTTTAATCTGTAGAACATTGGCTATCGTCGGAACTAGAATTATTAATTTTCAATAAAAAATAACAAAATGGCGGCATTTCGAATTTTTCTGGTGTTTTTCGGGTGCTTAATTTGTTTATAACTTTGTAAATAAACAATGGATTTTAATAATTCTAGTTCCGACGATAGATACACAATCAAGAAATATACAGCTAAATTTTTAGATCAATCGGAGCAAAAGACTCTGAGATCTGACGTCCGCTGAGTCAAAACATGCTGTTTTCAGAAAAACGCGTTTAAAGATTTTTATGCGGAAAAAAGCTAAAAAAATTAATTTTACCTTAGTCAGCGATGCCTGCTCCATACATAACGCGATGCCTCCTAAATACATAACTAACCTTAAATACAAAGCAGAAGGACCTAGACCGTTATAAACCGAAAAAAAATGGGCGAAGCAAACAGAAATACAAGAGTCCTCCTTGCTCCGAAACACGCCAGGGGACCTTCGAGCGCTCGGATTACACGTCTCTCGAAAACTCTCTGTATCTTTAAAACTATTCAATATTTTGCTTAGATATTTTAAGGGAGTATTTTCTAGGTGTAGTAGAGTAGATTTAAGCAAAAAAACAAAAAACGAAAAAAAATTTTTTTTTCACTGGACTACCCCCTTAAGCGTGAAAAGGTAACAAACAGACAGACAGAGTTACTTTCGCATTTATAATATTAGTATAGAAGTATGGATTTAGCTGCATCATTCGACTTTCAACTTTACTAAGGTGTTAAGAAAGACGCAACATGGATAATGGGGAGGAGAGTGAAGGAACTGCATTATTATTTATCATTAGGCGTAATTTATGATTTCTCATTAAATGGTTGTGGTTGAACGGCTGTCCTCTCCTAGGAAAAATCCCTAGCTAGGCCAGTGCTTACAGCATAAGAAAAATATTTCTTTTGATTCCTTAAATGTTCCGTAGGCGGACATATGATGAACTAATTCTCAACTTAAAATTTCTTAGGAAATTATGGAAAATATAATAAGTTTTTTAGGGGTTTTTTTTTTTCTTTTTAACCATTAATAACACTGCGTTACAAATGAAAAAAAAAATTGAGTACCCGCTTTGGATTGTCAAGTTTTCTTATTTATACCTATTGTTTATTGAACATATATGTATACAAATTTTCTTTTCATCAGGTCTCATTTTTCTTCCGTGAAAATGTTCCAAATTATATTAAAAATTAAAAGGCCAAAACATATTTTAAAGAAATCTAATAAAATCAACCAGAATTTTTTATATCAATAAAGTTTAATTTTATCATTGAGGCAAAACAAAACTCAAAAAAAAATCATCTTATAAAATTTTTACACAAAATATCGTGAAACTTTAACTTTTTCTTTTGTGCTTTGAATGATCTTCTCGTTTTAAATGCCAACAGTAATCTCTAAAAAATTATGTTTCTACATTCTGGCTCACAACTCCTCCAAATCATAACCGATTTGCTTCATTTAAATTTTATATGAAAGCTCCCCGCGGCTGCCATCTCTACATATTTATATTTATTTTCCCCGTTCACCCCTTTCCCCTCAAATGGCGCCAATCTTTAGAAAAATTACTTTTCTGCATTCTAACTGAGAGCTCCTCAAAATAATAACCGATTTTCTCCATATAAATTTTGTATGCAAGCCCCCCTTGGGTGCCATCTTCATGTATTTATATTTATTTTTTCCGTTCACCCCTTTCCCCACAAATGATTTCTTAATTTGGCCATCTCTAGAAATATTAGTTTTCTGCATTTTGGCTCCTCCAGATCATAACCGATTTTCTCCATTTAAATTGTGTGTGAAAGCCCCGTATGTGTGCTTAGCCATCTGAAATACCCGTCAAATGATCTCCCACTCATCCCCTCAAACGAATTAGGGCTAGAGCTACGATCAATCAAAAATCAATAAAATCTATCAAAATTCTATCTGAAAATAAAACATTTTCTCACTACAAAGTACAAAATAATGACTATAAAATTCCAAAGCTTTCAAGTTTCATAGCAAGTGCCTAATTGAAATATCTCTTGCTTCTGTCGAACCATGAAACCCGGGACTTCAACCGGTTCCATGGTGTAATGGTTAGCACTCTGGACTTTGAATCCAGCGATCCGAGTTCAAATCTCGGTGGAACCTGGACGTCTCTTTTTCCCAGTTTGTTGATCTTCAGGAAACATTTTATTATGATTCGCAGAAAATATATGATATATTGTGGAGGTGTGTCACTAAGCAGTGCAATTAATCGAAAAAGAATTATTTTAAGCAAACGTATAGTTTTTTAACAATATCATATATTGGATTTTCGCTAATGCATCGTTTTAAGCGATTTTATTAACTAAATCATGAAATCTTGGGAAAAAATGAATGTAATTCTCCTTATTTACTTGCGAAAATTAAATTGTATTATTAATTATTAAATAATCGTTTGACTCTTAAATCACAGACAATATCTTATTCTCGGTGCTTAAATGGTTTTAACAGTGATTTTTCCGGCATACGTTTACGAGGACTATAAAAACAGCGTTGTTATGAAATATAACATTCAGTAATTACAATAATATATTTAATTGCATTTAAATCTCTTGATAACACTTAAAAGATATATAAGCTGGGGTGAAATTTAACCCATGATACCCTTAATGTGATTTATTACAAGCTTTTATTTAACTCGCAACGTATGTTTGTATGTTTAGGTCAAATATTGCAATTGAATTTTGAACTATTTCCTCCCAACCGATTTTGCTGAAATTTTGCATGCACCTTTAATTTTGGTGACAATAATTAATATTGTAATATTTTCAAAATGGCTACCGCCACAAGATTGCGTATGGTGTATATTTTGTCAACCCTGTTAATATGGGTATCAAATGAAAGAGCTTGAAGAGTAGAAACCAATAAAGTGAGTGACATCACACTAAATTTAATATATATTATATATATATATTTTTAGAGCATTTAAATAAAAGCTTATTTTTAAAAATGTGTTTTTACTATTAATTTATTTTGAAGATACCTTTTAAGGGTTAAAACATTTACGAAGGTACAATTTGTATATATTCTTTTTTTTTCCAATAACACGATTTATGGTATAAGTTTCTAGAAACTTTGTAAAACCAAATATGTTTCCATGTTATACGAGGGTTTCCATAATTTTCTTATTATGTAAGAGCGAAAGGTTGTTGTAGGAGGGTTATTGGTACTCGAAGGGCACATAATTTTCGAAGAAACATTTTCCATATATTCTTAAAAGGTAATTATATTTAAAAACATTCGCTTTTATTCGAAATTTACGAACCCTCGTAAAATTTTGTTTGCTGGGAATTTGCTCTGATCACAGCGCCGCCTGCAGTCTCAATGAACTTATTTTGTTTTGAAGAAAATAGCATACTTAAAGGCGCAAACGAACTGTTACACTCGATCAGCAAAGGCATAAATTATTCATGATTATGATTACCGCGATCGACAGTCGGTTCCATGGTGTAATGGTTAGCACTCTGGACTTTGAATCCAGCGATCCGAGTTCAAATCTCGGTGGAACCTTCCTTTTATTGATGACGAATCGATTTATTTCGTATCTTTCTCGTATTTTATTTATACCTGAATGGTAAATAACATTCCATTCAACTTTGTGAAATATAAAACACATTGATTCAAATTGAGTTCTTTCCAGGCGCTAATAAAGTTGTTTTGATGATTTAACTACAAGTGGAACATTTTAGATCAATTTATCACCGCGACATTGATTTCGGATTAATATCAGTCGCTATATAATTGTTGAATCGATCAAATTAATTATTAATCTGCTAAAACTAGTCTAGCTCGGATACCGTGCTAATCTAGTTTTTTTTTGCTTGTTCAGATAATCTTTTTTCAGTGGCTGGAAAAAACTACAAACTTCATGTTATACACGAGTACACATACCGGGACTTGTTGTTAATGACTGATTTAATCTTTAATTATTTTTAAGACTCGTTTAATTGCTTGGTTATTAATAAATAGCTTAAAGTCTTTACCACTAATTACCTACTTCTAGAGTGGGTGATTTTTTGAAAAAAGAAATATTTGAACAATTCCAGCGCTACAATAATTTCAACTTTTACTGGCCCTGTTCAATGAGGGGGGAAGGAATTTATATTTTTACTAGTTTTGTTCATTAGAGTGTTTTAGCCTAAAGGCATTCACTAATTTTTTCGTAAATTGTGGAACTCAAATTGTTAGACTAGTCTAGTCAGAATTACTATTATCTTAGTTATGAAATTTGTTGGGTTTTTTTTTTTTTAGGCTTACTCAATCGATTTTGAAGCTATCTTATTAATGAAAAGACGTTAAGATTTTAATACTTACGAAATAATCTTTCCGGGCTCAACATTCGCATCACATGTGGCACAGGATTGTTGAAAAGTGGCACTCTCATTGTGTTTCTCACTGGCATACGTCCGCTTTTATCAGTCAGTAACGTACCATTTTGAAAAGTTCGCATGGCATTCAACCAGGCCTCAGATGTGCTGTATATAAAGCTGCCATCGATCCACGCTGTCATTTGGTTGATCTTTAATACAAATTAAATAAATAAATAAGTTATAGTACCTACAAATATATTAGGTTGACTAGGAGCTTCTACGGTAATGATATTTAATATATTGATACAGTGAGCGAAATTAATTTGTTCGGAAAGTAATTTTGTTTTTTCCCATTAATTCCCATTAATTATATTTTTTCACAGCCAACTTCACTCTTAAGCCGAATTTCACTATTTATTTTGACAGCTGATACAGTTGGGCTTTTTTGTAAAAAAGTTAGTTTGATTCTGCGCAATAGTTTTTGTCTGGTGCCCTATAAAATATGGAAAGTTGAAAGCAGCATTTTACTTTTTTACTATCGTAAAGGTAAAAATGCTGTTCAAGCAAGAAAAATATTAGTTGATGTGTATGTATTATGTATTGACAGAACGCCAGTGTCAAAACTGGTTTTCAAAATTTCGCTTTGGCAATTTTGATGTTAAAGATGATGCACCACGTTCTGGAAGGCCAGTTGAAGCTGTTGAAGACAAAATAAGGGCATTGATTAATGCGACCCGCCGAATAACAAACCTTGAGATCGCTGAGAGATAAAATTTATCGAATTAGACCGTTCATAATCACGTGAAACGCCTTGGTTTTATTTCAAAACTCGACATATAGGTTCCACATGTTCTTACAGAAAGAAATTTGCTCTATGTCGCATTGACGTCTGTCATTCGCTTCTCAAACGTCAAAAAGATGATCCATTTTTAAAGCGAATCATCACTGGGGACGAGAAATGGGTTATTTACAACAATGTTAAACGCAAGAAATCATGGTTTCTGTGTGTATGGTGAGATTTCAAAGAAAGCGTTTTTTTTTTTAGCTTCTACCGGACAATACCACGATCAATTCTGAAGTGTACTGTCATCAACTGGCCAAATTGAATGACTCACTCAAACAGAAAACGCCAGAATTGTTCAATAGAAAAGGTATAGTATTCCACCAAAATAATGCGAAATGGCAGCTCTATAAACATTTTTAGACGGCAAAACCCTTACTTCAAATGAGGACGTCAAAAATGACTTGGATCAGTTTTGTGCCAGCAAAGATCAGCAAAGATGGCAAAATGTATTGGACCAAAATGGAGAATATATAATTGAATAAAATATTTATACACTATAAGAAAATCGTCTTTCATTTTCACCACAAGCAAAAAAAAAACGAAATTACTTTCCGAACAACCTAACATAATAGACGAAACAAATCGATCTTTTCTAACTTAACTATATAAAACTCACCTGTTCTCTGGGAGCATTTGGACTCTGTCCAGTATTTCGATCGTATGCTGCTCGATGAAAAGGTATATATCGATCGCCTCGGCATTCTTTATCGTACATTTCGTCACACTTTTCAATTTCTATTCGATGCATTTCAATTGGACATCCTGATTCAGAGGCCATGACTATTTCATTGGCTACGACTTGGCCGAAAAATGCCAAAAGGGCAGTTCTGTTGTACTTTGAGCCTAGACCATCTTCACCACGCATAAATAGACGGCTGAGACGTCTGGTTGAGGGTCGATTTGCTCCTGCCATTGCATAAACTCCATCTGAATAAGCTGGTGGAGCTTTCCGGACTAGATGACTGTCTAATACAGAGAAAAATAAGAGAACATTATTTTTTTTAATGTTAAAACGTAAAGGTAAAAAATAATATATTAAGGTATTCAGAAGTAGGTGCTGGTGTAGAAAATCTTTGCTTAAACTATACCCAAAAAACTACCCTTTTTACGGAAAGAAAAATTTCTAAAATCCTTAATTTTGGAAAAAAAAATTAAAATTAGTTTGTAAGTTGTTTAAGACGTTTTTTTGTAAGTTAGTACAGTGATAAAGAAATCATTGAGTCTAGTGGAGTCCATTTAAAACAAATGGGTTTATTCTGAACTTACCTCTGAAGACTCTGGATTTATCGCTTTGAATTTTCATGATTTTTTGAAAAAAAAAAAAAAAACACCAAAAAATGATGGTGGGCATGTCAGGCGTCTGGATCGTCGGACAAAGAAAAAAAAAACACCAAATTAATCCTTGTTCAAATAGCTATCGTATGAACTAGAATCGTGTTGATCGGTAACAAATTTACCGATTTTCTAACCTCAAAAATCTTTTTCTTTTTTCAAATGGCCGCTATTTTGTTATTTTTTGGTAGAACAAATTATCCTAGTTCACAACGATAGCCATTTGAACAAGGATTAATTTGTTCTTTTTTTTTCTTTTTTTCCGACGATCCAGACGCCTGAAATCATGTCCGCCATCGTCTTTTGGTGTATTATTTTTCAAAAAATCATAAAAATTTAAAAACCGATCTCAAAAATTTAAAGAAAATATTTTTGCATATCTAAAGTGTATTTAAATATCTGTGCGAAACGATATCTGTTTTCTTTCTGTAAAAAAAATCATTATTGAAATACTCCCCCCTTAATTTATATATTTACAATTATTATTCAACTATAAATTCACCATCGCCTTTAAACATTTCTTCAACTACTTTCCCAGCTATACAAATTTAATGAATAAAGTTCCTTAATCCGTGCAATAAATAGTTCATTGTAATCAAATATACTAATATATTCAGAAGTTTTCAGTTCTAAATTTTTAATTTATTTATTCAATAATTGCTTATCCCAATTAATTATTATTCTATTATTTTAACACTTAACCGGTCGGACGGGTTATTAATACCCGTTTAGACTCTGTTGTAGACTAAAGCTATTTTTAGCTTATTAATCAAAACAATTACTGATTTATTTATAGTATTTTTTAGTAGACAGAATTAGCTATCATAAAACGATACCATGGTTACTAGTAATGTCCTCAGTCTTCTTCCCATTAAATACCATATTTCTGTAGGTGACTAATTTGTCGTTTTAATTGGCGTATTTTTATATTCCAAGTTAACCATAATTCTTCGTTAGGATCTTTATTTTTTTGCATAATCGATTTTGCAATAAATCGATTTGCTTGGAGATAATTCGAAATTGTTTACGCTGTTTACTTTTGATTGGTTTGTATTTGAAACTCTACATTTTTGGCAAGCATCAAATCATACTACTAAATTTTCATGTTTTTCACCAAAAGAGAAATTGGCTTTTAAATAAGACATGATTAATTAAATGTCTAAATTTTCTAATTTACGCTTAGCTACTCGCATGCAGCGCTGCATTAATCAGTCAACCTATAGGAGAAGCTTGTATTCGCATATGTTTTGACGCGCCTACAGCACGTTTTACAGCTCAATCAGCCCACCTACTCATTTGTTATCAAAAATTAATCACTTACAGGTAGAAAATGTGCTCTATCAAAATTTACCTTCAGGCATATGGGTAGTATGAGAAAAAGGTGTTTCAAATTTAATTTAATTTGATTTTATTGTAAGCGTAGTTCGTTTATTTAAAAGCATTATAATTTATTTTTTGTAAAACATACGAGGGGCGATCTAAAAGTACTGATAGATGATTATTTCTAATGCACAGAATGAAAATCTGTGGTAATTTTGTTCCACCAGGACAACGCACTCGCTCACAAGTCTGAAGTTGCAATGGCTGCCATCCGTGAAGTAAGCTTCGAACTGCTAGAACACACCCACCTTATTATTTAGATCTAGCCCCAGTGATTTCTACCTCTACCTCTTTCCTCAGCTAAAAAACAGCTCAGAAAGAAATTTGAAGACGATAGCGAGGTATTTTGCGGAGATCAACAGAACGAATATTTTTTGAAGGGCATTCGGGGTTTAGAAAAAAAATTAACTAAGTGCATTGATTTATTGGGAGACTATGTACAAAAATAAATTTAATTTTTAAACCACATACCTTATTTTAGTTACCATTAAATTAAAATCACAATTTGAATGGTTTCTAATGCAATTTTATTAGTTATTAATACTAGTTAGACAAGATCAGTCGTATATAATTAATACTAACATTAAACCAGCGTGTTATTTGCAATAGAATGATAACACTTAATTGTTTACCTTCTATCAAGAAAACTCTATAATCAATAGTCCATATATGCGTTAAAAACTGATCAAATTGTTTACTGCGATCATTTCATATTAAAAACGAACGATCATGTGTTCTTAAGAAATTATTTTTGGAAAATTCGTAGGTGGTGAGTCTGCGAAAAATCATCCAAAAAAACAGAGGTATTTGTTTTTGTTGTTGTTGTTGGAACTACTACTCATCTGTAGAGATTTAACGCATCTGGCATGAAATTGATTGGTCATCAAGTGTTCAAAAATAGTAAATGACTGACGACTGGCGTGAAGAGGTTAACAGGCCAGTTTTTTTATGAATAAAGTAGTTGAATGAAGCATTATTCAATTTATCAGAGGCTTAATTTAGCTTAAAAATTGAAAGTGTGAAGTTATAGGGGAAAAAAACTAACAAAAAACAGTAGTAGGTGTAATGTTTTACAAGTCTTAATTTATTTTTTTGCTTTGTAAAGTTTGTTTATTGGACTTTTTTATGTATTTATGGTTATTTTCCAGTTTTCTGTTTTGTATAATTAAAGGAGGAGTTCAGAAAATTCATAGAATGGAGAGATTATGTGTTGACTAACACTGTAGAATTATTTACACTTTTAAAATAATGTTTTCTTAAAAAAATCAAAATTTATTGATTTTAATCAGGAATTAATTAATTAATTAATTAATCTTTTGATGCCAAATCTGGTTTAATCTAAGGGATGAGTTAGTCGATAGAGATCTGGTAAAATAGATATGTGGGTCTTAATTACTTCTCTAGTAAATATCTAATCCTCGATTGTATACGTAACTAAATTCATAGATTAAATTTTTGAAAGTACATTGAAAATTTTTAAATGCTTTTATCTAGAAGATCAATTAATTCTCAGATAATTCTGAACATTAATCAGTATTCTTAAGAAACCTCAAGGTCTTGAATTTATTGTTTTATAAGACAAAAAAAGAAGTTTCCAAATTACCATAGTATGACGACAATCAAAAATTAGAAGGAATCCAAAGTCAAATCAAACTAAGAGATCTTCTTAACCTTCATGCCAACTTAAAGAATACCTTATGACTGTGCAGTTTTAAATTTTTATATACATATAATTAAAAGCGCCATTCGAAATCACTTCCTTGATTTAAAAAAACAGTCAAAAATAAACGCAAAAAAAAATTTTTATAATAAATAGTCTGCTATCAAACGATTGATGCTATAAAAGAAAAAGGTAATACAAATGTTGTGACCGGTAGTTGTATACTAAAAAAAATTTCATAGTTCAATTACCTGAATACCTAATTACAGTTTACGGGAATCTATATAATTAATAAAAAACTGACAGTATGATTAAAAACAAAAAAACGTTTTCATATAAAATTTTTAGCACCTGGCACCGTAATTATACTACAAGATCCGTGAGTTGAACGATAGGTTAAAAAAAAAATATAACAACACTAAAAATAAAGATATACCAAAAAAAAATGAATTTTCATTATCTTACCAACGGAGCCCCAGTCCGGATGTGCTAAGTTGTTATACCATCCGTCGTACCTCTGTTTTTCTGTGTGGGCCAAAATCCTCTCTGTAAAAGATAACAATTAAAACGAAATTAATGTTTGAATTATAAAAAAAGAAAATCATTGCACTTCGCAGAGTAGAAGACGCAAAAAAAAGGTAACAATCAGAGAAAATTATAACGAAAATTGATTTTTTGGCGGGAAAAAAGAGGTTAATAAATTTTATGTTGGTTTTTTCTACATGTTACACAGTAGGAGAGGTGACTTTGCAAAAAAATCTCTTGATCTGATCTGAGATGTGATCTATCAAGGCTGGACCCGATAATGATGCGAATATTGCCTTTTTTTTTTTAGTTAAAGACTAATTATATGAGTATGCCAAATTTAAAACAATTTTTATGAGTTGAATTAATTCCTTTGGTACATTCGATAAAGAGGAGTAATCACTTTTAAGTAGCCAAGTGGGCAGCCTGGAGCATGATTCGGATATTTATGGTAACTTTTAGTGTAAAAGCAAAAAATTAATCCTCTTTCCATGATCTGATGAAATGTTTTGATCGTAAGTTCAACTTTTAGTCAGTTCACCTTGTTTTATTGACTACCAAAATGTAGGGTGAAGGCTCTTTTCGATTTCTACTCAAAATTATTTGATTCGATCTTTTAAAGCTCCATGGGAATTACGATGGGGTTTGAATTGAAATTACCACGTGGATGGGATTTTAATTCTTTAATTGGAAGGTTATTGTAGTTTTTTAATATTACAAGTTTTTTTGGGGATATGCTAATTATTTATTAACAGAATTAAATTATTCTTAAGAAGATTACAATCTTACACGTGTCATAATTTAGATATTGGTCTTGTCGATCTTTCTAAAAAATTAAAGGTTACAGATTTGAAGTTCCGATGTAAGTTTGACTTTATGTTGGATTTTTATCAATAACTCTGGTAGAATTTATGGTTAAAAAATAACAATTAAACTTGATGAAACCAAGAACATTTAAATTTTTTTTTACTACATTTGGAATTTTGACTTTTGAGCGTATTTTGGGAGTATAAATTTATTTTTGGATTATTCGATTTTTCAAAAACATCAAAAACAAAAACTTTAGACCTGTAAAAACAATATACAATATGGTATACAAGTTTAAAATGCCGAGAAATATATAGGTATAATACATGGTGTCTAAGTACGTGATTTATAGAAAAAAAACTTTAAACACGTTTTAGTCGAAACCACAATTTTTGGCCTGGTTGGCAACTTTTTGAAAAAACTATTCAGGGGGAAAAAATTCAAAAGTCCGCCATTTTTTTTTGTTTTGTTTAACCAAAATACTTAATTCTAGTTAACACAATAGAGACTGATTTACATGTATTATAATATCTTGCTCGAATTTTTTGTTTCAGAAATTCTACAGCTGAGATTTTCTGTCAACTGTTTTTTTTTAAAGGGACCTAATTACGGCGGCCCTATCACAGCCCTATTTGAAGAGAAAAAATACAAAAACAATTTTTTTTAGAAAGTTCAATATGTATATTTTCAGTCCTTAAAATATTGTATCATTAAAATAAATTTTTCTATGAAAAAACAACATTTGAAAAAACGTCCGATAAATCCATACTCCCCTTAAACAATATTTAAGTATTCCAATTTATAAGCGAGGAAACTTTATGCTTTTAATTTGTTATAAGTTAATACGATAATTCCAATGAAAGAAAGTTATCTAAATATTATTAACAATTATTTTGAGATAACCAATTTATTAAAATTATTATTCTTCTTTCGAAGAGTTCAGAAGTGTCTGTCTAAAAGCTGTTAAGAGATAATTATTGTAAATATACTAAGATCTGTTTATTATTTAGTTTATTTATTTATTTTAGTCTACAGAACAACATCATAACAAAGCTATTATCATGTTAATAAATTAAATACTGCTATAAACAATTTGCTTTAATTTACAACGATTCATTTTGAAGTGAATATTATTAACATATTTATTGAAAATGCAAGTGATCTTGAAAATGGGTGCTTGAAAGCTATAATTTGAACTGTAATGAGGGTCTTTTAATAGAGATCTTGATGACTAGGATCGTATAAATTAATATTATTAAGTAGTTCTGGTCAATCTATATGATTGATCAGTATATTGAATACAAATAAGTTCCTTGTTTTATAGGAAGGACAATTTGACCATCTTTAAATCTTATAAAAAATTGTTGTACTGATTCAAACCTACCGATTTTATTCCTATAAGTTCATGACCAGACATTTATCGAACGTAAGAAAAATTCAAAGAGTTAAACGTGAAAGTTTCCAATCATTTGAAAGTTTTATTAATGATTGAATATGAAGAGAAAATGTACTCCTAGGTTTTCATAATCTAGGAGTTTAGGATAAGGATAAGGATAAGGTATATTTTGTAAGAGAAATCAATTCATTTCTTATATATTGAGATAGTCATAGATTTACATTTCGATATGTTTATCGCAAGACCATTTATTCTATACCATTTTTGCATGTTAAGGGATTAGGGGTAGTTAGGATTTTCAAAAAATTGGTTTTTTGTTTTTTTTTGAATTTTTTTAAAGTAAGGTACAGTCGCCAAATTTCGTCCCCAAACCTAATTTCGTCCCCTTCAATATCTACTCTTTTAAAAACCGCCATCTATTATCAGCGACCCGAACCGACAGCTAATTGCATCAGTCGGCCATTGTGTAGAAGTGAGTGCGTAACGACGTTCGTACCGACAGAAATTCGAAAATCAAAAAAAGTGTTCAAGGTGAGTTTTTCATTGAAATATTCTCGGATTCCATAAAATATTGAGATACCTGACTTATTGATACAATTTTTTTGTCAAACTAACTATTAATATCTCAGATGTTAATCGATTAAGTAAAAATTTCAGGTTATGACACGTTTTTTGCTTAAATGGATGCGAAAAAATAAATAGAAATTTCCTAATATCGTCCCCTTACGTGAACCTTATATCGTCCCCGGGACGGTTGATGATTAAAATAATTAAGAAAGGGCTGATTAGATATTAATATGATCGTTAGGTTCAACTTTATATAATAGAAAAGGAGTAAGTACAACTCCAGTTCACGTACTGATTATTGTGATCTCAATATCGTCCCCGGGACGAAATTAGGAGCCCAAAAATATATTTTCATAATTTGAGTATTTTTGTTAAAGCTATTTTATAACTTTTTCTAACAATGTTAACGCGTTTTTGATTATTTTTAAGAATAAAGGAATATTGAACCTAATGTTTGGCGTTTCATTTATTACTGTGGGATTTTTTTCTATTTTTTTAGATTTGTTTTACAAAAAGGGGACGATATTTGGCGACTCTACCTTATGATGTTTCGAAAATATTATCTGAAAATTTCAAGTAAATCCAATCATAAGGTTTCAAGATATCCTACAATTACAATTACTGATGGCAGCTGCAAATCGAGTGTAAGACTTTACATAAATGAGTTTTTCTCGAAACTATATTTTTTTTTTAAGTCGGTGTAATTCCAAAACCCATAATTTTTTTTTTGGATTAATCTTATATTTTTTATAAACAATAAATTAGTGTTTTTTTCGACTTATGGGACAGGGTCCAACCAAATATGGTGATAACTTAGTCTACAATAAATATTTTGTTTTAACATTTTTTAAGTTAAAACATAACATAATAACTTTGTATTATCTGTTTTATAAAATAAATTAAACTACGGTTAAAAATAAAATATTTAATATACTTATTTTTTCACGCCGCTGACTACCCCTAATACCTTAATAAGATCATTCTGAATTTGTCATTAATGAAGCTTATTGAGACAAATCATTTTAAGTCATCTGGAAATAGTAGAAATTTATTATAACGAAAGAATTTTCGAATATCATAGATAAATAAGAGGAACAACAATGGGGCATAGTGGGATCCTTGAGGTACTCCTGAATGGTACCAAAATTTCCTTTGAAAGAGAGGTAAGAACTTAATCAATTTAATAGAGATGAATGCACGAGTATATACCATAGTTTTTATTTTTTGTCGACTGCTCTATAATTCTCAATTAGAGGTACCTACTTTCGGATTTATAAATCAATTCGATTATTTAGTACTTCCATTCATCTAGGAATTAGTTCCTTGACAAAGACATGTTGGGAAAGATGATAGCAAAGACTATCAGCTGGTTTGCTTTAAAAAACGCAGAGTATAAATTGAATAATAAATTAAAATCTAATATAAATCAATCTTGAATAATGATCATATCAATCTTATCCCATGTCGAAGACTAATATAGGTTTAAGTTAACCGAATTCCAATTTAAGCATGCCATATTAAAAGAATTTATATCTTACATTTATGTCTATTACTAGGTGACACCTTTCCTATTCAGTTTAAGTGGTTAGCGCGAAGCATATACAAAATTGCAAAATCTTGTTCTGTCTATAGTATAGTATGTGTCTAATTTATGAGGACCTCCTTGAAGTCAAACAACCGATGAAAACCTATTTGCTAAATAAAACATAAAATCATTTCACAAGTCACGTCCACGTCATCTTTTGCGCCTATTAACATTTTGTTTAAGCTTAAATGCACCTAGGTATAGATAACCACCATAAAGCACCACCGGTCACAACATGCGCTTCGGTGTTACCTGTGGACCTACAACGATGGCGTTTTCGCTCAAAAAGGTAGAGATTTCCATAAAATAGATTTTTAACTGACAGAATCTAGGCCTGTCAGGTTCCATGAAACGATAGAGTTGTTGGAAAACGATGGCGTGAAACCATAACAGAAAATTCCCTTGATAATTTTTAAGACTTTACCTGAGAAATAAAATGGACATGATGATGATGGAGAAACAGCAGCGAATTTATGATGTTCGGTTCCTCTGCTAAAAAAGTGAATGGGAAGTGGAATTGTTGCATCTGAACAGGTTTCTGTGCAATTTCCTACGCGAGATCCGGATTGGTGGTAAGTTTAATGGTGGTTTTTCTACATTCCTAAAGGAGTTTTATAATAATTCTCTCCGCGATTGTGATGATGATAATGATGATGGCGAGTAGCGACAACCAATTGCTTCGTTTTAATGCTATTCGCAAAACACAAGAGGATTTTAGCAAAGTCCAGCATTTCTATAATTAAACGACTTTGGTATGCTGTTGACGTTAAATTTCCGGAAAACCTTGGACGCCACTTTAAATAGTTTTTTTTTTTTTTTTTGACCGGCTGTCTTTTTTTATCTTTAAACAAAACTTTTTTTTTCTTGAATATTTCTTATTGTGGCGGCCGAAGAAGACACTATTTTACGGCTTAGACACCGGCTCGGAAATTTTTTGATTAACAAATGAATTCCTCGATTTTGCCACTGATGGACTCTAGAGTGAGTAAGGTGGGTAGTAAGAAAACACAAAAAATTGGAATCAGACAAAATCAAACGAAATTGGAAGAGTCGGTCATGAATACTTGCTTATGTAATGAGTTTTTTACTGCTCTTGGACGTTTCATTTAAGTTTTGGAACGAGTTTTAATTTAATTCGATAAAATCCAACGACGCCTCTGCAAAAAACCCTACTAAAAAATTTTGCAGTTTGCACATTTATTGGCAGACAGATCGCAGGTTATCCATTTGTTGCCGTTTGCAGATTGAGGGACTAATTGTCCAAGTAATTTGCTCTTAACGAGTTCTTATTAATACTGGCCATTGATTTCGAGGTATCAACATAATTTTGGATTTAATGCACTTTTAACGGGGTGTTGCTCATTATTCTTTTTCCTTTTCTAGTATCTTGAAAATTCTATTCATACAACTTGAACCGGATACAGAAGTCTTTTAAGTTTTAAGTTAAGGTCAAGAGTGAACGTGTTAATTTGGAGCAGGGAAAAAAAAAGTGTACCATATAAAGATCATTCGAGTTGATTGCTCCACTATTGTCCCATGTGAATTAAGAAATCAAAATCCACTTGTCACGAAACTCCCACGCGCCAACACCAGACAGACATAACACGAGCAATCAACAGATTTTTGCGAACAATTAATCAATCTAAAAGATCCGGCCGAGGTGACCAATGTCAACTCCATTAAAGGCTTCGAAGTGTTTTTAGGAACGTGTTCCCATTTAAAGCTGGGCTAAGAAATAAAAAAAAAAAAAATAGGTATCATTCATCAAGTCTCAGGTGGATTAAAAATTTATCACCTTCCACAAAACAAAATAAACTTTCGAGTATGCGACACCTGCGGTAATTAGGTTGTCGCCTAATTCCATGGTTTATAGAACGGATATTAGTTTTCTTTGCTCCATTAGACTTATACATTAGAGTGATCGCGGGCTTGAGGGATTTTCCCACTGATCGTGGTTATGTTCGTGTATCTTGTCACGGACGAACAAATTATTTCAATTACCCTTACCCACATGAAGGCCAAAAACAAATTTTTCTCGTTTTGTTTTTCTAATGTAAATGAAACATTTCAGAATTTATGAGATCTTCCTTATATGCAAGATGATCGTGAGTATACGATTTCAGTTGATCGTTTTAAAATATTTGCTTATTTCAACGTGATCACTAGTGATCATCGGTCACGTAAATTAATCTGTAACGTGAGAAATGATCTACACAGTTTGCAAATTATCTTCAGTACATGTTTATGTTATTTATATTGGGAAACCTCTTTGTGGAAAATACGAAGAAGTCTTTTTGGATCTTCTTACGCTGCTTCAAATTTCGAAGAATTATTTTAGCCCTGCTGTGCACTCACTCGTTGCAGGAGAAGTCGTTTCGAAAATTTTAGGTGTTATCACAGCAGGAGCTGAAATAAATTAGGAGAGTTACAAGAGACCGGTATGTGAATATTGGTACTTAACAAGAAAGGTTTATACCTGTTTTATGGCCGATAATCATGTGAGAAGCATTTTCGTTCAGACCAAAGAGGGCTATACCAAAAAAAATAAGAAAACCATGTTGGTTATTAATTGTTTCGCGCACTTTTAAACCCTGCAGATACGTTTATTTTAAAGTTAACTGAAGACACGTGCGAAATTGCCTTTTTAAAAAATAATTGCAGATATAAATATGTCTACTGTTATAAGATAAATATAAGACTTACTGTTGGTAGTCATTTTTCACAATAATGAAATTCTTTTGAGTTCATATTTTTTACCATGTTGTTTGCGGAGTTTCAAATATTTTTTTAAGGATTTCTTTACATTTTTAGAGAGAACTAGTACTTAATATTGCTTCAAACTATGAATTTATTATAAGTATTATATTTCTCAGCGTAATTTCAATTAATTTAGAGCGGTTTTTCTTATTATCATTTGCAGCAAGAACGTGTAAAATATCTGCCAAAAGCATAAAAAGTGATTGATTCATTCATTAAGTTTATTATTATTTATTATTTAAAGGAAAATATCATAAAAAGCTTTATTTGCAGAAAATTTTACTTAAAACTATATCTACTATTTAAAATGACTAGTCCTTTTGGTGAAATATGATTTTAACCGAAAAAGTATGTATAGTTCTATTGTAATCCTACGCTAGTTTACGTATAAAAGGATTTCTAGATGTGCGGTAGCTAAACTTGAATTTACATAGTTAACCCATTAATGACTAAGCGGACATTTCACAGTCGATTGGTTTTTCGTCTATAAAAATCCTAAGACCAACTAAATATTATTAGAAAAAAAAGACCTGCTCTTTCTGAATCTGAGCCAGATTTGAAAAAATGTCCACCAAAAATAAAATATGGCCGCCCAAAGATGCCTAAAATTGAAGCATCGACTGTCCAAGTTTTCATAAACTTAGTATTAATTTATTCTTAGAAATGACGTTCTCAACTAACTCCTACTGTATCTTTGGAATGTACAACAGTAACAGAGTACATACAAATTTTAGTAACAAATATTTTAAAGATGGCGGATCCAATATGGCCGCCATTACAACAAAAAGATTTTTCTTTGCAAATATAGTGCATGCGGATAGTCATTATTTATGTTTTTGAGGTCGCTGATTTCAAAAATCATATCAGTTTTTCATTTTACAAAATGGCGGATCCAATATTGCCGCCAGTACAACAAAGAAGTTTTTCTCAAGTTTTTCTAATTTTTAAAATTTTCTTTTGTTTTATTTGCAGTGTTTTAATGTAGAGTTTTCCAGGAATATAATATCGAATATGGTTAATTTATTCTCTAGATTTAACAAGGATTTTCTATTTATTAGTGGGTAGAGTAATTTGATAAATTTACTTTTTAATACTTTCAGTTGTGTTTTCTTTAAAATGCAATTTTCAGTCTAGTGTAAGTCCAAAATATTTGATATTATTTCTCCTTTTAATTTGGGTACTAACAAGGTGTAAGTTAGGAAAACGTATAGGTATTCATATTTCCTTTTTCATATTATAAAAATAGATTGGCATTTGGACACGATAATTTTGATTTACTTCCGAAGTAAATATAAACTCTTAAATTTTCTAGTATTGCTTATCAAGAACTCATGAATATTACCGTATGCCCTAGACAGACAGCACACTAAATTAATAATTAGTTAATTACTCATTTAGAATTTAGAATTAATGAAGTGGTGACAAACGGCAATTTCTTAATCATCATTTATCAGTGCTTTTCTTTTTCTTGTTCTTTGTAATGGATAGCGCAAAGTAATATTACAACTGGTATAGAAGTACAAAATCAGCTGAATTCTATATTAGTATAAATGATCAAACCATTAACGTCATTTAGCAAATCATAAATGATCAAGTCAGCAGACAGCACCTTAATTAGTAATTAGTAAATTATGTTTTTATTATGTATTGTTAAGAGATATTCTCCAATTTAAAGGGCTGCCACTTCCTTCCTCCACTACCCCGGGCCCTCATACCTTCAAATTCAATCAGAAGAAAGAGGTCGATTTAGAAAAATATCCAAAAATTATGAGAAATCAGATATAGAATATCAATTCCTTTAAAGTAATTTTTAATAGCAGTTAAGTATATCCAAAATTGGTAGGAATATTTAATTTCAGTTTTTCTAGATCATTAAGAAAGTACAATGCGTGGGAATGTGATAGTAACCCACTTGTGTTATTGATATTAATTGAAAAAAAAAATCCCGATCATGACACGTTTAGTACCCACTTATACCCACTTAATTTTCCTAAAAAGACAGTCATAAGAATTTTTTTTTGAAAAAAAAAAAGGTAAAAAATTATTTTAGTCATATCGATCTTTTACCACAAATGGTCAAGGCAATATCATAAAGATCATGAGCTCACTGAATCACAAAAACAATACGACCACCTCTTCAAATTTGCACTGAATGAATAATACAAATAAAATGCGGATTTCTACCCTATGCATTGAATTTTCTCACAAAAATTTCAAGAATTCCATCAAAACCTCATTAACGATATGAAATTATAGTAAAAATTCCGCATTTTAATGCCCACACTTCCCGGATTTACAAATAGCCGTCCGAGTAGACAGACAATCATCCAAACAAGGAAATTGGGTTTTATCCATTTATCTATCTGTCCGGCTAAAAAGAAACAAATGGTGCGGTGCGAGATATTAACCAAATTTAGATGTGCGTCACTTGCAACTAATATTGATAATAGTGCCGAAAATAAGCGCATATTTGCATAAAATAATTGCTGCTGGATGGGAAAATTTAAAAAACAAAATAATTTATAATGTGTATGGGTAAGAAAAAAAAAAAAAAAAAAAGCAATCACGGGGAAATTGAATAATTTAGCGTGACGAAAGATTGAGAGATTGAAATCACCTGCTGCAGGCACAGCGAGCGGGCTTGATGGATCCGATGTGATGAAACGTGACTCACCCGCAGCTTGGCGTCTTGGCTGCTGCTGCTTCTGCTGCTCCTCAGGCGGATCTTGAGAAGTTGGGGCCGAGCCAGCGGCACCCGGAGCCGCGCCGCGAAGTTGTGAATGAGCCGCAGCAAATCTAGCAAAGCGTAGGTGGACTTCAGTATTTAAGGCTCGCGGACATAACGTAAAGGTAAGACGTAAACGTAAAATTTAGAAGCAATTCTTACACTCTATGCGGATGCCTTTGCGCATGTTTGTTTGACTTAAAGCTGCGCTGACGATGATTTAGTTGTTGTCACAGAATTCCATGATAAAGCTGAGAAATGGAGCTGTGAATTCGCGATTTCATCTGATAGCGTCAACGGTTTTTCCATGAAATAACAGTATATATAATCCAGGTCATTAAACCGGGATCTTTCTCTTTCTTCTGGGTTTTGAATCTGCTAATTATCACGTGCTTAAAGATCAGAATTGTGACTTAGCTAAACTCCCTCATCGGGTTTCATGGAGCAAGTTTTAATTGCCCGAGGCTACAATTAATGTGATTTATGAATGCATTCCGGCTTGAGATGCTCACCGATTTCTTGAGAAGTAGGAAGCTTTAGGGGGTATAAAATATAATCAATTTGATACGTCGTATAGATACAGCGAATTCCATTCATCTCATCAATTAATGAACAGCAGTATAATATCAATGCGATATTTTAATTAATTTATACGACCGTTCAAAATGCTTTCATTCAGCACATAATTCCAAAGACTTTTGTAGGTTAATTTTAAAATATCATCTTATTAAGATGGACATGATTAATGATACTCGATTTGTCTGTCGAGCTCTAATAATTTCTTGGAAACTTAGGTTATAAAAAGAATATTAAAATCATATACCGAATGATCTTCAAAAATGCTATGTTAAAAAGTTTAAAATAATAAAAACAGATATTTTTAATAAAGTTTGTTAAAAATTTTAAATGTTGGATTTCATTGATATGGATATGTCCTAATTTTAAATTTTTATTAATTTATGACTTTAGGTGATTTCCGATTAAAATTTAGTCACTGGCTAATCCTTTCCAGGTGTGCACATCGACTTTTCAATACCT
Source organism: Dysmachus trigonus (assembly GCA_949715965.1). NCBI lineage: Eukaryota > Metazoa > Arthropoda > Insecta > Diptera > Asilidae > Dysmachus > Dysmachus trigonus. The sequence continues at coordinate 80,975,488 of OX454321.1, forward strand.
ATATTTTAAAAAATTGTTTATAATAACTTGTTATAGAATTTCCATAAAGACAAATGACCTAAAATTTAGTCTGGTCGAAAAAACCACACACTTAAACAATTGCAAATTTTTATTGCGTTGTTTCCTGATTTTAAAACAAATTTATGCACACGAGGTCTGTTCAAAAAATACGTAGACTGTTTGAATTGCGCGGGCTCAGTTGGTTCCAGGAAAATCCGCTTGGTGTTGCCTTCTTCGTACAGATCAGCTGTTTAAAAGTAATTTTTTTTATTTCAAATATCATTATTGGTTGATTAGCTACGCGGTTGTTTGTGAAGTTTGTTTTGTTTCGTTTGGCCGATTTTAGAATGAGTGACTTGAACGAGCAAAAAGTTGCTGTGAAATTCTCAACCCTTAGAAATCGTGAATTTTTGGCCAAACATTCGATCACTGTTCTTTCCCACCCATCCTAATCACCTGACCTCGCTCACAAGGAAACGTTCTCAGGTGTGTCTCACCGATTTTGAGGAAATTTAAATATGTTATAGAGTATCGAAAAATAAGAGACACGTATGTTTTTTTATCTGCGAATACGCAAATTTAGGGGGTGAAAACCACCCCTAAAGTTCACCCCCAAAAACAGTTTTTCTTAAATATTTCAAGTTCTAATGAATTTTTTTGTGTGAAACAAAATGGAAATGATTTTTCGTAAAATAAATAACTTTTTGTTAGTAATCCGGTTCCCGGGGGTTGCAACCCTTATTTTTTATTGCAGAAAAACGATTTTTTTTTAATATTTTGAAAAATAAAGTTTACGTTGTTTTGGGTTTTCGTAAAAAAGCTCAGGGGGGTAAACAACCCCTAGCACTAATACGTAAATGATGTATATTCTTTCAGACATCAGTTTTTTCGTGAAAACCAGTATTAAGAGGTTTTTGGAGTCGCTGATTACGAATCTGATGTTAAATTTAAAAAATTCAAAATGGCGGATCCAACATGGTGGACAAACTTTTGAAAATTTTTTATAAAAAAAAAAAAAAAAAAAAAAAAAAAAAAAAAAAAAAAAAAAAAGTACCCCTTAAATGTGCGTATCCGCAGATAAAAAAAAATCCCTCTGAATATTATAGTCCTACAGTATTAGATTATTGCATCTATGGACTGTCATTACTTTGCATTTGGATATGTTAAGTGAAAGATCATTTACTGATCATTCTGCAATGATTAAGAGCAGGACAATAGTAGTTTAAAGTTTTAAATCATTCGCATATAGAAGCATTCGGTAAAGGAAACAATTAAATATTATGATCATATTGAATGTATGATCGGACCACTGACATAAAGCGGTCATATTTAAATTAACTTTTGTGGTTCTAGCTCCTACACGTCTGATCAATGATTTAAACAAACCAAAACAAAAAAACTTTCTAAAATCCTCCTAATAACTGACTCACGATTTTTCCCCCATATTCGATCAATCGTTTTCAAATCAACAAGGGATTTGTCGACTTACATCTCGGCGGGGCATTCACAGCATTCGTCGAAATCCATTGGAAAGTGTTGATTGATCGTGCAAATAAGCCAATCAACTTGAACCAAATACCAATCAAATTCTACGCAACTCAAGCAGGGATTTATTCAATTGAATCGACGTGTTATCGCTCTCGTCAAGGCAAAAGTGCGTCCACACACACATGAGCTGCTGATCGGTGCACCATAGCGCACCTTTCAGGTGAATCCGTGAATTGGCCAATCAGAGGAATGCACGTTATAACAACCGTGTGTGTGGGTCGTAGAGTTTTCGATCGCATCGATCAGCGTCTAATGAAAACACTTGTGATAAAAGTCAAGTCTAATGGATCGAAATGATCAGGCAAATTATTGAAAACACATAAATATGGAAAATATTGGCGCGAAATTAATGCCCGTTCGGCGGCGTGTCCCTCAAGCATAAATTTTCGATCGTCGATCGAGTCCGAGCGATCGGTTGGACACGAGTGGAGGAGAGGTTGCAATGGAACCAAGTTATGTTACAACACCTCGCACTTTACGTTTTAAACTATTCCTTACTAATGGTCGCACGGACATGGTTCAGGGAACTATAGAAATTCCTAAGATGTCTGATAATGGGACTGAAGGAATTTTGGAATTTGATTGATTTGCTGTATAAAATCGATTTATTCCAAATCTTATCTAATTGCTGTTGCGTTTGTTGTTCTTCACAATTTTCTGCCTGGATTTAGATCAAGGATGTAATTTTTGCTAGTAGTTTCATGTGGGTTTGTTGCACATTTTTTGTAATTGCATTGTCAACATATCTTTGCATTAAAGTACTTGCTTATTTGTTTTTTTATTACTATTTTCTTCTTTTACCTCGGATTTACCTCTCTCCGATGTCTTTGTAATTCTATTGACCTCCTTTCATTAGCGGCTCAAGATACTTCTAATCTCTTACTTGATTGGGGTCTTTTTGTTTATTTATCATTTTGTGTTGATTTTTGTCACAGCTCTAACAATTTGAATAATTTATTAATTAAAAGTTTTTTTTTTTTTTTTTTATTAGAATTGTGTGTTAAGGCAGTTGTGAATTAAATGATTGCTTCTTTTTTTCAATTCGCGGTTGTTTGCTGCATGAAATTACGTCGCAGAACTGATAGATTTATCTGAAGGTTGTGTTCTTTGGAGATTTTTTTTGGTATTTTCGATAGGCCTTGATTTATACAAAGAATTACATTTAGTTAAAAACTAAACGCACCTGAAAATTCTGTGCTAATTTTGTAATATATAAAACTTAAGGCCGTGTAATATTAAAATCAGAAGGTGAAAAACAAGGAAATAATCGTTTTAGTATAAAATTTTAAGCTTCAAAATTGTCTGATTTGATTTAGAGGTTCTTTTATTGATCTTCTGTTCCAGTTCGTCTTTTTGGTACTATATAGTATCGCAGCTATTAGTTATAAAATATAAATAAAGTTTTGAATGAATTTACATAACTGTAATTGTTGAAAAATACTCTATGTAGATTTTAGCATTAAAATGGTATTTCAGGTTCTTTAAAATGAAATACAAAAATTTTTCATATGTCTTTTTCTAATCACTAACTAGTGATTTCACGTTAAAGCTTAAACTAAACTGATGTTAAGAAAAGCCGGTCAAATGCAAGTTAGATTCACGCGTAGAGGCTTCCGTCCATATTTTCTAGAATTTCTAAAAATCTTTAAGGCCTACACTGAAAAAATTTTTTCTAGTTGATTCAACAACGACATCTTGTTATTATAATTCATCTTGACAGTCGACGAATCATGGATTTATGCATATGAACCCGAAATTAAACAACAATCGACTATATGGGTCTTTCAAGACGAGCCAAATTCAACAAAAGTTGTTCGCGCATGAAGCACTTAGAAGCAAATGGTCCCTGTTTCTTCGGAATAACTGGACATGTCGCCACTGTTCTATTAGAGCAACGTAGAACGGTCAATTCTGAATTGTACACCACTATTTGTTTGCCTGAAGTATTCGGAACAATAAGAGAAACCAATTGCAGAAGACGAATCATTCTCCACCACGACAATGCAAGCTGTCACACTTCAGCTCAAACTAGTGAATTTTTGTGCATTCAAAATATCGAATTGATGTCCGTACAGTCCTGATTTGGCACTCAATGATTTCTTCTTATTCCCGCATACCAAAAATAAATTGCGAGATCAACGTTTTTCGACGCCTGAAGAAACGGTTGATAAGTTCAAACCATATGTTTTGGAGGTACCTCAATCGGACTGGAAAAAGTGCTTCTAAAATTGGTTCAAACGCATGCAAAAGTGTATTGATCTTCAAGGAGAATATTTTGAAAAACAATAAAGCCATTTTTGATTATACTATAAATATTTGTTTTTACTTGTATATCTCAAAACTCAAGTAGCAACACTTGTAATAAGAACTTTCGAATATGATTTTCAGGTATACTTGGATCATGTGACACGAAGTATGATTGAAAAAGACTAAATAACACACGAAAACACTGACTACTCATTAATTTTTCATTATATGTATGTAGTTGTGAATGCTCTATTTAAAATCATGAAAGACAATATTTTTGTAGTACACATAACAAGCCTATTTAAAAAATGTAGGGTACCACATAATATATAAAATTAAAGAAACATTTTTCTTCAGTGACTAATTTGCTTCAGTTTTAATTCTTACACGAATATTTAGTGTTAACTAATGCAAAATATGTGGGTTAATTTCCTGATTCACATTATCTCATGGTCCCTTCCTCACGGGCCTGTTTTCATTGATTTATCTGCGAGCTAGCGACAAAAAAAAAGTAAAATGTTAAAACAGCGATGCCAAAATAGTTCGGAAATGTAATTCTTCTTCAAAAATTCAATTTGTTTAAAAGATATGCTGATACCTGCTTGTTATATTTGGGAGCAAACGCAAGCACATTAATTTAGCCTGGATAGCTATAAAAAGTTATTTAGGGATTCTTGCCCGTCGGCTTACCTTCGAACAACAGCAATAAAATTCATTGGAACAGGTCAACCTTATTCTTCAAAACAATAAAACGTTCGTCCTCTTTTGGTAAGTATGTACATTTTCTTTTCCCGAACTCGGAAAATAGTACGATTTGGTTGCGAGGCAGTGTGAATCGGGTCAATAACATGTATCACTATGCCAAATTTTAAGTTTTTACATCGCATAGTTTCTGAAATAATAGGCTATGACAGGCAGACAGACACGAGAGTGATCTTACAAGGATATCTTAAGTGAAAGCCTTTTAAGATTAAAATAAAGAAAGGGGGCTTTAGTTTAAAAAAAAGCTGTTGAAATTCATTGAATGTGATCTTGTCTAAAAGCATGTCAAGTGGATAAATTGAATATAAGCAAACAAAAACAATTCTAACAAAACTATCTTTTATTAAATAAGCCTGTACCATCCCATAGTCGTGCGTTTACTTTTTTTTTTTTTGTTTCACTATAATAATAGACTCTCTAAGTCTGCCCTGCCCCGATCGCAGCATGAAATTGTGCTAGCGTGCTGTGGTAAATTAATAATGAAAAAGACGTCAGTGTGAACGATTTAAGCTGACATGAATGCAAAATGTTAATCATTGCTGTCGGTGGCGCGGCAACTTTGAAGTTTATCAATTGAGGCGGCATCTAACATTTCGCACCCCATAGAGTGGGGTCCGTCTGGTGTGATGATCTTGATTAAGAACTCTTCGTTCGGGTTGGGGTCAAAGATCCACCTTCGCCAGCGTGCTAAAAACCCAAAGAGACAACTCCACGCACCTGAAGAAGCTGTCGTAGTAAGGTAACGAGGCAGGCGTTCGTTGAACCGCAACCTGTGCGAGCTTCTCACTGAAACATCTTCTGAGGCGGGTGATTAATCGCAAACGGAATACCTAGGCAGCACGGCGCGGTAGCTAAATTCCGACAAATATTTTACGCTTAGTTTTCTGTAAGGTGATTATCAGTTTTAGTGGTTATAATTTGAAACCAATGTAACACCCATCAGGTGGTATGATTTATTAGAATTAAAGGTTATAGGGCAGCGCACTACTCGTTTTAAAACTTGGGCAGAAAAATTCACCTTTCTAAGCTACATTCATAGGTAATACCAAAAAAATTACGAAATTTGTAATTATCTTTTCTTCGAAGAATGCACGTGCCATTAAAATTTCACCCAAAAAGACGTTTGAAATTGTTTTTTTTTTTTTAAAGAAAACATAACTCGCGAGGAAGTTCGTGGGCGGAGGTTTGCTTGCTAGGAAAGCGGCTGGCCTTGCTAAGGCCGATTATGCGGTTCGAATCGAGCCTACCTATAACTATCATTTTTTTCGCCATTAAGCAAACCAGTAGGCGTCTATTGGAATTTTTTCTCGGTTAATTGGTAAGGTATTGAACGGCAATTGCTTTCGAGGAGGAGATTTATTTCTTCCTCACAGGTATATAGGAGATTATGCAAATTACACGTGTCGCTCGTAATATGCCGAGGTCTTACAGTGAGATATGTCCGAATTTGAAGCTTTGGGGTATATTTTGCGGTGTGCAGGTATAAGCTGGCCTAATTCTTTCATGGGAAATTTTTAAGTAGCTCTCGGGTATTGACGAATTACCTACCAGCAGCTGTTCAACCTTGAGCAATTGTGGGATTTAAGTTGTTGCAAAGTGTAATTATTGGTTTAGGAGGAGATTATGGAAGTTTTTGCGATATCCGGAATTTTTTTTTGTAAGTAAGCATGTAATAAATATATAATAATCTCGGACCACCAATTGTGATAATTTTAGTTTTGGAACACATAGTAATCTAAAACATACGAGGGTCATGCTGCATATTTTTAGACACCCTGTAACTACGCCACTGGGACGGTATTTGGTCTTGCTGCTCAATACCTTGGTGTCTGTATAGTATGTTGCCCCCGAGGGAGTTTAAGGAGTTGTATTGGTATTTTACAAAAGAGATTGAAACATTGAAACACTGAATTTATAAAATAAAATAAAATATAGGCTATTTAAAATGATGGACCCAAGATGATTACACAAAATTTCAACTTTCGTTGGATTTCCATGAAAATTGGTACTTACAGGTTTTTGAAAGCACTGATTTCGAATCTATTATCAACATTTTAAGGTGAATCCATTATGCTGACTAAAATTTCTAAAATTGAAAAGGGGATTTAATGAAAGTTACTACAAAATGCGTTTCGGAGCTTCTGATTTGGAATCCATTATCAACATTTTGAAATTCGATATGACTGATCAAATTTTGTTTGTTTGTGCACACATCACGCAAAATCTACGTGATGGAATTTTATGAAATTATCCGTAGGTAGCACATATTACAACTTAACATATAGGCTAATTTTTTTTTTCGGATAACACATAGGGTTTCAAAATGGCGGATCCAAGATGGCGACTGAAAATTATAAATTTGAAGCGATTTTCATGAAAATGGGTACATAGGGGTTTTGCAGAACACTGATTTTAAATCCGCTGTCGAAATTTGACGGATCCAATATGGCGACCAATATTTCTCAATTTAAACAGATTTTAATGAAAATTAGTACAATGATTGTTTTGAGGTCACTGATTTCGAATATTATCAAAATTTACAAATCCAAGATGGCGGAGCCAATATGGCGACCAAAATTATTCCGAGGGCACTAATTTGCAATATTATGAAAATTTCCAAGTCCAAATTGGCGGATCCAACATGGTGACCAGAAGGTTTCGATATCAACAGATTTTAATGAAAATTGGTACAATGATTATTCTGAGTCCACTAATTTCGAATATTAGCAAAATTTGTAAATCCAAGATGGCGGATCCAAAGTCATGGACGGAATTAAGAGCATGGGGTTAGACTATGCTTGCACGAATTTATGTATGGCATACTGATGTAAATTTAGTTGATGTAAACATTGACAACTTTTTAACAAACTTCGTTAAGAAATTCAAGTTTAAGAAGCAAACTAAGATATCTTCCGCGAAATATGGTATCTTGAAATTCAGCTAGCGAAATGTAAGTCGACACAAAATTCAAATTAGACTATAAAAATTTTACGATATAAATGTACCAAAAATTAAAATAAGTTTAAATAAATTCTCATTGGAATCTCGAGAGTTGCTGGAAAATGTCAGATATAATTCATTCAAATGAAAATCATACAATTTTGTATAATTATTCTTTTAGTATTAAGCCCATGATATAGGCCTACTCCAAATTGTTCAGGTACCTAACATGGATACAAGATGGGTCCTGTCACATGTCACATATAACATATAATTATGTCATATGTCATATGAAAAATAAGATAGGTGCTTCGTAGCATGTCATAACATCACACGTCAATGGGTATTTTCAAATTTCTAACCAATGAACCACCGATTACTTGGATAATGGAAAATATATTTTTGTTTATTACCAAATATTTTAATAATTAAAAATTCATTAATTACTTTCTTGAATATTTCGATAATTATAAATCATAGAAAATAAAATGTAATTTTTATGGTATTGCTTATAATCAACGAAAATATTGAAGAAATTAATATTATTAATAAATAACCTAATTTATTCTGGTTATCAAATTATTGTATAATAAATGTACGGTAATGACGTTATTAAGTTGTTTTACCTAATTTCGAATCAAATTACATGACTAATTTTAATGTGATCAAAACCATAAACCATACCTAAAGCTTACAGATCACCCAATTAGCATGGTATTAATTGAGTATAAAGTATCAAATTTGTGCGCCTATTAAAGCCCCCGTGTGCTTGTTTTTTTCGAAACGTAATCGATCCGCAAATTTACTTGCTAACTCTGTTCTAGTTATTAACCTCTAAAAAATCTAAAAATCATGCTGGTCATGGGCGATCCTCGGGGGAAGCGAAATGTATTCTAATTAGAGGAGCACTCCTTAAACGAACTGTCTCAAGGCGACTGACTGCCTCTCGAAATGGTCTCAGTCTCCTTTCGTGGCGATTTCAGAAACTTCAGAAACAACACAGCTGGCAAACGTATATTAAAACAACTGGCGCAGTTAAAAGCTTCAGTTAAAATTTCGATCAGGCCAATTTTGATATATTAATCGTCACATTCGTTGTACTAATTGGTTGCGCTTTCAATAATAATCTCACGCTGAAGACGCCATCGTGCCGCCGCCGCACCGCGCCGGTGTGTGAATTATGACCAAAAAAAAAAAACGATAAGATTCTTAGGCATTTTTTAATAAATGGCATGAGCTACCAATTTGTAGCAGAAATCCCAAGCGATTCGAGTTTCTTCGGTCAGTTGCTACTTTACCAGTTTTGTCAGATATCACAACTATTCCAAATTAGCATTTTCGTAACGATTTTATAGAAAATAATGATGACAGCGGCGCGGCAGCGGGAGCTGCCTAATGAATTGTTCGTCATTTTCGGAAACTTGAACAGCATTCTATAGACCTTAAGAAATTTTTATAATAGTATCTTGTTTAAAATATTTATCTCAACTGCAGCAGCGCCTGTAAATAAGCAGTTGAAGTCTATATGAGCCCGTTTGTCTTTCTAAGGGTGTATAATTGTATAATTTACCAACCCAATTAGCAAAATAAACATTGCTAAAAAAATTGTATGCTTTTAATGGCTATAAATGGACTTAAACAACTTTTAAAATTAATCAAATCATTATTTGAGCTAATCGAATAACATAACTTTAATAATAAAATATAAAGCTCTTATCTCATAAAATACGCTACGGCGCACAGTGTTCCAAAACATCAAAAAGCTGACCAATATTCGAAATGCCGTCGGATATGCTTGAAATCAAGTATACAGGAGTTTTTAGTGTTGCTGATTTCAAATCTATTCTCAAAATTCAATATGGCGGACCAAGAATATAAAATTTGATCGGATTTTCATAAAAATTGGTAAGTGGAGGTTTCTAGGGTCAAAACTAGAAATTTTTAACTCGAAGAATTTAAATAAAAGTTCCGTCATTGATGTTTTGGGGTCATTTATATCGATTCTGATATCAAAATGGATAAGTTAAACATTTTAAAACCAATATGGTGGATGCTTATTCACAAAAATTTATTTCTAGTGGCTGCAGGAGTAACTTTACTGAATTATGACATCAAAACTTTATAGCTAAAATTGATATATGTTAAAATTTCTATAATAATTTAGCAAATTTTAGCAATTTCGTTCCGCCATATTTTAACCGCCATCTTTAATTTCAAAATGTATATAAAATATTTGAAGTAAACAAGTCCTAAAACCCCGTTGTACCAATTTTCAAAATAATACTACTAGTTTTTAAATTTTGGTACGCCATATTGGATCCGCCATTTTGAATTTCTAGAACAATAGCTGAGAAAATTACAATTTCGATACCATTGAATGTACATACATAGAGATGCAAATGTGCCTTAAATGTGTATCTGCGAGAGGTTGCGGCAGCTGTATTTTATACCACATATTCATCACCGTACTGGGAAATTTTCAGGCTGTTTTTCTTGACTATTTCTGAGTAGTGTGTGCTACTATTTTACAGATAGTATACCCACATGGTATACTACTACCTCACCAAAGATCGTTAAAATCCCTTTCCTCATAGCCGTATACCCATAGTCACCTAATTGGTGATTTTAAAAACATTGGTTATAATTTGCTTAAAAATTAAAAGATAACGTAAAAATGTAAATATTAAAATAGCTTGCTTAATTTTTTGTGTAAAATAAACTTAGGCCACTTTCAAAATAAACGGCTCATATGTATGTATACGTGCGAAAAAAAATCTTAAATTTTCGTCATTTTAACTTTGAAGCCATTATTTCAACTAATGGGTGCTGCAATTAATATAAAATGCAAACTTCCGGCAGCTCAAGTACTTTGGAGGCCTTAAATAGACCATTAGCTGCACGTCCTTGAAGCAGTTCGCATACCGCAGTCGTCGCACAAAGAAAGAAACGAATAAAAACTCGAGCGAAGACGAAAGTGAAACCTTTTTTTTTTTTTTTTTTTATTATCCAAAACAAAATGATCGCGCCAATCTCTGATGCGCGAATGCGCACGCGCGTGCAACGTTCGAATTGTCTGTCCGGGGCCAAACAATTGTATGGGGCGCTTCGCATGATGGCCAGAGCCAGCCTGCATGCAACAAGAAGCCCCAAGATTGCCCCAAAGAGATGACTATGTCCGGCCGAAGACCTTTTACACGAACGCCTTTTATAAAACATAATAAATACAATATATAAGAGAAACAGTTGCGATCACTCGATCGTGAAAGAAAGATCTGTGCCCCAAGATACCGTCAGGCCATGCTTCTTTGCTGCTGCTGCTGCTGCTGCTGCTTGGTGCTGCCAATGGGATTTTCTGCGAATTGTGCGCTATTGTTCGATTTTAATAAATTTTAATTGGCATTTTAATCATAAAGAGTACTCTTGACAATATTCGTTTTCGTTTTTTTTTTTTTTGTTTCTTATGCGTGCAAGGTGATCGCACGATCGTATGACATACTGATGAGGCCGATCTTTGGCGGCATTTTCATATCGGTTATTAGTTCTGACCACTGTCCGGCACCACTGTTTGCTGATCCACGATCGAGATAAGTTTTGAGGTAAATTAGCGGCAAAGATTTTGTAATTTGCGAGCACAAATTAATTATTCGGTTGACAGTTTTTGCATTTTTAAATAATTACAGCGTACGCTAATTGGCGAGCATAAGTTGCAATATCGATCTGAGGTTGCCAGATTTTGGACAATTATAAAATTCCTTGAACTCCATATGAGGTATGTCTGTTTTAAAAGGACTGTCCCAATTATTTACGCAGATAATTTTTTTTAAAACTACTATTACGAATTAAATACAGTGGAGTACGCGTATAATGAGGATCAAGAGATTGCGATTTTCGGTGTTACTGAGCGGACATCGGTATTCGTTGTTCATTCCACTATTTTTGCTTTTGATATTCATCTTACAAGATTGCTGGTGAGCATGACCACAGAAATCTATTTAAAATTATAAAACTATATTGCTACAATATTTAAAATATACTATACTACTGTGATCAAAAAGTAAAGCCAATTTGTTTATAACTTTGAAAATTTTTATTTATTCTTCCAAGTCTATATCACCCCCTTCAAAGTAGTCCCCGCTCGATACAATACACCTATGCCAGTGATTTTTCCAATCCTCCGAACACTACAGAAACTCGATGATTAGAATTCGTCGATTTTTCTTAGTTAGAAATTAGTCCATTCTATAAGATCCATTGTATAATACATGTCACAAGAAAGCTAATTGATCAGAGTTTTGGTATTAAATACCTTTAAAGTAAAGAAGGTACCAGCAGATTGCCTTAAAGATATTTAATACCAAAACTATGAGAAAAATGATATTCCAAAATCAAGAATGATTAAGATTAAATTAAATATTGAGAACTATCAATAGGTGAAGTTGTAAGCTGCCCTTACAGAAAAACACTCATGAACACAGATCACAACTAATGAAAACTAACTAAAATTAATAAAAACTACACTTTAATGAAAAATTAACAAGTAATAAGTGTTTTCGTGAGTTAATTAATATTTTTTTTTTGAAGATTTAACTCAAATTGTTCTTCAAACAATTTCAAACATATTTCAGAGATCGCATAAAAGTCATATTTGTTAATTCTTATTATAAGATTTTAAAATTATTATGCTCACTAGCTTTTTCTATGTAGTAGCAACAACTTGTTGAAACAAACACTTGTCAATTAACCATGAATTAAAAACTGAATTGACACGATTTCTGTTTAAAAATTGACAAATGTATTCTAGTAACACTAACATACTATAATATTTAAATGAACTAGGACGTAGTTGATTAAATTAAAAATAAAAAAAAAATCGTATAGGTTGAATTAAAAAGGTTTCATCGTTGAATCGATTGGAAATATTATTTTCAATGTATCGGATTCGGCAAATCTTCAAAACCTATGAAGTTACGAATGAAGGTATCATTTAGCAATCTAGAGATATAGAGATCATCAAACTCCTTAGACCACATCTTTACGAAGCCCAGAGTAGCATTAATTTTGTTCATAACATCGTCAATTTGATCCTCAAAAGAAAACCTAGAGTTTAGCGTAATCCCTATGTCTCTGACTTCATCAAACCTGGATAGGAAATCTTCATCTATGTCAAAAACAAAAGTAAGTAGGAGATTTTTGGTTGAGAAGGATTACTTGCATATTTATTGTTATTAAGTGGAATGTAATTAATAGAACTTTAAAAGATCATAGTCGCGATCGTTTGATATTATACCAAAGATTTGATCATATATCTTATATGAATTAATAAATATAAAAGGACTGTAATCTTACATTATTTTTTGGTTCAATTTTGTAAGAACTACGGATCACATTGTGAATCATATTATGATCATCGTAATATATTGGGCGGGGTGTGAAATATGGCTCAGAAGTGATCTTTGTTTATAAACAAATTACGATGCGTATTATAACTGGTAGAAATTAAAAGAAATTACGTCAATAGAGATATAAAAATACCTATAAATGACTCCGGTTATAGTGACCGGAGTCAACGGACTCATATTCATAATAATTTCAATGAAAATCAAACAAAAGAGTGTACATAAGTCGCTATAAGCGGTTGGTTTTTATAAGCGAAGTCGTAATAAACAGATTCCACTGCGATTTAAGGAAACCAATTTAATTAAGAGGATTTAAAATGAAATTAGCCTTTTATGAACCATGTTTATGCCTTATCATAGGGAAGTATCATGACAAGATCACAAAATCTGTTTTTAAAGTATAACTTCTCTTTAATAAATGTTATATTTTTTAAATTCTACTATCTCTAAATCAATAGACTTTTTTGTGATATGCGATCATTGCGCTGCGATCAAAAGTGAACAAGTGAACCCATAAAACTTTATCAAATTCCGAATCTGATTGTAAATTTTGATAACTTTCTCGGAAAATTTGTCAGCCGCCAATTTAAGCCAATATCTTTTATCACAATTATAAATTGTGTAAATTATTTGTATCAAAGCTTGCGTTAAAGGAGCACGTCAATATTTTTAATCATGTTATCGCCTTACCCTATACAAAATATTATAAATAAACTTGTCCCATTCAATTTAATTTGCTACAAATTTTCAAGATTTTCATTTAAACGTATACCTTCTCACGATCAGTGGTGATCTTACCAAAAGATATTCACTACTGCGTGAAAAGGTTGAAGGTTTAAAAAAAATTTATATCGTTCGAATTCCTGTATGAACATTAATGCGATTTAAGTAAAATGTTTGTCGGCTTCATGGGCCGCCAGTTAATACAGAACTTGTGCAGTTTAAGAGTATATACCAAAAGTTATTGATGTCGTAAAAAATTTAGATAATGAAGACACAACCACGGTGGATCACGGACATATTTCTTCGAGGAATTCACCTAAAGAAATTTTCATTAAGTGCAGCTGAATTTTAGTGCTCTTAATTAGTATCAAGATCGTTTGACTTCTGCCTGGCTATCAGTGAAGATCAGAAGGACAGAACCGCGAAAGATCAGTTACAATCGGCTTGTATCTCAGATTTCAAGCGTGTAAAAATAACTGCGGAACCACTTTTAAATTAAACGATCCTCGTTCTTTTTACCAGTCGTTTTAAGCAACGATTTTTAAAAGAATAATATGAAAAAAAGAGGAATTTCTGGTATTAGTGCATTGAGATCAGTTGCGACAGGTGACATTCTCAGTTAGTTACTGCTACCTGTCAATTAGGCTCATTAGAGATGAATCTGATCAGGAGCAGAAGCTGGGCAATTTGGATGATCGTTCATTTTGTACATCGTTTTATAGAAGCTATTCGATTTCATTTGAAAGCATCTTTCACACATGATCAAGATCACTACTGATCACCTGTAAGTTTATCGACCCAACTATCGATCGTCTAAAAGAAATTCTATGAAAAGGTGAGCCACTTTATACACGATCACCGAAAAAAACACATTCATCTCCATGATTTTCTTCTTTTATGAATTGAAGATTGAAGAGGTGGGCGCGGCTGGATGAAGAATCTCAAAGTAATTGCTCTTCGGCGAAACGAGTTTTTGCCTCAAGGCAGGTGAGACGAAAAGCGAGTCTACTGACGGACCTGCGTTGGACCAAAGATCATATTAATTTGCTCTGTCGGCATTAATTGAGGTACTAATCAGTTCTGACAGGGTGACTGGGTTCTCTGACCCTTCCTTTCCCCTAAGGTAATTTTTCATCGTGCAGATTGCTGCGTTTTCGGACTCTTTCACTGCATGGGGGTGGTCGAAGGTGGTCATTCGATATTTCTTTAAAGGCCCTCAATAAAAAGTGAAAATATAGAATGATACTAAGAGAATCTTCTTTATGCTAATTAATGATCTTCGATGGCAAACGTGTGCGTAACATGGGCGCAAAAGATTTAAAAGCGCGACTTTAGAATTTTGATCAAACATTCCATTGGAGACGATCTGTCTGGTGCTAATGTAAGATCGAATCGTTCTTTTGAATTTGTTTTGGTTTCTTTAAATTTTTTTTTTTTATTTGTTTGCTTAATTTTATGTAAAATCTGAATGTGCTTAATTCTGTAAAAAAGAATGGTTCTGTGAATGGTATCGGGTGGTACAGGAATTTAGGTGGCACGCGTTGAAAGTTGCCGATTTTTGGTTTTCACACTTTTAAATCCGATTATGGATAAATCCCTGTTTCTAAGGAGATGTAATCTGTTTTTATTAATCAAAAACTTTCCTTTTGTAAGGTGATTAGAGAGGTATTCTTTCACTATTGTTTTAGATTTCAATTATTGTTTCTGATAAAAATTTTAATATGTTCTTCCATTCATTGAACTCGGAATATTAATTTTATTGAATTCCCTGGAATAATGAATCCAAAGGTCTAAACCCTTTTCTGAGAAAAGATATATATAATCTAATAGACTTGGATCAAGTAAATAAGTATCTTATCTTAATTTTACATGTGTCAGTCTTTTTTGGATGATATCATTTTCTTTAGCTTTTATTCAAAAATTTTCTTTTCAAATTGTTGAAACCATCACCCCAGAATTATTGTGAGTCATTTCTTCTATTGTTGTCTAAAGGTATATGACTTTTTCGCTTTTTTCGAGAGTTTCAATATTCTGGCAATGATTCAGATTTCTAAAAATGCTTATTTCATCGAAATAAGCTTCGAAGTTTTTAAAAAAAACAGAATCAGACAGATAGGGACATATATTTTTTAAAGTTCCAATTCTTCTCAACTGTCGGACTCTTTTAACTAACTTTAAATAATAGATACGGGTTTAAATGTGGTTATTTTATATGTAGATAATTCAACATACCCGTAAACTTACTTCTACTACCTTCTTTGGACCTTCTTCTGACTAATTTAAAAAGATCGCACCATTGCCATTACTTCGTAAACAATTCCTCACCGGCAAGATCACAAAATCGATTCATACGATCGCAAAAACTACCATTCTAATAGACATTTAAAACATTAAAACATGACTTATGTGCCCTTCTCATGACACTAGCTAACTAAATAAATCAAATGCATGGATAAACCGCCTTTCGATCTAAACCAATCGAACGGCGATCAATAGCGAAGCGATTTTCCATTGCACCAATATGCGCACCGCATTGATAATTACTAAATCGAGCTAATGGACTTTGATTATATTCGGTTGATGCCGCACATTGATTTATGTGATCTTTCATCATTATTTAGCTCAATTGCCGCAACTTTAGGCTGGAGACATCGGTTTTTTTGTGTGTGTTTTTATATGAACAATTTTATTGAGTCAGCACGCACCTGTCTTACTTATGATCGTAATGCCGCCACCGCCAACCACTGTCATGCCGGTTATTTAATTCGACTGAGGCAATTATTTTAAATTCTGAAATGTTTATTTTGTCCGAGTTTTTATGTAAACTGAGACACCTCTTACTGTCGTAGGAGATATCTTGAGTGAATTTTAACCTCTTTACACAAAACCCATTCACTTCTCTGGCTATCTAAAGTGCGTTGCGCCGGACACAATTTGTGGGTTTTTATTACGATACACGACGCGGATGAACGTAATATGCAAATTAACATTTGACTCAGTGCCTTGCTACACTAAATCAGTTCAGTTGTTCTTTTTTTTTTTTTTGTAAATTCAAGAAGTTTTTAGACAAACACAATTTGTTTGTCTGACCTCATTCTATTGAGGGTATCCGTTTACTTTTGTGAGGGCTATTGTTACCAAACAGTTGATAGATGTTGTATTTATAGTTTGGATTTCATCAGAATTTAAAATAAGAATTTATCTTTTACTTTAACTTTTTTTGATTTTTTAAGAATTTTTCTTGAGATGACCTTTTAAGTTATTAATGTAAAATTTTGTACACATATAATGGTAACTCTTGAGTGTATTTTAATGTTTTTTATTTGTAAAAATAATTATTTTAAAAGCTGCTACAGCTGATCTCCGGGAGCAACCCCAAAAAAAAGCGTTTTGCACAATATCTCTTGACTGGCTTCTTAAAAAAAGAAAAAATCGATTTTTAACAAAAATTTTCGCCTTAAATTGTTTAATATATAAAATGGAAAATATTTATCGGTGAGTAAAATCCTTCGATTAATTATTGAAAAATATACTTAAATAGCTTGTGTTAAAATTTAAAACTGATCAGTTCAGCCGTTGCCGAGAAATCTTGCTCATCGACTTTAAAAACACAATTTTGAGAAAAACGTGTTTAAAGTTTCAAAAGCACCTTACATATAGTAAAAAAAATCATTACAAATATGCGTGTAGCTTCGAGAATATTCATCGGATTGACATGAAATTTTCTGTGAAATCGATTTCCTGAAAATAATCGTGTAGTTAAAACGAATACTAGTTATCTTACGAGAAAAAGACAAAGTCAACATTAAGGGGGAGACAATTAATAGAACACCGCTTATAGAAGGAGTCTTATTGTTAATCAGAGTTAAAAATTTCACAATCACATACAGAAGACACAATACGATAAATCTTAGCATCGTCAGCGTAACATAAAATTTCCAAGTGTTTGATGCACGCGGATATATCATTAAAATAAATTATAACTAACAGAGGACCAAGATGACTCCTTTGAGGTACACCAGAGGTATTGTGTATTACATTAGAAAAAATCCATGAAATGAAACACGCTGATAGATATGAGCGAATTCAGTTAATGAACACCAATGGAAAAGGCAGTTAACTTGTATATTAATATTACATGATTTTTCCGATGAAAAGCTTAATCCTTAAAACTAATATCACAAGTATTGTCAAGGAAAGCCATTTTGGAAAAATTCAGCAAAAAGATTTGTGATCGCAGCCGGATCACCACTCTCAAGAACCCCCAACCTCAACAAGGACGGGGGTAGGTATTTCTAAAAAGATAATCAAATTAAAAATATATTAATATAGCTTACCATTGCAATATGCATCAGGAACAATTAAAATTAGAATCCCTAATAGCACCAAAATCTGCATACGGATCGATAAAAACAGAACTGCCCCCTTACGGGGTGAATTCGCGACACTCATAATTTATATAAATTTTTTTTCTTTTTAATTTTCAATATTACTAAAAATTATTCTCAATTATTTTACGTTGAAAACATGCAAATCACTTCTGTAAAAATAATAATTAAAACTTCTTTCAAACTTCCTTCACATTTTCACACTTTCTTCTTTTCTTTAGATAAAAAACATAAACGAACACATTTCTTTTAAATTTTTTTACTCTAAAGACATTTTTATTCTGATATAAATTAAGTTTAAAAACGAAGATAATGGTCACAGTTATGTAAAAATATCATTTAAGAAAATTTACCAAGAATAAATTGTGCTTTGATGGTTAATCGTTGCTGCTCCATATATATTTTTTTTTCCTCTCTATCAGTGTAAAGATCTTCGAATTTATTTTAACACTAATGGCGTTAAATTTAACGCAAAGAGGAGATAAAAATATCTTTGAATGCTTGTCGACAATGTAGTAGGTCGATTAAAATCGTTAAAAATTAAAAAACAGTGTCACCATAAAATAGGAAGCATGTGATAAAACTTGCATGTTAAATGCGAAACAAGACACATTCAATTAAGAAAAATATTCAGGCGAAGGGCGATAAGTGAAATGGAAAAACTGTCCATATATTGTAAAATAATGAACTTAAGAAATAAATTAAAACATACAGTGAGAAGTAGGTTAATAGTTGTTTTTCTATGGTTTTAACATTATTAGATTTATTATTTTAGGTGTAAATAAAAATATGACACTAATTGTTTTGTTATTTATTTGTTATGCATTTTTTCATATTTACGAGTATAAAACAAGATATATTTGATTTAAAACTCGTACTACAACATTTCATAAGATTTTCGTCAATTCCACCCACCTACATAACCCCAAAAAACTAGAATCAGAACCAACAACTTTGCTATAACACCAAATTCTAAAATATGATTAAAGAATTATTTGATTCTTTAAAGAATTCTACGCTTGGTGGGTGTGCAAATACCGAATATTAAATATTCAGAAACGACTGCCTTAATGATTTTTATTGCGTTTTTAAAGTTAACATTGCAGTTTTATCACAAAACTGGAAATTACGTCTTAAAGAAGTATTTGATTGACCATAAAATTCACAGATTTTGTTACTTTTGGTACTTTACCTTCTGGGATTTTGATGGTAAAATTTTTTTTATTTTATTGAATTCACTTTTCGATAAGTCTAAATTACAACCAGACATTCTAAAGCTTCTTTTATATATTTAAGAAATGTTATGGCCCACTAAAATATGGAAAATTACACCCAATTTAGTAAGTAAATATTTAAACTCTTAAAAATACAACTTCAGGTAGGTAATTGAATCATACATACAGATTTTCAATTTGTAAATTTCTATACGTCAAAGTTACCATTCAATTCCTATCTTTTATACCATAAAAATGTTTCCTATTATGCTCATTACTTTTAGAAGAAAAAAAAAAAAGTGAAAACAAGACAAAAAAAAACTAAAAACCTCTTCAAATCGCCGTGAAATTTCCTGACAAGCCACAGTTTTGACCTCTGATTTCACGTAAATTGACCACTTGTCTAGGTGATGTGATTTCACTTTCTGTCGTGAATAAAGTACGCGGATGGCTTTGGCCGAATGCCATAATGGCGCTGCCACAATTGTTGCTATAAAACATGCAATAACGGATGCTACCTTCTCAGGTAATAGACGATCCAGACGTGCTTCATTATTGTTACTTTGCGGTAGCGTAAGTGCCTCAATTGCATAATTCAAAATAGTGCGGGCTGCTATAATTGAGTCACCTCTTGCCCCGCATCGCTAAGCCTGCTGCTATATATGGTATATATATATAGTACAGGTATATATAGTAAATGCTGTTCCGGCAAACAACCAGGTAACGAATAAAAAAATATTTAACTTAGGAAATCGCCACAATTAACTTCTTACGTGTGGCAAACGCCGCCGACAGTTTTGCCGGTGTCTGGTATCATTTAGAAAATAGAAAGGAAAAGTTTACACCTTTTTCATGGTCTTGAAAATGAAATTGAAATTAAAATTGTTGAAGTTGGTTGGATGTTTGCATTTTAGAAATTTGAACTGAATGCTTTTGATGTAATCTTGCACAATTAATGCATTCCTCTATAACTCATATGTTGTTAAGATATTATTATATTAAAAAAACAAAAATAGTTCAAAACTTTTTAGTATGGACATTTTTAAGAATTTTTGATACTACATTATAATGAAAAAATCATCTCTTTTTGAATACGGAATATTGAAAATACGGAATTGTATATAAATATTTTTTTGGAGCCGCCAAAATTTGATTCATCTAAATAGAATAATAAATTGATTCGTTTAGAATAAATGACAATAGAAAAACAACAAAAAGTTTGCCTACAAATTGTTGTAAATTTAAATTAAGGGCACTTTTCGTTTCGATTTATTTAACATAAAAGTGTTCTCTAACATCACACAAATGCTCTTCTAAAACCGTTTTAAAAAATTCGTACAGGAAAAAAAGTTATACCTTTATTTGTAACGCTACCTCTACGCGTTTTATATGCAAAAATTATTTAATAAAAACTTTAAACGCGTTTTTCTCGAAACTACATTTTTTAAATTGTCTGCATCTGTAACTCGAAAACTACTAAACGGATTTTAATAATTCAAAATACATTCGATTCATTATGAAAAATACTAGTAAATCTTTAAAAATATTATATTACATACCCCAATTTTTTTATACAGGGTTAATATACCCACGAAAAAAATTTTTTTTTTGATTTTTCAGAGAAATGTAGAAAATTATAAAAATATTAAAAATATGTAACAAAATCTTTTTCTTTTATATTCTCCATATGTTCTACTATATTATTTAAAATTAATTACTTTGATAAATATAATAGTTTTATCACTAAAAAAAAAAAAAATTAAAATGTGTATCTATTTCCAAAAATGAAACGAAAGGTCCCCTTAAATGAAACAAAATAAATTTTATAAAAAAACCTCTATTTCTATTTGTACATCCCCGTACAATAATAGATTAAAAGAACCTATATAATTACTTGTATGCTTATATAACTCAACAACTATAGTTCCAAATAAAGTGGTTTTTATGGCGGTTTCTTTTGTGTTTTTATGGTAGGCGTCATAAAGACAATTAATTATGCTAAGAAGACAAAAGCAAAGATATGGCCGCCAATTCAGCAGTAAAAGTTTGGTTAACTCTCACATTTGACACCATTATCCCTGAGTGGATAGAATTTGCGGTGCAAAGGTGATAAAATATCATTTAAAATTTACTGAAAACCACATAAACAAAATGAAATATTAAGACGGAAATTTGCTCTATTGCATCAAACTGGTATAAAAGTTGACACTCATTATTATGAGTAATCAGATTGAAAATTGGTGGTAGCAATTGTAACTTATGGTTTTTTTTATATTTCTACTCTTAGTAGTTTTTGTATTATACTTTTATACGATAAACAAAAAATTAGAGTAATATATTTAAATATGACTTTGGTCATAACAGTGATCGATACTAATCATTGTTATAGGATTTTTTCCGTAGATTATGAATTTGAAAACGAAAATGCCCTATAATGTCATGTTTTTGAAAAAAATAAGTTTGAAAAAGGTTTAATTCTTTCCGAAATATTCCATGGAATTAACTTTTTTCCATACACAATTAACTCATAAAATAAATAGTGAATGAAGATCACAACCGATGATGAATGAGTGATCGTGAAAATTTTATTACCAAAGAGGTTTAGTGAGTGCTTTAGATAAGTGGTATTTTATATATGGTATATAGATAAGAATTCATTTGCCTCGTCTTACGAGCTCTTTTCACTTTTCGTTATTGTTAAATGAATTTTCAAAAATGGTCAAAATACGATATTTTGTACTTTTTAACTGACGAAAAAAAAGGAAGAGGTTAACGCATAACTTTTTACAGAGAAGCCCGATTTTGATGATTCTTTTTTTATTGGATAGGGTATACCTCGAAATTGTTCCCGTTTAATTTTAGGAAAAAAAAATTCCACCCCTAAGGGTAGAAATAAAAAATTGAGAATGATAGATTTTTTTATTCACCAGTGAACCGATTCTCTTGAAACTGGGCACACATATGTAGTTCTTATGACACTACAACATAATGGTGATCTGGAACTAATTTGTAAATTGACCTGAAACTTATTTGAAAAATAAGTACATTTTAGCCACAAAAAATTAAAAAATAAAAACTTTTTAATAAAAAATTAAAACGATGAAAAAAGAAACTGAAAAGGTGTTTTTTTTTCGTCGGTATAATTTTTGGTTAAAAAGTTTTATCAACCCTATTTTACTAAAATACGTGACGTGATAGGATATTTTTATTTTCGAATTCTTAATCTACGGAAAAAAATCCTATAGAAGTGTTATAAGTCTTGTTCTGTTAGAATTTAAATATTAAATATTTTGTCGATCAGTGGATATATTTAAAATATTATTAGCATAGTAAAAAAAAATTTCGACTGTTAAGAAAAATTATAAAAACCGAGAATGAAGATATAATCTTCAGTTGAAGTGAATTTTTGGTAACTTAATAGAAGGAAAATAAAATAAGTTATTTTACATATGTATATTACAGAAGTTACGATCTAAGCGCGTTATTGATGACAACCAGTCTGATTTATTCTAGGAAATTTAATTTAATTATCTAATTCGAGGAACACCGACTTTAAACTACAAATCAATAAGTATGCAAAATAGTAATTAAAGTCATTCTCATTAATGTCACCAATAATCAAAAATTACTGACTGAAACGAGCCATAACTTTTTGTATATTTTCCACCTGTTAAACAACAGAAATATGCCTGATGTGATGTCAAAACAATCACGATCACCTGCTCGGAAGCAAATTTTTGTCGTTTTTTCTTCGTTATTATCAAAGCAAAAAAAAAAAAAAAGAAAAAAAAAAAGATAACCGACATAATCGGAAAGCTTAGCTGAATAGCCAAAAATAAAGTAAGGCGATCACTATTCAGCCGAATCGAATGTTTTAAAGAAGTCGAAAACCGGATTAGTTTGGCAGAATTTTGACTTTTAGATTAAAACTAGTCGACCTTTCCTTTTTTTCTTTTTTTTTCTTTTTTTTTGTTCATAAGACATCCTCTAAATCTGGCGAAACACCCCCAGGTGGTAGCCAATTGCGTTCACAACAATTCGGTCAGATGGAAGATTAGATAGACAATAGCAGATTAGGATAACCGCTTTAACTATATTTTCCTACTTTTTTTAAACAATGAATACGAAATGATCGCTCTACCATTTTTAGCCACTTTGTCTACTTTTGCACACTATAGAGGGAGAAGAAGAAGCAGCGGCAAACCATCAGAGCACAAATATTGGAAAAAAAAGAGCTTCAATCGAGTATCAGAAGCACGTTTTTCATTGCTATTTGTATCGTGTTTTCCTTCTTCGATTTTAACGTGCTTCTCATCGATTTTAAAAGATATGAAGCTCTTCGTTGTTGTCAGCTTGCTTCGTGGTATCTTCGAAAAAATTTTTGCACGCGCTGCACTTTTAGTACGCGGGGGGATATTGCACGCGTTCGCAATATCGCGAGGGAAAAACATGGAATAAAGGAAAAAAGAAAAAAAATTAAATAAGAAGGCACACCACCGCGAAGCACATTGCGCGTGGCTACGAAATAGAAAATTTCGCAAGGAAGAAACAAACAAAAAATTTTAAGCTAGCGAAAACCCAACAACAGCAGCAGCCGCAAACCAACGACACTATAAAAAAAGAAACATTTTTCGCGCTCATTCGATGATGGCTGCAAGGTTGGAGCGAATTACTCAATACTTCCGAGTGGAGTTGTTATAGTCGCGAAGACGTCGAAATACCGTTGAAGAAGAAATTGCACAATTTTTCTTTTTTCGAAAAAAAAATACAAAAAAAAAATAAAAAAACATGTGAAAAATGAAGGAAACCAAAGCTGTAGTATACCCACAAATTGTGGTTTTTTTATTCCGATCACACGAAGAAAAAGGAGAATATTGAACTTCACTAATTCACTATTATATTTATATGTATAACACAAAACTTGCACACCTTTCGGTCGAATTTTGCAATAAATTTTCTTTCCTCTCATATATATATGTATATACTAAAAATTTTGCAAAGCGAATCACATTCTTATTAAGACTTTTATGAACTGCTCACGCATGGTTCACGTTGAGCTTTTAAATAAAAGAGTTCTGGCTATCCCAAGAATTGAGCTCCGATTGCGCAAGTGCGGCTCAATTACCTCCGTCTTTAAGAAGAAGTTTTCGCGACTTATATTTTTGATGTCGGAATATTTATTATACCCCGTCGTTGTTGCCGTTAATCGTGACGTGAAGGCACAGCTACACAACACGAACCGACCTCATTGGATGACTATTGATTACTGTTCAAGTCTGGTGTCTACCGTTCGCCAGTTACTAATACCACATAAAAATACCAACCAACCAGCCAAACGACGACGATGGAAACGGCACGGTTTCGTTTCTTTTACACACTGTGGTATGATGCACGGCCTTTTACTGCTTTTACTGGCTGAATTCGCTCAATTCAATTCGCTAACGAAGAAAACGAGAAAAAGCTAATGTAAAAATTCCTCACGGCGGTGGTGCCACCATACACACCGATACCAGCTGGTGGTTTTTGACTTAAATCTCCAATGTCTTAACTTTTCATCTTTAAGACGCTCTACTGCTGTTTGTGGCTGCTTGCTCGCTTGCAGAGAGAGTCTCTGAAAAGTTAACTACCACGATCAACTATACCACTTATACCAATATCAATCTTTTAGTTGCTACAATGCTTTAAGATTGACTCTTGGTCTAAGAAACGTGTGTCTTGAACGTGAACAATAGTTATTGGCTCACACAATTCATACTATACTATAGTATAGATTTGGGGAATCTTCTCAGCGTTTTTGGCACATTTGTAGAGGGAATTTCTAGCTGAAAACTTATACAAATAACTT
The DNA here is from genome assembly GCA_949715965.1 of Dysmachus trigonus. Classification (NCBI taxonomy): domain Eukaryota; kingdom Metazoa; phylum Arthropoda; class Insecta; order Diptera; family Asilidae; genus Dysmachus; species Dysmachus trigonus. The sequence continues at coordinate 81,000,551 of OX454321.1, forward strand.
ATATAGGAATTACCGTAAACCGGTAGTGGACAGTCATGATTTTGAAATATATTCGACGGCTATGTCCGGTCTGAGATTTGTAGAAAGTTTATTGCTAGTAGACATATACATCTCAATCTCTGTCTACTGACCCGAGTGTTGACCTTTTGCGCATATATAGTGAGCAAATATTTGAGCGATTTTTTTTAAAGGTAACCACGTTTTTAGCACAATCGGGATTATCGAATGGACTTATGAAGCTGATGGAAAAACAAAGCAATCTTTTAAATTTGAGTCATCTTCAGACAGGTGGAGCACCTCTTGAAGTTTCGAGGGTCAAAAATTCACCGTCTGTTGGGTCAATGAAATTAGAGTCAGGGGTTTTTATTCAAAAGAGGTTTTATACAGTAAAAGCACCGGTAGAATTTTCGATGAGACCACAATAAACACTAAAATTAATTTGGTTGACTGTTAAGAGGATTGACTTTATTTTTGTTTTTCGATAAACGTTCTCTTAGTCATGAGTATAATATGAAAAACAAAAATTTGGAGTGAAGTGAATGCTACTGTGATCAAAAAGTAAAGCCAATTTGTTTATAACTTTGAAAATTTTTATTTATTCTTTCAAATCTATATCATCCCCTTCAAAGTAGTACCCGCCCGATACAATACGAATATCCAATCCTCGGAATACTTCTGAAACTCGATGATTAGAATGGCCTTCAGTTGCTTCTTCGATTTTTCTTTTCAGTCTTTTATCTCTCAGCGGTCTTTTGAGCTTAAAGAATAGCCAGAAGTCACATGGAGCTAAATCGAGTGAATACGGTATGGTTTTGGAACGACATGCATCGAATTTTTAATGAAAAAGTGTCGAAGAAATCTTTGAACTGTTTATACCATTTTTAAACATTTTTTTCAGACAAAACCTGATCGCCGAAGGCCTTCTGCAACATTATAAATGTTTCTACAGTAGAAATTTTATTCCGCAAACAAAATTTAATGCAATCACTTTACTCAATAAAATCACACGTTGTAAAAATCGAAAAATTCAGTTTTAGTTGCTTAGAAAACACATCGAAACCAACCAAACAAATGATGTAATGGCACGCAATTTTACACAGATATGATTGACAATGCTACCAACCTAAAAGCAAGAAGATTTGCTCGAATCGATGTACCCGCGCAATTTAAATTCAAAATTGGATTTACTTTTTGATCACAGTAGTAAAATGCTACACATAAAATAAAAACACAATGTTAAGCAAATCTACAATTTCAGAACTACGACAGGTATTTAAAGTTCAATTTAAATCCTAAAAAGTTGTTTTGAAGCAACGATTTTCTATGATTTTAATTACATACCTTTATAGGCATTAAGTTTTTCCGCCAACATTTTTTACTTTTGACCAGAAATAAAATTCAACATTTTGCTCTCCAACAACACTCAACATTCTGGCGACTTTGGATTTATTTAGTATCACGATTTTAGCAGTTACTTTTTCCTTAATTTATTTTTCAAACTATAACCTGTAAATACTTAAAACAGATTACTGGAAAATTGTTAAGAAAAATAATACCTGTTTATGATGCCAATTTAAATGTTACGGACATAAAACTTTTATTTATTAGTGAAACTCTGAACGGTGCGTTTCAAGAAGGTGAATAACTCGAGGACAGGGTCTTCTTCAAATATGAAATCGTGAGTAGAAGTCCAATTCAATCTCATTCCAAATACATTTGTATTTATTCTAAAAACAAGAATAAAAATTGTATTATATTTTTATTTAAAGTTTTTCTTCCACCTAACTTTCTCGACAAGATTTTCCACTTCGTGGCTCTAAACCATACTCAGCACCTTGTACATTAATTTTCTTAATATGCTGCCAAGATAGGGTTCGTTTAACATAATTAACAATCATAACAAAAACTGAGTTAATAACCGCATTCATTAAAATTTAAGTATGGGAATTATAATACAAAATTATATGAATCTTTGTAAGGAATTAACCCAAAGATGCAATTACTTTAGTTCGTTTTTTGCAGTATTTTAATACAACATTCACCAAGGCGGTAAATTGTTTCTATGTGAAAAAAAACGATTAAAATATTATACAAAGCCTACTATTTTTATTGTTTGGTGCAATTTGCATCTCACCTTTTAGATTAAGCGTTAATTATACACAGATATTCTAATTAGAATAATAAAATCTCAAAACGAGTTTAGAGTATCAAAGGATGTGCTTTAGAAGATTACTTGTAATAGTCACATAATAATTAATCAAAGATTCTGAAGGTAGATTTTCAGAAAGAAATTCTTTTACAGATCATCCTGTAACTTTTTAATAGGGCGGCTTTTAAATATAATTTAAGGCACCATTAACAATACGAATTTCAAGCTTTCAAAGGTATTTTTTGCCACTTTTAAAGATTTTAAGAACGCCTAGTTAAAAGTTTATCGTGAATTTTTGTACATATTTTCTTTAAGAGTAATTTAAGTCATTCTATGAAAGAAATTTACCTAAAGATGAAATTATAATTATACATATTAAAGAACAGTTTGAACATTAAAGCTGCAAAATCATTAAATCAATAAAATATGCTGCAAATCGTCTTTCAACAGGTGCTATAGAAACGTGTGAGTTGTTTAAGTTGATCGCATGAAAATTATTACACTAGGCAACATGCGGAAAAATACGAACTCATAAAGCCCACCAGGTGGAAAAAGCATTAATTGTAAGAGTATAATTCAGCAAATGACAGTACCAGCTGCACCTTAATGAATTTAAGCAGTCCTGCAAAATATTGCATGCATTTGCGGGATAAACGTTTTCGAAGCTATTACGTGCCGGATGCATTACTGCTGCATGTACAGCACACCACTGATTGCATATTCATTCACTAGCACATTAAATTCTATTTTACCGGCAGCAGAAGCGACAGAACAGAAAATTTCTCAAGAAAAAGCATTTTAACATCGGCATGCTTACTCTGCTGTGCCAAGTTCGTCGCTTAAATCTTTCGTTTCATTTGAAGCCGCGCACGATGACTCCAATTGGCTTAAGTTGGGTTTTAGTTACGGCGCGGCGGTGTGCGCTTTAACTGATGGAGAAAGTTGCTTTTGAGAAAGACCTACCAACGACGTCATGCTACCTTAAAAACCGCCTAGTTATGAAATTTTTGTGCGTGTACAAAGAAGGAAACAAATAACTAGCGAAGACGATGCAAATGAAGTCAACAACAATAACAACAACAACAAAGTGTTGCTTTGCTTCGTTGCCCCATTCAGTGGGAAAAAAAAGCATTAAATTGACGGTGACCCAGACCCGTGTGGGAAATCATTGTAGTTAGCGGTGGTAGCAATTTATTCACTTGAAGGAGTGAAATGTGGCACTAAACCAAACCTAGCGATTTATTTGTCTCTACCAAGTGTAAAGAGGTAATTTCACATTAAAAAAGCTTCTTTAGCAGCCCTAATTACGACCCAATTAATCCGTCTTGCGGCTATTTGATCATTAACGCCCTCTGCTTGCTACAACAGCCAAACCTCAATTAAGGTCAGTTTTAGTGATAACTTGACCATCGACTGATGCGAAATCAATTTGTATTTAAATGGAGAGAGTCTTATTAATGCGATTCATTTTGTAAGACAGTAGCACATCTCGTTATCGTCCGTACTGGTCAGTGGTCAGACCCAATCGTACAGGCTTAAAAATTCAGGTAACTTTGCTCTAAGGGGAGTTCGATTCGATCTCGATTGGTTTATGATCGCAATCACCTTGAAGGCGTTCGAGTGTATCTTTTTCGAACCACTTTACCAAATTTATTTGCACGTCACCAATTTCCTGATTATCCGCTAAGATGAGAATAAATCTTAAGATAGCGATTTCTCGGTTTTTAAGTACATCTTAAAAAGTAAGAAAAAAAACTTTTCGCATCAATCAAGTACACGGCCCAAATTTGGTATATTTTTTTTTTTTTTATATATATTTTTGAAAGTGTTGAAGACATTTCTGTTGCAGCCAAAAAGAAGGGGGAGAGGGCTATTTGTTTTTCATGAAAACCGGAATCAGCTAAGAACCCGATTTCATGCTATATATCTCGAAAAAGTAAATGAGCCCCAAATTAAAATTGCTTCTGATTTCACTTGCAAATGACGAAAGTCGTGAGACATTGTCAGAAGATGTGCACACGATTACAATAATTTCTTTGGTAATTTAGTCCCATCGATTTACTTTTTTATTTTTTTAACGGTTCATTAATAAACTGCGGTTGCACTTTCATTTTCGATTAATAGCATCTTTTTTTAGGATTCCTAATGTGCATCGGCTTGGTAGCTGAATAAAGCTAAAACGTACTGCAGGCTAATTTTATATTTGTAATGAGCTGTTTGAAGGTAATTTGCTGATGAGGTGTTTGCACAATTCAAGCTAATTAAATTGAAATAAGCAATTATTATGTACACTAAGCAACTGCATGCTCATAAATGCATGCTATTCAGTTTCAGGGCATAGTGTTACGAACTGCAGATAACCTTTTATTCATGTAATTTGTTGCACAACTTGAAGCTTTAGAATTCAAAGAAATCGGATGGCTATTTCTTTTTAGTATATCCTAAACTTATCTAGGATTTTTTTTAACGTTTTTAAATAACAATATTCTTTTATTTAAAAAAAAATATTTGGCCTTTCGGTTTTTAAATTAACCAAGCCGAAGAAATCGTGCCCGCCATCCGGTTGAGGTGGAAGTTTTTCATCTTCTCCATATACTTAAAAATATCTTTTCTTAAATAAAAATATTTATAAGCTTTAGTATTTAAAAAATATAACAAATCTGATGTTAAGAATTACCGTCTTATATGTATCCTCAGCTGTTTCGCCAAACTTTATGAACCAGCCCATAAACTTGCTGGATTTATTCTACGCACCTCTACCTATCTTCATACCTTTTAAAGATAATTCCGGGTTTTGTGTATTTTACGCTGAAAAGATAAATATAAGAGAATAAGTTGTAGAAAAAAACATATGATATAAAAATAATTTTACCTCAAAATAAACGAATATTAACTCGGCAACTCTGAATCTGTAAATAATGCAAAATGAATACAAAACATTAGGTAGGACATATTTTAAGTACTTACCTGATTACGTGGAGATTTTTTTTAGCTGAATCTTATGAATAACAAAACGATCTTCATTAAACAAAACAAAAAACGACTATTTCAATTTAAATTTAGGTATAGCTGATCATCAAATCCATAATTTTTATTCCATTCAGTGCTACCAGAACTTCCCCTGATTTTCATCACAAAGCGATCCGATCTATTGTAGCTTTATTGTTGACTTCTTTAAATCAAAACAATAAAATTCCTCCGCATCCAATGAAGATCACTAAAAAAACACAACATAAAAGGAGAAAAAATTGAATTAAAATTTATGCGAACACCCAGTTGAATGCAAAATGATTTTTTTTGATAATAAACATTTTTGATGCATATACGTGCGTATCATAACTGTTCGCTGCTGACCGCCAAAATGTGAACAAATGTTTTTTTTTTTAAATAAACTACCCAACAAAAGCGACAAAGCAAAATCGAAGAGAGACCTATAAAAAAAAAAAATATATATCTTTTTTCGGAAGCTCCTTGTCCTGTTTGTTAAGGTGATCAAAGCGCTGCTATCGATGTAAATTTCTCATAATTCTTGTCTCGATCATATTTTGTTGCTATATTATAAGTGGGTCGCATTCGCCATCTGGTGATGCCATTAATAACAATTGCCGCAAAAGGCATGAATTATAAACAAAAAGTTAAAAATTTACCGCGAAAATGATTCCGTTGTCCCCCTAGGGGGTCTTAAATGAAGAAATTCGTTTGTAATATGCTCCACGATAACATCTTTCTTTTAGCTGCTTATAATCTGGTTAGACAGCATTTTGTTGAGCTGAGTTGAGGAGAGCATTGTGCCCCGGTATCCGGCAATTTTCTGTAAAAATTTTTATCTCCTTTCTCTCCGAATTATTTGCACACGTCTGAAACAAAGGCGCCTGCTTCTGTGACTAAACCCAAAACTGGTTTCCATGAAGAAAAAATTGGAGCAAAGTATAAATCTTAAGCACTGAAAGCTGAAAAGGTGGCTGGAATATTGTTTGATTATTTTTTCTACAGACTGCTTGTCTGCACTTTCAATTGAGTAAAAAAAAAGTTTCACTTGATGGCATAATGCTGATTGATTAATAAAATCTGTCTTAGAAAGATCAACATCAGAGGATCAGTTGTATAAGATTGGTGGACAAATTTTTTATCTATTTGAAGGGGACATTCCCATTCATACTTTTACCAATCGCTGCTCCAATTGTTCGACAAAATAAATTTTGTGCAAATAATCAAAATGCAAATAGGCCTGAGGGTAGGGCCTCAAAGCAAAAGATCATGAATACGATCGATGCCATTTGGTAGATTTTATTTGTGCAAAACAACCAGCGTGCATGCTGCGTTTTATAGCCATGATCAGATCGTAAAGTGCAGCTGTTTCCTTAAAATATATCGTTTAATTGAATCATTTCATTGTAAAATTCTGCGATCGGCTTAAATTACCGATTCACCTGACCTGTGTCTATTTCAATTAAACTATAAATTTTATATGTTTATTGTGTGGATCGATAAAATTTAAAATAAATAGAGTAATTTCCTAACTATCATTAAAAGTTGCGGAATTTAAGGTTATCATATTTTTGAACAGTAGGTTACAAAATTATTTGTAGACTCTTTTCAAAATATTTATAGGTTTTTCAATAATCCCTATATATACATAAAAATAAAAGTTCGTTAGTTTGTTTGTTGCTCAATCACGCCTAAACGCTTGCATCGATATTTTTCATTTTTTGTCCAAAGGTAGTACATATTCCAACTTAATATATAGGCTAATTTTTTTCAGTTTCAAAATGGCGGATCCAATATGGCGGCTGAAATTTTTAAATTTGAGGGATTTCATGCAAATCGGAACTTTGGGGTTTTGGAGGATGCTGATTTCAAATCCATTATCCAAATTTAGAAATTCAAGATGGCAGATCCAATATGGCGACCAAAATTTCACGACTTCAACGGATTTTAATGAAAATTAGTACCATTTTTTTGGGGCCACTAATTTTGAATATTATCAAAATTTTCAAATCAAAAATGGTGGATTTCAACGGGTTTTAATGAAACTTGGTACAATGATTATTTAAAGCCCACTAATTTTGAATCATTTTGAATGATTTGGGGATTAAAAATGGCGGATCCATAAAGGGATCTTTAAATTGAACTTGTTTAAGGTTTTATATAAAATCTAATAAAACAAAGCGGTCAATTAGTGTTTCTGCTTTTTAGAACAATTAAGTTATACAACAGACTTAACTAAAAAATAAGGCTAACAATAAAAATTGATGAAATCGCAAATTTAGTATTACTAATATAATTTTTTGTATTCGTTTTAGGAGTGAAATACTTTTGTTTTAATATGTTATGTGTTATGGTGTAGTATTTCAGTGACGCTCATAGTACAAATAACCTTAGTAGGGCTAAAAACTCGTCTCTTGGACGTCCATCCTTTCTTCCATGGGTCCTATTTCTAAAAAACAAAATTCTTGCCAAGAGCAAAATACCCGCGCTCTGCTGTGACGTCCTCAAATAGCAATAAAATGTTTTTCCTTACATTAAACAGGTGATCTTCTAGCACATCGTTGATCACATAGAACATTTTTTATGAAGCCATCAATTCTGCAATTGTCCTTAAATAACTTTTTTTTTTTCTCATAATCAGCCTCTCATTCATTCATTCCACGTGACTGTGATCAACTTCAGCAGAAAACAGCACAAACCCATTATCACTTTAGAAGACGACGACGATCAAACAAAGATCGCGCGGTGCATCTACAGCCAGCAAGCTAGAGAAGATCCATCTTCTAGCGTGAATTGCATTCCAGACATGTGCAGCAAAAATCGCATCATTATTTCAAGGCGCTCGTGTCGTATAGAGCAATTTTAATTCAACTGATTATGCGCATGCTGGAAGCCTCGGTATCACTTAATCTTTCCGATTAATATTAACCGCGCCATACCCCCCGGGACGATCTTAAAAGAGAGCTTCTGCAGCGGCTGCTGCTATGTTACTTATTTTTATTTCTATACAAGTTTAGGAGTTTAGATTGGCCGTATGAAAGTGCCTCAAAGTGATTCATAGCTGCCGGGCATGTTTAAGTTTTTAGTGTCATTTAACAGAAATGTTTCGATGAAAAGTTCACAGAAGGCTCCGGACGACGACAGAGACTCGTAGAGGGTTCCCAAATACGGTGGTGGCCAGTTTTTACTTCCACACTACTCTGATCAAATTAATTGGCACTATGTACGACTGCGATGACATATTAAGTGCACGGAGACTATTCAGGCGTGCGTGCCGTGCCATACCTGCCAACCATAAGCTACATACTACATCATTGTGCCTGAAAACATTATAAGATTGAAAAATTTCAATCAGTTTCCCTGACTACAGCGCGAACTAACAACGAACCGACAATGTGCCACAATCATTTTGTCCATGGATAATGTGAAAAGTAGGCGATTTAAAAAGACGGTGAAATATTGAGCAGTCGCTACACCGATCTAATTCAATATATATTTTCTGAATTAATTTCTAATAAATCGATTGTGTGAAAACGTGATTCAGGGATTTTTGATTTAAACGCAACAGCGTAGCGCACTGGAAAGCTTTTTTGATGAATAGCCGCAATTACCTTGTAAAAAGTTGCAAGACATTCGCCGAGTTTGAGACACTTTTAGCAAACTGATGTAACTTTCACGGATGGTTTAGTCATCTAAAGAGGAGGATTTTATTAATTTAAAGCAAAATATAGTGGGTTTTATTTATAGAAATTATGTTAACTAGTCATTTTCTAGTCCACTCAGAATTTTCTTGAAATTCGTTCTTTTCTTGTTAGTAAAACGTGAAGGAAATATAAATACATATAAGAAAAGAAGTGTTTTTGGATAATTGTTTGTTTTGTTTATTTGTTCATTAAATATTTTAAAAATATCTTAATACTTAGTAGGACCACCCTTAGAACTAATAACGTCACTTATTCATTTTGGCATGCTTTCATAGTAACGGTCTGTCATTTCTTTAATTTCGAGACTATTTCCCCACACATCTATAATATTTTGCTTTCAGATCGTTAGCGCAGGATTAGGAAGGGAATAAACTTTTGATTTGAGTAAACTACAAATATTTTCAATTGCATTTAAGTCGGGAGAGTTACCTGGCCATTAATCGAGCAGTGTGGCATGGTGCGCCATCCTGCATAAAGGTGTCAGAAAGGCCACAAGCCTTCAAGGAATTAAAAAGTGGTATTAGAAAGTCCTCGATGACCTCTCTATACACATCCTGGTTCATTGTCCCGTCGACAAAAAACAGAGGTCCAGGTCCGTCGGCGGAGATACAAGACCATATCATTATGGATGGTGGATGTTTCACGGTCGTTACCACGCATTTATCGTTATACCGCTCAGCTTCAAGCCTGCACACGTCGCTAAAAATTATCTGAAAAAATATGAGATAAATTCGTTTTTTAATATATCGTTTCTGAGTGATAATTAAACAGGTAAATGTGGTTTAAACATGTCAAATACCTTTTTAAAATCTGGTGCAGTATAATGGCGATAAGGTCTTGCCCATTGCAACCGAGCTCGGCGCATTCTCGCAGAGTTTTGGTTTTTTTCACTGGTCGTCGATCCCTTCGCCTTGTAACTCTTGATGCAAACAATTAAGGGATGCGAACCGGTTTTCGATAGCCTTAAGGACAATTTTGACGCTTATTGCTTGATTGTCCTTGATTTTCGTCCAACCACTTCCATATTCTCATTACACTTTGATGAGATACTTTCTCTCTTCTAGCGTTTTCGCGAAAAGAAAGTGTTCTAGTTTTTAACAGGGCAATTATACCTGACTTTTTTTCATTATTAATGTCCTTGCAATTTCCCATTTTGGTTTTTTCCAACAAATTTGACCAAAATTCGCTACACTTTTTAAATGTCCACTATTTTCAGCTATTACCACAATTAATTACCAATACCGCTTTTTCAAAATAGGTAAACAAGACACTCTTTTTACTCGCAGATAATCACTTGCCAAACAAATCCCAAATAATGATGAATTTTGGGTTTTTTCGGCCGATTTATACAGGGTGTCCAGGAAGTAGTGCGCCAAAATTAAGGGGATGGTAGCTTGGGTCATGACTTGCCAGAATATCAAAATATGACCTCAGTGAAAACCTCACCGTTTTCGAGATATTTGAGTTTTTATGAAAAATTAAATTTGATTTAAAATGAACATGGCAATATCTTGTTATTCATGAATAAAATGGGTGATTCTGAAATCTGCATTAATTAAGCAATTTTTTGAATTACTTTCCCATCACTGCCTAGTACATTTTTTTTCACCAGTTAAGGTCAAAATAGAGTCAAATAATTTTGAACAGCAAAAAAAATTTGATTATTTTTTTTCTCGACGGTCTTGTGTTAGTAATAAAAAATGACATGCTTACCAGGTAGGACAACTTATCTAGAATATTTTAGCAAAACAAAAAATGAGAACATGTCTTTTTATGTGCACCAACTAGTCAATAAACTGAAATTTAATTTTTCATAAAAACCCAAATATCTTGAAAACGGTGATGTTTTCACTAAGGTCATATTTTGATATTGTGGTTGGTCATGACCCAAGCTACCATCCCCTTAATTTTGGCGCACTATTTCCTGGACACCCTGTATAGTAACACAAATCTCACTGAACACGCCCATAAATTAGGACAAAGGTAAAGGGTTTATGGTGTTGTAACTGTGCTCAAATTATGTTGGCGTCATCACTAAGAATAAGAAAAAATGATTTTATTTGGGAAAAAACCCGCATTTTTATTACGCTACGTTTAAAAATTTCTGAGGAATGATAAAAATTGTGAGTGGTCCTAATTAGATAATTTAAAGCTTTAAAAAAAATACTAGAAAATTACGCCACACGGGAAAATACATGTATCATCAATAAAAGCAATATTCGTTGAAAGAAATGTAAACGTTCCTAAAAATTTTTATCTTCAACCACAAAAACCTTAATCCAATTACTTCAATATTTGTTCTGGATATATTCTTAATTTTTACCTTACTTATGTATATGATCTTTTAATCGGTCCAATAGATTTTGAATTGTTTCATTAATAGCAATCTCTACAGACTGTGACTCTGTATTAAATTGTAGTACAACATTGTAATACAGAAGTTTTGAATAGACCCACGTTTCCTCGCCTTGTTACAACCTCCACAACACATGGTAGCTAAAATAAAAATCAATTTTTTCGACTTAATTAAAATGATTCGAAAATGGCACCGCGATTAATCATTGAAATCCATTAGCAGGTGCCAAATTATAAATTATTGACCCGAACTTAATGAATTGTGTCGATATGTGTCACCTGTCTCGAGGTGAGTAGGTTCTGATAGTCGCCGGCAAACTACACACAACAGTGTCCAGCTAGATACCTTTCTCGGTTTTTGGTGACCAGTTCAGTCGGTTAGTCATTCACAAAAAAGCGCACGCTATGAAGCAAACGAAAAATACCAAAAATACCTTTACTAGGGAAATTCCAGCACTGGTGATTGTTTTCATGGCATTCGGTCTGGTACCAATTTCGTCAAAACGAAGGCTTCAAGTATTTTTCCAGTTCTATCAGTTGCTAATTAGTTCGATTGTTGTAACACTTCTTGTTTATGTAACACTTTTCGTAGGATATGTTGAAGGTAAAATAGCTGCTCCGGTTAATGCAATGGTTTTTACATCAAAAATATTAGCACATTTAGTTACATTGGGTGAGGCTTATTTTACCAGAAGGAAACAGCAGGAGTTTTTTGAAACGATTTCTGAAATTGATGAATCTTTTCGAACGAAACTCGGTGTGCAAATTGATCTTAAAAAAATTAAAAAATTGATTAAATTGAGGGTTGCTCTGTTTGTTTCCACCCCAATTATATGTTTGGTGATTTCGTTCGTTCGCTGGATTACATACGTTGAAATAGCGCGTATTTGCGCGGCATTCAGTGTTATAACTTTGATTGTTCGATGTCTGCAGAATATGACCTATGTGACCATAGTCGAAAGCCATTTAAATTTCTTCAACGAAAAAATGGAGGAGATCATTCTTCGAAACGCGCACTTTCAGCCGTTTATTATTTTCGCACAGGAATACCGACAGTTGAGTAAAAAACAATCGACAACAGAAAAGATTCCACAGATTTCTGAAAATAAAAGAATTCTTGAGATGAAACAGATCTTCAACCGGCTCTGGGATGCGATGAACTTGATAAACGACTGTTTCGGATGGTCCATTCTGATTATATCAATTTCTTACTTCTTGTCCATCACAACTTGCATCTTCTACCTTTTTGTTGAGCTCAACACTAATTTTGACGAGAATTTAATATTATATGTAACTTCAGTGCTCACTTCTAATATTATGATCCTGGGGATCTTGGCTTGGGCGTGCCAGAATTGTGCTCGATGTGTAAGATTATTTTAGCTTATATTCTTGTGACTATTACTAAAAGAACAATTGGTGATTATTTTCAGGGACACAATACTGGATCTTTATTGCAAAAAATGAAAAAGGTAGAAGATGAGTCGTATAACTTCTTAGTGAGTGAATTTCAGCTACAAGTCATGCATGAACCATTCGAGATGTCTGCTCATGGGTTCTTCACCATGAACTTTGAATTTTTGGGAAGTGTATGTCTCTTTTTAATTTATTTATCTTATTTTTATAACCAAGTGATCTCGCTTTTTCAGATGGCTGCTGCATCAGTAACATATTTGGTCATTTTAATTCAATTTGTATTCGAAGAATCAAAAACTTAAGATTATTAATTAAAATTGTGTGTAAAGTTGGCCTTCTAAAAATAGCTCGTTTTCATCAAATTAAAAAGCTTTTAAAGAGTCTACATGATTGCACCGAATTTAATAAGCAGAAATTAGACATATTCAAAGATAAAGTCTAGGCACTGATGATTAACATTTCAAAATTGTGACTATTTGCAAATAGTAGCTACTCCTTCGTTTAATTGTGTAAATTATTTTTATTATTATTTTTGACATTTATTGTATGTATATTAGATTAATTTTACAGAGTTTCATTAAAATCGGCACCGTTAAAAAAAAATTAATTAAGGTTATATCATAATAAAATTTTTGTATTAACCCATTAACGCCGAAGCAACTCTTTTGGGACACTCAAAGAAAAAATATCGTTTCGGCTAGTTAGAATAAAAATAACGTTGCCCTATAGGTAAAATGAGCTATTCTTTCAAATTCCGGTATTATTTTTTAGCTACCACCCCTCCTAAGGGGTGAAAATGGGGATGTAAATTGAAGAAATAAAGTTTAATTAAAACATCGTTGGACAAACGTACAAAAAAATAGTCCACATAGCTCAATAACGGTATGTTCTTACTTCTTTTGATATAAAATAAACAATTTTCACTTATAATGCAATATGATTGAACTACCAACCCCTAGTAAGGGGTGAAATAAGGGTATTTTTCTGAAAAATGAGCAACACTTTTCTGAATATATTTTTATCAATTATTACATTATATAATTTTATTTTGAAACAAATTTATAAAATAAGCATAACTTCAAACCTTTTTTCACCCATAAACAAGGGATGAAATACAAGTGGGGGGTTTTTCATATTTAGATGTCGAAATTCTGGTCTTTCTATTTCTGGAGTCAAGGCAATGCCTCCCCATTTTAAAAAATCAATTTGACCTTGAGGGTCACGGTCAAGGCCTAATACAAGGTCATCAGCGGATAGCCAGGCAACAATCCGGCAATTTTTGTTTGAAACATATGTTCCGAAAATACTCTCCTGGCGAGTTATTCTGAGTTATTCAGGTAATTTGACTTTCCCTTGATATGACCTTCAGAGGTCAAAGGTTCAAGTTGCTTGAGATCATATCTGAACTTACAATTTCCTGCTCTTTCCAATTCCATGGTTAAAAATATGGGTTCCCACTTGAAAAAGTCAACTTGACCTTGAAATGACCTTGAATTTCAAGTCAAATTTAAGGCCGCCATTGAATAGCCAGGGAAAAATCCTAAAACTTTTGTCTAAACCTTTTTTCCCCAAAATGATTTCCTCGAAAGCAATTTTGCCGTTTCCATATTTTTGGATCACCCTGTATACATAACTTTTTTCTCCCGTCGCCGATTTTACTGAAACTCTGCAAAATGAATCTACACAAGATGAGTATAAAAAGTAAACATGCGCCATTCGTGGCTATTCGTAGGACGTTTTTGCCCATCCTCCTTTAAAAATGCGTATATTTTTTGAACCACGTTAATAAGCTTAAAAAAATGTTAGTTTTAATATAAATCATATTCTCTTATCACTGATTCGCGTGTTTCAGCTGTGAATATGAAAAGAACTGAAACACCAGTTGATTTTAAATTACTTCTAGCATCTTTTACGATTTGCCTGAAATGTGTTTCATATATATTAGATCACAAATAGATTTTTAAAAAATGTTCGAACAAAATTACTTTTGATATCTAGACCACAGGTGAAAGTTTTCATCTTACCGTCATGTAATTTGCAGCGACGAGGCTTGAGTATTGAGTTATGGCTTATCAAAGTCTTATTTATAACACACATTTACACATTGAAAAAAAAAGTGTTCGTTTCTATTAAACTGAAATTGGAAGAAAAATAATAATTAATTTTAAATTACAAACTCAATGGTTAAAAATTCATTCATATTTTATTTTATATCATGTCAACCTACAATTCAATAGTGTTTAAAAATTGTCATGAAAAAATGTACATTTCATTTGTATTCCTGTATTTAAATAAACTTAGAAGAAGAAATGCATTTTTTCTTTTTTTAATCAAGCAAAAACTGCTCTGATTTAACAAATGTTCATACTTCCATAGGATATATCTATCAAAGACTGTAAATGCTTATTAAATAGAGACTAGATAAACTTATGATTATTTCTTACCAACTAAAGCACACTATGGTTATGAAGAACCTGTCTTAAATACTTTGGTATAAATTTACAGCCAATTGGCTTCTGTTGCTAACTTTACACTTACTTGGTAAATGGCATCATAGCTTGAATTTTTATAAAAAAATTTATATTTCTGAGTCTCCATATAAAAAATGTTTACTTTATGCTGTTATTAAATTTCATTAAAATATTTAAATAAAACCTGTTCGATCTGTCGAATAAGGTGAACAGAATGATAAATGGACACTTATATTCAAATTATAAAGTCTCATTCAATATTGCCACTTTCTGCTTTTTAAGCTTAAGCAGTTGTAGCGCAGCAGCATTTTGTAGGAATCTTTTAAATAATTTAATAATGGCTTTGGTATTTTTATTTGTTGCACAAAAGTTTTCTGTTCTAGAATTATTCAAATATTTGATTTGATCATTAACTTTGTGACTTTATTGCTATGTACGCATGAGTGATTTAGTATGGTGAAGGGATAATTAATTCCAAATAAAATAGTGCTTTTAATTCATTGTAAAACAGCTTTCTTGAAATGTCTTTATTATATTCCGACGAGTCATAAAAAAATCTAGTTCTTAAGAGAACCACTTTTCAGCCTTAATTATTATGGCTTATATATATTTTTTTTAATTTTAACAAACCTCTTCACGTTTCGTTAGAGTAACGAAATTAACAGCGGGTATAAATTCGCAGATACTTTCGTTATACAACTTGAGATTGAGAGATTGTAGTCTTTCATTTAATAGAAATAACTTGATTTATAAAATCAATTGAGCGACAAGATATTTCTGGTAATTCATAATTACATTTTTTGTCAAAAATAAAAAATAACTTCTTAATAATGAAAACACACAAACAAAACCAATCACCATACTAACACTCATATAAAATATAATTTCAAGAAATTTTTCAACTGATAAATTAATTTTTTAATGGCCTCTTACTACTTTTAACATTACCTAATTTCACTTCCGTTTCATTAATACCTATTTTCTCTGGTAACGAATCTGGATTATAAACAATTCCATATGGCCTTAAGTGATATATTAAATAGTCTAAAACATACATTTGATTCGGCGTGACATAGTGAAAGGACACAGCGTGATCTGAACAGCAGTCCAAACCCTGAAAAGTAAGTTAAAAGGCAGAAAGTAGAGAATTAGAAAATTAATAAATCTAACAAATAACTCACCTCATCAGTTTCATAAAAAATATATTTCCAATACCAAAAATTTTTGTTTGTATGGCCAGGTATTAAGTGGTGTTCTGGTACGAAAGGGAAAAACCTTCCACGTCCATTTGAATCACGAGAATCACCAGCAATAACGCCGATTTTTTCCAGACAAATTCCTATTTCAACGTCTTCGGCTCCTCCATTGTCACTGCGACAACGCGATTTGTCTGGTAGCCCTTTTTCAACTAAACGACGTACAGCCTCTTTGCTGAGAACGTATCCTGCACCACCCGACATGTAACCCTAATTAAAATATTTTATAAAAATTGGTATATTAGTAAATTTTGTGATATTTATTTAATAATTTATTATGCTTATTATTATAAGGATAAAATAAACAGAAACTATGAATGGAATATAATTTAAACCACATTATCGATTATTATATTTAACAAGAGATCGTAGATGCCACTAAAAATTCTTATCTCTGCCTTTCTTGGGAAACCAAAAGTAGAATTTGCTCCGAGGAAATGTTTTAGCATGGGATCTCCAAAAGTAGCAGTTAAAAATCCCATACAAAATTTTACCACAAAAATTTGTGGGGCTCCACTTGGGTCAATTTTGCCACTTACTTAATTTATTGGAAACTTTAAGAATTTATATAAAGAAGCCGGAAACGAAATGTGCCTAGAGCAAATGTTTTTAATGAAACCTAGGGTAATAGGAAATCCCATAAAAAATTGTTCCGGAATTAGATCTTTGTGAACTTTAAAAATTCTTGGGAAAATAATTGAAGCGTTTTTGAGTGATAATTAATTTTCTGAAAAACATAATGACAAATGATTTAAGGTAATTAAAAGGTGTGCCAGAAGTAAATATTGTTATCAAATTCATAGGGTGGTCGGATTTAATGTTCTAGGAAACAAAGAGACGCGTTTATGATTATAAGGACTTTATGAATTTTATTGCAAAGGGTTAAACACATTCCTGAATTACTTTTCACTATTTTACTACAAATATTTACCTGTTTAACAAATGGTTTGAATTTACATCCAAAATAAATAGGATGTTCTGCAGAGTACGGATACAGCATATACCTCAGATTTTCAACAATCACATACCTAAAGAAAAATATTAAATCTTCTTACTCCAGAAAGTTCATCAAACCAACTCACGTATCATCGTCAGCTTTTATAAACCAATCAGCCTCATCGATATGATGCTGGTAAATGTACTTGAAAGCTTCTTTCGTTTTACCCCACAAATTATTCCTACCCTCACCAACTGGCAGTGCTATTGAGCCCAATTCTTTATCTTCTGCCGAACTCATAAAAAGCAACTTATTACACCTCGTACCCCAGGTTCTCTTCACGTGTCTCGCCTTCTTCTGATGGTTCTGTGGATTTGTCATAATCCAACAAAGTATCCGAACATCATTGTACAACTGATTAGCTAAGGTGGAATTCTCATTTTGATGGCTATGTGAACCAATTTCCGCTTCCGGTCCAGATGCATCCAATATATCGTGACCATGATGCGGATCATTAATATCGCCGTGAATATGCCCGCTATATGCTACCCATGTTGTTCGCGATGGTGATGACAAAACAAAGAGTTCGGCCATACAAAAGCCAACAACAAGTCCAACAATTAGAGCTATTAGAGATTTGCGATTTGTTAACGCCCGAGAACCTAAAGAATAATTTTAAATTTGAGTTTTTAATAATGTAATTTAGCATGGGATTTATTTATGTTTCTACCTTCATGGAATACATTTCTTCCCAAAGTTCGAACGTCACCGGGTAAGGACATCACTTTGGCAAGATGAGTTTTTGGTAACATTAATAAATTTTCTTTGGTTTTTTTACATCTGAAAAAATATTTATATGGTATACGACGGTAATTAATTAAAATTAAATTTTGTTCAATTTATTCAGTAGTATAAGTCGATTTCATTTAAAAGACTTCCGCTATTGAAATATTAAGTATAGGTAGACAATCTGTTGGTTTCTTTTTAAATTACATTAACTTCGACGGTATGAAGACCGTTTTACCTTCTCTCTAGAAGATTTAGGTTGTACTTCAGCAGCACAACTAGAAATTGACTTAGTTAGCGACAAAGTAATTTATTCCAAGCCTTATAGAATGAATACGGCGACAAGAGAAAAGGTTAAAGAAATAGTAGATGACCTGCTAAAACATGACATAGTCAGAGAATCCAATTCAACCTTCTCTTCTCCGGTCCTCTTGGTGAAAAAGAAGAACGGAGATAATCGGCTCTGTATAGATTACAGAATGTTAAACGGGATAATTAAACGAGACAGATTTCCACTTCCCCGTATCGACGACCAACTAGATCAGTTACAAGGATTCAGCTATTTCACAACTCTAGATATGGCGTCGGGTTATTATCAAATACCAGTTGCTGAAAATTCAAGATATAAAACAGCATTTGTCACCCCAGACGGACAATATGAATTTAATAGAATGCCGTTTGGTATCGCTACAGCTCCTAGTGTATTCCAAAGAATGATCAACAAAGTACTAGGAACTTTAAGGGGCACGATAGCAGTAGCTTACTTAGATGATATTTTAATCCCTTCAAAGGACGTTGACCAAGGCATGAATCGTTTAGCAGTAATATTACGAACATTGAGGGAACACGACTTGACGTTGAATCCGAAAAAATGTCACTTTTTCATGTCTTCTATTTTCTATTTGGGATTTGAAATAAATGAAAACGGAATGACACCAGGACTAGAAAAAACCAAAAGTATTAAAGAATTTCCTACACCAACAACGGTACATCAGGTGCGACAATTTTTAGGGCTGACCGAATTTTTCCGGCAATTTATAAGAGATTACTCATTAATTGCCCAGCCTCTGACCAACTTAACGAGGAAAAATCAAAAATGGATATGGGAATCAAAAGAGCAGGAAGCTTTTGATAACTTAAAAGCTAAGTTGATTAGGCGACCCATCTTGGCAATATACAATCCAAATGTAGAAACGGAAGTCCACACCGATGCGAGTAAATTGGGAATTGGAGGAATATTCATGCAGAAGTTTGAAGACAAATTACACCCAGTTGCATATTATAGCAGGAACACTACAAAGGCAGAACAGAATTATCATTCGTATGAACTGGAAACGCTGGCAGTAGTAGAAACATTAAAGAAGTTCCGAGTATATCTACTGGATATAGAATTCAAAGTAGTAACTGACTGCAACGCTTTGAAAATGGCTTCAAAGAAAAGGGCCCAACAAACAATTTGCAAGACTCAATTCTTAGGCAAATTTGAAATAGACTTTTAAAGCTCTTATTAGCTTTTTCATAAAGAAATCTTTCTTTTAAAAGGCTTATAAGATATTTTTCTAAAAATCATTTCTAGTAGCGTAATTATATTTTTCCTCCCTAAGAATTGATTCTTATATTACTCTTAAAGGCATTCGCGGAGAATTCACACTTGGTTAAAACTCTTACAAGTAACATTGCCTTTTCAGAGTACTTCTTATTCTGATTACTATCTTATAATAATCTTGGGTTAGTGTTTTATAAGAAAAGTAAGAACACATTCTTTTAAGGGTTAAACTTGAACTCTTTTAAGAAAAAAAAACTGAGCTCTGGGACTACGATCTTATAGGATCGTACGAAAGCTCGTAAAAATCTATTTTAAAAGCCTTATGACCTCGTGACTTTATGTGAAGTTAAAGCAAGATTGTTATAAGAATAGGGATTTTCTTGACGCTCTACTAGTAGTCTTATAAAGACTTAATGCAAGACAACAACAACCGGCCATTTTTCGTTTTTCATTAAAAGAATGTAGTGGGTAATAATTGATTTAAGTTGGAAAATAAACTGATTTTTCTCAAATTTCAAACTGTTCTATGATTAATTCATGTATTATGTCGGAAAGAGGGCTTTTAGAATATATTTTTCAATTTTTTAGTTAACTGAATTAAAAAGAAAAATTTGTTTTATCATTTCATATCGATTAATTTGCAGAATTTTGAGAGCGATAAGCACTTTTTGGAGGTATCACACCACATTTTATCAGTGTAATTTCTTTTGCAGTAATATTTCCATTGATATATTGTAATAAACATTATAATTTCATAGTCATATAAAGAGACGAATATATCAGAAGCGTGTTTTTATTTCAACTTTCTAAAGTCTTTTAGAGGTGTTGGGAGAATATGTATATTACACAACTCTAAAAATTAATATCATATGTGTAACAAATCACACAATCCTATTTAAAGTTCATTGTGTAGGTAATACTCTTAGATTAGCTTTTGACAATTCTTATAACTTATAAGTGATTTGAAGAACTATTCAAGAAATCTTCTAGCGCCTTATCAGATTCATTTCATACGCCATTTCTTAGCTAGTAATACTCTTGAAGAATTCTTAGGTCGTTATTTTTTGAAGGTATTGTCTTAGCTAAAGCTTATTTTAATTCTCATACAACTCTTGAAGGGCTTTATAAGAAAAATATTGTTTGTTGGGGGAATTGATACCAAGAATTGCTCGATGGTGGTTACTGCTACAGGAGTTCACCTTCACGGTGGAATACAGACCAGGAAATAAAATGGGACATGTTGATGCGTTGAGCAGAAACCCTATAGAGGGAAATACACAAGTTCTAAGTATAGAAATGGCTGATTGGGTCCTAGCTAGCCAACTAAATGACGAAAAAGTAAAGCTCATACATGAAATTCTAAATAAGAAACCGGAAAGTGATTATGAAAAGAGAGTGCATAAGGAGTATAAATTAGAAGATGAGCGAATATACAAAATAACGGATAAAGGCTTGAGATGGACACTTTGCTCTAGAAAAAACATTGAAGAAAATATCTGAAAATTATTGGTTCCCGGATATGCGGAAATATATTCAGCGGTACCTAGATAACGGCATAGCCTGCCTGTACCACAAGCAGCCTAGAGGAAAGCAAGAGGGTTACCTCCATCCAATCGATAAGGGAACAAGACCATTTCACACCATACATATGGATCATTTGGAACCCTTTGTGAAAAGCTCATCTGGAAAGAAACACTTAATCGTAGCCGTAGAGTCATTCACAAAATACACCATGCTTTACCCAGTCAAAAGCACAAATACGCAGCCAGTCATTAAGTTTATAGATCAGATAATTAATCAATTTGGGGTACCACAGAGAATTATAACTGATCGAGGGACTTGCTATACATCTAAGATGTTTGAATCCTATTGCAAGAGGAGAGGAACAAAACACATATTAACAGCTGTCGCGACACGGACAAGTCGAAAGATTTAATTCAACTGACTTGACGGCTCTGGCTACTACGGCCAGCGAAGATAACAAGGACAGGGACAAGGAAATTAATAGAGTTCAATTCGCAATAAATAACACTGAGCACAGTATTACAAAGAAGACACCGAGCGAATTACTGTTTGGTTTTAGACCAACAGCACCAGCAGATGCTCAACTTACTAATATTATAAATAAGGAACAGAACGTATCCGAGGATATCCAAGAAGAGCGAACAAAAGTTGCTATTAGAGTAGAAGAAAATCAGGAAAAGCAAAAGAAACGTTTTGATAAACGAAGAAAGAGTAAATGGAATTTTAATTAGGGTGATTTAGTTTTAATTAAGGGGAGGTTCCTTTGATCGGCGATGAAAAAATCGATTTTTTTTTTTTTACATATTATCAATCTATAATATGTTAAAAACATGATCCTAAAATCGTTTTGCGTTTTATGCAGTTTTTAGAAAGTTACAGCGCTTCAAAGAGAAGCGTGCAACTGTCAACGCGGCACAACTAGCGAACAAGACGAAATGGTTCTAAAACTTCAAACGCGTTTTCCCGAAAGTTGATATTTTCAGTGCGCGGGACAGTGTATCTCGAGAACCACTGATCGGATCCACTTGAAATTTTAAAGTCATGTGTAAAATTCAATCTGGGAGCCCTTGATCCATTATTAACAATATATTTTAATAATAAACAATGTTTACGCCTGTCTTAAACAACTAAAACACACCCCAAAACACGACCTTAATTTTCAAGTGGATAACTTTCTCTGTTTTTTTTATCAAAATTTCGAAATTTTTGGTTGAAGGGCCGCTACATATGTTTATTTAACTAACTTAAAAAATGTTCATGTTTCAGTGACCCCTACGACCCTCGGGAACGTCCCGCGCAGACGCATATATGGCGCGCATTTGAATTGAAAGAGGGGGGAAAAAATAAATTTAGGGACTCTTTTTATCAATAAACATTATACAAAAAACCGTTTGTTCATATCACATTTCTTTATACCTCAAAAAAATTCATAAAAGTGAAGAACTTTTCAGAGTCGATCAGAGGAACCTCCCCTTAAACGAGGCGCGACGTCAGAAGGTCAAAGTAGAAAGCTGCTACCTAAATACAAAGGACCATTTAGGGTGATAAAGACGTTGCCGAATGATCGTTATATCATAGGGGAACTACTGGGATCAATACGATCTACTCGATCGAAATTCAAAAGTGTTGAAGCGGTAGATAATCTAAAGAAGTGGATATCTACAAGAGGAAATTCGGACTCGGAGACTGGAGGAGACATAGCATGAACGAGGACGTTCATAAAGTCAGGATGGTCGAACTGTTACACTATTAGGTAAATAGAAGGAGATTAAATATTTTATGAAATATTCGAGTCCAAGTTTAGAGAAAAATAGTCGAATAAAAAGGCATGTGTTTGTTTAGGATGTTGCGTTGCAGATCTTTTGGGCTCGTCGGGTTGGGCCTCTGGGATGAGACAAAGGGTAATAAACCATGTCTGAACATGTGTGCCACTGTCTTATCTCTCGGGTTCCTGCGAGCCGCGGAAGGGTTGCACCGCAAT
This sequence comes from Dysmachus trigonus, assembly GCA_949715965.1. Classification (NCBI taxonomy): domain Eukaryota; kingdom Metazoa; phylum Arthropoda; class Insecta; order Diptera; family Asilidae; genus Dysmachus; species Dysmachus trigonus. The sequence continues at coordinate 81,023,661 of OX454321.1, forward strand.
AAAATTAGAAATTGGTTCAGGTATAGGCAAGGGCTGAAACAGCTCATTTGTGAGTTGTTTCGCCACAAGGCAAGTAGTGCTGATATATTTTTAAAAATTGAGAAGTGATTGAGATTAAGTGGAAAGAAAAGGATTTGTAGCTGAAAAACTATTGATATAATCGGTGAGTAGGTTTTTAATTAAATCGTTAGAATTAGGAAATAGATTATTTAGATAATTGGATAGGTGAGATAAAGTACGAGTGACGAGTGAAAGATGTTCTGTGTCTGGTTCACCAGAATGCATATGTTGCCTGCCCGTAAGGACTGGTGAAGGGTGAAGGCTGGAGTGTGTCTCCAAGAGCCGGAACCCGTCATATATGGGATGTGTTCCCATGGTGTGAAAGTGGGGCTTGTGTAGCCCACCGGACTGTACGCGGTCCGGGGATATGGAACGTGTGTCGCTCCAGTGATTGAGAGGGGTGGACCGCCTCTGTGTAAAAAGCCTTAATTAGGCCCACTCACTGAGTTTATTACTCAAAAAGTGTTTTTGTTTCTTTTTAGGACGAGCGCCGGCCACAGCCACATTCTCACCTCCTCCGTCGAGAAATTAAAAATGTTCTAGTTATTGCCAGAAAATTAAAATAAATTTTATGTTAAAATTTTAACGCCTGTGTTTTTATGAAATTAAATAATATAAGTCGATTTCATTTAAAAGACTTTTGAAATATTAAGTAAAGGTAGACCATCTATTGGTTTCTTTTTAAATTAAATGTTATTTTGATACACATAGCTCTTTTGCGCTCAAAAAGTTGACTAAAACACATTATTATATCTCCGCAGTACGAAATAAATAGATTTACACTTGAATAATGTTGGAAAATATTGAAAACTGAAAACCAAAGTGAGTACTGTGTTTTTGTGGTATGCGCCGTTCCAGAAACGATTCGGGCATTTAAACACAAAATTGATTGACGTATTTTTGAAATCATCGAAAATGTTCTGCAAAATTGGGTTGAGAGAATGGGTTACCGCCAAGCCAGCCGAGGCAGCTATTCAAGAAAGGTGAGAAAAATAGGTTTGTAGTTTATAGGATTAAAAAAAAAAACAGAAATATCATCTTTGTGCTTTAGATATTATATCCTTATATTAATATTTTGAAGTTAATTTACATACATATATTTAAGATGATGATGAAGATGTGTAGATCTTCATATGTGCGTGTAGAATGCGCTAAAAAGGTAAATAAATAAGGACTAATTTAAATATATATTATTTTATTGTTATTAACCCTTTGCACTCGACGTTAGTACGTCAGCAATATCTGAATGGGGCAAATCCGAGCGCAAAAGGTTGATTTTAAATTTTTCACACAATCACCATTTGTATCTAAACCGAAGAACTTTTTCTCGTCATCCATAATAGTGACTTGACCAAACACTTTATATTTGGCACTTTAAAATTTTAACATAATATATTCATTTAAATTCAACAAATTTAACTTAATTGTCTATGAAACTAAGCGTTAATTTAATTTATAAAACACACATTTATTCAATTTACATTAACTAATTCCCTAAAAGTAATTTTTGAGGAATTAAATCGGTCATTCGCGCATGTTTTTGCAATCTCTTTTCGCCCACTTAAAAGCTCAAGTTATGCCTTATCACAAATTTTGTATAAAATCACTTTTAAAATGGAATTTATCGGTTTTTCATGAACCGTAGATATCAACTACCGCTTAAACAAGATAAACCCTGCACGTTTAGACTATTTCACAAAAATCAGTCAATGTAGTACTCACCTAGTTCGATAAATGAGGGTCCCATGCTAGATAAACTCTTATCCACAGAGACCTTAACAGTAGGATATTCTTGAACTCACTGTATCCACTGGTGCACTATCGTTCCAAAGTCTCCTCATCTTCGCAAAATGTTTTCTTCTCCAAAAAGAACGATGTGATTTCTGTAACAAAAATTGTAACAAACGAGAACACTTCACAAAACTGACTTTGTAATATCAAATATCAAATTAAAAGAGAGCTTCGAATCAAAAAAAAAAAAAATCCAAACGGGTGAAAAAGTGCTTGCACAACGAAAAACTTCTTATCGGCCTCTAAACAGTTTATTTTCTTTTTTAGCCTTCTCTTCTGTTGATAGAAACAACTCTGGAAATTTTTAATTTGAAAGAAATCAAGCAACGACTGGACGTGTGTAAAAGCCGCTTGATATCTGAATTTGTCGTAATCACATTCAGGGAGAGAGCATAAAACACATCACAGAGAACATTGGACAGTAGTGCTTCTGGTAGTTGAATATTGTGTTCAGCACATTTTTTTTGTCTTCAAGCTCTTTTAACACGAAAATTTCCGCCGATACTAATTGTATGTGATAAAGTAAGTAATTAATGAGAGGGTTTCGACGAAAAAATTGCAAAATGCTCTAAAGCATTTTCCGGTGGCTTCTCATTGATTTTTTTGCGTTATTTAATTTTTTTTTTCTACTTCACGAATTCAATAGTCCGACCGGTAATTGTAATTTTATAAATGAAGTGATCTTTTGTGATTGAAATCGTTATAAAATTTTGTTTAAATCACTCTGTTGTTAATTTTGTACTAGTTTGCAATTCTCTACGAAATGGTGCCAGGCCGTAGAAATTAGTCACACCGAAAAAAACAAATTATTGCGGAACGAATGAGCTTTATTTACTAGAACTAAAATCTTTTGCGATATTTTTTTTTTTTTTGGTATTTTGTGATAACGGCCTAGCGATATTATTTCAAGTAGCTTACCTCTCAAAATACGGAATTATGAAGAAATGCACTCTCAAAACAATTATTCTTATTAGTTATATACCCTTATCAGCCCGATTTAGACTTTCATTACGATGGAACGTCGCAGCTAAACTGATAACTGAGTGCTGCATAGAACTTTGCTCGTACTATATAACTCAGAAATGATAGTATTAAATTTTATTACTTCAGATGAGTTACAACAGCGTAATAGAGCTATAAACTAAGCACAACATTACCTGAGATAAGGGAAACTATTTAATGGAACAGCAAAGATATGATAGTCGGCAAATACAAATATAATAAATAGTTAATTAAGGGAGAGAAGAAAAGATAGCCGGAGTAAGATTTTAAGTTTTCTAGCGCACTATTAGAGCGGAAAATAGGAAAATTTGTATTACTAAGGAGAAACGAACAATGGGATTTTTATCTACAGGAAAATTACTCCATAACTTATAAACACTGTTTTAGATAGAGTTATTGTGGTTTAAAACTTTAGTTCTTCTCACAGGAAAAATGTCTAGCTAAACAGGAATATTGTAATCTTTAATACTAGATTTACGGACGTTTATTGTATGATTCGTAAGAATTCTGAAAAAATTACCTTAAAATGTATTTCCTTTCGAAATATGGGGTTCAAAAGATAAGGAATTTACAAGGACATATCCTCGTATTATTATAATATTATATATATAACATATTTGACTAAAAATTATCAAATATAATTTCTGTAAGTTTTGCCATGACGGCTAGTCTAGTGTTTAATATCTTGACTAAATTTTTTCAACGATCTACTCTTGAACTTACACTCTTTTCAAAATACATAGGAAAATTGCTATAATTAAATGGTTTTTTGTTGCAAAGTTCCTTATATCATATTTTAGTTAGGCTGCTCTTGACCTTCACTTTTTTCAACAGAGAATACATGTAAAATTGTGCAGTAATCATGAAATTTTAAAATCTAAGACAAAAGTTTTTAACATCGCATTTTCAAAACTTACAGTAGATATGAAATTTGACTTTTCTCGCTGCAAAAGCCACTATACATTCGGTAGGGATTTTCTAATAGACGATTTAATTTTTTCTTCCAACAGTAGATATAACTGGCTGTGATGGAAATCTACAATTTCTAGAATTTAAGGTAAGGAAAAACTGAGAAATTTAAAATAAATGAAAAACCTTTAATTGATACGTTTATTTAATAGGTGAAAGGAGGGGTGGAGATAAGGCTCTTATTTGGTCCCATTTAATATTTTAATTTTCTTTTGTTTGGTATCTACTATGCGGTCAAGTCGGTCAAGTTTTCTGGTACTAAAATAGCTCAAATAGAATAATAACTGATAATAACTACCTACATGCCTACACAATATATATAGTATATAAAAAACTTCCAAGTACTTGCTTAAATAACTAAGCAGGATTTCGGAAAGTCGTTTTCCTTGCGAATTTTCGTGGAAGAAGAAAAGTTTAGCGATAATTTTCTATAGTAAGATTTGAAATTAAAAAAAAAAATTGTTGATTTAAACAAAAAAACATGTTTTAACTTTTTAAAAAATAAAATAAAAAAACAACAATTTTTATTTCTCTGTATGTAATTAATTTTATATAATTAAATAATATAATATTTACAAAACAATAAAAACGATAACAAATCAACAAAATAATCTATACTTTTTAAAAAACAAAACAAAAGCTATTTTTTTATTTTTATGCATTTAACAAAAAGCAACAGAAGGGTCATTCTTAATCAAAACAAAGCAAAGTTTTTGTTTACTACACATAGCTGAAGGAAGCGAGGCCATCTATTTTGATGGTTTATGATAACAATAATTAGTGAGTTTCAACTTTAGAATGAAAAATGGAATTCGTTATTTATAGTGAAATCGTAAAAAATACCCCGAAAGAAAAAAAATTGGTTAAAATAAAGTTACATAAAAAGAACAATTATTGACCATATGTCTTCCCCCATCATGAATTGACTATTTTCATGTATTAAAATGGTCTCCAGGGGGTGAAAAATTTTTTGGGGCGAGTTTTGTCTGGAGCCCCACTGCTAAATATTTACATATTAAACATTAAAAAAAAAAGGATTGTACCTTGAGGAACACCCGATGTCTGCGAAAATGATGAAGACTGGTATTCATGACTACAGTCTGAGAACAGTAACTTAATCCTTTTAATGCCGAACAACGATATATCGTTGCGAAAATTGCCGACGACGATATATCGTTTTGCGTGAATACAATGTGGTCTTGAATATGAATATGAATACTGATCATCATTATCTAAATCGGTTAAATAAAATAATTGAGGCAATCACAATGGAATGGATGGCATTGAAGAAACAACCTCTCCAGATTCTGCATTCATAAGTTCAATAACAGCAACAGGAGTAAGAGAACTTCCGGGAAGAAGAGAAAAAGTCACACTCATAGAAAGAATGGTGGACCTGTGCACAGATCACGAAGAATTTGTAATCGATGTAATAGAGGATTAGTACATGAAATATGCCTGAATGATCACAAATGCAAAATAGTAGAATAACAATACAAATTACAATTCAAAAATGATCAACTTTTGGATATTATTTATATAATTGTTAACAAATGTTGAAATATCCTAATCATAAATTCCTTGTCCTTTCAGTTTTCAACATATTCATTTTTAAATTTTATAATTATCTTTTAAAACAAATTTTGTATACCTCTTTTCCTAAAACTCAATAAATTACATAAATTTGGTTCGGTACTTTATGCACAACTTCAGTTTTTCGCTCGCCATTAAAAGGGTTAAGTATGATGCGAACCATGCTACTAAGTTGTCCTGGAAACCAAATCTAGTGATCTTTTGAAGAATACAAGAATATGAGATTTTATCAAAGGGTTTAGCAAAATTGGTCTGTATGGATCCACTTGCTTGCCTTCATCGAGCGCCGTTGCAATCATATCAGTGTATAATACCAAGTTCGTAACAATTGATCTTCCAGGGATGAAACCATGTTATTTTGAACTCAGGAAGGAGTGTAATTAGGTGGTTTTTTGTTGGAGATTTTCTTTTAAATTCGCAGAGGAATTGTTTTGGGATTAAGGAATTGTAACGTAAAGTTCTGCAGTAGTTTCTACGTTTCTTAGGAGCCTTAAAATAAAAATACAACAGCTTTTGAGGTAGGAAGTGTTTTTATTAGCAAGAAAATTTTATCTTCACTATAGAAATGAGTAATAAGGAGGCATTATACAAGTACATTTATTAATACTCCGTCCAGGCCTCTTCCCTTAGGTTTATCGCCTGTAATCAGTCAACGGCATATTAAACTACGTCCCAAAAGAGGCGGCATAAAGGGCCGTGTTAAAAGTAAACTACAGCAAATATTATCTAAAATCACGCTTAAAGAATCAATTTATTTGATTGTGCTCCTGTTTGTTGAATATCATAGCAAAAAAATCCACTCGAGTACTCCCCGCGGTAGACGGCTTAATCGAGGTGTACACAGGTGTGTTTCTTATTCCGGCCCACAGAAAATAATCAATTTGATTTCTTCTGATTGTGAAGCCTCGATTTAAGAACGTAAACAAGGCCCCACAGCCGAGTTGTTAGCGCTCCCGTTCCGGTCCCACACGCTCTAGGAATGCCGCCTCTAATTCGATCTAATTGACGACTTCAGCGGCGGGAACTTTGGGGCTTTGAGGCCGCATGCTGTGCACATCGTTCATGCAGAGTGCATTTAAAAATAAAACAAAAAAAACCAAGCCATGCATCTAATCAATTTCTATTATCAAAAGTCAAAATGCTATTATCAGGAGAAATAAACAAACTGAAAAAATGAGTTAGTTCTTACCACGGATTTGTTTGTGACTTTGAAATTTTCTGGAGGTCTCGTCTGCTCGCCGTTTTTTCTTCTCACATCGCTTCGCACTATCACTAAAATGGGCTTTTTCGGAAATTAAAACTCGAACAGCTGCGCCACACTCCGAAAGCGACGACCGACGATCATTTTTGCTGATAAACACACGCAGAACGAGCAGAAAAAAACGTTTCGCTTTCGGCTCAAGTGACGGATCGCAAATTGTCGCAAATTTGACAGCTGGCCGATTGAAATTGAAAAATTGAACACCTGCCGCCAGGCGCAAATGTAGCCAGCCGGTAAACCTGATAAATGTGTTTTATTATAAGTATTCTTTTAAACAGTTATTAAATGGTTTTAATTGTATTACTTTAAACTATATACTTTAAGGTATTATTGTGGGATTAAAATAAAATATAATATAATGTTTTAAATAGAATAATTGCAATAAAACCGTTCAAATGTTTTTTATTGAATCAAAACGATAGCACAAGAATACGCCTACAATCTCTGCAAAAAAGAAACGCGGCGAATTAAAAATGAAAACCGAATTCGCTTGCCCTTTTCTTGGTTCTTCAGCTGTCAAAAATTGCTCAGTGGGTGAGAACAACGAGGACGAGAGTGTGATTGGGAAAAGGTTTTCTTCCTAGTAAACTGTGTAAAATGTAAAATTTCTGGCCTAATATAAGAGTAACAAACCGAATAAAAGTGAAAAACGTAAAAGAAACGAAAGCGGTGCACGAGTAAGCGCCACAATTCTAATAAAAAATGTCGAATTTCACAATGTCCGACGACCGCAAATCGACTCTCGACGATTTAAGACAATTTCGCCTACAAAAAGCTGCTGCATCTGAATTAAATGGGCAGGGAAGTAAATCAGGTATAAAATGCAACTAAATAGGATTGATTTATTTAAGGAATTTTATGTGAAATCGGAGGGGGCAGGTTTATCTGAAAGCGTTATGGCGACACGACCTTCTTTGTCGTCCTCTTTTTCTGGTATGAAAATGTTTTTTAAACGGAATTGCAGCATGCTTTGAGATTTATCCTTGACTTAAAACATGTGAGAAGACTCAATCAGCTGTTCGTCGGGTTGTACAATTTCACGAAATGAGCGTTGTTTTGGGCCACTACATGGGAAATCATTGCCAGCTGCTAGGATTCATTCACAATGGCAGAGCCCCCCCCTTCAAAAACTCACTCTCTCTAATTCTGTTAAAATGTGAAAATATTAAAAATTATTATTTTAAATCTATCCCAAAATTCTTCTGTCCTTGCAGAAGACAACCTGGGCATAGTCCCTGGGAAAAAACGTATACGAGTAATCGCTGACAGTGATAGTGACAACGATGCGCCTAATGCTACAAAGAAGGTCAAAAAGTTTACGGTGGAGGAAAGAGAAAATAGATTTCTTTCAGCTAGTAAAATTGTACCAGAGCATGATCCTATGGTAAGAATTTTATATATAATTTTTCACGTTCAAGGCTAAATAAAATAAAGAGTATCTACAACAAGAGGAGACACTAGAGCGGTTATTCCTTATCTTTTTTCGACCTTGATGCCCTTTTAGAGGAACGAAGTAACAAAGTTTCATTTATTTATTTCGCTTAATACAAGCTACACCCCACGAACAAATTATAGAAACAAAACCGAAAACTGCAATATTTGGGCTTATTTTAGCTATAACAAGTAAAAAAATGAAAATCCGATTTGTCAAAACTGCGCCTAGGTTGTTGCTATTAAAAAATAATAGTATCTGCAAAATGTAATTAATTCTATGCCCAGAAGACTCCAACAAGTAATTTTGAACTCAGCTGGCAACATGAATTATTAAATGTTTCTGATATAATATTTATTATATAATTTATATGTGATAAATTCAATTCTTTGCCGAAATTAACATTTTGTTTCTATAATAATTTCGTTCCTACATATTTGTCTAATACACTATTTTTTTTTTCCGTTAATAAAACATGAAGTGAAATCTGTAGAATTTCCAAATATTTACTTGTTATAGCTAAAATAAGCTCAAATATTGTAGTTTTCAATTTTGTTTCTATACATTTTTTCATGGGGTGTACAAACAAATTAAAGAAGACTAACATAATTATACTAATTACAGCTAATGATTACTAACTAACTAATTCTTAATTGGGAGGAGAAACGATAGGAGGTAAAGCGCAAGAGTTTGAATGATGTTTTGTCGAACATGGAAGTCGAAAGCGGCTGAGACGTTGACTCTCCGTAGCATTCTGGAAAAGGGTTCGAAATGTCCATAGTTAATGTGATGACTGTTAAGACGAAAAGTAGGGAAAGATCTAAAGTTGCAGGGGTTGGTATTTAGGGATATACTGTGTAAGAACTTGGGACAATCGATTAGACCAGTTAGAACTTAATGGACAAAGATTATCTCGGTGACTTCACGACGCAAAGCAAGAGGCTGAAGGTTAATCAGTTTTAGACGATTTTCATAGGGAGGAAGATTGACCTTATCAGTCCAGGGAAGGTCACGCAAGACAAACCGGATGAATCTCCGTTGAACTGATTCAATTCTATTAATGAGCGTGCATTGGGTGGGAGACCAAACCTTGGACCAGCGCTTAACGAAACCAAAGGCTGAGTTGGCTCTGCTAATGATATGATTGATGTGAGAACGGAGGTTGAGCTCACTGTCATAGATAACTCCTAGATCATGTAGGGAAATGATAGTTGGTATAGATTCACTAGAGAGCACATAGGTTCTAGGATAGGTAAGGATACTTTTCCGGGAGTAAGTGATCGATTGGCATTTGGAGACATTAAGGTTGAGAAAGTTATGCATACACCAAGTGGAGAAACTATTTAGGTAATTTTGTACAAAGAAATAAAAATCCACAATTTATTTCTTTTAAGGTGTCACGACGATGGAAAAAATATATGTTATAAAAAACTATGTTAGGAAGCTATAACAACATTGTGGTGATTGTACAAAATTTCAAAATGACTGATTTTTTAGGTTAAATCCAGTTTTCAGTTCGGCTGATTTTTTCTGCGACGTAATGAAGAAAAGGAATAGGTACTTTTAACATTTATCTAAAACAAATTTAATTTTATTTAATTAATTACGTCTAAAAAACACTTTTATTGAAACGCTTTTCAAATTGTTGATATTTACGAACAAATCAAGACCGTCCTGTAATTTTCGCTAGTGACCAGGGACACATAACAATGCTCAATCTAGATCACCTTTGAAAACTCATTATGAAAAAAAGCGTCACTTTATTGCCTTATAATATCTATCTTATAAGAGTTTAGAGGTAGTGGACCTGACCTGCTTTATCTAATGGAAAATTTTGTTGGGTGTATTTTCGAGAATTGCATATAAGTTGGGATTTTGAGAGCCTGTTGAGAGTGTCCCTTCTTGTTGATATCGATATTCTTTGACGTAAAACACCCCTCAAAAAATAAATAAAATCTTCACAGAACATCCAAGACTCTCTGGTTCGCTGCAATTGGGATGTATCGGCTGCTATTCGTTACCTAAAAGCGAACTATTCACCAACGTACAGACTACCTCACAAATCGTCCTCACAACAACAACAACAACAACACTACCAAAACGGAAGTTCTAAATCTAACAAAAAGAAGCCCACCGCTGCAAATTCTGACGAAGAAGACGACGATGATGTCGGACGCCCCAGAGAGCAGGTTTATGATAGCGATGATAGTGACACAGAAATGTCGAATCAAATGACCGCACAGAGAAAGGACGTTTTTGATTTTATGAATAATGCCCCACAAAACGAACTTCTCGGTATTAAATCGTGTTCGGAGAAAAAAGCTGCTGCTATAGTGAGTCTAAGACCATTTAAAAATTGGGCAGATTTACGGGATAAGTTGGAACAACACAGGAATCTTTCAGCTGAACTACTCAATAATTGTCAGGATTTCCTGAATAAACAGAGTAACATAATAAGCATTATGTCTAAGTGTAGTAAAATGGTTAAGAAATTAGAGGCTGCTATTGCTACTGGGGCTGGAATCACTGAGCAGCCGAAAATTCTTAATAATAGGTACGATTTAATATCTTACGTTTTTTTTAATTAATCAAGCTCTTAACAAAATTTTTAAATTTTTTTCTTTCAGCTACAAACTTGCCGAGTACCAACTTATAGGCCTTAATTGGCTTGCTGTGATGCACAAGCAAAAAATGAATGGAATCTTAGCTGATGAAATGGGCTTGGGTAAAACCATCCAGGTTATTGCATTTTTGGCGTATCTAAAAGAAAATAATTTGGTCAAAGCAACACACTTAATAGTCGTTCCATCTTCGACATTGGACAATTGGGAAGCAGAACTGCAAAAGTGGTGGCCCAGTTTGGTTTTGGAGAAGTACTACGGCAACCAGGATGAACGACGAAATTTGAGGATAAGATACGCAAAGGAAGGATTTAAGGGAATTGATGTGCTTTTAACCACGTAAGATTAATTCACTCTTGAATATCTTTTTTTGTTTTATGTTCAATAAACGGATACATTTAGCGCTTTCACTGAGTCCATGAAGTCCCCACTATTCAAGAATAATTTTTTGCAACCCCCTCTTAGCGAAACAACCTTTACATTTCGTATAAGCAATCACATTTATGAGATCGTCTAGAGTTTAAGGTTTACTCAAAATATATCTTATTTATTTTTCAAAGGTATCACATGGTTGCTTCCACTCCTGAAGAAAGAAAAATGTTTCGGGTATCAAAGCTTCACTATGTTATTTTTGATGAGGCCCATATGGTGAAAAACATGACAACACAACGATATGCCCAATTGGTTACGATCAATGCTGAAATGCGTATACTCCTCACTGGAACGCCACTTCAAAATAATTTGCTTGAACTTATGTCGCTCTTGTGCTTTGTAATGCCCTCATTTTTCGGTAAGAATGTCGAGGATATTCGAAGTTTGTTCAAACAAAAGACCCAAAAAGGCAAAGATGATAGTTCTTCTTTTGAACAAACTCAAATCGATCAGGCAAAAAGAATTATGCAACCATTTCTCTTGAGACGGCTGAAAAAGGACGTACTTAAAGATTTGCCTAAAAAAACTGAGTTCATTGTAAGTTTTTTTTAAAAATTTGTTTCTTTTGAAGAAAAATATTTTAATTTTTATATGTATTTTAGAAAAAAATTCCAATGAGCGAGAAGCAGAAGACTTATTATAACCAATTGGTTGAGTACTACTCTAATGAGAAAGGAGTGATAAAAGGTACTACTGAAAATTCTGGATGCGCAATTATGATGGAGATGCGCCGATTAGCTAACCATCCCCTACTCATGCGACATTACTTTTCCGATGATGATGTGATGGAAATATCAAAGCGACTGGCCATGAGTCCTTCGTATAAAAAGCAAAATGTTCAGTATATTTTTGAAGATTTAGCATGCTTATCGGATTTCCAAATTTATCAAATCTGTGAGAAAAATGTGAGTTGAATTTCTGATTAGTATTAGTATTTGCCTAATATTTTCATACCTTCCAGGAGCTTGATGACGTTCGCATTCCTAAAAATCTTATCCTTGACTCGGGAAAATTCCAAGAACTGGACAATATTTTGCCAAAGTTAAAAGAGGGTGGTCACCGTGTTTTGATATTCAGTCAATTTACCATGATGCTAGACATTATTGAAAGATACCTGGATATTCGTGATCACACTTATTTTCGTCTGGATGGTTCAACAGTTGTAACTGAAAGACAAGAAATGATTGACCAATTCACTGAAGATCAAGATATCTTCGTTTTTCTGCTTTCAACGAAAGCAGGTGGTATGGGAATAAATTTATCGGCAGCTGATACAGCCATTATTCACGATATTGATTGTAATCCCTACAATGATAAACAAGCTGAAGATCGATGTCACCGTATGGGACAAACTAAGCCTGTTAGCATTTATCGATTCATTTCTGAGGGTACTATTGAGGAGGGTATGTTAATGATTGCCAAGGATAAACTCAATCTTGAGAAGGAGATTAATGCGGATAAGGATGATGTACAGGAGCATAAGTGTATGGTTCGGCTGCTTACTATGGCACTTGGTATGGATGAGGAAAGAGCTGAAACCTTACTTCCTCCGATAAAAACAGCCAGTGATAGTACTAAGCGGGGCGATGAAGACGACTTTTAATAATATATTAAAATGGGGAAAAGGAAAACATTTTTGTTGAATTGTACCGATGTAAACACTGGTAGTAACGTCTTTGTTGTCAATCCCGCTTTTTTCTATTTATTTTTCCACAAGTATTTGTTAATTAGGGAATAATTGTCTTTTAATAAATTTAGCATTGATAAGCGGAAAAACTTCTTTTTAACATACTATGCGACGATGGGAGAGATTTTGTTTTATATCAAATTGTAAGTAAGAAAAATGCAACATGAAGGTAGGTCTTGAAGGATATACAACTCGGTTATTTTTACTCCTTATAAAATTCAGTCGTAATTATATAAAGCAGTGCAGGCAATTATAAATACAATTTATGTATAATTAATTTCTTGCTAGATATTCTTCTTTCAGAAGAATAAGAAATGTTGATACCTAAATCCTGAAGGATATTTAAAAAAAAAAATTGATAATTATGTTTCTTTTAAATTGACTCAAAATCCTTTAACACAGCGTAAAACATTGTGATACTTCCGAAATTAAAGTAGGTGTTCCATACTTCGGATCAATGAATGGGCTGATTTGAAAAGTTTGAAAACATGCAGTTTATATTCTGGCGAAATAGAATATCGATATGTAGAACATTGGTGAATTATTTGATTTCTTATTACATATTAAAAAGACATCCCTAGCTTTTAGGAAAATACAAAAACCAGTAGGTTAAAATTTTTGGATCTTCGTCCACTTACTATAGAAATTAGGTAATTGAAATAATGGGCCGGAAAAAAACAGATGGTAATTAGCACATTAAACTACGTTGAGTAATGAATAGTGAAAAAGACTTAAATAGTAGAGACTTGAAAAAGATCTTAAACAGTGCCACCACTGGCTTTTTTTTTCTCCACTATATCTGTTCACGCATGCCTACTGGTTTCGTGCAGTGAGCATTTTTGCAAAGTGAACCACTTAAGCTCCGCTGATCGTGTCATTTAATCACCCATGCTCAATTTGAAGACAAGCGAGACGGAAACGCTCGACTGCATGTGACCGTGTCTTGTCTCAGAGTTGGGGCCCCACATGGGCAGAACAAGAATGTCTCTACGGCGACCAACGGCCGCCTGTCCTCCGCTCTATCGCTTCTCGATCTGAGGCCATCCCAATCGATTGAAACGTAGAGAAAAGAGTGGCAGAACCACCTTCTTAGAGCATGATGCTTTTTTCATAATTTGTTCTTCGATCAGAGATCGTTCGCTCTGAGCATGTGCGACACAATTAAAAATCCGATGAAGAGCAAACTCTATTCTCAGTTTTTTTGAGTATAGTTCGGTTGCCTTAAGTGCGGTACGCCTGCGCAAAGCTCTTAGAAACATTTCTTGAAAATACGTTTTCGTCATATCCAGGCCGGATTATGTGTGAGCGGGCACAGGCGACGGCAGCAGCAGAACTGACGAAATTTTTTTTTCTGACGAACCCCTACGAATGACTGCAGTTTGTTCAATTCGCGACTACTTTAGTAATTCGAAAATACTCCGACGACTCGAAACTAAAAAGATTGAAGGACAAAATCCGGTGTGATCTTCCGAAGCGTTTATAATTTTTTTTTACATAATCCCCAGTTGGGAAATAAAAATAATATCGGATTTAAAAAAAAAAAAAGAAAAAAATCGCTTTAAGGAGTTTTCCGGGATAGTTTCTTCTAACAAAAAAATATAAAAAATAAATAAAATAATGTGCGTGGGTGTTTAGTTATTTAGCGTGAAAACGAACCAGGAGTTTTTCCAATTAAGATCCCCAGCTAAACGTATTGGGGTGATCATTATTTTTTTTTACGTACGAAAACGATCGGTCCACCAAATGGGATAGCAGTCAAATTATTAGTTAATTAATTAATCAGGCTCGATGCGATCTAGAGGCAGGAAGCAGACACAACTATAAAAGAATAAAAATTAAATCCAACATACGATCAGCTAGAGAAAATTCTGTGCCTAAATCGCCATTTCCGGCTGTGGAACGGATTTTTCCTGCTGCAGGTAAAGTGAATTTATTTTATTAATTTATTCAGTGCTAAATGGGGCGAGTGAAGGGTGTGCAAAAAGCTATTTAGAGTGTAATAATTAATATCTGCCACACTACACGAGATAATTTTAGTCCTTTTAATCATGAAAAACTCATCTCTCTTTGTTTTTTTTTTTTTTTTTTTTGTAGCATGCATGCGGTCCTCGAATAAGTCCCACAAGGTAGAAAGTAAATGGGAAGGCGGCTCGGCGTATCGTCGGTAAAAATAGGGATTTATCAGCGAGGAGATTCCTTTGCAATCTTTTTAACGTTTCAGTTCTATTGTTAGAACCGGGCATTGCCAGATTAATTTTTGAGAGATTTATGAAAGAAGAAATTCATTATTATTAGTTTTTTCTTCGTATGCGCTCGTCTCGTCCGATTTGTGCACTCTGTGCACGACGATGCGATCTTTGCCGGTATTTATTCCTTGGAGTGATGATTTTTACAGATTTTAACTTTAAAGTAAAAATATTTCAATGGACCTATTGAAGCGTACAAATTTCTTAAAATAGGTCAGCTAATTATGGAAAATTTAAAGGAGGAAATAGCCATTTCAGATGAACCGATTGACCACATGTGAGAATTTTAAGGAAATGAAAAATGGGTCGCAAATATTTAAGAATTCATACAATTATTAACTGAGACAAGGTAATATCTTTAAAATCTTTTTTACTCTAGAAAAGTTCGATAATGAATGAGGAAAAGTCGGCATTTTTTGTAAATCACATATTTTTCGTTCGGCTTGAGGAAATCATAACTAGAACTTATTATGAGTCAATTGTAATTTCTTCGAGTCTCAAACGAACAGCTGACCCTTTCGGATGAGAAACTGCCTGCGACCCGCGCGATCTTCTGATATTTTAAAAAATTTTCAAAATATCGATAATAAAGTTAGTTAAGAACACGGGAAATATAGATTGGAATTCAATTTTCAAAGACGGAAAGTGTTTTCCCGACAAAAATTACGAACAAATCCGCCCGTTAAAGTGGCACTGTGCGGTGACAAGTGAACATTAAAGGTGACTAAAACTAAAGATAAAGATAGGAGCATGCAAAAATTAAGGCATGCCTCCATCGAAAAACAAGGCAGTGAAAACACCCATCAAGAAGCCTAGTGCACCTAAAAACATTATTACACTGTTGAGCCAAGCAGGAACATCGGCAGCCACAACATCACGCTCACTAGGAGCACTTCAAACGGCCACACCGGCGGTAGCAGCAACACTGACATCAGCTGAAGCTGGGATAGGTCATGACGCCAGCAAGACCGCTCTATCCACAGCCCAACTAGCATCCCCATCAGCTGAGCTACGATCGCTCAAAGGAAAAAAAGTTATCAGACGCAAATGCCTGAAAAGAAAGCCAACCAGGCCTACTAGGATTCAACCGAAGCGGGCCGCAGCTAGATCCAAGGCAAGCCCAACGCCTGAAACCATGGAGATGGAAGAACATCCGCAAAACTCGAGAGAGACCACATACAGCGGGGTCAATAACCCATACAGCCCGTTAGCGACGCAAATTGAGGACGACAGCCAGCTGAGTGAACTCATTAATAGCCTAAAGGTCAAGAGAAGCAACCAGAAAGCCCAGCTCGCAAGTCAACTGCAGCACAACGGAGAACAGCAGCAGCATTACCAGCAACAACAAATGCAACCGCAACAGGAGCGACAGCAACGGCAGACGCAATCACAGCAGCATCAGCAAATTAGAAATAACGAAAATGTAAATAATGTACACAAGAAAAAGGTAAGAATACCCCCAATAAATATTATTCACCAATCTGCTCAAGATACAATTAAAATATGCAAATTGGTTATTAAAAATAACAACTTCACAATCAAAAGATTTAGCGATAAAAAACATTCTCTTTCCCTTCAATCTATGGAGGACTACAACAGAATGAAAAAGGCTCTGTCCGCTGCGGAAACAGAATACTATTCTTATACAGCAAAATGCGAAAAGGTCCATTCAATGCTCTTAAAAGGAATGGATCCCCAAACCGAACCGGAGCATCTGCTGGCGGAACTGAAAAAATATGAAAACGAAGAATTAAAATTTCACGCGGTCAAAAGGTTCTCGACTTCCGCCTCCAGAAATAAGCAGAGGAACCTCCCATTTTTTATAGTACAGGTTACCCCTCCTAGCCGCATTGAAAAACTGCACGAAATAAAGCACGTAAACTACCACATAGTTACATGGGAACGCATAAAAAAAACAAACAGCATTCTACAATGCATGCGTTGCCAACGCTTCGGGCACGCCGCGGCTAACTGCCACATGGCGTTTAGATGTGTAAAATGCTGTAACGAGCATAAGCCAGGAATGTGCCCGCTAGGAAAAGACCATACTCAGGACCGCAGCAGACTCTACTGCGTCCTGTGTAAACAATCTGGACACCCAGCCAATTATAAGGGATGCCCAAAACATAAAGAATTACGTGACAAAATTCTGGCTCGGAAACAGCAAATTGAGGATATAAGAAATCAGAAGAACAGGATGGTTAACAACTATGTATCTCCCACCATTTCTTATGCCCAAATGGCTTCAAAACAACGCGATCAGGCACATCAACTAATCCCCCAAGAAGTAACAAGGCCTACAAAAGACCCTGACTTAAAAGCAATGCTTCTTACCATCCAGGGACAGATAACCCAGTTAACCAAGCAGCTAAACGATCAAGCTGAAAGAGTTGATTTGATCTACTCGGTGCTGTTTCCGAGCTCGAGCACCCCATAGACCATACCGGCTACGTTAAACGAAGGACAGGCTCTCAAGGTCATATCCTTGAATGTAAACTCCCTCATAAGAACAGAGAGAAGGGCAAATTTGCTGCACTTATTGAGGCAAGAAAATCCCGATGTACTCCTGGCATGCGAAACAAAGCTAACCCAGAGAAACAAATTGGATTACAGGGGATATGATATAATCAGGCGCGACCGCCCGAATTCCACCCGTGGCGGAGGAGTCGCCATCATCATGAAAAAGGGTATAAATCACAAAGTGATGCACTGCAAAGAGATCTCCAAATTTAAAGTTATAGAGGCATGTATCATATATGTACCCCTGCGCAGCAGCAGGAGGCTATATATAGTGGCTATATATGCCCCACATTCTTCCGAACAAACCACATTCATTACAGAATTAGAGATATTGTTCCGAGTTCTCCAGCTAGGATCAGGATCAAATTACTTTATTCTGGCTGGAGATTTCAATGCTAAACACACAGCTTGGAATAATCAATTTTCCAACACCAGAGGCAACCTGCTGAACACCTGGTGGGTTAATAACAGAATTGCTAACAAAACTAACATCCTAACTACGCACATTCCATCATTTCCCACTGGAAACTCATATATCGACCTCTGCTTGAGCGATAGTAGATTACTTATAGATAAAGTTAACGAAAGCGAGCACAATTGCTTGAGAGCAGTGTACTATGACAGCGACCACAACGGACTTTACATAACAGCACAAATCCCAAATGAGAACATAGAACTGACAGAGTATATCCAGACTAGCACCTACAACTTTAAGAAAGCGGACTGGTCACGCTTCACCAAATCCATGCGCAGAGCTATACTCACTAACATCGAAACACCCCCAACTAACAGAAACCTGGACAATACAGAAATCGACATGTATTTACACAAAATGGACGAAATCACAAAACGAACAATGGAACAAGTAATACCGCGCACTGTTCCAACTGACAATTTGGACTGTTACAGGACTAGGACAATAGACAACCTATACCGACACAAAAGTAGACTGCTCACAAGACTTAAAAATCTACACAGAAATAACGTGAACAGGCACGAACAAGAAGTCACAACTTTAAAAGCAATGCTTAAAAATCTCCAACAATTAATAAAAATAAATTATAATAATGCCATAAATCTGTACTGGAATAAAAAAATTCGGTCTATAAAATCCAATAGTTCGAGCATGTTCCCACAGATAAATCAAATATTTAGGAGAAAAGATGCCAATAAAATTGAAAAGTTGTGCCTTCCGAAGACGACTATTAATACAGAAATCGTTCAAGCAGCTGGTCTAGACCCAGACGAGGTCACTATTGATGACGAGTTTCTGATAGAGGACGAACAGGCAAAGGTGAACCTAATGGGTGCATTTTACCAGAACGTGCACTCACTGAACACGAGTACAAGGCCAAACCGCGAGCTTGAGAACAGGGCTCACCTTGGCCTCACCCTCCTCCGCGATGAAATAGAGACGTGGAATTCTGAGAAACGCACTGTTACTGAATTCAGTGATGAAAACCCGTCGAACAGAATCGCACATGGAGCTCCGTCCATGCTCGTCTCCAAGGAGAAACTTGCCGTTCTCTTCAGAACACTCAACACCAAAAAGTCATCGGGGGTTGATGGAATACCAAACGTAGTATTAAAACATATGCCTCTGGTGGCAATAAACATCTACACCATTCTGTTTAACAATGCTCTGAATAACGCACATTATCCGGAGCGTTGGAAGACAGCAGTGGTACACCCAATTCCAAAAAAAGGAAAAGATAAAACTAGACCTCCAAATCTTCGTGCAATTAGTTTGCTACCTAATATTAGCAAACTATTCGAGAAAGTAGTCTACAAATCATTACTAGAGTGGTGTGAAGAGAAGAATATTATACCAGAGAACCAGTTTGGATTTAAGGCGAGGCACGACACAATTCATGCCGCGTCAAAACTGGTCTCTGACATTCAGTGGAACAGAAGCAAGGGACAATGTACTGGCGCATGTCTCGTCGACTTCGAAAAGGCCTTCGACACCGTATGGCTAGAAGGACTCATCCATAAATTAATCACATACGGAATGAGGAGACCCCTGCTATACATCACTTACAACATGATTACGGGAAAGAAGTTTCTAGTCAAAAGTGGAAACTACACTTCTAATAGACCCTTTGATATTAAAAACGGACTACAACAAGGTGCAGTAAATTCCCCTCTGTTATTCAATATATATACCAGTGACCTTGTTAGCCACCTTCAGAACTCAATAGCGTATGCCGATGATCTAATGGTGTACAGGACAAGTCCGAAGGTAAAAATTATCCAACAGCTCTTGCAACGAGACTTCGAATCAATCGAAAGATATTGCGACAATTGGAAGCTGAAAATAAATTATAACAAATGCGAAGTCATCCTGTTTAGAACGCCTCTCATGAGAGCCTCAAGGGATGTTAGGAAAAATTGGAGGAACCTACAGATATTGAGTCATACCGGACAGCCAATACAGCAAAAGACCGAAGTGAAATACCTCGGGATATGGCTAGACAAATGCCTAATCTTTGACACACAGGTCGACAGTCTAATTAAAAAAGCCAACGCAGCCTACCAGATGACAAGACGGTTATTCCACAGCAAACACCTTGACCCGCGTGTCAAAATAATCTGTTATCAAACACTGGTCAGGCCTCTACTTACCTACGGGTGCCCGGTATGGTTCAATATCGCACCATCCTATATGGAGCGGATCCGAAAATTCGAAAGACAATGTATACGGGCATGTATCTCTAAATATCGTACACCGGATTCAGAGTTCATAAAGTACTACTCCAATGAGGTTCTTTATGATGAGGCGGGCATAAACAGAATAGACAACTTCATCATAAAATTGATTCGGAGTCGAATATTGCGAGACATGGATAATGAAAACAACCTCATTTCAGGAGCTTACTACCCAAATGAGTTGTACCACGAAAGGACTAGAATAAACGGCTTCATCCCCCCAGAAGCATTCTTGTTTTTGGATCAAAAGGGAATGATACAAAATCCAGACGGGGTTCCTCTGCTTTATCACGTGCATAGGAATGCGAGAAACAAAACATTAATTAATATGGACGCAGACAGCTCCCGTCAGGAGATGCTACGGTTCAGCACAGCAATATCCACAAGAGACAGAGAGGAAACTGTAAAGGCCTTCTCGATGTTTTGGTGGCTAAACAGAAGGGAAACAGAAACGTGAAAAAAAGAAAAAAAAATAATAATAATAATAAATACTAATAATAAATTAAAGTAATAAATAAAAGTAACATAAAAGTTAAAAGGATGAAGAAACTCTAACCAATACAAATCTAAAAAGGAAAAGAAAAAAAAAAAAAAAAAGACGGGGGTTATTCTTCCTTTCTTTTGTATCATTTTGTGATATTAGGGTAGATAGGTTTAAGTAAGTAGTGTTAGGATTAGGCTAGTAAGTAGGCTAGGAAGTAGTATTAGAATTAGGCTAGACAGTAGGGATAAAAAAAAAAAAAAAAAAAAAAAAAAAAAAAAAAAAAAAAAAAAAAAAAAAAATACTGTTCTAAGTTTTTCTTCTTTAGGGTAAGTTTCTTAGAATAATAAATTAAATTTAGATTTATAGTTATAGATTAAAAACAATGAAGGAGGCGGAAACGCATAAAGAATTTAAAAAATAAATAATGCTAAAGATTACCCTTGAGTGTCCGCGAAGGGCCATAGGGGTTACAAGAAACTAGATTAAGTTAAACTTTTAATGTATTTTAGGTTTAAGCAAAATTATGTATACGTATAAGACCCGAATAAAATACACTTTGAAAACAAAACAAAAAAAACTAGAACTTATTATCCGAAGACATCGGTAAAGATAAATATTTTCCAATTTTTAAGTTATGGCAGTTTAACACTCATAAAAAGAGGTGAATGAGGGCTCATGAAAACGTAGAACGACTCTTTATCTGACCTTATTGAGCTTAACAGGGTGTGTATTAAGAAAGTTACATAGTGCTTTAGAAATAAAATACCCAAATACATAACTATATTGATTTTTACCATATCCCCGAGATTTATTACTTTGTTTTTATCGTTTATTCTTCTTTACATCATTTAAAATAAATTAAATAGACAAATGCAATTTTGACTCGTGCGCCCAGGGTTTCGTACTATATTTTCTAGAATTTCTAGAAATCTATAAGACCTAGAACTTTTTTTTATTATTTTCCTGTAAATCCTGTAAATTTAAAGTAAGGCATTATATTCTGAGATTTGTTTTTAAATTTTAGGTCAAACAGTTTTGGAAATAATTAAAGGCAGATATTTTTGAATATATCTTTTTAAATATGCTATTTAAAATTATGCATTTTATTTTTTGTATTGCACATAACAAGTCTTTTAAATGTTACCCCACATGATATAAAAAATTTAAACAAGTAACTAATAAATAAAGTTAGTACAAAATGTGTGGGTTAATAAGATGTATTACTATGTCAAATTTCAATTATCTACGTCACATGATTTCTAAAAAAAAACGGCTGTGGCTGACGGAACAATATAATTTATAATACATCGTGACAATTTCAATCTAAATCATTTCCCGCATTTAAATTGACTAGCGCTCTTATAGTCATGAAGTGCCACCAGGATCTATTATTAGGCGTTAACTATTTCTCGAATACGGCTAGTAAATAACAAGAACCAACATTTACAGGGTGTGCAATAGGAATGTGTGAAAACTAATGAGTTTTTAGAAAGCATTTGGATATTTGTGAAAATATATATCACTTTCTTCACTATATTTTTAAATTAATGGTTTGTATTAAATAGATTTAATTTTTTTTTATAATAAAATGGACATGAGATGAAAATGACGACTTTCCTTTATTCAAAAGTATTTACATTTTACCGATCTCTACATTTCTTAAAAAATAGTGACTCATTAGTTTTCACATATTCTTATTGGACACCCTGTATGCAGGCACAAAAGCACAATGTAATCCCATGTTTTTCTTTAAAGTCGACTAGCGCCTGGCGTTAAATAGTAATGGTCTCAATAGACTTCCTTGAGGTATTCCATGACCACAATAACATAAAACTACTTAACCACATGGAATATTTTTTTCGATTGAGTGCACAACATCAATTATGTTTTAATCAATTTAATCGGCTTAAAGTCAATCTCTATCCACTTATTTATTACATAAGTTCATATCCAATTTATATTTAAAATTCAAAATCAATTAACCGAAGCAGTTTAGAAGCGATTTCCCCTCTCGTCAATTTAATTTCGCTTTCCCTTATAAGCCGATGGTATTCATGAAAGTGACTCAGTACTTCCACCACTTAATAATAAGTAAATAGCCTCAAAGCAGAAATGCAAATAAAAAATCTTCCGCTGTTCTCATCTGGAATATTAATCTAGAGGCACTCATTTAAGATATCAAAAGAAGAGGCAAAATAAAATAAAAAAAAAAAAAACATACAGCCCAAGAAGACAATGTAGTCAAAAAGTCTTTTAGACCGCGAAGATATAAATTTAAATTTTACTCAATTTTTGCTGTAATGAATTTACTGGGTTTCTGCACTTTAGCTAGCTATAGCTAGCCTGGTCATGGAACATCAGCCATGATTGTGGCTTTTTCGTATATATCTTATGTGGGTGGGGTGTGTTTTTGCTGGGCACGGATCAGCACATATGCCCCCCATAGTTCTTTCTTGATTGGACCCGCTTTAGCTAGTGAATTAAATGTTTTTATATTTTAGCGTGTGCCACTTGAGAATCGGCTAAAAGTTTTTGTTTATTTATTTATTTACAATTCGCCAAAGGCTGACTACTACAAATATGTACATCTAGAAGTAAGTACAAACGAAAATCGAGTCTAGATGCTAGTCAGATATTTGCAGATGATTATAATAAATTTCATCTGGGCAAAATCTTGGCAACGAAACTTAAAGAATTCAAGTTATACGTAGATGTCCAAAAAGTAAACAGATGGATAAAGTGCAATTGTTTTATTTTAGGCGGTTAAATTGAAAATATTGTTGTTGAGAGAAACCGCAACGTGGGAAGTTGATTTTGTTTATATACTAAATTTGAGTGGATATTTTATTCCTACTTTAGTGGCTTGATTTATAACATCAATTAATAATTCTTTTTTAATAGTCAACAACTATTTTTGGAAAAATAGCATGATTTCGATTGGAAAGAAGTCGGGGAGGGAAAGTTATATTAATAACAAAGAAACAAAGTATAGACTGCTAAATACATTTGGAAAACATCTAAACCTGTCCGGTTAATTTTTTTTTTCTAATTAGGAAAGGTTGGAAAAAAAAAATTCAGTAAATCTAAATTTAAATCCATTTAGAATTCGTAAGAAATTTAAAAGAAATTCGAAGCGTTTAGAAAGTGACAAATGACGAGTTGTCTGAAAATTTCAGTTTGTGGATCAATTAATATACTTTAAATTAATGATGAGTAGTGGACAAATAAATAAAGCCACAGCACTCTATGGCCTTTTCGTAAATTAGAAAACGTCAGATTTTACTTTGAAAAAAAAAATAGAGCCTGTTTGAACATTGATAATTGTCAAAGAAATCATTTTACTAATGTACAAAATCGAAAACAATAGTACATAAAAATATGGGAAGAGACAACCCTTGCACTCCAAATCAGCAATCATCGATTTTAGAGGTCAGTAGCTCAGGGAGATTACAATGGCAAATAGCATTTAAATTAAACTGCTCCAAAAAGATGGTGGAGAATGTGTTAAAGTATTTTTGGAAATAAAGAAAGATCATAACAATGTCCAAATCAGACCCTCGATTGTCTTCGCGATATATTAATCGTGCAATTTCGGATGAAGCTGAAGTGCCAATATCAGATCGCACTGTTAGACGTCGATTGATTGAAGCTGGCTTACATGGACGAGCCGCGCGAAAGCGACCATTAACAACAGCACGCCAACGAGAAAAGCGAGTAGAGTTTGCGCGCTCCCATGCGAGTTGGACAGCGAACCAATGCAAATTTGTACTATGGAGTGATGAGTCCAAGATCGAAATAATGGTAAGACGCTATGTTTGACGACAAAAAGGTGAAGAATTTTATCCCAGATACACTTGGCATATTTGTAAAACATGGTGGTGGTAATATCGTTTCATCGAATACGTATGTATACATATATATTGTATGTTGAAATCCTGAACGATGTGATGTTGCCGTGGTCTGAGGAAAACAGACCAGTAATCTGGAAATTTCAACAAGATAACGACCCATAGCACACGGCCAACAATTCTTCCATTAAAATTATATCGACGTTCTCGAATGGGCAGCGAGTATTGCTTACCTTGATTCGATTGAGCACTTGTGGAAGGAGAAATGCAAGAATTTGGACGAACTTTTTGAAAAAGTCACTCCAGTTGACTGATGTCGACATTTGATTGAGTCTATGAAGCGCCGATACAACGAAGTTTTGAAGCAACGAGGTTTTCCAACCAAGTACTAAGACTAAAAAAAAACCAAAAATGCTATGAATTCGTTATACATATTTTGTTTGACTGGCTTTAATTGTATGTCCAAGCCAATTTCGTAATTATTAATTTTTTTTTTTATTTAAAATGTTATAAACGCAAAATGTTTAGTAAATGAATTCTTATATTCTCTTGGAATAATGTAATGAATAAATGAAAAAGTTATTATTTTAATTTTGTTATATAATAAACTTAATATGCAACGAAAACGAAAATATGATCTATTTATTTGTCCACTGTGTATTGGACTCTATTCATTAAATTAGGGTAAATTAGAGAAAATCATTATCACTTATTTAAATCAATTAGGACAATTATTGTCCTGAAATTTTTCTTAGAAAACCATTTAATGTACGGAAAATATCAAATAGATTTTTAAACAATATTTCTAAAGATTAATCATCTAATTGTTATTAGATAAAATCACAATTTTATTCATTCCTGTGTTGTTGACATCAATAAATTTATTTTTTAATTACCAATGGGTATGCAAATATCACTTTACATTTTACACCAAATTAAGTAGGCAAAGATATAAAATGAATAAACACCAATAATAATATACATTATACATATATATACAAATCCAGAAATACAAATCTTGGGGGAAACTATATGGCAGTTTCTATTATGAATAATATTCCCAAGCTTTTAGACTCTCTAAAAATTATTGCATCTCAGGTGTTGAAGATGGAACTCAAGTTGATGTTATATTCACTGATTTTGCAAAAGCCTTTAATAGAGTACAAAATTTCTATTCTTTTAAAAAAATTAGAATTAATGGGGATTCACTAATCCTTACTATCTTGGTTTAAAACATATCTAGCAAATCGTAAACAAGTCGTATTAATTGGGAATACAAAATCGAAGGAAATAAATGCCAATTCTGGAGTACCTCAGGGTACTTATTGTGCTCCTGTACTGTTTTTACTTTTCACAAATGACTGTCTTCTAGTTCTTCTTCTTAGTCAGATCTATTTTAGAGTATACAGTTGTTGTATGGTCCCCAAATTACAAATCTTTCATCAACAGATTAGAATTGGTGCAGAGGTCGTTTTCCATATTTATGGTCTGGAAACTGAATCTTTGAAGTGATTGCCCTTCTTATAGAACTAGATGCTAGCTATTTGAATTTACCACTTTGAAAGAAAGACGTAATATTACTTGTGCTATATTTGCATTCTATATTCTTACCACTTATGTGACCACACTACCCCGAATTGCTTGCTAAATTTAATTTATATTCTTCTAGTCGGCAAATATGTTCAAGGAATTTGTTAATAAACTCTTATGATGAACAAATTATGGCCAAAACGAGCCGGTTTCAAGTATGGTAACTTGTTTTAATAAATATAATAATCTTATAGATTTTAATATTGATCGATTTAAATTAAAGCGGATTCTGTATAAGTTATAGACATCTTTATTGTATCATAGTTATTTCTCTTAGTCTGTAAAATTGTTGTGATCTGTAGACGGAGATAAATAAATAAATAATAACACAAAATATTGAATTGTATAGGAATTTAAAAAATCGCAAACCACTAAAATAAGCAAATTATAAGAAAATCGGTTTAAAGTACATAAAAGAAAATATATTTATCAATAATTTGACTGAAAAGGATCATTAATTCCATAATTCCATTGAAAATTATAATCAAAAATGTATTGTCTCTCAAAACCCGCTGTCATGAACGTGGGTTTCTTAGTTTTTCTATTGTTTCTGAATTAATTAGACCCAAATCAACTTTAGTTTTTCTGCTTTTATAGAAAATAAAACTAATATTTTAACGTAATCATTTCCGTATAGATTTTGGAGTTAGCACAATGCTACTGCTAGATTCTGGAACCAAGCTGATGGTTCGCTTAGAGTTTTGATACAAATTTATGTCGTCAACAATCTGTACACCAAAGACCATTTGAAAAAAAAAGAGTCAATAAATTGCCTATAATTTTGTACAATAGCTGCAACTACCAAATTGAAATAAAATCAAAACAATCGTAAAAAAATCAAAAAAGTCGAGGTGACCGAACTTGAAGTCACTCACACTTTCGAAATATCCTAAAAAAACTACGCCAATAGTTTCATGCTTCGAGGAACATTTTCTGCTAATTTTTGTCTTTTTGCACTAAACGCATTGTGTTGTTTCGTTAGTTTTAAATATAGAACATATACACGAAATAAATTTCATGAAAAGCGTAGATAAATTTTTGATAGAAAACATGGGTTATCTTCGAAAATACCTTCATTTGTTCTATTCTGAAAATAGTGCCATCTAAAAATAATGTTGAAGCAAAAAAATAAGGAGAAAATTTACTTTTTGAATGAAAGTGCGTAGTAATATTGGAAATGAGGGCATGATTTAATACGTTAAGAGTTTCTTTTCTTTTTGCGCATTTAAGTGACTTCAAAGAGGAGGAAAATAGTTCAAATTTTGAAATTAGGTAATATTTAAATTTGTGACACCATCTGGAAAATGTACAAATTAGCATAAGAAATATTGATCGTGATAGAATGTAAAATTTCCTTTAAATTGAAGTGTTTGAAGCAAAACAAAAATCGTCGATGCAGAGATTGATTTTCTTACTTCCACATAATTGTTCACAGAAGCATTTCTTGTCTTTCATTTTCTGATTTTATTTATTTATTTTTTATTTAAGTGGAATTCATTAAAATTGTAAATAAAACAAGACAGAATGATTTCTGCCAACTACTTTATTGTTATTTAAAATGTCAAAGCATTGTGAAGGCGATCTTGTTCCTCAGAAGACAAAGAGCCACACAGCCTCGACCATCTCTATTCGATGCAAAAGAAGGAAGGAGTCGAAAAATGCACAAGATCTTGTCTAAATCTTTGTAAGAAAACATCTCTTCCACTAAAAATAAGCACTACTCATCATCATCATCATGATCATCATCACGGTTGTGCGCATCTCTCGCGCGTTTCAGCATGCCCGCGTGAATCATTCGGAAATACGTTTAATTTATATATTTTTGGCCCCCAACCATCGCCACCAGTTCCATCGATCTCTGCACGAAACCAAGATGAACTAAAGTAAACATGGACGATCGGAGCGTTGTAAGACAACTAGAGATTTTCGAGGATTCGCCAAGATCACAGAGCATTTTCATGTTCGCAATCTGTTTTACGAATATATGACATCATATAAGATGCAGGCTAGCAAGTGTAAGGGCGTTGTCTTTGAGACGATCTGGATAATCGGTCACCAACTCTGAGTCACCAGAGCAAGTCGGAAACAGATGGTGATAACGAGATGACCCCAAATTTTTGAGATTGTATCTGAATGATCGATACGATCGGTTCGATAGTTATGTAACCGTCAATTGGACAATGGTGTCTATTTTTTTTCCCCCCCAAGTCACGTCTAAGTTAAGAACATGTTTCTGCTTGGTCTACTGTGTGGATCTTATGTCATAAACGCATGGTGAAAGCTTGAAACTAGTCGCTTAGTGTAGGTGTGAAAATTGTCACTTGGACTTGAGAGGAGCACGTAAAAATTTTAAAATCTTTTCGCTGTTAACACTAGGCCACTAGAGTGAGATTGGCATTTTGCATTAGGTCTGCTGCTGCTGTAGTAGCAGCAAGTGCGGAATGCTTTCGCGCGCTCCCCAAGGCTGTTTGGCGATTGAATCGCTCATTGTCTTTTTTTAAAACATTTTGTAATTCAATGGCGACGACATTAATTCGAGAGTAAAAAAAAGATTTTTTTTTGATTAAGCTTTTCCCGTCATCGGAAGATGACTGCAATCGGTCTTGTACGATCTCTCTGCAACCAACTTGGACCGTATTCAAATTCTAATTGGCCCCGTGAACTGATTAAGGCGATATAAGCGCTAGAAAAGCTTCATGATATTCGGGGATTCGTCTGATCTTCCGGCTTCTTCAGGTGGTTTATTTGGGGAAAACAATATTTTAACAGATAAGACATGATCGCGATTGACATGCAAATTGGCAATTTAACTTGCTGTCCTCACATACACCCAATGTTTAATATTAGTTCAGGTGTAGTTGCCAATTGGACATAATTTCTTTGTAGAGAGGAAATATGAATGAAGATCAATTGCATCAAACTCGTGTTTATCCACAAAAATGTTTAACCAAATGTTATGATTAAGTTTTACTGCGTCTGTTAATCGAAAATGAGAAATTGCTTTTCTTGGAAACGTTCTGAGTAATCGAGGATCATTATAAAGATCACTTGACTCATCTTGATAATTTTATCT
Organism: Dysmachus trigonus; assembly: GCA_949715965.1. NCBI lineage: Eukaryota > Metazoa > Arthropoda > Insecta > Diptera > Asilidae > Dysmachus > Dysmachus trigonus. The sequence goes on from OX454321.1 coordinate 81,052,979, forward strand.
AGTATTTAAAGAGACAAAATTAATTGAAGCGAGTAATTGGTGGCACCATCAGTTCTTTTCAGAAAAATCACTTTGAATATAAAATGTGGGAAATTTCTCGAAAGAGAACTTAAGGGCCTCGTTCTCGAAAAGTGTTCTATCAAAAGAAAACAAGTAAAGGAAACCATCTGATGGATCTAAAAATATCTGAGTGAGATACAGAATTTTCCCTTGGTACTTGCGCTAGTGATTTAAACTAATGCTGTTTTACTTGTGAATAATTTAATGTGGCAACGAAAATTGTAGGTTCAATTAGTTTTATTTTTTTTTTAAATATCTCAATTTTTGTTTATAATATTTAAAGAGTTACGCTAGTTCTTCGTTTCCTGCGCTACTGAGACCTTAATTTTAATTCTTCTATAAATTGTTTTATAAGGTATGCATGAGTTTGACTTCCGGGGCTTTTTTTTTGTTTGCTTTTATCTTACTAAGAAAGTCAAACATGTTAGGTAGAAAATCCAGTAGATTGCTGTCCATGAGTATGAATTTTGGACCTAGTTTCTAAAAATGTTTGCTCCAGGCTTAAAACTCCCTTTAAGAAAATTTTTTAATTTTGGATTCGGTAAAGTAATATAATTAAAAATAATTTTTATAATTTCAGGAATACTCTTCCAACGAAAACACGTAACTATATACATCCCAAGGCGACACGACGATTTAATCAAGAAAATCAGTGAAATAAATAAAAGTTACAGGAGATCTAGATCCTAATATTTTTTTCGTACTATATAACATAGCATTCAACTGTATTATTTATTTTATAAATAAAAAAAAAAAAAAAAACCTTAATTAAAAAGAAAAAACCAAATTGTGATATTGTAAAAGTGAACATTGCTAGAGTTAATATTATTTCATAAAGCAAAAGGAACACAGGTTTAATGTTAAAAAGGTTGTAAATATTTCAAAAGCACATTTTTCTGTTCATGTATAAAACTTAAGTCAATTTGAAAAATACTGAAAAAAGCTGAAGTAATAAAATTGAAAAAGAAGAAAATTGTATAAATATTTAAAAAAACACAATTAAAAATGGCAGAACAAGTCGCACAATCAGCACCCAATGTATCCGTTGGAAATGAAGCTAAAAAGAGGAAGTCTCCCGATGTTCAGTTGGCTAGTATGGCTCCTGGTGGGATAACAAGGGAGAGAAGTTTTGTTCGAACATCTAATCAGCAGGTAATTTTTGTTTTATTCCAAATTTAAATTGATAAAACGTTTATTTATTTATTTTTTTTAGAATTTAAATAAAAGACGAAGCTTGGCATTCGGTCAGAATCCAAATTCTCAACATCCCAATCAAATGCGAGGCAAACCAGCTTTGGAAATCTATCGACCTCCTAGTAAGTATTTTTTTTATACTATTTAAAAAAAAAAATCGTAGGCTCCCTCTGTAGAATAGTTGTTAAGTAGATGTTGTTGTAGATTTTTTTTTGTTTTGTTTAAAGAAAACAAAAACCTCCCTCATCTAATATACAAATATTTTATATATTAGACGTTCGACTCGATGGGAATTCCTTAAATAAACTGAATGTTCATGCCCAGGAATTCACCATGAATCGACCGGGAGAGCTACATAGTCCACGGTAATGATAAATACTCGTTACTTTTCCAACATGTTTCTTTCTTTTCCAGAATTAAACTACAACTTACAACATACTTCCAGTTCATCGATTATATTTCCAACTCCTGGCAGTCTATTGCAGCATTCAAAATCGAACGCAAACATTCAACAAATGCATTTGGCTGCTGGACGTCATGGTATACCATTAGCAAATATGGGCAATCATCGGGCAATTCTTGTTTCACATCCAATGCAAATTGGACAAATGGGCGTCGGTGTTGCATTGCAATCATCACAACTGCCGCTCGTTAATTCACCATCAAGTGGAAATATTTTGCATGTAAGACATCTCTGTTTTTCAGGTCAGGTTTGTGATTCATACGATCATATTTGTGATTTCTTTACAGCAATCCACCCCGCATCGGGTTAAATTTGCAAATGAGAATCCTATGAAAATGGTAAACCATAACAACAATCAGGGCAATGGTCAGAATATTCAGATGATAAATAATGGTATGAAACTGGGAGTGAATCCCTTACAGCGCTCAAAATCACTGTCTTCAGCTGATGCCCTAGCCCGTGGTATTGCTGGATTAGGTCTGGCTCTGGGGAGTGAAGCAACCGATATTGGAACATTTTCTCCAGAAATACAAGCTCTTATTGATAAAGCTGTTGAAGACCCAAATCAGCTTAATGCCCGATGTCTTATGGAATTGGCGTCCCATGTTATGCAGAGGGCCGTTGAGGGACGACGGTTTGCCCTACCGATTTCAAGACTTTGCATATCAATCATTGCCAAGGAGAGGAAGGAGACATTTTTGGAAGCCTTATTGAATACATGCCGACAGTGGTATCAGGAAAGAGAGAAGGTTGGTACTTAAAAAAAAAAACGTATGATATTCCAAAAAGGTACTATTTCTTTTCAAGAGGCAATTCTGAAAGGACTACATCTCTCCATGCGAAATTTAAAATTTTTATAAAGCCTAACATATTCTTTCAGCCATTACGCAAAATATAGGAAAGCGAAAATTGAGTTTCATCGCTTAAATTGTTTCAAAAGCACTCCATCGGTTTTTAATTTTCTTTCCAAAAAAACCTAACCGATAGACCACTTTTTCTGAGTTTGAGGAATTATTAAAAAAATTACTGAGCTAAATTTATAGGCCTGTATAATGCAATTTAATAACAAAATTTAATCCAGAGGCTAAAATCAGTGAAATTGATTGCGTTTGAACATATTTTCGAGGAAAACATTAAAAATATTACTTTGAAAAAAAAAAAAAATTTTTTTCTAAGCCTCAATATCTCAACTTTGACGATAGCTTGAAAATTTTAGTAGAAAATTGACCTATACTTACACTAATCTTGAATTAAAAAAATATAAATTTGTTGAACCGATTTACGAAACCTCTAATGATTTCTCATTTTTATTCCACAGATCCTGTACTCGATTCAAGGGATGAAATCACCATCAAGAGCAAGATTTACGGCTTTCATGGCATTTCTGACTGAAATGTTTTGCCAACTGAAACGTCGTCAGCTCCAATTGAGGACACAGTGCGATGGAGCACCTCCGCCGCTAGTTCTTCTAACACTTTTATCAAAGTGCTGTGAGGACTGTGTTAAACCACCAGTGCGATCACTTTCAGAAGTATACCTTCTTTAATTTTCCTTCTAAAACAAGCGCTGTAAGAGATTCATATTTTTTATATTTCAGATTGAATGCCTATTTTTCGTCCTTACCTGTATTGGACGTGACCTGGAGACCCATCTTCCACAGCAGCTGGAGGCGTTACTTTCATCTGTAAGAGATGCTTTTCTGAATTCAAGTGCATCAGCTCCAGCAATTCGAAGAACTCTTCTCCAACTTATCGAACTTCAAGCATCCAGATGGCAACTACCAGGGAACACAGTCCTCTACTACTATCCATCATCAAAGTAAACCTTAATTGGAGCGTTTCAGCTCAAAAGCGCAATTAATTCTGTTACAAAAAGAAAGAAAACAACGTTTTTTTTTCTCAAAATAATTAGCATTTATTGTAAGATTCACGAAGCTAGTTAGAGTTACTCGGTAAGACCGCTGCCCCCCTTAGTTTGAGGGCAAGTACTACTCTTAGTGTAATTTCTGGTCATTTTTTTTTCTTTTTTAACTAAGAAAACAACTCTTTTTTATATTTCTTAAGGAATTGTGATATAAGACAAAAAAAATATGAAAATAATAATTTTTTGTTACTTCTATGCGCTAGATACGTACATATATATATCCGTGTAGCCCTCTCATAGCGAAGAATTACTTACCTAGTCACCGTATCGTGTCATGTTATTTCTACCAGTTAATTTATTTTAATGTTATTTAAAACAAAAATAATATTTATTAACAAGGATACCCGTCTGTGTAGTGACGATTACGGCTGCCTGGGATGGAAAATGCAGTGGTACCTAATAAAAATAATGCAACGTTGCAGGCAGGCCAGTTAACTAAAATGAGCTCTTTCAATATTAAATAAGGTAAAAAGAAAAATCAAATGCACCCTGTATTTATAAAGTCTCTTATTAAGTTTAATAACCATACACTGGCCAGTGTAGAAACATCTTATTTTTACTTGTTTACACATTTCTCTGTAATGGGGAATAAAATAGGAATTATACTGAAATATATCATTTTTACTCAGCGGCAAAGTGTATGTTTTTCTTGATATTATTTTATAATTATTTATTTATTTATTTTATTTATTTACATAACCTAACGCTAATGAGGGGATATAATTTTTTTTTGCAACTTTTCAAGGGTGCTTTTGTAATAGCTGTGTGAGCAAGGGCGGAGTACTGATGAAAAATAAAATGTCTTTCCGGGTATAATTTATTTCCTTTATTATGTGAGAAACTAGTCAAGTTAAGGTTTAAATTTCACCTTGCAAAATATCAAGCTTTCTGAGTGGTATGTTGTAATGCTTTAAGAGGAATATGTTAAATTTTAACTAGACACACTTTTAATACCGATTTGCTGAAAGTTGCCAAATTTAAAATATATTTGATTATCATTAAATTTTTTATTTAAATCGTTCGTTTAAATTTTGCTTTAAAACTGGTAGCTACAAAACACGAAATTTCCTGTTCTTTGACCTTTTTAAAAAAAGAAAATGAAAAAAAAACTTAGAATTGATTTATTTCATTCGGTCTTGATGTACTTTTGATATTTGCCTAAACTGGAAAATGTCATGTCATGCGAAATGATTAATAATCTTTAGTTTTTTTAGATTGCGGAAATTTGAATATACATATTCTATTATCTGCCTTTATTATTTGATTAATCTTTAAATTCTTATTTTACACAAAGAGCTTTATAGTATTTTTGTACAGCCATTCCATAGTTTTTGTATTGCTTAAAATTTCCATTTCGGTTTACTAATTACTAAATACACAGGTCAACATTTTATCTAGGCTTGTGCACGGGAATCGAAGATGGTATCCTAGGGCTTTTGGGGTCGCTGATTACGATGAGTGGGTCGGTTAGGCTCCATCACGTCAAGTTTAAGGTCATTTGAAGGTCAAACGGTCAAAAAACCTTCCAAAAATCTGAAAAAATTCATGGACATGTTTTTGAGGTCGCTGAATTCGAATCCGGTGTTTATTTTTACTTTGCATGCATCCTCGAGGTCATTCAAGGTCATTTGAAGGGGTTTTGAGAAAAATGCTAAGTACCATCCGAAAAATTTGAAAAATTCATACGTATGTTTTCGAGGACTCTGAATCTGAATCTGAGGTCAGTCGACCTCATTTCAAGGTCATTTGAAGATCAAACGGTCAAAAACCTTTAAAAAATCTGAAAAAATTCATGGACGTGTTTTTGATGTCGCTGCATCCGAATCCGGTGTTCATTTTTACTTTGCATGCATCCTCGAGATCATTCAAGGTCATCTCAAGGCAGGTATTCTAGTTCTGTGGCACAATTGTGCATTTCGCAGATTGAGATTAGGTTTTTTAAACGTTTGACCTTCAAATGTTCTTGAACTTGACGTGATGGAGCCTAACCGACCCGCTCATCGTAATCAGCGACCCCAAAAACCCTAGGATACCATCTTCGATTCCCGTGCACAAGCCTAGATAAAATGTTGACCTGTGATATCTATGTAATTCAGAATGTTTCTTAAATCTAGGTCTTTTAATGTCCGACAATAATTCTACTTCTCAAGAAAAGTAAAAGGTGTGTACATAATTCGTCAAATAATAGAGAAGACAGAACTTTTGTTTTAATTACCCTTAATAAGATGATTGAATTTGTTTTACCTTCCATTAAAATTCTTTTCTTGTTCAAACTACTTTTATTACTGAACTAAACTAAACTGAAAACGTTTTAAATTTTATTATTTATCAAAAAATCAATAAACAACTTTTTCTGAAATTTGTTATTCAAAAGTTAATCGTAATTAGTGGATACCTGGAAGTCCGCTGTAAATAATAGTACATGATACAGCCTTGCTCCAATTCAATAATATCTTCCAAACACACCTGATTTCCACTCAATTAATTTCGATCAACATTTGAAAGTCAAGTGCAACTGAATTTTGATGAAAATAAATTACATTGATTGCAAAATAATAAACTATCTAACAAAATACACAACAGTATCCCTTTCCTTTGTTCCTTACACTAATAGAAAAATCACGGAAGCATTAATCACGGAGGGAGATTAATCTCTCATCAAATTAAATTCTTCCGTTGATAAAATGCACGCAGGGAACTTCATTTACTTTCTTACCATCTTCTATTTAATTTCCACCAGTTTAAAATTTTTTTAAAAAATACCCTCGAAACACGCAAGAAAATGCCTTGCACTTGGATGGTGTAAAGAAAGCATAAACTTACCTGCGCACAAGAAGAAAAACTATAAGAGAATCATGCGATTGCAATTTTATAGTGTGTAATAAATGAATCTCGGGGGGCGGGTGTTCAAAGTAGTTGAATAGTGAAAGTAATATGCAATTAATTGTCTGAGTAATTTTACTTCTTAAATGGTCATTAACTTCGCGATTAAAAGGATTATAAAAACATGTTGGGGGATGGAGTTGATGGCATATCGAAAACAGCATTCATTCGGACTACAACTCTAAGTGCAACGAAATGAAGCTGACGGTGAGACTATTTTGATTTTATCTTAAACAAAACAAAAATACAGGAATATAATATAAAAACTGCAGTGACTTTTTTCTTTAAAAAAATATAAAGTAATAAAGAACAAGTTTTTGTGTTGTGACAAACAAAATCCGAAAATGTTGAAAAAAGTGAGAAAGCTTGTTTAATTGAAGTGACCTTCAACAGAGATATAAAATACTGATGACCCTTACGTCCTGATTAAAAGTTCATAAAAATCTTACAAGGATATATCCTATTAATTTTAATATTATCGTGCACTATATAACCCTGAATAACCCTTTTCTTTACAGCTATTCACCATTCACATTTTACTCTATATAGTTTGCACAACATGTACAACAGCACTAAGAAAGCCCGAAAAAACTCGAGCATTCAACCACAAACCCATCGATCAAGAAGCACAAGCAACAGACAACAGTGGCATACGACCGAAACGAGGCAACAAACATTACCTTCACATACTTAAGCCGGTCCACAAGTTGAAAACGTATCAAGTTGCCCATGGACATTATCAACAGCATCATCATCATGAAGAACCGAAGCATCATCATCACGAAGAACCGAAACATCATCATAAAGAGGAAGAGGTGCATCACACGTACTCGGAAAGTCATGAGCATATTCATCACGGTCATGAAGGAGAACATGAGATTCCAAAAAAAATTGAATACCACCATCAGGAGCATGGACACGAAGAGATCCACAGTCACGATTTTCACGGACATGAAGAGCATAAAATTGAGGAGCATGAACCAATTAGTCTAGGAACACATCACTATGAAGAACATAAGGAAAAAATAAAGGTGAAACATCATCACCATCACCATCATCACAACCACATTAAGACGGTCATCAAAAAAGTACCTGAACCTTATCCAGTTGAAAAAGTCGTTCATGTACCTGTAGAGAAGATAGTTCATGTACCAAAACCATATCCAGTTGAAAAAGTTGTTGAAAAGGTGGTTCATGTACCAGTAGAAAAAATTGTTCATGTACCAAAACCATATCCGGTTGAAAAAATTGTAGAAAAACCAATTGAGATAGAAAAGAAGATAGAAGTAAAAGTTCCTTACCCAGTTGAAAAAATCATCCGTGTACCAGTTGAGAAAATTGTTGAGAAATTTATACATGTCCCAAAACCATATCCGGTAGAGAAAATTGTTGAAAAAATTGTACATGTACCTAAACCGTATCCAGTTGTTAAACACATACCATATCCAGTTGAAGTTAAAGTACCCTACCCGGTACCAAAACCATACGCGGTTCAAGTTGAAAAGAAAGTTCCAGTTCCTGTACATGTTGAGAAAAAGGTGCCTATTTACATACAACAGCACCACCAGGAACCTGCAAAATTTGATAATCCAATACATTACGACTATGAAAAGGATTACAGCTCTTTAGACAGCAAAATCCATCAAGTTCGAGTACCAAATAATAATCCACGGGATCAATCTCAAACATCTTCGAAAAACACTAACCACTTTTTACCAACCATATCACCGAGATACGCAACACCAATTCAAATATTGCAACAAGCAGCATCAACACGAACGCCACGGCAGACGCAGGAATTACAAAATTTCGTTGATAGCCAAAGACAGCAATTGTTGCAGTTTCAACAATTTCAACAAGCCCAAGATAATCAAGATTCATCGAGCAATCTAAGGCCGGTCTTTGTTCAACCGCCACCAGAAAAGGAAAAATTTCATATCAATGTTCCTGATGATATTCAACAGGATCCAATGTTGCCACAAGCGTCTGATCTAATTGCACAAGTACATCCAATTCAAACATTTCCAATTCAGCTAGTACAACTCCAGCCTTTGCAGATTCAGCCAGCTTTATCGCTGAAGTGAATATTAGACAGTAATAATTGAAGTTTATATGTAGCTGATAGTTATTATTTTTGAGTGTGATAAATAAAACCAAAGTATGTCCAAATGTAGTAGTGGTTTTAAATTGTTTAACACATTGAGTGCCACATTTTATTCAGCTACACATTCAGCTATTGGGTGACGGTCCCGGGGGCAGACGTGTTAAGAAACTTACGGCAGACCACTTACTTAATTGGGCCTTCGAAAAAAATTTATGAAAAATTATCTCGGTTCAACTTTACAGATGAGTAACTGATTAAATAATTTTCAAATAGTCTCTCCACTCTCTATCCACTTTTAACACGTTAAGTGCCACGTTTTTACTCAGCTTTACATTCAGCTATTGGGTGTCAGTCACGGGTGACTGGTGGCACTGAACGTGTTAATATGAAATTTCCCGAACTTCCAAAACTTCATACTTCAGAACCAGGTTCATGCCATTGTATAAAATTTATTCTAGGAAAACTTTTAACCCTTTAAAGGGCAGAAAGATCCCGAACAACTTTTGTTTTTGGTATCGGGCAATCAAGTGCCCGTGAAGGGTGGCTCCTACAAAATCTAAAAAATCGGTATTTCATTAGGAGCGGTGGCACACAAACACATATTTTCGTCTCTGCATCTGCTATGGCCATGACTGACGGGAAATCGGCCCAACCGTCCTACATACAACCCAATTAGTAACGAATTAGAGTGGGGAGTCGCACGGTTGGATAGTCGTTTCACCCAAACGCACTATACACGACCCAATCTGCAGGGTCCCTACAAATCGGGCCCTGCTGATTAGGTCGTCTGTAGCCGCTTTTGAAAAGGGTAAAGGTATTACAAACTTAATAAAAAAAACTTTCATTTTACTGTTTTACAGTGCTAACTTTATTTTGTACATGTAAAACAAAACTAGTTTTTTTTACATTCTTTTTTTGTCACACGCAACAAGATTTTTTACCCGTATCTTTAACATGGTCATACAAAAAATATCCGAAATCTGGTAACTTTTTATATAGACTATCTCTGTTCCAATTTATTTTTTCAAGGATAATCATCATCAAAATTTGGTATATAAAAAATATAATACAGGTAACTGTAGGATTTTCACACAAAACAATAAAAAAAAAAAAAACGATAAGGAACGAAGAGCAAACAAAAACTAAATAAAACGTAAAAAAAATAAAGAGTAACTTACTCTTAACACTTAATTATAACACTCAAGAATAATTTCATGAAAAACATAATCGAAGCAGGAATATATCACACAATGGAATTAGAAGGACAATAGCTTATTCATTTTTCAGCAATCCCATCTCCTCTAGGAAAGCCTGAAAGCCTTCTGGGTAACGACCTGCATCTAGTTCAGCACTCCACTGACGATACTGCAAAATAATTATATATTTTAAATTTTTTTAATTTCAATTCCTAGAAAAATACATTTTATTAACTCTAAACTTTAAAATTAAAAGCGAAACTTTTCCTATATTCAATAAAAATCTCTTGATATTAATAAAAAAATACATACACGTTCTAATTCAGATCTCAAAGCAAGCACAGCCTTCTCACGATCAGCGACTAGTTCTTCCAGATATTGGTAACGTAGTTTTTTACGTGCCCGACATTCTCTGGCGCTTTGTCTGCTACGTTCTATAAATATTAGAACATGAAGAATATTGCAAAATGCTTGTAAAAAATTCTAATAGAGAAATAAAGACAAAACTTACCCAATTTGGCTTTCATATCAATTTTTTCAGCTGATGCTTTTCTTCCGGGCTTGCGTCCACGTTTGCCACCCTCTTTACGTTCCTATAAAAAAAAACAAAAACAAAATATGAAGTTATAAAAAAAATTTATAAACCTTGAGAGAATCGACTGATGATAATTCTATTGTTCTTAAGAGTGTAGAATTCTAGCTCCTGCTGAATTCAAATGAACTATCCGAGAAAAAACAATTGCAAATTACAATTAGGTATTCCTTTTTTTATTAAAAACCTTTTTAATATTGTAAAGGTAATAACTCCGATAAGAAATTAAACACGTAATTCGTTATAGCTGCAACTCGAGTATAATTAAGTTATTCTATCAAAATTAAAACGTCTTAAAAATCAGACGAAATTCTCTGCCCGCTTGATATTATACTAAAAAAATATAATATAATATACTTAGTTTTAATTCAAATTATCACATTCACAATGTGAATCTGGAAAATTTGGTATCATAATCGCTGTGGTTGTACTTTTAAATCTCTACCAAAACATAAAAATTGTCAGCTGAACTTTTTCTGAACTTTTAATAGCTAGCTTTAGGTTAACTTTCTTTACTTATACTGAATTTCAGCATTCATATATTGGAAATATACAATATATGCCGGCTGTAATCAGTCCTCTACTATTCGCATCGTATCACAAATGCAGGCCAGTAATCCCAGACGCCATTTACAGAAAATTTAGCGCAATCAACCATAATACTATTAAGTTACGCACTGTTAAAAACAAATCAGCGTCTCTGTGTTATCAAAAGAAGTGAACATTGAAAAAATGAAAAAATTCGAGTCACCCGTTTAGTTGTTCTGTTCTTCTAATGAGATAAGAAAAAAATATAGAGGCACCACAGAAGTTTAGAAGAATTGGAAGCACTCATAGAGATTATTATACATAATGTATTTTTATTTTAAGTTTATTTTTTAAATATATATAGATTGACCTTCGTCAAGAAGAAAATGAATTCACATCTTGAATTCTTTAATCAAGCTTAGTTCGGCTGTATAGGAAATAAAAGTGATCAACGAATCGAATCAGCCGCAGTATTGTCGGTTGCCTGATGGTCGTTTTATTTTTTGTATGAAAAAAACATGGGTTCAGGGTTATTGAACCTCAAAGCCCTAATTGCCATGCTAGTAGAAGTATTTCCAGACAAGAATCGTAGAGGAAGGTTGCCCTTGTTCATAAAAAGAAAAACGCAATTTTAGCTACATACATATGATAGAGATACTACTGTGATCAAAAAGTAAAGCCAATTTATTTATAACATTGAAATTTTTTATTTATTCTTCCAAATCGATATCATCACTTCAAAGTAGTCTCCGCCCGATGCAATACACCTATGCCAGTTATTTTTCCAATCCTCGAAACACTTTTAAAACTCGATTATTGGAATGACCTTCAGTTCCTTCTTCGATTTTTTTCGTTTATCTCATCAGTTGATACAAAACGGTGTCCCCGAAGCAGTCTTTTGAGCTTAGAGAATAGTCAGAAATCACATGGAGCTAAATCGGGCGAATACGGTGGTTATGGAACGACATGCATCGAATTTCGAAAAGTTTCGAAGGACCAATGCAGTAAGGACGCTCTTTGTCTTCAGCGATTTCTCTACCTTGTTTGAACTGTTTATATCACTTGTAAAGATTTCATTCAGACAAAACCTGTTCACCGAAGGCCTTCTGCAACAGAAATTTCATTTCGCAAACAAAATTCAATGCAACTTCTTTGTTCAATAAAATCACACATTGTAAAAAACGAAAAATTCACTTTTAGTTGCTCAGAAAACATAACGAAACTAACCAAACAAATGACGTACTGGTGTGAAATGTTATACAGATATGACTGACAGTGCTGCAAACCTAAAAACAAGAAGACTTGCTCGAATTGATATACCCGCGCAATTTAAAATAAAAATTGGTTTTACTTTTTTATCACAGTAGTATATTGTCAGACGGTGTAAATTGAGGAAAAAACTTTATTTATGTCGTAATAAATTAGTACTTTGAAGCTGATTCAAAAAGTTCTCACAATCTTTTTCTAATTCAATCAATTCCCAACATCCCGAATATACATTGAGACATGGTATTAATTTATCTGCCCCTACAATCTGGATAGGAATCAAAAACCATTTTTATTAAAGCGTTGTTTACATTCATACGACGTGACTTAATCACTATACTCGTCAAATTATTATTATTTTTAGAAGTTCAGGGTCGTTGCACAGGTTGTATAGTTTGTGATTATGTCGTTGTTTCCAATATTAATCAGACCAAAGATCTTTTAAAAGATTCAAACAGATTCCCAAAGTATTACCTTCTTAAAATAAAATGAAAATAACCTTAAATTAATACCAGCAAAGCAACAATTGTCCTTAAAGAGCCCCCATATTTAAAATGATGCAAACTCTTAATTTTATTGATGTATTACAATAATAAAAGACGTACAGACATCTAACAATTTTGGAGTTCAATAAATAAAATGTCATGGCTATTTGAAGAAAAAACTCTGTCGAACAGCAGCAGCAATGCAAGCAGCTTCCGTTGACTTTTGCATATTTAAAAAGTAAACAGATAAGCCGGTTAAAAATATTTGCATTAGGTTCCAGACGAGTTGACAAGATTTTGCCACTTCAAGAATTACTTCTGAATAAAGTGAGAAATTCAAACTCTCTCTCAAGGACGTCTGCAGGAGCATAATTTGGTTAAAGAAAGAATGCATTAAATTGTAAATTGATATTGTAGGATAGATTTGAATTCAACCTTTTTTCTTAATCTATTATAACTAAATGCAATTTAAAATTTTATAGTATAGTCTGCAATTCAGAGAGAATAAACTACTAAAGTAATCGAATAGTTTGAAGTAATTCGCATTAGTTGGGCCTCATAATTCCTTCCTGTTTCACTTTTCTACGTTGCTATCAGTTTCACTGTGTCGAATTACGCCTGACCTACTCATGGAACTCTATAGTTTTACGTATGCCAAGAAGACCGTCTAGATTGCGGTCTATAATTACTATAATACGTCTTCGCGAGCTTTATTCACCCCAACACCTTGAAAACCAATGCCGAATTTAGTCCGGCATTCACATAATTCTTCACCTGAGTTTTGTGCGTAATAAATACTGAGAATTTCCTCATCAAGCGGCGATTTGCTGCGTAGTTGCAGAGACCGGAGATTGATGGTATTATCAAGTACATATATTAAAAAGCCGGGCGGTATAATTTTGCACGTTTTTCACTACTGATGCAAGCGCATGTTACTTACGGGGGTCCAACAAATGCAGCTGCAGTGTGAATGAATACTTTGGTAAAATTCAAACGTATTATAAATAAAAATACGTTTTTAGTAGTCAGTCAGTTTTTATGCTGGATATGAAGAATTTTTTATACTTTTAGACTATCCCCGGATGGTGTACACGGAATGGTTTAGCTAAAGATAATGAGAAACAGCGCGAAAAACTTTTCGACTGTTGGGAAGCGCGATATGAGAAAAACTTAAGAAATTTTTTTATAGAAATAAAAGTAAAAAAGAAAAAAACTATTTTAAAAGAGTGATACAAAAATTACGCGCACATCTTCGGACAAAAAAAAATTGAGGTGCTTTCTATAGCCCGCGCACTTAAGTCGATAAAAAGCGACTGAAGGAATAAAATCCGTGTGCTGAGTCTAGGGAGAACGTAAAGCCACTGACTTGCTTCGTTGGTTGGATGATGTGAAACACCCAACCCAGAGCCTCGCATTCAGCGCTACGAAAATCTCCTACGACATCGTTTGGATGGCTGGAAAAAGCCCAAAAAAAGCTATTTCTTCCACGGAGAGTGTGATTTTTAGCCACTACACTGCTTCGATATGTGGGGCTCTCGCCACCGTTGCTGCCGCCGCCAACTCAACATCATCATTTTGCCCCAATATACAATACATTGGGGAGATCCCAGAGTCAGCTTTTGAAGTTCACGTCTGTTGCTGCTCCCCACGAGCTACGTCGCGCTTTTTTAACGAATTTCTCGTTTTTTATTTTTATAGACACTATGGTGTGAGGTGGATCCGTCCTCAATAGCTACTGGAGCCCCAATTCTTCGAATACCACCCCACGGTAGCAACTGGCCTATTATATTATATGGGATTCGGACACATTACAGTGTTTGGATCTTTTCCCCGAGTAAATAATTTGCTAGCTGATTAAAAACGCCGCCGATTATTTACAATCACACGGTCACAGCACACTAGCTAGTGAGTTGGTGGCACACAGCCGGCAAGAGATTATTTTCCACCGTCGTATTACGCATTTAATTTGCAAATTGTCTACTCCGACGTTCGAGCATTCAGCAGCAGCATAATTGTTGCAACTACGTCGTAGAGAAGACTATGTATGCTCTACTCGGTGAAACAGGGCCATAGATCAGAGTCAGGGCCACAAATAGAATAAAATTATTTTCATCTTTGGATTACAAAGGATTCCGCCGATGGTAGTTATTATAGGGGATTTTATACAATAATTATTTCATAAATTTAAAGTATATAGTATCCAAGAGAGAAACAAATTTAAAACACCAAATTTTCTTGAAAACAGGTTTCTTCTCAAAAGAGACACTGCGTAATTAAGCGTCTTTCATAAAGCTTACCGTAAAAAATCACAATTCTTAAAGGAAGTGGATACGACATCAAAAATCTAGAAATTTGTGAACCTGCCCCAATCAAAAATTCATTATACTAGACTTTTTAATCATTTCAACCGGTAGTAGAACGCGTAAAAAATTCTCGATTTTCTACCTGTTGAACTTTTCTCATAGCTGAATTAATTTTATTTTATATAGCTGCATTGATTTTTATATTTGCGTTGTTATTCGGCTAAAACCTAACTAGAATGTTTCAGCCCCATACGACACCTCCAGAGCAAATATATTTTTCAAATCTATTTTTATTTTTACAACACACCTACATAATCAGACTTATAGCAACTCAAATTACTGCCACAAATTGTGCAGAAGTTAAACTTAATTTTTTTTTTTTAATGCTCGACTGTGAACTGGGAACCTCGCAAAAGCCACAAACATTGTTATCAGGGAGTGAGGTACTGGAAATAAAAATTGTTTATGAAGAAATTTCATTTAACCACTAAAGCAAGTGGTAGTTTTTTTAATAATCATAAAACTTGTATGTTCACATTCTACCCACCAAACAATGAGCAACATTGCATCAAGGTTAGAACTTTTTTTTCTTGTTTGCTAAAATGTAAATTGTGCAGAAAAAGCTTATACTATAACTTACCGCCTGCATATCAAATAGATTGGCTTCTTAAAGATTTCTTCTACGTTAAAAGTTTACTTCCCTCGCTAGAAGGTCAGGCCAGTTAACAATAGTATCGATGACGTACTCAGTGACCATTAAGCAATTTCTGTGACCACCAAAACGTAACAGAGCTTTGCGCACAGTAACAAAGCTCCGAAGCAACGCGACCAAGAAATTATATTTCTTCAAACCAATGCGCACTAATGTAAGCATGCAAAACTGTTGCGCAAAAGTATCAAATTTATTTTTTTCTTCGTCTTCCCGACTTGTTTTCTTCATCTTTTCTCGAATGAAGATGGGTTTTCTCTCTTGGGATACTTCATGATGATGCATTTTATTCGCTGGAAAGCGTTGTTTTCATGGCACTTTGAATACCACATAAACCGAGTTGAACAACCTCTGGAGTAAACATAGAGGCTGCAAGAAAATAATATGACTAGCTGAAGTACGTCGTTCGGAATATGCTAAATAAGCGCTTTGGCAAAGAGAGGCACTGGACAGAATCGTTTCCAACATTTCAATTGCGTATTTATGAAGGTTTCGAAAAGTTTGTGGCTTTCGAAATTTATCTAGTTTTTCTAAGAAATCAATGAATTTTTTTAAGCTCGACAATCTTGCGAAATATCAATGTTTTCGCCGAAGTTATGCTGCGAGTATGTAAATATTGTGGCAATGTCGCTTAAAAAAATCGCTTTGAAGTTTTTTTTTTAAATTCTTTGATTTTTTGGAGGTCGGGAAGAATTTATATGCGCAACACTTTAAAATTAATGAAGAGACATATGCATATAGTTAAACAATGAATAATTTGATGAAGAGCTATGCTATAAGCTATGAGAATTCGCGATCCGCACTCGGTTTATTTTAATTTAGGAGCCGATCAATTAGTTGATAAAAAAAATTAAAGGTAAAATATTTCAAATTTCTTAAAACTGATCACGTAAAATTATTATTATGCAAATAAAACTGTTACAAAACTTACCTTTTGTCTCTAAGTATACTCACGAACGAATTTCTATAATCTCAGAGTTTGCATAAAGAAAGGGTCGAAGCTGTAGAAATTCGGAGTAATGGAATAGGGAATTAAATATTGAAATCGAATTCCAACATTAAATTATTATAATATTTAAAATGCTATTTTTAATTAAATGTACAATCTTTTATGACGCACACAATTTAAAATAATTGCACCTAAAATTTTATTGTATTTTTATAAATCATGTAATTTTTTCATTATTCATTTTATGGACGCAAATATTCCGGGATTGATTGCTTAAACTTTACTTAATTAATTTTGTTAAAAAAAATAATTTTTTATCTAAAAACTTTTAAAATCGTACATATTTATGATTAAATCAAGACCTATAAATCTATATTTTTTGTAAGCGAGCGGCACAAAAAAATGTACGTCCCGGGTCGCCTTTAAAAATGTGCAATGAAAAAATGTAAACGATTTCAGCCATATTTATGCTTTGCGTGTGCTAATTGCCTTTTTCCCCATTTCCGTATAATTTAACATTGAATTAGGATTGAGAGACCAATACCAATGTAATCGTTCCAGGTCGCCTCTAAAAATGCATTATAAAAATAGAGCAGCCAGCTTTCATCTCCAGTGACTATTTCTTGAAGGAAATCCTTTCTGGCCGGACTATGTAGGAGTGAAAGACAAATGGACATGCGTGTCACTTTGTTTGATTCGCTGAGATCGTGCCGTATCCAAGACAAAAAAAACGTCCCTATATCCCAGTTCTTATAAACGTATTAGGCTTTGCCTTTAAGGATCAGCAACCGGACACACAATCGCTAAAATGATATGTAGAATCTAGTCCATAGGCTCCGGGATCATCATCCGTTGTCGTACACCACCAAAATCCCCAATCTGTCATGGTGTGTGTGGGGGGGGATTTTCGCCAGCGGTAAGACACCTCTGGTTTTCATTAATGAGGGGCTTAAAATCAATAAAGAAGTGTACTAACGCAACATTTTGGAGGCCGTGGTACTTCCGCGGGCCCAGCAGCATTTCGGAGACGAGGAGTGGAGATTCCAACAAGATTTTGCACCAGCCCACAGGACAACATCCACTCAAGAGTGGTGCAAGAGCCATTTCCCAGGTTTCATCTCATCTGTGGAATGGTCCAACTACTCGCCGGATTTGACCCAATGGATTACAGCATGTGATCGATTTTGGAAACCAGAACTTGGGCTAACCAACACAAAAGTTTAGCGTCCCTCAAGCAATCCCTGCGTCGAGAGTGGGATCGCATCACGCCAGAAGAGTTGCGGTCCATAACCAAACATTTTAAAACATGTTTTGGATTCTGCATCCACACTGAAAGCGGCCACTTCGAAATCGGCTGAATATATTATTCACAAGATCGATACCAAGCTTGTATTCTCCACTGCTGCTTTTTTTGAATTTTGTTTGTTAAGTAAAAATACAGTTAAAAATGCTTGTCTCCGTTATTTTGCCGCACACTGTATTGGCGGCTGCGGCTCTAGAAGAGTGCTCTTGCAAGAACTTGTAATATGCGATCGCTTGAAGTGTACTTGAATCCATCTTTGCTCATACTGTCTGCGCGGAACAACTAACTCGCTTATATACCCTGCGGTATGGAAGGTTCTAGACCAGTCTTGTATTTACTACTCTCGAATGTTCGCGAACTTCGTTATTAGAAAAAATATTTTAATCGAATAAAAAAAGACTTTCTTAATAAACTAATATTTAGATTCTACAAAGCAAAAGTGGGGGGCATAATGCTTATGGCACTGACATGAAAGAACTGGACTGCTAACCGTCGTCTGAAAAATGAGACCATTTTTAGCACAGGCTCAATTCTCATGGAGCAAATTATGCTATTAAAAATGCCCTAAAATACCGTACAATTATGTTTAAACTGTCGCAAATTAAAAATAATTGAGTTTTCACGAACCAATTTCTTTCATATCACGCTCAATTTTAAGTTTTTTCATAGAAATGTTCCTCGCGGCAATCAGCTGGGGACTTATGAATAACAGAGATAGATATATAATGCCTTTGTCTAACATTCATATTTCTCATATATACCAACCAAAGCTAAAAGTTGTATCACAAAATGAAGTAGCCATCTGTTGGACATCGTAAAACTATTCTAACAGCTGATTGCAACGGAAAATGATGAGTTGGCGGGCAACTTGTAAAAGCTGTCGTGGGTAAAAGTGATTTGCAAAAAGGATGTGTTTACTTTTATTTATCTATTGGGGGTATCAAAAAGATGTATCACACGCGAAGATACTAGAAAAAACCAAAAGAAGTGCACATACATAGCGCCACCTTCATTTGGTTATTGGACTTTTTTTTTTTGTAAAGTTGTCTGCCTGCGGGACTTAAGCAAAAGCGAGATAGTTAGAATTCGATCAAAGACAAAGAATATCTATTTCAACAAGAAGGGACACTTTAATACCCTCTCAAAATTCCAACTCATATGCAAGCTCTCGCAAATACACCCAGCAAAATTTCCCATTAGATAAAGCAGCTCAGGGCTATTACCTCTGTAAATACCTATACGAAATGTAGAGAGAGAAATAGTCACCAAAAAGTTCTCAGAGACAGCTTTTACAGCGTAAGCTATAAACTGAAGCTTTTTTTATGAACGCTTTTTTAAAGGCGCCCCAGAGCCGGGCACCAGTACTAGGTCGCTCAAGTTTACCTCTCCTCGCAATGTTAAGTTATAGGGAAATGCCGAATCGGAGAAGGGAGAAGAGGCAGGCAGCACACACCGAGCATGAATACGGACGAGATTGTTTACATTTTTTCATTGTGCGTTTTTAAAGGCGCCCCCGAGCGGAATTTCTTTTGTGTGCTGCTCGCTTACGAAAAGTACCGGGTGGTCTTGATTTGTTTGGGAATGTGAAGAAGCTTAAAAGTTGTTGAGTAAAAAAGTGCTTTCTTAGGGCCCTTTTACACCGGAGCAACACTTTGCGGCATTGCGGCATGCCACAAGGCCGCATGCTACAATATTAAAAATGTCGCACATTGTGGCAAGAATCGTGCGGCATGGCAACAGCTTGCGTCATGAGGCAGACTGTCGCAGCTTGTATCCGAACACGATGGATTCCATGCGACATTTTTGGTGCGTCGAAACAGTTTCTAGGTTATGTTTTGTTTGTACTTGTTTTGGAAAGTAACGATTTTGGCGAAATCACACCAAGAAATTGAATTGAATTAAAGATTATCGGTCATGGAGTGGAGTCATGAAAAATATTTAGACTTCATTGAAGATTATAGAAAGAGTGAAGTGTTGTGGGATGTCCGCAATTCAAATTATAAAAACAATAGAGACTTGTATGAATCACCTGTTGCTAAAAATCTTAATGTGATTACCAGTCGCATTCTCGGTGATATACTATCTTGGTAGTTGGTGTCCTCTCTTTGAATATATGGTGTAATTAATTGTAGTAAATGTTCAAAGTCCTCATTTGACATTCTGGTAAAGTCTTTAAATAAGGCACCATCATCTGCTTTTATATTTGTTAGTAAACTAGTCCGTGGGCTGTTCTGAAATAATGTTCTTTTCCACCAGCGTTTCTTCTTCCGTTGTTTAGCTGCATGGCTTAGTACTAAATAAGCTGCTGCTAAAGTTGCTTGATCAGCCATATGCTACGGTGTCTATCTCCTCAATCAATCGAGTAAGTAGACCAAAAACACTCCAAAAATAGCACGATGCTTTGAAAATTATCTAGGCACGGTGTTGCATCGGCGTAAAATA
Organism: Dysmachus trigonus; assembly: GCA_949715965.1. NCBI lineage: Eukaryota > Metazoa > Arthropoda > Insecta > Diptera > Asilidae > Dysmachus > Dysmachus trigonus. Next base: position 81,073,379 of record OX454321.1, read on the forward strand.
GACTACCGCATGCTACATCGGCAGCATGATGTTGGCGATCGTAGCATGCAACAAGGAGACGCATGCTTCAATTTGTAGCATTCCGCACTGTAGCATGATGTTGCTCTGGCGTAAAAGAGCCTTTAGAAGCAATTAATTAAATTAAATTAAATGTGCTTTAGATAAATGATGGGTAAGCATAATATAATGTGTTTGATGTGTGGCTGTGGGAAAGGCAGCGTGTTATGTGTTCATAGAAAAGTTTTGTGATAAAAGATTTTTGTGAGGTACACCCTGCAGGAGTGTTCCACTTTTCGCCCCAAATTTTTGTCTTTCTCTCACTTATACTTTTTTTATTACTAACTATTTCTAGCATAAATTCCCATTTCATTCCTGCAACGGTACCAAGGTCGAAAAAAGATAAGGAAAAACGTCACGAGTGTCCCCTCTTGTTAATAGATACTCTTTGCTTTTGATGTGAGTTTTTGTACGGGATCAGCAGTCCAGTTCTTATATGTCAGTGGCTTATGGTGTCTGCTATAGGGCCATTACATTATATACTGAATACGTCCCTGTTCTGCACCATCGGCAAGCACCGCACTCGCCCCAAGACCCAAACCACCATCTGGCACTTAAGGGTAACCAAAACAAAGGAATCACGTGACCCAGTGGAGCTCGAGGAATAATAAACACCCCATCCCATTGGAATTGCACAATGCGACGTAATTCCCCGAATTAATCGAAAAAGGCAGCGCCCCGCAGCAAACTCCCCGCGACAGCCACCCGTGCGTTGAAGTGTAGCTGGCCGTGGCCTCGAAGTTCGCGGGGGTAAAATGTCCGCACATGGCAGCAGCGCGTCGCCAAATTGCAGGCGATCCCCTCACTTACCGACAAATTCGGCTCCTCAGCAATGATCATATCCTCGCAGTCCATCGCGGCGAACACTTTAGCACTATTTTCAACAGGAATAATTCAGCGGGAACTGGTCTCTTTGATGTTTTTCACACGCAGCGAAGTTGAATGTTTACAAATCTTTTTCGCTTAGTACGCACCAACTGTTTACATCACGGACGGCGGATTCCTGTGGTGCACTCGTTGTTTTCTGTTATACAAAAGCGTGGGAATGTCGTCCGTATTACAGTTTCAGAATTTTTTTCTTTAGTAATGCCACATGAAAAATGGCATATGGTCACGAATGTGCAAAGCTGCAAAATAGTTTTTATTTTTGGAAATCATGAATGAAAATGTGCTTTCACCGCAAAAGTTTGAATGGGGAAAATGCGACTGCAACTTTTTGTTATTAAAACTCTTGATATAGAAAAGAAAATGAATTTATTTCTAAAAAACAGAAATATTTCGACGACAAAACAAAAAAATGCGAATAAACTTGCGTATATTAATGTAAATTTAAACCGTTCTGTTTTCTAGTTGTACGAACTCTTGCTGGTCGACAGCAGAGCGAGTAGTCCACTGGACAGGCTTACGGAGAAAATATAATTAACAGCAGGCGATGTAGTCCTCAAAATTAAGAAGCTCGTAAAAATGATGATCGCCAGGAAGAGTGCGTTATTATAGAATATAGCGAAGGTAGTAGCCTCGTAGTCTGCGACCTCGTTCTTCTTCCATAGGACGCGTTCATCCTTCTCCTTCCTGGTCATCTTCTTATCATCAGCCAGCTGGCGCATCACCTCCCGGGTGACTGCATCCTCCCTTTTCACAGCGACCTTGTGCTTTATGGAGAATTTTGTGTTTTTATAAGCGAGCGCCATCAAATAGGTGCTCAGGCAGCTGACGACCACGAAAAATACTGCGCTCGAAATGAGGTCCATACTGTGGATCCTCCAGAAGAGCCCTGCAATAAAAAAATGAACCAAATAAGCGATTGTGCTATGTGGCTTGCCAACACCTCAAACTCAAATTTCGGATGTACTTACAAATTGGAATCGCTGAAACTATGAAGGCATTCCCATAGAAAAGTGCCGACGATTTGGTGCTCACGTTCCGGCTGAAATCCTGCAGAAGGAGCTCCTCTTCCTTTGTGAAGCCGGACGAGCTAACTTTTTGTCCCTTGTTTTGAACCATTGTGGTGATTTGTTTCTTTCACTTAAACGCGATTTATGAACTTCGACAACGGAACTTGTTCCACTTCACTCAGCGGTCGTGCGGAGAAAGTCTCTGAGCCCAGAAGCAACCAACACCACAAAAGTGCCACAAGAAATCGCTGCGACGTGTCAGTGGGTCTCGTTGACGTTTCGACTTTTTCGCCAGATGCCATCTAGGCGTGAGAAGGTGTACTGTGATAGTGGATTCTTTGCGGCGAATTCGATGGTCACAAATTCGCCGGGCAGTCAGTTTTTATTTTGACGTTTCTTCTTGGAGGTGTTTATTTTGAAACAATTTTTATTTTTAATTATCTCCTCGATTTATTATTGGTACGTAGATTAATTTCTAGCAAATCATCCTTACAGCACTGTTTCTTATCTTATTTATATAAATAATTCATTATCTGCTAGGGTCATTCACCTTATTTCGCAAGGAGAAATTTATACGAAATAAAATTTTAATTTTTATTAATATCAAACAACGCCCAGCACTAAAATTCATCTAATATCGGTTTATACAAACCATAAAATACATACAACGAAGAAAAACCGGTCGTCCTTAAATAAAATCAGCCCAAAAAGTTATATCACTCCCAACGGACTTTGAACTCTGCCTTTGATCCATTCCTCCGGGTGCAAATCTCATACGAATTTAAGATACGTGCAATTTTTAAAGTCATGCTAACAGTTCAATCCAGCAGCTCAAAGAGGCTGGTCTTTAAAAAATTGTAACATAGTGAAGCTGTGATTTTATTAATCTTCCAAGTGCTGCAGCCGGCGTAATTTTGGACCCTAATTTTTCTTCTACTTACAAATTTCAAAGGGACGAGAGATTTTCTAGGTAATAAGGGCGTCTAATTGTACTCCTACTATTCCTCTAGGAACCCACCAAATAGGATCTGGGTACTCTGGACCCAGGAATTTGTTTAGTTAATTTTTGGTAACTGATAAGTGTTTTTCCCTGCGTTTTGTGAGGTGCAAATCAACGGTCACTAATGTTTTAGAGTTTTTTAATTTTTGTTTAACAAATTTAGAGAGGCTTAAACAGGTCGATTTACAGTGTCTCACGAAAGTTTTGGGACTAAAAAACATTGAAAACACTTCCTAGATTTTAAAATTAAAAAACTTCTGTAGTATTCGAGTCTTTGGACTTTTACATCTCTGAAATGAAAAACCGATTATAGAGGACAACATTTTCTGTTTGTTAAACGTACATCAATATTTTGTAGGATTCCCTTTAGCTTGAATCTCAGCTTTTAGTCTTCTCGGTATTGATTCTATTAAATTGTTCGTTTCAGAACATCCGATGTTACACCATTCTTCACGTAATCTTTCTTTTAATTCAGAAAGATTGGAGGAGTTCTTTTTTCTTAATTTTCTGTCCAAAATTGACCACAAGCGCTCAATGGGGTTGGGGTCAGGTGACTGCGGGGGTGTTTGCAATCGATATGGTGTGTATTATATAGCAACCAGGATCTTGTATTCGCAGCCGTATACTTGGGATCGTTATCCTGTTGGAAATGTCAAGCTTTCTAATAGAGTGCTTTCTTTTAAATTGTTGCGAATTGGCTTCTGGTTTTTCAGATCCTGTCTCAGTTCTCTCAGGCGTTCCTAAGAGCAGCCATCTCGGGCCTTTATTATTCACTCCTTTTATAAACGACTTGTTTCCCAATTCACATGTTTTAGTTTATGCTGACGATTTAAACATTTTTGGACTGATCGAATCTCTTCAAAATGCTCACCGCCTTCAAGACAACTTAAAATTATTTGAAAAATGGTGTTCGAATAATCATTATGAAATTAAATAGCATAGCAAGAGATTTTAGAATTTTTAAAATCAGGAATACATCATTGATGTAAATAAGGAACAGAAGTGGTCTCAGATGGGTTCCCTGGGGAACACCGGAAGTGTTGTGTATTTCATAAGACAGACCATCACGAAATTTTGCACGCTGCATACGATTAGACAAATACGAACATATCCAATCAACGGAAATAGATGGGAAACCGAGAAGAGAAAGCTTGCGGATGAGAGTTTTGTGATTATTTCTGTTAAAGGGCTTGCTTAAATCGGTAAAAACACAATCAACTTGCATTCCAGTTTCAATAGAAGAAGTGCAAAAGTTGGGTTGTAGCAATGCTTCATCTAGAATGGCTAGTCTACGTCTAGGTAGAGCTGGACAGTAACTAAGTAAGTACTGGAAGGTCTCTGAAGCCTCTGCACAGAAAAGGGCATATTGCTGACTCAGCTATGCTGATTTTGTTGAGGTGGAACCTCAATCCGAAACAAATTTAAAGAAACTGAGAAAGAAAAATAATCGCCCTTTGTAGGATCGAAACTGAATTCTCTTTTTGTTAGATCGTTTGCAATTAGCTAGCCTGCATAGCCTTCGCGCCCTTCGGGATCCACAAGAGGACGACACTTTTATCCCCCGCCAGGACTTTGAGGGTTTGAAAACATTGCCAGAGAATTTCTGAGTTGATGCAGAGGCCCTTAAGGACCTTTATAGCTCCTTGACTATCTGATAAAATAATATGGCTCTGCAAATGAAAGTCTTGTCTGTAAATCCCTATAATATACTTTCTTAATAGTAATAATTTATCGGTTGAATTCATTTTTAAGTGAAACAATATTTTTCTTCCGGCAAATACACTTTTTCTATGGTGAAAGAATTAGTTTTTGGATTTTTTTTATATATGTATTCCATTTTAAATACTTTTATATTTTGTAAACAATTTTCAAAAATTCTAAACTTAAGTTCGTTTTATCCTGCAGAAAAAAAAAATGCGCTCACTTCTCATGCCATTGGTCCAAAATGCCAGTAGGCTGGCATTCGTGGGGACCAGATCGATGGCATCATCCTCAGGAAATCTCACAACAGTTGAGGTCAACGACAAGACTGGAATTGCTGTTCTAACTATGAATCGACCACCAGTTAATGGATTGAATTTGGATCTCCTCAGTGAGTTGAAAACCAATCTTGAACAGCTGGAAGAGAATCGGTCTAGGGGGATGATTTTGACCTCTGTAAGTTAAGAATTTTGATATGGTATTCTAAATATAGTTTTTTAATCTTTTACCAGTCTGCAAAAACGGTATTTTCTGGAGGCCTAGATATTCTAGAAATGTACAAACCTGATCAAGACCGCGTGAAGAAGTTCTGGAGTACTCTGCAGGATGTATGGATTAAGTTGTATGGCTCCAGCTATCCAACAGCAGCAGCTATTAATGTAAGTCTTTAGTTTTGTTTTCCCTTATAAAATGATTCCAACAAAATCACTTGTCTAAATAAGTTTTTCTGGATTTGATCTCAGTTTTATTAACAACAAAAATAAATCAAAATCATCTCTACAGGGTCACTCCCCAGCCGGTGGCTGCCTCCTATCTCTGAGCTGTGAATATCGTGTGATGTGCCCGAATTTTACTATTGGCCTCAATGAAACCCAACTTGGAATTATCCCTCCGAAATGGTTCCAAGCATCAATGCAAAATGTCGTTCCAACTCGGATAGCTGAGAAAGCCTTAACACTTGGAACAATGTTTTCCACAGATGAAGCTCTAAAAGTTGGCCTCATCGATGAGGTTGCATCTGATAAAGCCGATGCAATTGCAAAATGTGAAGCGTTCCTATTGAAGTTCAAGAAAATTTCTCCGATTGCTAGAGGTCTTACGAAACAATCGTTAAGAAGCAAGGCTATTCAAGAGCTTGAGGAGAACAAAGATATGGACCTGCAGGGATTTCTTATGTTCATCAATCAACCAAAAGTTCAGAAAGGTTTGGAGATGTATTTGGAGAGTCTTAAGAAGAAATAGGAATTAAGATAAAAAGAGATTGAAAGCGCATTTTGCTGGCGAGTACGTATTTTTTTGTTTTTTTTTTTAAGATCATATTCTTATAGACTGCCTTTTTAAAACAGTTGTACTTTAGTGTTGAGATTTATTTACTAAAATAAACATTTTATTTTCTTTCGTAGCTACGATTTTTAATTATTTAATTTTATTTATTTAAAAGGAGCAGCCAAATACGAATGTATATAAATAATTTCAAACACAATCTTTTAAAAACACAGAATTTATTATAAATATTCTATTATTTTCTAACACTTTTTTGTATTTTGAAAAAAAAGAGAAAACAACATTTACAGAAAAATGAACGGAATATATTTCTTTTTGGTATTTATAATTCATGTCTATCGACTGAATACTTCTTAAATATCTGAATTCATAGTTCTTATGCCAGAAAACAAAAGTAAGTTACTTACAATGGCTGTACAGAGCTAATAACGTTTGTATTTATCACAGAATTTGACTTATTTTTTTTCGCAATGTTATTATGACGGTTCCGGTTTTATGTTTAATTCTTGTTGAGCTCTATTTACTCAGGTACTTTGCTGCCCAATCAGTTCGTCCCCCAATTCCATTGAACGTCTTTTTCTCTATTATTGAATCTGCAAATTAAAATGTATCACTATAATTATCTGATTAGTCTGATAACTATGACAAAGACGAAAACGGATTATTAGGGAAGGGAAAACAGCTTTGGGGAATTGTTAGGGCTTTAGGGCTTTCATAAAAGAGTATTTACCATAATAAGGCTGTTGGCGTGACAAACTTTGTTTCAAATCAATAGAATTGCAACAAAAAGCCCTTATAGTAAATTATTATGTGGAGGAAAAGTCATTTTAAGGATATAAACGTATAAGCTTCTTGATTGAAAGTTATTAGGTGCGAGGCCAATTTAAATAATTTAATCAGTATATCATAGTATTCTTAAAAGAACCTTTTTTTTTTGTAATATATCGTAAATGAATAATCACTTACTATTATCGCCAACCATCCAAGCGCTTAATTTATCCTCGTCTTTTACTGAGGACTCTTCCCAAGGAAATAATTTTGGGTTCTTGTATTCTGGTAAATTAGTTAATCCCCTAGGTAGTTAAAGATTTATTAAATAATCATTAGGATATTTTTAAATAGGTATCTTACCACTTACCCATTTGAAATGAAATTTTGTGAATGGCTTCGATGCTCCTTTGCAGCCATATTCGTACTTGAATAGGATGGTTTCATGTTGTCTGATTCACCTGGGAGACTTTTTGAAAAACTAGAATTACGAAGAGTTGAAACTTTTGTCAAGGGTACAGTGTTTGGATACTTTGTCACATTTGTTTCATCGTTGATCGAAAGACTCCCAAAAAGATCTTCCAGTTGTATATTTGTTTTAGAATTTTTACGAGATTTTGATGATGATTTTATTTTTGAACTGAAAATTTATGTTTTGAATGAGAAGATGATTTTTTTAAAATAATAATAATGAATAATAATGAAATAAAATTCTCATGCATAAATAAATTCTGAATCTACAAAACAGTGTAAATTATTTAAAAACGAATTAAAATTGATACACAATTGCTTGAGAATTCCCATATAACTCCTTAATTACTTATTCTATTATGAACTTATGAAGTATATGAGGAATAATAATTACATTAGCAGTTCTCATTACAAATTATAAAATTCTATTACCATAGGTGAGAATTACATCCAAAAAAGGAATGCTTGCTTTATACTTCCAATAATCTTTTGTCTTTCATAATACACATTATATTTAATTTTCAATCACTAATTATGTAATAGCAAAAAAAAATTAAGCATTTAAACTGACTAGTATATTTTTCGTACATACCCTAAGATATTCGCCAATTCATCATCCTCGCGAATATCCCATTTATTGATAGAAAACGGTATACCATTCTGAGCAATAACATTATTATCAATTTTTTCCTTATCACCATTAACTGGATGTAGATCTCCATTAAACATTAAATCCACAGGATCACCCAAAACCAGTGACGGTGGATTTGAATGTTTCGAAAACGCATTATAAACCTTAGGGTCTGCCATCACACTATCAGCATTAACAAGCTTCGGTCTATGCAAATAAAATCCATTTATATTATTATTTACAGTCCCATTAACATTATTCATATTTTTAACCACATTCGCCTTTGGATCGAACACAGAATAGTTTCTTGCATTAACCACTTTTGTATTATTAAAAGATACATTCGGACGATTATTCATCGCTAGCATTTGTCCGATATTTCGATTTACGAAAATATCACTAATCTTTTCCATAGCGAATGGATCATCTACTCGAATATTGTTTTTCGATAAATTTTTTGGTATTTCTTTTGGTTTTACTAAAAATGGATTATGTCCACTTGTGATAGAGTTAAGATCACTTTCTTTAACACCTATATTACCATTCATCACACCATTGCTCATACCGTTCATGAATACACTTCGATCGCTAAAATCGGGATTGATTTCATTCCTTACATTCGTAATGTCCGGCTTTATAGATACAAAACTCATGTTTGATACCCTACCGTTTTGGAGGCTATTCATGTTATTGTTACCCTGTACCGGCTGAAATTGTGGAACAATTTTAGCAGGTATATGGGGTATTTTATTTAATGTTGCAGATGCCCTTTTTGCTGCTTGAAAGTATGGATATTTTAAGGATTGTTGTGCTGTCGGTCGTTTTTCTGGATCATAGCGTAGAAAATCTTCAAGAAGTTGAAGACCAGCCAAACTGGCTCGTGTTACTATCGTATTAAGTGGCACTTTGGTACATTCTGGAAATCGAAATTGCATCCCTGCTGCTAATTTGTAGCCTTCTGCCCAGTCGTCCTGTTAAAATATTGTGTAAAATTTTAGTTATAAGGTTGTGTTATTTTTAAAGCATAAAATTGAGACAGAAACAGAGAAACAAATATAAAAAATTACCTTTTCTGGTGTTCCTAAAACAGAACAAATTTTAAAGAGTTGATCGACTTCACTGCTCCCTGGAAATAGTGGTCGAAACGTATAAAGTTCGGCCATAATACAGCCAACAGCCCATAAATCGATAGCGCTCCCGTATCGGGTAGAGTGTAGTAGAACTTCTGGTGCTCGATACCTATAGAATTAAATGATTTTTAAATTTAAGTAATTATTCTTTGAGTAAAAATCTGATTTTATTTACCATCTTGTTGATACATAATCTGTAAAAGGCGGTCGTGAACGTATTTCTCTTGCTAGACCGAAATCTGCAATTTTTACTAATTCAGGACCAGAGCATAAAAGGTTTTCTGGTTTTAGATCGCGATGGAAAAATCCATGTCTGTGCATAAATGCGAGGCCGTTTAGTACCTTTGGAAAAGTAGAAGAAAATCGTCTTTAAAACAATTTTGTCTTTATTTATTAATAAAGCTAAGTATAAACTTATAAAAAGTTCTATTTTCCTCAGTATTCGCTGTTTTTAAAGACAGTAACACATGACGGAAAGTTTCGATAGAAACAGAGAAATACTACTGTGATCGAAAAGTAAATCCAATGAATGAATTTAAATTACGCGGGTACATCGATTTGAGTAAATCTTCTTGTTTTTAGGTTGGCAGCACTGTCACTCATATCTGTGTAAAATTTCACGCCAGTACGTCATTTGTTTGGTTAGTTTCGTTGTGTTTTCTGAGCAACTAAAAGTGAATTTTTCGATTTTTACAACGTGTGATTTTATTGAGCAAGAAGTTGCATTCAATTGTGTTTGCGGAATGAAATTTCTGTTGCAGAAACGTTTAGAATATTGCAGAAGGCCTTCGGCGATCAGGTTTTGTGTGAAAGAAATGTTTACAAGTGGTATAAACACTTCACAGAAGGTAGAGAAAGCGTTGAAGACAAAAGAGCGTTTCGGGCGACCATCAACGTCAATCAATGAACAACCTGTCAATGAAATCAAAGATCTGGTGCTCAAAAATGGTCGGTTGACAATTAGAGACCTTGGTAATACTGTAAGCAACCACCGTATTCGCCCGATTTAGCTCCATGTGATTTCTGGCTATTCTCTAAGCTCAAAAGACCGATTTGGGGACACCGTTTTGAATCGACTGATGAGATAAAAGAAAAATCGAGGAAGGAACTGAAGGCCATTCCAATCATCGAGCTTCAGAAGTGTTTCGAGGATTGGAAAAATCGCTGGCATAGGTGTATTGTATCGGGCGGAGACTACTTTGAAGGGGATGATATAGATTTGGAAGAATAAATAAACAATTTCAAAGTTATAAACAAATTGGCTTTACTTTTTAATCACAGTAGTAAACTTTTAATTTGCTTTGGGGTGTTTTTCTGCTTCTACTTATGTTTTCTGATTTCGATGCACTTTTAATGGCATTTAGTTATTAATTTATTAAATTTAATTTTGTTGTTTAATGTTCTACTAAAAATAAGTTATGTTGTACTTACCTGGTACAAAATGGCTTTAATTGTATTTTCAGGGAAGTGGGTATCTCTGTCCTTTATTAGTTGATATAAATTTTCCTTCATATACTCAAAAACAAAATAGAGGACATCGTTCTCTCTGATAACTTCCTTTAATTTCACAACATTGGCATGTGATAATTTTTTCAGGGACTACAAAATATAAAGTAAATGATGGAAATTTTATTTTTCTGTGTAATACAAAGCGATGAATAATTTAAATATTGATGGATTGAAGATACATATCAGTTACTTGAATTGTAGAACTGACTGAAAATCAATGCTCGAAATAAGCCTCTAAATTTCTTAAATCTCAGCAAATAAGTTTGCATGTTTGTACATGAAGCAATTTCATTTAAATAATTATTTGAAAAGTTTTTATCGTAGCTTGCATACATAGAAATTAGTCCATTTCAAATTATTCTACACCAGTCATCAGAGTTGTGAAGTTCGTTCTTTTACCATACAATTTATCCTTAGAAAATAAAATTAATATCGCAAAGTAATTCAGAGGTATACTGAGGAAAAAATAGTCAGTTACATACATTAACCAGAACAAAAAATGGCTTTCTTGTCTAACCAATTGTTTTGGATTATATTTCGGATATTTGATGTAATATCAAAATTCTCGGGAGTATTATCGTTTAGCAGTGATAGAAATTTTAATAAAACATTTAAGACTAACCTTATAATTTCCTTGTATGATATTTTAATTACTTTATTCACAATTACATATACTACTACTATATGGTTAGTGTTCCGACCTGTTTCTAATAATTTTAATAATTTCTCCGAAGGTTTAAAAACACTTAATTGTGCATTAACTGTGATTTTGGTGATTATTGCAGTCCTTTTAATGAAAAGAAAAATTGTTAAGAGAGCTTTAAATGAAATTCTCAAAACTTCAGTTGTGATCATGCGATTTACAAAGATTGAAATTTTTACTGAAGTTAGACACGTTGTAATATTACTTGTTTATGGAATAAGCAGCATATTAAGAAGCAGTTTGTCGGTAGTACACTATTTTGATAATAAGAATATGCCAGTATCTTATGGTTTAATCTTATATGCATTTGTTTGGGTTTGGATTTCTTTGATAGTTTTAGCAATTCAAGGAGTATTTTTCCTATTTTTGGTGATTACACTGCAGCAACTAAAGCAACTTAAAATCCATTTAAACATAATTTGTCAAGATATTTTAGATTTAAACGTATTCAGCGATAAAACACAATTTAAACGACATTTACAATCTTATTATATTAACGAATTATATAAAACCACAGCCATATATTTAAGAGTTTGGAAGAATACTGGGAATTTGCGGAAAGCATTTCAATTTCAAATATTAATAACATATTTCGTGAGATTTATTAATTATGTCATTCAACTAAATCGCGATATTGAAAAATATTCAGCGGGGACAAGCCTCCACTGGATTATTCATTTATTTTATTTTGCACCATTTGTTTTAACTACAGAATTAGGGGATGATATTAAAGAATTTGATATTCTTCAAGAACTACATATTATAAGGCTTAACAAGGATTTGGAAAAAGATGTAAGGAAATTTATTACTTATAAAATTAATATACTTTTTATGTTTATTTTCAGCTGGAATGCCTACAATTATTGTTTATTCTAGATCCGAATATTTTGACTCTTTGCGGAATATTTAAGGTGGACAATGAGTTTGCCATAGCATTCATTGCAGGAATATTTTCATTTATAATACTCATGTTGCAAGAGATACGCGGCACTTAAAATTCATATTAAATTGCTAAAATAATTCTAATATTCTATAGTATCGTTAATGTGTAGTACTGTCTAGAAATGTTCCATATTTTGTGAAGTTAGATGTTTTCAAATGTTAAATGATATATTTAAAAATCTGATGATTGACTGATAAGTTTGTTTTATAGAAATGCAATTTATTTTTGAGTGCAGTCATCTTTTAGGTCGATAAATAAATTTCAAATAGATCTGTTAAATTATTATATATATATATATTATATTATTGTATATAAAACATTTAAAAGCGTTAAAAAGCAGATATGTTTGTGATTAAAAATTGAGTTTCAGTAATTTATATGAAATGTTTGAAAAATTCGTATACGTCTACTTTTTCGAAATGATATAATTTTTTTATTTTAGGTCAATGGAGTACCATTCATCAGAAATTAAACAACATAAAGTTCAACAAGAATTTGGAAAAAGATAGCACGAACAATTTCTTGTTTTTTAAACAGTCTTATCTTTATCTCTATATATTTTTAAAAGCTTTTTTGTATGTTTGTTCGGGTGGAATCTTGCTACTCAATTTTGAAGCAGATATCTTCAACCGATTGAGCTGAAATTTTGTATACACGTTTAGTTTGGATGACAATACACGATAAGCTGTGTGACGTCATTCTAAATCCAATATGGCGGACCATGCAAGATGGCGCAATAGTTATTTTTAATGCATTTCTACAATATGGGTATCAAATGAAAGGGCTTGTTGAGAGTAACTCGAAAAATAATGTGACGTCATTCTAAATCCAATATGGCGGAACATCCAAGATGGCGGAATAGTTATTTTTTATGCACTACTACAATATGGGTATCAAATGAAAGGGCTTGCCGAGAATAATTAGAAAAATATTCTGACATCACTTTTTATGCTTTCCTATAGTATGGGTATTAAATGAAAGGGTTCGCTGAGAATAAAAATGCAGGTTAAAAAAAAGTTGGTTGGGGCCAAGGTGATGTTGCGTTACAATGTAGATGTGTCGAAAGGTCTGGTGAATGGTGCCATTGGACATATTACAGAAATTATATGGCCCTGCTTCCGAAGAGCACAAATGTATGACACTGATATACCATCCGTCCGTATAGACTTCGGTAAAGACGGTGTTCACCTCATTCAGCCCAAGTCTGTGCAATTTCCAGCAAAATATAGTCACGAACCGCAGAACGAAGAATGCTGCCAATTGTATTATGCTGGGCTTGCACGGTACACAAAATGCAGGGTAATACTGTCGACCACGCCGTTGTTTACTTAGGCTCGAAGCACTTTGCTGCTGGTCAAGCATACGTGACCTTAAGTAGGGTAAAATCATTAGAAGGTCTCCTTATTGAAGAGCTAGACTGTTCGAAATTAACTGGCAAACGACCTTGCAACAATGATGCGTTGAATGAGATGATCAGACTCAGAAACATAGCCAGCGATAACTAAAAAGTAAAAAATAAATTAAAAGCAAAAAAACCTTTTTTAAAAAAAGCTTTTATTTAAATGCTATAAAAAGAAGAAAATAAAATGTTCCTTTAAAATTTTAACTATCAACTTATAGCCTCATTATACACAATTTATATGATCATAAAAGCTTGTCGCGCGATTTACTTGTGTTAATAAACTAGTACTTATTTAATTGAGTAACTTAATCTGCTAAGTTTAATTTTTTTTAAATTTCAGTTTAATTAAATACTTATAGGTACTTACGCAAACCTCGCGACAAGCTTTTATGATCATATAAATTGTGTATAATGAGGCTATAAGTTGATAGTTAAAATTTTAAAGGAACATTTTATTTTCTTCTTTTTAGAGCATTTAAATAAAAGCTTTTTATAAAAAAGGTTTTTTTGCTTTTAATTTTTAGATGAAATGCTTTCATTTTCAACTAATTCTTAAGCCATTAAGTTCGTTTCTGTCCGTCAATTTTAATTTCGTACAACTTTGTTATTTAATTTTAAAAATGTGTGAAAATTCATACCCGGGTATTTTCAATAGTGCTCTCTCAGAATATCATCTGAAAATTAAAAAAAAAAACAAAAACATACCTATTATAGCTATGAATTTAAACCTACCTATTGTGACTATGAATTTAAAAAAAAAATACCGATTCCGGATTTTCAATTTTATAAAAAATTGATATTTTCAATATGAAAGAAGTTTTGGAAAAAGCCAAAACCACAAAACCTCCGGCTTTAAATATCCAATTAATAAATGTATTAAACTCGGAGGTATGATATATTAAGGGTTTGTAAACTACCCCTAAAATCAAAATTTGTATGCTAATGTTATGGATTTTTCTGAAAAAAATTGAGTAAAACTAATGTTTCACTCTTATATATTTGTTGAATTTAATTTATTCACATCTCTTTAGTTCTCAAAACAATGTTTTTGAAAAACTGCCGAATTTTACCTCTATTGGGCTTTTTTCTTGGGGTGGTGATGAAATTTGATCTTAGATAAAAAAAGAATTGAAGTTCTTATCCCTATTACATTTTTTCCCACTTTCACCAGTTTTTCAGAAAAATCCATAGGGATGGTTTAGAACCCCTTAATGATAAAAATCATACCTCCGAGTTTAATAACTTTATTAATTGGACATTTTGAGTCGGAGTTTTGTGGTTTTGGCATTTATCCAAAACTTCTTTAATATTGAAAATATCAATTTCTTTTTATAAATTTTTTAAAAACATTAGAAATCGGTATTTTTTTAAATTCAAAAATACAATAGAAAGGGATGTTTTTTTTTTAAATTTTCATGTGATATTGTGAGATAGCACTATTGAAAATACCCGGGTATGACTTTTCAGAACTTGTTAAAAATAAATAAGAAAGTTGTCCGAACTTAAAGTTGACGGATAAAAACGGACAAATTGGGACAATAAGGGTTTATCATCTTTTGGTAAATTGCTCAAATTGAATAAGGCGTTCACCGTGAAGTTTTTATCATGAATAATAAGATGCTTGGTACTGCTGATACAAGAGTTAACTACTAACGATGTAAAAAGAAGTATTTAACTTTAATCATACTATCACTAGTTCCAAACGATTTATTATGTTAATAATTTCAGTAAAGCCTCAATAATAATACTACTTACTTTATTTTGAATTGTACATTCCATAAAGTAATTAAAACCTAAATAATATATCCAAGCAGCTAGCTTTTCTGTTGAAGCAGCGAACCACAAATGGATAAAAGAAATAGTCACATGTCACTATAACGCGTGTCTTATGTCAAAAAAACATATATTCCAAATTAGATTAGATTATTGATTTTATAATGAAACCTATTCATTAAGTTTCAATTGTCAAGATAATGCACACGCATAACAAATATTCCATTCATACATAACATGCAGTTCGCAAGGTTAGACTCTCTAAAATGGGACGCTGGACTTATCACACATTCTGGAATATATTCTGGATATTTGAAATAATCGCGAAAATAGTAGGCTTGATACATTTTACGGGTGATAAGCAACATAAAATTGTTAAAGTTACCCCTGTAATTTCTCTATTTGGCAATATTGTTGCATTTTCCTTTATTTTATTATCGGTATTTGGAATTTTCCTCCGTGTGAACATTGCAGAAGTTTCATTTATGAGAAATTTATCTGAAAGTTTGAAATGTATAAGTGATATTTTAATGCTTATATCGATAACAGTTTTTTTCATCTCAACAAAACGAAAAATTGTTAAAAATGTTTTACATGAAATTCTACAAACTTCTCTTATAATCAATGAATTTACAAAGAGTGAAATTTATATCGAATTTAGATATGTTGCCATATTATTTGCTTTTGTTGTAACTAGTGTTTTGAGGACGATTTTTTCAGCACAATATATGTTTAGTGATAATTTCGGTGGTTACGATGCTCTTTTTATAGATTTTTTATATATGTCAGCATTTATTATTCTTCTTGTGATTCAAGGAATATTTCTTGTATTTGTGGTGATAATATTAGGACAATTAAAACAACTTGAAGTATATTTAAATCAAACTTGTGATGGCATTTTAAACCTTAATTCATCTATTATCAATAGAAAAATGCATATAAAATTGTACATTTATTATAGTTATGAAATTGATAAAATTAAATCAACTCATTTGATGGTATGGAAAAATGCTTATGAATTTCGAAAAGCATTTCAAATTCAAACATTGACGATATTCCTTTTGAAATTTGTAAATATTGTGGTAATACTTTATCGAGATGTTGTGAAATATCAATTGGATTCAACATATTTTTGGTTTATATACTTGTGCCATATAACAACATTTTTTCTAACAACCGAACTAAGTGAACGGCGGTGTTGGTTTTATGTGCTTCAAAAATTTCATAGCATAAAATTGGATAAGAGTTTAGGAAAAGATGTAATTTTTTTATATTTTTATTATTTTTGGTGTGGCACTAGTTTAAAATATTTTTTTTATATTTCAGTTGGAACACATCCAATTTCAGCTCATTCTTAATCCGGACCTCATAACATTTTGTGGAATGTTTAAATTGAATAATGAATTTGCAATGCGCTTTATCGTGGGAATATTATCTTGCTTGATACTGCTGATACAGGAGATGTATTCATCGAAATATGGAAAATAAACTTGCCGCCTTATAAAAAAGGTGATTTTTGGGAATTTTTTTAATGAAAACTACTGCATGGAATGTTTTAATATTTTAAGGATATATTTGTGGATATCTTATAAATAGATGATTACATTTTTGGACACAAAAATTGAAAATTCAGCGAGTTATTCGCATTCTCCCAAGACTAACCCCAAAAAAAAGTCCCTCCACTGCTGCAATGATAAGACCTTCATAGTGCTTGAAATTTAAAAAAAACCAAAAAGTTTATTAAACTAGAAAATATTGCCCGTACCATGACCCTTGATTGAAAAAAAAAAAAAATTGAAATTTAAAAAAATCGCGGAGTTATTAAAAAAAAGTTTCAAATTTCGCGCGAAAATTTGATGATTTTTGGCCTGCCAAAATTAAATTTTTTCTTCGATCGAAAAACTGGAGGTGCATCGTATAGAGAAGCGTCTATAAAAGAAGCTGCAATAAGAATCAAATCGATCGGATGATTTGTCTTCGAGTTATAACTGCAGCAAAATTTGAAAAATTTAATTTCTAGAAAAACGCGTTTAAAGTTTAATTCATACATTTCTCAATACCTCCATACGATGAGCGCCTGCTCTTCAGATGTTGTAACTCAAAAACTATTTGAGATATGCACTTGAAATTTTATTATGTTATTTTTAAAGGTATAAGACTATCGAAATATTCAAAAATTTATTTTTTCAAAATTTCACACTAGTGGTGCCTCTTAAAGATTTATAATAATTAATAAAATAATTTCAAATTAATAAAACAGAATTAATATACCGAAATTTAGTGAGGATTTTAATTTAAAAAAGGAAATCAATCAACAAAATCATGGCATATAACAATTAATTTAATTTTAGTTGTAATTGGTAATTCACTCAGTTTGCAATTGTTGAATTTCGTAAATGGGATAAAACTGGGTTTTGGAATATCTTTAAATAATTTTATTATTGAGGTGTGACAATGCGAATTATAATTTTTTATATTGTAATTTTTTGTGTTTATTGTGTATGGTGTGATAATTTTTTCCTGATTACATTTACGCTACTGAAACAACTTAAAATTTATTTGAGCTAAATATCTGACGATATTTTAAATTTAATCAAAATAAAATCATATCTGATACTTTCAACTTTTTATAGAGAAGAATTAAATAAATTTGCAGTGATGTATGATAAATATTTTATGTTTTCAAGTTTTCATTATACATATATTTTTTTAAGTTTTTAAATATTGCACTGATCCATTATCTTGATTTTCAATAATATCCTTTGAGCACTGATTCAACACTTGAGAATATTTAATATATTTGATCACTTTAACAACGATTTTAATTTCTGGAATAATAACAAGAGCTACAGAGTTTTAAAGGGAGACTAAACTTGGTAGCTTGAATTCATCGTTTTATTTTAATTAAATATTGTATTTTATATAAAGGCAAGTGATATGAAAAATAAATGTTAATTCAATTTATGTAATGGAACCGTTTAAAGCGAAATAATTACTTTGGTAAAAGCATTTGCGCCAAAAAGTGATTAAAATTTGATTAAATTATTGATTTTTTAATGGCTCTTTTTCACTAAGTTTTCACATTAAAATTCCCTTAAAAGTAAATCGAAATTTTCCGTATGAAGAAGCATTTTTAACTATATTTCGAATTGATTATTTTATAACAACTTCGAAAATGAAATATTACTGGACAAATCAAACATTCTGGAATATCTTTTGGATTTTTGAATTAATAACGAAGTTGACGGGTTTACTTTTGTTTACTGGTAATAAAAACCATAAAATTGTTAAACACACTACTATAGTAAATTTTTTTTCTAATATCGGTACGATTTTCGTAATTGTTTTATCGTTGACTTCAATTATTTTGGGTGTAAGAATCCATCACGAAATTCATGATAGTAACTTACTCTTCATTGCAAAAATGATAAGCAATATTTTATGGTTTCCTATTATGACTGTTATAATTGTGACAATGCGAGGAAAAATATTCAAAAGGATTTTAAACAAAATTCTAAAAACTTCTCTTAAAGTTAATGCATTAACAAAGAGTGAAATATTTATTGATTTTAAGTATGTCGTAATGTTAATTGCTTTTGTTATAAGTGTAATTTTCAGAATTGTGATTTCCTTGATTAATGTTGCAAATAACGTGAAGTTCAATCATTATGAACGTTTGCTATATAATTTAAGCATAATTTTGAATTTTGTGCTGGTTATTAGTACACATGGAATTATTTTATCTTTTTTGGTGATATTACTAATGCAGCTAAAGCAACTTGAGATGTATTTTAATAAAATTTGTGATGAGATTTTAGATCTGCATTTAAATATTCGTAAAAGTGAAGTACTCCTGCAAAAATACTATAACAAAGAATTTCGAAAAATTATCGCTATGTATTTGAAAATTCGGAAAAATGCTTATGATTTCCGGAAAACAAATCAGGTTCAAGTTTTAATAATCTGCTTTTTCAAGTTCATAAATTATATTGCCGCAATTTCTTACGCATTTAAAACATATTCGCTAAGATCAGCTTTATTGTCGATTTTATTAGTAGCAGAATTTGCTATATTTTTTCTAACAAACGAACTAGGTGAACAAAAGCAATGGTTTCATACACTTGAAAAACTGAGCAGCATAAAGTTGGACAAGGATTTCGAAAAAGACGTAAGTTTACAATTTCTGAAGCTGTTTGATTGTAGGTACTTTTTATTGTATTTTCAGTTGGAACACTTCCAGTTTCAACTTATAGTAAAGCCGGATATCATCACCTATTGTGGAATGTTGAAGTTGGACAATATGTTTGTCATGAGTTACATCAGCGGAACGATGTCGACTTTTTTACTTATCATTCAAGAGTTGCGCACTAACAACGATTAAAACATGAAGCTTTTCAAGCATGAACTGTAGACGAAATACTTTCTTGGTTTTTCATTCAATTTATTGTATATACTCCATTTTATCACTTAAATTAAATAGTTTTATGTTATTGCTTTGTAACAAAAATTGTGAATGCGAGAACTATGATTATAAATTTTTATATAACTTTAAAGACCTTCTTTTGTAAAATCATGTTTCTTTAGATCGAATAAAGCATAAAGTTCGTCAAGGATTTCGAAAAAGATGTAAAATGTTTTATTTCTCAAGGTTTTGTATCGTACTCTTTATTTTCAGTTGGCACACTTCAAATCTAAACTAATTGTTAGCTATGTTTTGTGGAATCTTAAAGCTGAATAATGAGTTACTTCAGCAGAATAATCACATGTTGTTTACCCCTGGTGTCGGAATTATCGAATTTTCAGGAAAGACTAAACTTTACTTTAATAAATTAATCTATTGTATTACATATAAAAAGTTATATAATAAATTTTAATTCAATTTATGTAATGAAAGAGTTTAAAGCGAAATAAATACTTTGGTAAGTGCATTTGAGCCAGAAAGTGATTAATATTTGATTACATTATTGATTTTTTAATCGGTCTTTTTCACTAAGTTTTCATATTAAAATTTCCTTAAAAGTAAATTGAAATTTTCCGTACGAGGAAGCATTTTTCACTTTATTTTCAAATTGGTTATCGTTTTATAACAACTTCGAAAATGAAATATTACTGGACAAATCAAACCTTTTGGAATATCTTTTGGATTTTTGAATTAGTAACGAAGTTGACGGGTTTACTTTTGTTTACTGGTAGTAAAAACCATAAAATTGTTAAAACCACTACTATGTTACCTTTTTTTTCTAATATCCGTACGATTTTCGTAATTGTTTTATCGTTGACTTCAATTATTTTGGGAGTGAGACTCTTTCACGAGATTCATGTATTTGACTTCTTCCACGGTGTAAAAATTATAACCAATTTTTTATATTTTCCTATTGTGGTTGTTATTATCGTGACAATGCGAGGAAAATTATTTAAAAGAACTTTAAACAATATCCTAAAAACTTCTCTTAAAGTTACCGCATTAACAAAGAGTGAGATTTTTATTGAATTTAAGTATCTCGTAATGTTAATTGCTTTTGTTATAAGCGTAATATTCCGAGTTGTAATGGGCTTGCATCATGCTGTAGGCCTTTCAATCAAGTTAATTAATTATGAGCTTTTGCTATATCAGTTAATTCACATTTTGAATTTTGTGCTGCTTATTAGTGCTCATGGAATTTTCTTTTCTTTTTTGGTGATATTACTAATGCAGTTAAAGCAACTTGAGACGTATTTTAATCAAATGTGTGATGAGATTTTAGATTTGCATTTAAATATTCGTAAAAGTGAAGTACTCCTGCAAAAATACTATAACAAAGAATTTCGAAAAATTATAGCTATGTATTTGAAAATTCGGAAAAATGCTTATGAATTCCGGAAAACAAATCAGTTTCAAGTTTTAATAATCGGTTTTTTCAAGTTCTTAAATTATATTACCGTACTTTCTTACGTATTTAAAACATATTCGCTAAAATCAGCTTTATTGTCGATTTTACTCGTAGTAGAATTTGTTATGTTTTTCCTAACAAATGAACTAGGTGAACAAAAACAATGGTTTCATACACTTGAAAAATTGAGCAGTATAAAGTTGGACAAGGATTTTGAAAAAGACGTAAGTTTCGAATTTCTGAAGCTGTTCGATTGTAGGTATTTTTTTATTTCCAGTTGGAATACTTCCAGTTTGAACTTATAGTAAAACCGGATATCATCACCTATTATGGAATGTTGAAGTTGGACAATATGTTTGCCATGAGTTACATCAGTGGAACGATATCGTATTTTTTACTTATCATTCAAGAGTTGCGCGCTAACAACGTTTGACCATTGAATGTTTTAAAAATGGTTTTTGATTTAATTTATGTACCTACTCAATTTTATCACT
This sequence comes from Dysmachus trigonus, assembly GCA_949715965.1. Taxonomy (NCBI): domain Eukaryota; kingdom Metazoa; phylum Arthropoda; class Insecta; order Diptera; family Asilidae; genus Dysmachus; species Dysmachus trigonus. The sequence continues at coordinate 81,095,010 of OX454321.1, forward strand.
TCAATAAAACCTTTGACTAACTTTGTACACTGTAACGAAATTTGTGAATGCGAGCACTATGATTATAATTATTCCCATTTTTATATAACTTTAAAGACCTTCTTTTGTAAAATCATGTTTCTTTAGATCGAATAAAGCATAAAGGATTTCGAAAAAGATGTAAAATTTTTTATTTCTCAAGGTTTTGTATCGTACTCTTTATTTTCAGTTGGCACGCTTCAAATTTAAACTGATTGTTAACTAGGTTTTGTGGAATCTTAAAGCTGAATAATGAGTTACTTCAGTAGAATAATCACATGTTGTTTACTCCTGGTGCCGGAGCTATCGAATTTTAAGGAAAGACTAAACTTTACTTTAATCAAATAATCTATAGTATCACATATAAAAAGTGTGGCTAGTAATATGGAAAATAATATAAATTTTAATTCAATTTATGTAATGGAAGAGTTTAAAGCGAAATAAATACTTTGGTAAGTGCATTTGAGCCAGAAAGTGATTAATATTTGATTACATTATTGATTTTTTAATCGGTCTTTTTCACTAAGTTTTCATATTAAAATTTCCTTAAAAGTAAATCGAAATTTTCCGTACGAGGAAGCATTTTTCACTTTATTTCAAATTGGTTGTCGTTTTATAACAATTTCCAAAATGAAATATTACTGGATAAATCAAACGTTTTGGAATATCTTTTGGATTTTTGAATTAGTAACGAAATTTACGGGTTTACTTTTGTTTACTGGTAGTAAAAACCATAAAATTGTTAAAACCACTACTATGTTACCATTTTTTTCTAATATCCGTACGATGTTCCTAATTGTGTTATCGTTGTCTTCAATTACTTTGGGAGTGAGAATCCATTACGAGATTGAATTAAATGACTTGTTCTTTGGTGCAAAAATTATAAGTAATACTTTATATTTTCCTGTCGTGGTTGTTATTATCGTGACAATGCGAGGAAAATTATATAAAAGAACTTTAAACAATATCCTAAAAACTTCTCTTAAAGTTACTGCTTTAACAAAGAGTGAGATTTTTATTGAATTTAAGTATGTCGCAATGTTAATTGCTTTTACTATAAGCGTAATATACCGAATTATATTTACCTTGTATTATGCTGTACGCTCTGCAGGCATTAATAATAAGTTTTTGCTATATCATCTGAGCCAAATGTTGAATTCTCTTTTGGTTTACACTGCACATGGAATTTTTTTATTTTTTTTGGTGATATTACTAATGCAGCTAAAGCAACTTCAGATGTATTTTAATAAAATTTGTAATGAGATTTTAGATTTGCATTTAAATCTTCATAAAAGTGAAGTACTCCTGAAAAAATATTATACCAACGAATTTCGAAAAATTATAGCTATGTATTTGACAATTCGGAAAAATGCTTATGATTACCGGAAAACAAATCAGGTTCAAGTTTTAATAATTTGTTTTTTCAAGTTCATAAGTTACATTGCCGTACTTTCTTACGTATATACAACAAATTCGCTAAGATCAGCTTTATTTTCGATTTTATTCGTAGTAGAATTTGTTATATTTTTTCTAACAAACGAACTAGGTGAACAAAAGCAATGGTTTCATATACTTGAAAAAATGAGCAGCATAAAGTTGGACAAGGATTTCGAAAAAGACGTAAGTTTACAATTTCTGAAGCTGTTTGATTGTAGGTACTTTTTATTGTATTTTCAGTTGGAACACTTCCAGTTTCAACTTATAGTAAAGCCGGATATCATCACCTATTGTGGAATGTTGAAGTTGGACAATATGTTTGCCATGAGTTACATCAGCGGAACGATATCGACTTTTTTACTTTTCATTCAAGAGATTCGTGCTGGCAAAGTTTGACCATTGAATTATATAAACATGGTTTTTAATTTAATTTATGTACTCAATTTTATCATTTAAATTAAATTTTTAAATAGCTTTATGTTGTTGGATTGTAACGAAAATTGTGAATGGGAGTACTATGATTAAAATTATCTCCATTTTTATATAAGTTTAAAGATCTTCTTTTGGTAAAATCTAAAAAAACTACAGAAACCCCAATAAAAACACTGTGCAGAGAAAAAACTTGAAAGTATTTTATTGCCTTGCATGTTTTCTATTACTTGAAATAAACAATAACCCCGACAATTTTGCCATTAATTCCGATATACGCAATATGTTTAACTGATTTTAAATCATATTTTCTAACAAACACATTAGGCCAATAAAATGGTTTTAAATACTTCAAAAATCGAACACCATAAAGTTGGACAAGGATTTCGAAAAACATATAAAACTTTTTATTTCTCTAGGTTTTGTATCGTACTCTTTATTTTCAGTTGGCACACTTCAAATCTAAACTAATTGTTAATTAGGTTTTGTGGAATCTTAAAGCTGAATAATGAGTTACTTCAGTAGAATAATCACATGTTGTTTACTCCTGGTGCCGGAGTTATAGAATTTTCAGGAAAGACTAAACTTTACTTTAATAAATTAATCTATTGTATCATATATAAAAAGTTTGGCTAGTAATATGGAAAATAATATAAATTTTAATTCAATTTATGTAATGGAAGAGTTTAAAGCGAAATAAATACTTTGGTAAGTGCATTTGAGCCAGAAAGTGATTAATATTTGATTACATTATTGATTTTTTAATCGGTCTTTTTCACTAAGTTTTCATATTAAAATTTCCTTAAAAGTAAATCGAAATTTTCCGTACGAGGAAGCATTTTTCACTTTATTTTCAAATTGGTTATCGTTTTATAACAATTTCGAAAATGAAATGTTACTGGACAAATCAAACGTTTTGGAATATCTTTTGGATTTTTCAATTAGTAACAAAGTTGACGGGTTTACTTTTGTTTACTGGTAGTAAAAACCATAAAATTGTTAAAACCACTACTATGTTACCATTTTTTTCTAATATCCGTACGATTTTCCTAATTGTGTTATCGTTGACTTCAATTACTTTTGGAGTGAGAATCCATTACGAGATTGATGTAAATGACATCTTCTATAGTGCAAAAATTATAAGTAATACTTTATATTTTCCTATCGTGGTTGTTATGATTGTGACAATGCGAGGAAAATTATTTAAAAGAACTTTAAACAATATCCTAAAAACTTCTCTTAAAGTTACTGCTTTAACAAAGAGTGAGATTTTTATTGAATTTAAGTATGTCACAATGTTAATTGCTTTTATTATAAGCGGAATATACCGAATTATAGTTACCTTTTATTATGCTGTACGCTCTGCAGGCATTAATAATGAACTTTTGCTATATCATTTGAGCCAAATTTTGAATTCTCTTTTGGTTTACACTGCACATGGAATTTTCTTCTCTTTTTTGGTGATAATACTAATGCAGCTAAAGCAACTTCAGATGTATTTTAATAAAATGTGTGATGAGATTTTAGATTTGCACCTTAATATTCGTAAAAGTGAAGTACTCCTGCAAAAATACTATAACAAAGAATTTCGAAAAATTATAGCTATGTATTTGACAATTCGGAAAAATGCTTATGATTTCCGGAAAGCAAACCAAATTCAGATTTTAATAATCTGTTTTTTCAAGTTCATAAATTTTATTGCCGTACTTTCTTACGCATTTAAAAAATATTGGCTAAAATCAAGTCTATTGTCGATTTTCTTCGTAGCAGAATTTGTTATATTTTTCCTAACAAACGAACTAGGTGAACAAAAGCAATGGTTTCATATACAGTAAAACCCGCTTAAATGCACATCCAATTTGTCAGAAAATTTCGTGCATTTAAACGGTTTGTGCATTTAAACGTTTTTAAGATAAATGCACATGTTGTGCATTTAAGAGAGCTCGGATTACTTTTTTTCAGTTTGGTTAATTACATAGCGTTCTGTTTTCGTCTTTACGAATTTTAATTTTACCAAAATTAAACAATTACAATCCGCAATTTACAAGGTCCACCCGCCAACTCAAAAAGACTGAAATGTCAAAGCAAAGACTAACGAGAAAGTGTTCTTCTTCTTCTTTGCCTTTAAATGGTAACCACCGAGGGGACAATGTAAAAGTACTACACTTCTACAGAAATCGAATTTTTGACATTACATATTTGTTCATTTAAAATATGTAATATACATTGCATTTATCCGGTTATTTTTTAATTCAAATAGAAAATTCGTGCCTGAAATAAATGTGCAAATAAGAGGTTTGTGTATTTAAGAGGTGTGCAATAATGCGGTCTTTGTTTCTACATATTAATAAGGCAAAAAATTCGGTGCATTCGCATCGTGTGCAATAAAAGGAATTGTGCAGTAAAGCGGGTTGCATTTAAGCGGGTTTTACTGTACTTGAAAAACTGAGCAGTATAAAGTTGGACAAAGATTTCGAAAAAGACGTAAGTTTTGAATTTCTGAAGCTGTTCGATTGTAGGTACTTTTTATTGTATTTTCAGTTGGAACACTTCCACTTTCAACTTATAGTAAAGCCGGATATCATCACCTTTTGTGGAATGTGGAAGTTGGACAATATGTTTGCCATGAGTTACATCAGCGGAACGATATCGACTTTTTTACTTTTCATTCAAGAGATTCGTGCTGGCAAAGTTTGACCATTGAATTATTTAAACATGGTTTTTAATTTAATTTATGTACTCAATTTTATCATTTAAATTAAATTTTTAAATTGCTTTATGTTGTTGGATTGTAACGAAAATTGTGAATGGGAGTACTATGATTAAAATTATCTCCATTTTTATATAAGTTTAAAGATCTTCTTTTGGTAAAATCTAAAAAAACTACAGAAACTCCAATAAAAACACTGTGCAGAGAAAAAACTTGAAAGTATTTTATTGCCTTGCATGTTTTCTATTACTTGAAATAAACAATAACCCCGACAATTTTGCCATTAATTCCGATATACGCAATATGTTTAACTGATTTTAAATCATATTTTCTAGCAAACACATTAGGCCAACAAAATGGTTTTAAATACTTCAAAAATCGAACACCATAAAGTTGGACAAGGATTTCGAAAAAGATATAACACTTTTTATTTCTCAAGGTTTTGTATCGTACTCTTTATTTTCAGTTGGCACGCTTCCAATCTAAACTAAGTGTTAATTAGGTTTTGTGGAATCTAAAAGCTGAAGAGTGAGTTACTTCAGTAGAATTATCACATGTTGTTTACTCCTGGTGCCGGAGCTATCGAATTTTAAGGAAAGACTAAACTTTACTTTAATTAAATAATCTATAGTATCACATATAAAAAGTTATATAATAAATTTTAATTCAATTTATGTAATGAAAGAGTTTAAAGCGAAATAAATACTTTGGTAAGTGCATTTGAGCCAGAAAGTGATTAATATTTGATTACATTATTGATTTTTTAATCGGTCTTTTTCACTAAGTTTTCATATTAAAATTTCCTTAAAAGTAAATTGAAATTTTCCGTACGAGGAAGCATTTTTCACTTTATTTTCAAATTGGTTATCGTTTTATAACAACTTCGAAAATGAAATATTACTGGACAAATCAAACCTTTTGGAATATCTTTTGGATTTTTGAATTAGTAACGAAGTTGACGGGTTTACTTTTGTTTACTGGTAGTCAAAACCATAAAATTGTTAAAACCACTACTATGGTACCTTTTCTTTGTAATATTCGTACGATTTTCCTAATTGTGTTATCGTTGACTTCAATTACTTTGGGAGTGAGAATCCATTACGAGATTGATGTAAATGACTTCTTCTACGGTGCAAAAATTATAACCAATTTTTTATATTTTCCTATTGTGTTTGTTATGATTGTGACAATGCGAGGAAAATTATTTAAAAGAACTTTAAACAATATCCTAAAAACTTCTCTTAAAGTTACTGCATTAACAAAGAGTGAGATTTTTATTGAATTTAAGTATGTCGCAATGTTAATTGCTTTTATTATAACCGTAATATTCAGAATTGTAATTGCTTTGTATTATGTTGTAAGCTATGCAGGTATTAATAATGAACTTTTGCTATATCATTTAAGCCAAATTTTGAATTCTCTTTTGGTTTACACTGCACATGGAATTTTTTTATCTTTTTTGGTGATAATACTAATGCAGCTAAAGCAACTTCAGATGTATTTTAATAAAATGTGTGATGAGATTTTAGATTTGCACCTTAATATTCGTAAAAGTGAAGTACTCCTGCAAAAATATTATACCAACGAATTTCGAAAAATTATAGCTATGTATTTGAAAATTCGGAAAAATGCTTATGATTTCCGGAAAACAAATCAGGTTCAAGTTTTAATAATCTGCTTTTTCAAGTTCATATATTACATTGGCGTACTTTCTTACGTATTTACAATATATTCGCTAAAATCAGCTTTATTGTCGATTTTATTTGTAGCAGAATTTGTTATATTTTTCCTAACAAACGAACTAGGTGAACAAAAACAATGGTTTCATATACTTGAAAAACTGAGCAGCATAAAGTTGGACAAGGATTTTGAAAAAGACGTAAGTTTTGAATTTCTGAAGCTGTTCGATTCTAGGTACTTTTTATTGTATTTTCAGTTGGAACACTTCCAGTTTCAACTTATAGTAAAGCCGGATATCATCACCTTTTGTGGAATGTTGAAGTTGGACAATATGTTTGCCATGAGTTACATCAGTGGAACGATATCGACTTTTTTACTTATCATTCAAGAGTTTCGTGCTGGCAGCGTTTGACCATTGAATTTTTTAAACATGGTTTTTAATTAAATGTACTCAATTTTATCATTTAAATTAAATTTTTAAATAGCTTTATGTTGTTGGATTGTAACGAAAATTGTGAATGGGAGTACTATGATTAAAATTATCTCGATTTTTATATAAGTTTAAAGATCTTCTTTTGGTAAAATCTAAAAAACTACAGAAACTCCAATAAAAACACTGTGCATAGAAAAAACTTGAAAGGATTTTATTGCCTCTATGTTTTCTATTACTTGAAATAAACAACAACCCCGACAATTTTCCCATTAATTGCAATATTCGAAATATTTTCTAAAAGAACTCCTTTAATTCCCTAAAAACACCCTATATACGATTTAGGCAGAAAATCGCCTCAATTTTCTATTCGAATCGTACAATTGAACTTGCGTGCACAAAATTCTCGTTTTGCGCATTAATGGGTTAAAATTCAAAATCTAATAAATAAACTAAAATCTAATTTTTAAACTACTAAGAATGGATCATATTAAATTGCTTCTGTTAACTTTGTTTATAAATTTGTGGGCAGTGAATATTTTCATTATTATTAATTACGGCGAAACGATATTTAGTATCATGAACATTATCTTACCTTTTATTTTATCTCTTAAAATTTAATTTTGTAGAGTGTTTAAGTTGTTCAAAAACTTTTTTTTCGCTATATATACCCTTGCAGAATCTTATTTAAACTCTTATAACATTTTGTTTGAATTAATATGACTATTAAATTCCTTACCTTAACCTCTCTTAAATTCATAGCTTCTTCCCAGGAGTAGTATTTCCTTTTCATTCGCTTAATAGCGACCTTTTCTCCGGTATCCTTTCGTTGGCCAAGAACGACAGTACCATAGGTTCCATCGCCCAGTTGGCTTAGTGTGATATATCGATTCATGGTGGTTCTTGGAGGTAGCTCAGCATTTCATTAAGTAATGTTCACCTCCATGGCACGTTAGCAATCATGATAGTCCTGAAAAAGACACAGATATGAAAAAAAACAATGCCTTTACATAAAAATATGTGTAGCGAAATTCATCCAAGCAGAGATATGTTTACGTTTAAGTTCAAAGGTGAATCAACAAATATTCTGGTTACTATAGCAATTTTTTGTACCTTTTCACGATGTAGGTATTTCGCACACAGGAATATAATTTCTTGAAAGTATGTTTTTATTTTTAGGAGATATAGAGTGAAAACAATTCATCAATTTCATGAATTAAAACGACATTCGATGTGTATTGGGTGTGTGAATATGACTCCACACATTTGCTTTTTTAGAAAATTAAAGAAAAGTTTATTCAAAGTATGCTCCATCGGAAGCTACAACCTTCGCCCATCTTTCAGGTAATTTACGTATTCTTTGCATGAAGAAATCCGAGTTTTTTGAGCTGATCCAATTATCAATTCAAATTTTGATACTTTCGTATGAAATAAACCGTTCTCCCGTAAGATCTGACTGCATTGTTCGGAATAAGTGATAATTCGAAAGAGTTCTGTCCATCTAAACACCTTTTTACGACTTGTGCGGTATGCGGTTTGGCATTATCCAGCTGAAGAATTAATTTACTGTGCCTATTCACCCATTCTGGTCGTTTTTCTTCTATGGCTTCCTTCAAACGCATTAGTTGTCGTCGGTGAAGTTCTCTATTAATAGTTTTAGCGGGTTCGAGCAACTCATAATAAACAACACCTCTCTGATCCCACCAAATGCAGAGCATAACCTTGTCACAGTGAATATTTGGCTGTGATGGGCCGGGTTCACCTGGCTTCACCCAAGCTTTTTTACGTTTAGGATTATCATAAGATATCTATTTTTCATCTCCTGTGATTATTCGATGCAAAAATCATTTTCTTTGCTGCCTTTGAAGTAGCATTTCACAACTTGTTTTTTCGACGTTCGATTTTTCTTTCTTTCAATTCATATGGAACCCAGTTACCAACTTTTTGAATCATTCCCGTTGCTTTTAAACGCTTTGCAACAGTTGATCATTCAACATTTAATGCTGCAGCCAATTCTGATTGAGTTTGGCAAGAATCCTCTGCCAATAAATGCTTCCAATTCAATATCATCAAATTTTTTTGGTGGTTTTCCATGTTCTTTGTTCTCAGTATCAAAATTACAAGTTTTATTAGATGGAGCATGCTCACCGTAAATCTCCACAAACAAATGATGAGTTTTTGTTGCACTTTTCCTTGCAATAAAATAGTGTAATAACACTTCCAGAAAATGATGTTTACTTGGAACGAAAACCGACATTTTCAAGGAGGTAAAAGCACTTGTTGCTAATATTTCAACCAAATGTCACGTAGTGTTCCGTCGTCATCTCCGTCACCTGAGTTAAAGGAGCAACAAAGAATCAAGTAATATTAAGCACTGAACAAAAATACTTATCTGATGAGCCGATGGGAAGAGCTGACTGCTGAAAATACATAAACAAATCGATTCATGTAAAGAAATCTGTAACACTTCCAACAGACAACACTTTCTTACACAATAAACTCAACATCATAACACGATACAGAAAACATAACCACGGGTATCAATTTTCACAAAGCACAAAACATATTATTTAATTAAAAATGTAAAAATTACTTACCGTCAATGTTTACATTTGTCGTCTTGACAGCTACTAACGTCTAGCGTGAAAAGTCGAGACTCGCCGTAGAGCTTTAATAGGTACTAGAGCAATGTAGAGATCGAAAAAGGGGACACATGATAACATTCAAGGGGAAGTACCGAATTCATGCGTCGGAAAATCAGTTATGTTTCCGAGAACAATACCAAATAAGGTATTAAGTCTAGAATGGTCTTTTTTCCCCAAGGTATCAGAACAATGTAGAAAACCACTTCACTTGAACAGTGGAAATCCGGGCGTCAACATCGAGATCGTTTTTTAAAATCGAAATTTGAAAATCTGTTGGAAGTGGGAGCTTAAACATTATATATTTTGGAAATCAAATAAAAGGAAAACTTATACTAGAAATCAATTTTCTTTTGTTTTGAACATTCACCATATAATTCGGAACCGGTTGGGCAATTGCATAGCGCAATTGATTGCTTTTTTATTGGTCCTTCGAAGCCAGATTGTGAATAAGTGGTGAAAGTTAAAACAGAAACATTGGAAACTGTGTATGAAAATTATAATTGAGTGAAGAAACTGTGACTGAATTTGTGCACTACACAGTGATTACAGCAAAGTTGGTTTAAATACCGCGCATCAGTTCGAGTCGGTATCGCGATCGTGATATCTATAGCCCTTATCATCGAAATCAGCATCACCGTCCTTATCGCCCTTCATTTGCCCTTCATCAAAAAGGTAAGATCAGCTTTTTTTATTTTTTGGTGGATATTATATCAAAATGGACGACCTTATAAATATGCAAAAGGCCCAAAAGGATATGATAGAAAAACTCGTTCGGAATTGTAAAAAGGATGGATCAGCTCGTCGAACGACTAGCTATTATGAAAGAAAACTCGAAGAACTACGGAAGTTATGGGATAACTTCAAAAATCGACACATGGAAATTTTGATTCTCAGCTACAAAGATACGGAGAAAAAGAAAATCCAATATATTGATGACGATATATTTTCGGAGGTTGAAGAATTCTATGCAGAAAATTATGCTTTAATTGAAGAACGATTTAAGGCCGATATGAAATTAGAATCTCCTCCATCAAATCGATCGAGTAATTCTGCAGGGTCAATTAAGCTTCCAAAAATATCTATGGAAAAATTCTGTGGAGACTATCGAAAATGGCCAACCTTTCACGATTTATTTAAAAGTCTAGTTCACAACAACAGCTCTTTGTCTTCGGTACAGAAGTTGCAATATCTGAAACTTCATTTGAGTGGTGAGCCCGAAAATCTCTTGCGGCATATCCAAGTCACAGACAGTAATTATGACTCAGCCTGGGAGCTCTTAACCGAACGATATGATAACAAGCGTATTCTAGTGAACACTCAGTTAAAGATTCTGTTTTCTCAAAATGCGATCTCCACGGAATCAAGCCAAGGAATCAAGAATTTGCTAGATACAACAATGGAGTCACTCCAAGCTCTTAAGAATTTAGATATCGCAATTTCTAATTGGGATCCTATTCTCGTTTATTTGATCGTGCAAAAATTACCGGCCGAAAGTCATGAATTGTGGGAACAGCAAGTAAGCGCAAGTAAAAATCTGCCTACTTGGGTGGAATTAAAAAGCTTTTTAGAAGTACGTTTCCGAACTCTTGAAGCGATTTCTCCGAAGCGGGGACTCAAAGATCGAAATCAATACAGTCGTCCGAAACCATCAAATCAAGTTCAGCAACAAGCTTTTCACCTCACCGCTAAAGCTAAATGCGTTATTTGTTACAATAACCATAGCATACGTCAGTGCCCTAAATTCTCAGCAGCAAATGCTAACCAACGCCTAGACATTGTAAAGTCAAAGGGACTCTGCATTAATTGCCTCGGTTCTGGACACATTTTGGCAAACTGTCCAAGTCAGCAATCATGCTTCCAGTGCAAAAAACGTCACCACTCTCTTCTGCATCGTAGGAGTGGAGACTTAGGTCAACCGCCGGCAGAAACTTCCAACTCTTTGAATAAAGCGTCGAACCATTCGCATCCAGTAGCAACTGCATCGTCTTCACTTTCTGTAGCTTCTCCGGAGTTCACTCCGATTTCCGAAAATAATACGACTGCCTTATTTATCAACGAAGTCTCTCGAACACAAATACTTTTGGCAACGGCATTGATAAATATCGTAACGCCCTTTGGAGAAGAGTACACCGTACGAGCTTTGATCGATCAAGGCTCTCAAAGCTCCTTTATTACAGCAGCAATTGCACAAAATTTGAAGCTCAGAAGGGAATCAGTACATGCGGAGATTAATGGAGTCGGTAAAAACTCAATTAATCGTTCAAATCAGCAGGCCCACTTTATTATCAAGCCATTACTAGGAAATACCCGCATTGAAGTCTCAAGCTTAATATTAAAGGATTTAACCGATCTCTTACCATCGAGCCCTATCACACAGCATAATTGGAAGCACCTTGAGGGACTTGAGTTAGCGGATCCTCTATTTTATAAACCGGGAGAAATCGACGTACTGCTTGGAGCTGATGTATATGGGGAGATCGTGCTTGATGGCGTTATTAAAGGCCAATTTGGAACTCCTACAGCACAAAAGACTATTTTTGGATGGGTCCTCACAGGCAAGACGAGTGACGCAAAAGCTCAGCAAGTGAAGGTTAACAATTTTCATGTCTATGCGGAATTAAACGAGCAGTTAAAAAGATTTTGGGAGTTGGAGGAGCTTCCGGTTACCAAAATTTACACGGCAGAGGAAAAAATGTGTGAAAACTTGTTTGAAAAAACGTATAAGCGCTTGCCAGATGGAAGGTATGAGGTTGAATTACCCTTTAAAGAAGAAACCGAGCAAAGTTATTTAGGAAGATCTTGCAACATCGCTAGAATTCGATTGCTACAGCTCGAAAATCAATTTCGGAAAAATTCTGCGTTAAAGGATGCCTACAAGGAATGTATCCAGGAATATATAAAGTTAGGTCATATGGTTAAAACATCGACTGGAGAGGAAGATCACGCGAAAATAATTAATCGCGTCCGCGCATATTCCTGTAGCTATCTGCCTCATCACGGCGTCATTAAAGAAAGTAGTTCAACAACCAAACTACGCGTGGTTTTTGATGCCTCAAGGAATACCTACAGCGGAATATCTCTAAATGATAGATTGATGAAAGGACCAGTTGTGCAGGACGACTTAGCGACCTTACTTCTACGGTGGAAGCAACATAAGATTGTATTTTCGGCTGACATCGAAAAGATGTACCGCCAAATTCAAATGCAAGGGCAGCATGCAGAATTTCAAAGAATCCTTTGGCGTGAAAATCCTGAATCGCCACCAGAAGAATATAAATTATTAACTGTAACCTTTGGAACAAAGAGTGCACCTTATTTGGCAACAAGAGTTATTAAACAGCTAGCAATTGATGAAGAGGTTAGATTCCCTCTTGCTTCTAAAATCACACTTTCCGATTTTTATGTGGATGACCTGCTCTCAGGAACTGATGACATTGCGTCCGCTTTAGAAGCCCAAAAACAACTGATCGAAATGATGCAATCTGGAGGATTTTCGCTTCGAAAATGGACGTACAACTGCGCGGAATTACTGCAAGCTGTACCCATGACCCATCGAGAAATCAACTTACCTCTCTATCTTAAGGAAGAGGCAACAGTTCGAACACTCGGATTGCATTGGAATCCGTCGACTGATTGCTTCTCTTATTCAGTCTGCTTCGATCAAGTTCCTGTGAGTTTGACCAAACGAAACGTATTATCAGACGTATCCAAGCTTTTCGATCCATTAGGTTGGATATCACCTTCTATCATCCTTGGCAAAATTTTAATTCAAAAACGGTGGAAAGAAGGACTCGGATGGGATGAGCAAATGGCTCCAGAATTAGAAAATGAGTGGCGACATTACAGAGAAGACATCAAGTCAATAGAAAAGTTGCGAATAAATCGATGGATTCACTATGCAAAAGGTCATACAGTAGAACTGCATGGATTCGCCGACGCTTCTACAGACGCCTACGCCGCAGTGATCTACAGTTGCACAATTAATCAATCCGGAGAGAGACATGTAAACCTGCTTACATCAAAAACAAAGGTTGCACCGGTCAAAACCATATCCATCCCAAGGTTAGAATTGTGCGCCGCCACACTATTATCTAAATTAATGAAATTCGTAATAGCTGCGTTGAAGCTAGATAATGTCTTCATTTATGCTTGGACCGATTCCGAGATTGTGCTGGCCTGGTTAAAAGCTCATCCCAGTAAATGGACTACCTTCGTTGCGAATCGAGTATCTAAGATCCAGGAAAACTTAGATGACACTGTTTGGTCTCATGTTCCATCTAAGGAAAATCCCGCCGATTGCGCCTCACGAGGACTATATCCAACAGAGCTACTACAGCATAAGCTTTGGTGGGACGGACCACCTTGGTTGTGGAAATCGAAAGCTTCGTGGCCATCAGGCGTGAGCATCCAGCAAACAGATTTAGAAATTCGACACAGCAAACCATCTCAAATGCACACTATGTACATAAGTATTGACTGGGACACTAAATATTCATCACTTTCAAGATTAAAAAGAGTTACAGCATATTGTCTACGATACATTAAGAATCTTAAGTTGTCACTGGAGCGAAAACCACGAATCGTTGGATACCTTAAAGCCGTAGAAATGCAAGAAGCGCTTGATATGTGGCTAAAAATTGTGCAGTTGCAACACTTCAAGGATAAAATTCAACTTTTGACCCAAAAACTACCCATACAACGCAAAAGTCGCCTCATAAAACTTAATCCCTTTCTCGACCCTAATGGATTGCTCAGAGTAGGAGGTCGTCTAAAGAATGCCGACCTATCTTACAATGAAAAATACCCTGTAATTCTCCCTGACAAGTGCCATCTAACGAACCTAATTATTCAAAGAACTCATCAAGACACACTTCATGGGGGTTTACAATTGATGATAAATACATTGGGAAAAAACTACTGGTTACTAAATGCAAAGAATACCATCAGGCATTACATACATAAGTGCGTAACATGTTATAGGCAAAAGGCATTGTTGCAAACACAACTGATGGGGAATCTTCCAGCGGCACGAGTCAGAGTTAGCCGACCATTTTCCCATACAGGCATAGACTACTGCGGTCCATTTGAGCTCAAAACGCACAAAGGCCGTAAGCCGAAAACGTATAAGGCATATATCGCGGTATTCATATGCATGGCGGTTAAAGCGATTCATTTGGAGCTGGTGACCGATTTAAGTGCCGACGGCTTTATCGCAGCTTTTCGGCGATTCTGTGCAAGGCGAGGAAAGTGTCTTGAAGTTTATTGTGACTGCGGCACAAACTTTGTGGGAGCAAACAAAGCTCTTAAAAGATTGCAACAACAAATGATTGAGCAATTAGATAAGGATATTGCACAGGCAATCGAAAATGAAGGAGTTAAATTCAATTTCATCCCACCCTCTTCGCCTCACTTCGGAGGTTTATGGGAATCCGGTGTTCGTTCGACGAAGTATCACCTGAAACGAATCATAGGAGCACATCTTCTAACATTCGAAGAGTTTAATACGGTTCTGACACAAATCGAGGCCAGTTTAAACAGGCCTCTGTGTGAGCGCAGTAGCGATCCACAGGACTTGAATCCCTTAACACCCGCACATTTTTTAATTGGCGATGTATTAATCACCCCACCGGAGCCAACCCTACTAGATATAAATATTAATCGTTTAGATAGATGGCAATTTCTTCAGCACTTATATCAAAGCTTTTGGAAGAGATGGAACTCAGAGTATCTGTGTCGCCTCCAACAACGCCCCAAATGGACATCGAAAACGGATAACGTGGAAATTGGAGATCTTGTCTTAATTAAACATGAAGATTTACCACCCTGTAGATGGGCGTTGGGCAGGATCATTAACACACATCCCGGATCTGATGGGCTCGTACGCGTCGTAACACTGAAAACGAAGAACGCCGTTCTAAAACGACCGATCGCGAAAATATGCGTCTTACCGATTTCCACTCGAAATGCCAAACCATTTGAAAACTAAACATTTATTATTACACATGAAACACAGCCAACACGTTACTAATATCTTAAAATGAAAATCCAAATTCCTATAAATCTGCTCCCAAATATCCAACTTCTTCCTAAAAGCGAGTTAAGGGCGCTATAACCCTTTTCCTAGACCTTCCTCATCTTTCTTCACAGATGGACGATATATGTTATGTTGTCATCCTATGTTATCACCAGATGCCAAGGCCGGGAGAATGTTCCGTCGTCATCTCCGTCACCTGAGTTAAAGGAGCAACAAAGAATCAAGTAATATTAAGCACTGAACAAAAATACTTATCTGATGAGCCGATGGGAAGAGCTGACTGCTGAAAATACATAAACAAATCGATTCATGTAAAGAAATCTGTAACACTTCCAACAGACAACACTTTCTTACACAATAAACTCAACATCATAACACGATACAGAAAACATAACCACGGGTATCAATTTTCACAAAGCACAAAACATGTTATTTAATTAAAAATGTAAAAATTACTTACCGTCAATGTTTACATTTGTCGTCTTGACAGCTACTAACGTCTAGCGTGAAAAGTCGAGACTCGCCGTAGAGCTTTAATAGGTACTAGAGCAATGTAGAGATCGAAAAAGGGGACACATGATAACATTCAAGGGGAAGTACCGAATTCATGCGTCGGAAAATCAGTTATGTTTCCGAGAACAATACCAAATAAGGTATTAAGTCTAGAATGGTCTTTTTTCCCCAAGGTATCAGAACAATGTAGAAAACCACTTCACTTGAACAGTGGAAATCCGGGCGTCAACATCGAGATCGTTTTTTAAAATCGAAATTTGAAAATCTGTTGGAAGTGGGAGCTTAAACATTATATATTTTGGAAATCAAATAAAAGGAAAACTTATACTAGAAATCAATTTTCTTTTGTTTTGAACATTCACCATATAATTCGGAACCGGTTGGGCAATTGCATAGCGCAATTGATTGCTTTTTTACGTAGTGTGTTTGACAGCTGACATAAAGTACTATCGAATACAAGTGTTGCCATTTATTAGTACAAGTAAGCAACACTAAAAACGACATCTGTTGGAAAAGGACGGAGTCTTATTTACATACCCAATAGTTTTGGTTCGACATCGACTTATATGAATTAGGTGGTTACCATATTATCATATTAATTTTGTTTCTATAAAAATATGAATTGCATCGTAGTAATATCTACCGAACCGATATTAATTTATTAAAATCATTTCAGTTTCAAAAACAGTCAATCAAACTGATATTCTAATTAAAAAGACAAATAACTAGCTGCGTATTCGACACCTGGCAATTATAACTCTATGCGAGATGCAAATTAATAAATTTGAACACAATTATACCCTGAGGTGATTAATACCTCTATCGATTTTCCTCATACCTGGTTCAACTACGCCTAAAGGATTAAACGTGTGAGATTGCCGGCATTTGGCTAATTTTACACACAAAACTACGTAAGATAACGCGTGCCACAAACTTTTAATTGAGTTTAATTGCGTGCAGTAAGACACGAAACATTTTAACGATTTTAGGTGATTGCTGCAATCCTTGCACAGGAGTGGGATGGAGTTTTATTTTGAAAAAGAAAAAGTTGAATTGAAGTTGCTCGATTAGAAAAGCCTATTAAAGGGTGATTAAACTCTTGGAAAACCTTAATTTCTACCAATTATTCGGATGCAATGACTTGAGGTACTTTGCGCCTTGTTTATCCACACCGGCCATCGTTCTAATTTGAATAAGCGCCCTATTATATATACCATATATACAGGGTGATGGTGGTCAACCACCTCATTTACATGGAACCTCCATAAAACATCAGTTCGTCAAAATTCCTGACAATTAGTAACATGCATTCAGGTGTTCCTCATAGCTCCTGTTTGCCCTTTATTTTGTTATTTAACTGCAGGAAAATTGCTCACCGCTTGCACCCTTAACTACTAATCGAAGAAGGGTTCTAACCGCTTTACGTGCGCAAAAGTTGCGCTCTAATTTCCTATCATCATAATAACAACAACATTTTTCCGCCACATTCATTCAACGCACTTTTCGTTTTGGCGAAATATGAGTGATGTGTGGTTGTATCGATTTTTCCATTTTCGTATTTTTTCTCGACTTTTGTGGAAAATGTTTTTGTATAGATTACATCTAAAGGAAATATTATCCGCCAAATGTAACAAAAAAGACGACGAAAACAACCAGCAAAATTGACCGTGACATTGTTAGGGCTATTAAGAAAGTAACAAAGTCCTTGATTTTTTACGAAGGACTAAACTATTTACGCTATTTTTGGATGTGTTTTTTTTTTTTTTTTTTTTTTTGTACAAGAAATAAGTGTAGTAGAAGCTTGTGTTGGAGTTATAGGATTTTTATAAGAATGCTGAGATACGTAATAATAAAAGGGAACAATTTTAGTCTACGAGGAGGATTTGAAAAGTTCATAGCCTAACCAGGAAAATGAGCAGCTATATGTATTGTTTTAATTAATTCAATTTCAAACATATTCTCCTCCGACAACAATACACTTTTTCCATCGATCTGGCAACGTTTCTATAACATTTTAAACCTGTTCAACATCTTCATCTAAGTCCTCAAAAAATGCATCGACAGCAGCTTTGACCCCTTCATTTGTGGATAAAAGTCTGATGGAGCTAGATCAGGTGAATACGGGGCGTGGGGTAACAATTCACAGCCACACTGATGGATTTCTGTCATGCTTTCAACTGATGTGTGAACTCGTGCATTATCCTGGTGAAACAAAACTTTTCTTCTCGGCAAATCTTTAATTTCTTCTCTTAAACGTCGCAGTAGATTGCAATAGTAAGCAGAGTTTATAGCTTCACCTAAGAAGGAAAGGTTCTCAGGTGTGTCTCACCGATTTTGATGAAATTGAAATATGTTATAGATTATCGAAAAATATGAGACACGTATTTTTATTTTTATCTGCAGATACGTATATTTAGGGGGTGAAAACCACCCTTAAAGTTTACCCCGAAAAACAGTCATAAATATTTCAAGTTCCAATGAATTTTTTCGTATGAAACAAAATGGAAATGATGTCTCATATATATACTAACCTTTTGTAAGTAATCCGGTTCCCTGGGGTGACAACCCTTATTTTTTATTGCAGAATAAATTATATTTTTGCGTTACAAAAATAACAGTTTGAGTTAAAAATCATTGACTCCATGTGACTTCTGGCTATTCTCTAAGCTCAAAAGACCGCTTCGTTGACACCGTTTTAAATCGACTGATGAGATAAAAGAAAAATCGAAGAAAGAACTGAAGGCCATTCCAATTATCGAGTTTCAGAAGTGTTTCGAGGATTGGAAAAATCGCTGGCATATGTGTATTGTATCGGGCGAGGACTACTTTGAAGGGGATGATTTAGATTTGGAAGAATAAATAAAAAATTTTAAAGTTATAAACAAATTAGCTTTACTTTTTGATCACAGTAGTTAATATCATTTATTTTTTCTATGAAAATAACCTTTCCATAAGATCTCGAATAGTCGGTTAACGGAAAGTTAACGTAGTTGTTTTATAATTAATGCCTTCTCTAAACCTATATATATATTACATAAACTCATTAAATCTTATTTATTCTCCCTAATTCTAATGTAGAATATATAGAAGTTGATTGATATATGTTAAATATTAAAAATATGAAATTTTCACTTGTATAGAATCACTAGAGGTTACCAAGTTTATGAAGAATGCAAAACTACTATATTAGGAGTTCACAATTCTTTAAATTTGGTATATTTAGATTTAATTTAGGTTTAATAGTATAGAAGTAGTTTCTGTAGATTTAAATAACATCTCAATTTTTTACTTTAATAGAATCGTTAGGAGTTCTCGAGTTTGTAGTGTATAAAAAGTACTTAATTAGGCGTTAAGAATTCTTTAAATGCAAAATATTTAGATTTAAACTAGAATTATAGTATAGATAATTTTTTGCGATTCAAAAAATATGTTAATTCTCACTTCTATAGAATTTTTAGTAATTAATGAAGCTATGTAGTGTAAAAAGTTCTTATTTAGAATAAAAAGTATTAATATAGGTCTATATAAGTGTATTTAGTATCTAAACCGTAGGTAAAGTTCGACTCAAAATAAAAAATTAAAAACAAATAAGTAATAAGAAATCATTCGAAAATTACACACTGTATGGAACCTAACAGATGTTGAATGAGTTATGCAAAACCAATTATCTGAAACTAGAATGCACTTCTGCATAGCAGCTTGAGTTGCTTTTTAATACATATGCACTCTGTTTTAACCAGGTAGCAAAATCGATTTCGAATATAAAGTGGAACAAAACCTGGAGGTAGATACCATTAATTTCTTGTAAGGAGGCGGATCTTGACCGATTTAATTGATTTTCAGACTGTATATTTGTGAGTATATGTATATACTAACTTAAGACTTAATAATAAATTATATAGGGAAGGGTATTATATTATATATATATACTATATATATATTTTTGCAACAACTTACCCTTAATCTTGAGTTTTAACAATGTTTCATTTAACTTGTGTCGCTCGTATGTACATACCATATGTCTATCAGCTGCAAAATTTGTAGTCGAAATTAAACTCATTTCCTATTATCCGATTTTGATGAAATTTGACAAACATACGTAAATATCATGACAATACAATATAGTATATCTAATATAGTTCTAAATCCAATATGGCGGCCGCAACAATATAGTGTATTACACATTTTTTCACAACCCCCTTGATATGGGTGTCAAATAAAAGGTTTTGAAAAGTAAAATACAATAAATTATGAAGCAGATTCAGAGTTAAAAGTATAAAATAAATAAAAGTAGAAAACAAATTTTAAATCAAGCATACATTTAATATGTATAATTCTTAAGAATTGAAGTTTCATGGACATCCTAGAATTATGTGAAAAATTAGCCATTAAATCTAAGGATGGTCGAACGATAGGTATCAATTTCAAGTTACTTATTATAATTAACTAATGTAAAACTCATAAAAGTTCGAATCTACAAATAATTATTTAGAGTAGCAATAAACCTATAGGTATATGTACTTATATATGATTCCTTGACCTTTTTTTTTTCCAAACAGGCAAACAATAAACGCTGACAATATGTCTCTTTTAATCTTTTTATATCTTTACAATCGATTAAAATTTTCCCCTAAAGTGCCTAATGCTACAATAAAACGCACCATTGCAATTGAGAGCAACTGTATGAACGACCGACCTATTAATTTCCAAGAAAAGGACTTATCGATTTCATAAATATTACAAAATGTCCTTTACCTTTCGTTGAAAGTTATTGAAACCTAAAAAATCGTTAAGGTAAAAAAGAAAAAAAAATGTGTCTGTAACTCATTTAAAATTTTCTTAACCGCATGCGTTCACAGGAAGTAGAAATTCCTGGTAAAATTCAGAGCGTCTTTTGTAAACACAAAAAATATAAGAATTCTTGTAGAAGAAAATGTTACAACAAAACGTCCTGTGAGGTACCTACGAAAATTATTATTGGAAAAGTTCCTTTTAAAAACATATCGACAATTCATTCAATTGTGACCTACATAGATAATCACGCTATCTTCTTTGTTAGGGGTGTTAATGTGCGTATCATTCCCTTTTTATATTATTATAGTAAAAACCCTTGAGTTTTTCTTATTTCTAAGAATATTATCAAAATGAATTAATAACTAATCATCTTACCAATAGAACGTAATTAATCCATTGTAGTAGCAGACAGCTTCAATTATTATTTATCACATGGACTAATAACTCACCACACCTCAAAAAGAAAGGAAAACAAAAGTTGTACACAACAATTAACGAAAACTACTACGATATCAATTAGTATTTTGATTGCGATCAGATATTATCTATCCACTTGGCTAAAACTATAATAAAAGCTACACAAAATTAATTCTACGAAACACTACACCGCATGGCATATAATAGAGCCAACATATTCCATAAACAGAGCCGTTTCCTTGGTTTTTCTTTTGCCACATATATTGGCAGCGTGTGTTGGATAATTGTCGGCGCAAAAAACGAAAAAACGAAAACTAAAACACTATCCAAAGTAAATTCAATTATTACATAACATTTCGCACACGATATCTGCACAAAGTCGAATTAAAGTTTACAAAAATGTTCATAAAGTTAAGAGAACTTTTCCAATTAAACACACGCAAATAAAATAGACACCCGCTCGATTGCTCCTGGTGCCAAGGGATAAATGTTGTGGTGAAAATGGGATTCTTTCTCTTTTCAAATGCAGACAAATAAGAAATATCCCGATTCGTCTGGAAGTCGTCCTTTAAACGCACCGTCGCGGTCGAACTGAAGTCGAAATTTTTGTTTTGTGGCAGGTGGGCACCAGAAAGGTTTTCTCGATGGGCGATAAACAGAAGAAGTTACTTTAGAAACGAGTTACCTAGGCAACAAAAGTGGTAACAAACAAACAAACAGTAGACAGCTGGCAAAAAATTGTACAATTAAAACTGACTCATTTCTCAGTTGTCAGGATTGAAGAAAGGATTTCATTTTCTTGTGTTTTTAAGAGTTTTTTCTTGTTGCAAAAATGCCAATGCTTAAGGCTTATGAGGAGGTTATATTTCCGGAAATAGAACCGGGTGTGATCAACTATGAAATGATTAAACAAGCCCACAAGGATGCTGGATATAAAGGAGTTGCAGGAAGATTACAACAATCAGAAGAAATAGACATGGATAGGATAACAACAATCAGATTGGAATTTAAAAGTACGTAGTTTATACCTTTAAAATATATTAAATATTAAAAACCCAAAAAAAATAAATTCCAGACATTCTTCGAATCGATCATTTATGGGTACTACCAAATATTACAAAACTTTCGTTGAATTTTAATAAATTAGAAAAAATTGAAAATTTGGAAATGTTGGTGAATCTAAAGGATCTTGATTTATCCTTCAATTATATTGAACAAATTGAGAATTTGGAAACATTGGTAAATCTTGAAACACTCTCACTCTTCAATAATCTAATCAAAAAGATTGAAAATTTGGATACGTTGGAAAATTTAGTTATTTTGAGTTTGGGTAATAATCAAATTGAAGATACAAATGGGGTAAGATTTGTAATTTTTGTCATTTAATGGAAATTTTATAATTTTATTTATTTGTACAGATTGAACGCTTTAGATTTTTATTGAAGTTAAAGGTCTTAAATCTTCAAGGGAATCCTGTTGCTGAAATGAAACATTTTAGGATTTATATTGCTGCTTTACTCCCTACATTAATGTATTACGAATATTCATTGCTTCTTAGAGAGGAAAGAGAACAAGGAAATGAATTGTTCAAGTAAGTTGTTTTTATATACTGTAAATCCTTATTTTTACAGATTTGAGTCTATTATGATAGTTTGTAAGATATTAACCACTGAAAAAAGAAACTACAATTTTTATTGAAAATCAGAAAATATCTTTAACAATTTTGTGGGTTTCCTTTGTAATTGAAATATTTCTGAAAATTCTGTATTGGCTTTTTAACGAATCACTTTCAGTTTGCAGAAATAATTCGTCCTACTTCAAATTAGCAACTGGCGAAATTTTAGAAAATGTACTGTGTTATATTCATATTTTGGTATAAAAAAAAAACACATTGTAAAAATCGAAAAATTCACTTTTAGTTGCTCAGAAAACATAACGAAACTAACCAAACAAATGACGTACTGGCGTGAAATTTTACGCAGATATGATTAACAGTGCTGCCAACCTAAAAACTAGAAGATTTGCTCGAATCGATGTACCCGCGCAATTTAAATTCAAAAGTGGCTTTACTTTTTGATCACAGTGATAAAGTGTTTTTTCTAAAAAAAAAAAACCTTTCGTTTTCAAACTCCGCGGTAGAGCTCGTTATGTAGTCTTCACGCTCCAGGAACCATTAGAGTAAAAAAATTGTGCTATGGTATACCAATTTTGTATGTTTTGAAAAATAAATTCAAAACTTAATATCGTTTATTCCCATTTTGTCCTTAAAAGACAATATACCAATTAGAAAAAAAATTTCCTAAGTTTCTATAGAGACCCTAAATGGGTTTTCTAAAAATTATAGGTAGTGTTAACTTGTACCTAGGTTTGTAGATTAAAACTGGCATGCGAACTGGTCCAAATTGTCTATCACGTGCCAGTGTCTTTATGTTCAAAAAATGATACTACAGATTATCAAATCGTCTTCCGAAAATTAAATTAAAATTAATATTGATTTTACAGGCGTGAACTTCGAGATGTCGCTCAAAATGAAGAAGATGAATTGGATTTAAGAAACAAGAAAAAGAAAGCAAAAGAAGACGAACAGCGTCTTTCTTCAAGTTTTGTTGAACTCCTTAACGAGCATCAATTGTTCGAATCACTTTGGGATGGTGATGAAGATGGCAGAGCTCTTCGGATGATTGGCGAAGAAGCTGAAGAGCTCATTAAAGAGTATAAAAATGATTTCTACGCTATTACTCAAGAAATCTATAAAGTTGGCCTTATGAAATTTGAGGAACGTGAGGCTGAATTGCAAATGTTTTATAAATCACTTGAACATGGACAGGAAAAAGCACAGAAAAAGGGACAAAAGTAGGAGTTTAATATTTTATAATTTTTTATTATTTATAATATTCTATACTTTTATTTCAGGATTATTGAGGAATTCATGGTATTCAAAAATGACTGTTATAAAAAAACCGAACAACAATTGAAGAGCATAGGAAAATTATTAATGCTTGGACAAAATGATGATAACGAGTATAAGAAAGAAAATGATAAACTCATTTCAATAATCGATGAATTCAATTTAAAAATTGATGATGTTTGGCAGGAGCTCATGGAAGATGAAATGATGTTATTTGAGAGCATTGAAGTTGCGAAGATAATTTTATATTAATTTTTTTCTTAATTCTATATAAAATCAATATTTCAGGAAATTATTGGAAATTTTGATAGAAATATTAATGAAATGATGATTGGATTAATAGAAAGTGCCCAAACATATTTTGTAAGCCTTCGTGATGTTACTATGAATTTTTGTGAGAATTTGGGTGTAGCAGCTGGCAGGTGGGCTTATAAAATTATTTTTAATTTATATAAATTATGATTAATTATTTTTTTCTTATCTTTAAAAAGTTATATTTCTTTTATGATGGCTCGCGGTTTTGTGGATCAAGTACCGACGGAATTACAAGAGTGTTTAGAGGATAAAGATGCTATAATGAATTTAATTGCTGGTATGCGTGATTTTCAAATGCAAAAAATTGATGCTCGTGACGAGAAGCTTGTTACAAGAGGACGAGCTTGGGTGGAAGGTCTTATTAAAAAAATCAAGGAGTATGTTAGAAGTTAATTAATATTTTATGAATTTTTATTAATAATTTTTTTTTTATTATACCATTAAGAGATGAATTGGAACGTAATCGAGTGAAAATCAATGAAATTAACTACTTTTTGGATCAAATAAGAGACGAATTTGAAAACCATAGGCAACAAATTACTAATGAACTGGAGGAACAAGAGGATTAGATTGATATTACTGGACTGTATTATTTTATAAGCAATATTTGTAAAATAATTATATTTTTATATGATATTGTGAAATGTTATAGGAAATTGAAAATTTATTAAAGGATATCAATAAGATATGTAGTTTGTTTGAAGATTTGGAAGCTTTAGTAGCAATAGTGAAGTTTTAAGACAAAAGAGTTTCTTCTATTACTAATTAAGGGCTGATTTATGCTAATCGATGTATAGAAGCACACGTCAACTGTCTTTAAAAAACAAAAAACCTATTGGCTTTCTGTTTAGAAATTGTTAAATAAATCATTGTGATTGTCGTGGCGATTGCAATTGACTGCTAATTTGTTCTGTTGTGAACGATTCTTTTTGGTATTGTCTGAAGGAGTCGACTTGATTTAAAAGTAGTCATACTATACCCTGATTTATTTTATGTTATTGTGAATTTTTAATTAACAATTGTGAATGTGAGTATATCAAATATCATTTTAAAATTGAAGATAGAGGGGGTAGTTTGTCTCTAAATTATAACTAGTAGCAAGATGCACATTGTTTCATACGTTTTCGAGAATACAAAGCTCATTTCTGGAATTATTTTTTACCTAAGGGTTGAAGGAGTGAAGATAGAGGGGGTAGTCTTCCTAATAATGAGCTCTCTATCTTCACCCCTTCAACCCCTAGGTAAAAAATAATTCTAGAAATGAGCTCGGCGTTCTTGAAAACATATAAAACGATATACATCTTGTCACTAGCTATAATTTAGAGACAATTTTTAAATGTAAAAAAAAAAAAGTTTTTGAAATAACTTCATTTCAAAAATTTTTCAGTTTTGTAGCTCCAGAATTTTACAGGTGGAAAAATCATTTTTTTAAATTTTACTTGCAGAGTGGATTTTTGGCATCAAATAGCGTTTTCTAATATAAATAAAAATACAAATAAAAAATTCCCAGATAAATTCGATTTTTTTATCATTTTCAAAAATTTTTCAGTTTTGCAGCTTCAGTTTTTTATAGGTGAAAAAAATTATTTTTTTAAATTTGACTTGTAGAGTGTATTTTTTTGCATCAAATAACGTGTTTTAATATAAATAAAGAAAATCCAAGATAAATTCACTTTTTTTTTTATCATTTTCTGATTTTTGATTCTAGTTCGGGCCATAGCATAGAATAACATATCAAAATTTCAGATGATTCGGCTGGTTCTTCAATGTTAATGTTTTTAATTGGTACATTTCCTTCATTTTAAAATATTAGCTCTCAACTTAAATTTTGACTAGTGCGTAGATTAAAAAAAAAAAAAAAACTTCAAAAATATGCAGGCATTTAATCAGTAATCAGTGACCCCAAAAACTCCGGATACCCACTTCTTTTCGAAGAAATTCCAATTTTTGCAAAAAATTGTCCGCCATCTTGGATCCGCCATTTTGAATTACGAAAATCTGATAGCAAATTCGTAATCAGTGACCCTCAAAACTAGTGTATATACATTTTTGAGAATAGTCGAACATAGTGAGATAAAAAAAGTGATCTAAAGTAACGCAAATATGTGTAGATGATAATTTACAATGTTGCAATTTTTATGCAGCCAAACGTCTAGAAAAGTTGGTCTAGATGAGAATTGGCCACCCCCCTTCGATAAAAGTTAGGGCCTCGAAGTTACCGTAAATTTTTTTGTTATTCAGGCATTAATGGGTTAAGGTGAATATGCTAAAAGGTGTTAAAGTTGATAATCTTAGATTGTTTTTGTTAGGTATTCTACTAGAAATCAGCAATACTTAAAGAGCTAAAATTGTTGTTCATATATATTCTTAAAAAAATTTAAATACCTATTCACAATTCAGAATATGGACCACTAAAATACTAGTTCGAAAGTTATGAGAAATAAAGATTACAATCCTAATTTATGAGTGAATGGCATTGGTAGATATTAAATTAAAACAACATTCGAAGAGTTGTTTTCATTCGAGTTTTATGAAATGACCCCTTGAAAAATTTTGACAATATAAAAGTTTTTTGACAGTGGAAGGATCTATTTAAAATCAAATGTTTATGCGTCACAAAAATCATATCCGGGCTGGAAAAAACCATTTGTGAGAAGCAAAAACAAATGTTTGCACATTAGAACCTTGCGCGTTGACATGCGCAAATTAAATCATATTCAAGGCGACTTAACAGTAATTGTAGTATCATAATTCGCGTTTAATCGAAAAATCACTAAAAAGGCGTTATACATTCAAAGGTATCTTGTATCTTCCGCATTTACTCTCACTGAATCCGGATCACAGTATAGCATAAAATCAACACACCCGCGATCTTGGAGCCCAGCCCTTGCCAGTCACTTGGATCTTAATCAGCCTTAAGGAAAAAAACCCGTAAAACAGATCTTAAGAAAGAGGCTGTGTCACCTGTAAAATTTTTATCGTAAATATAAAGAGTGAAACGAGTTTGGACTACATATAGACGCCACCGTTGTTGGCCATGAGATCCATTTAAAAAAAAGGTAAGTGATTCGTTACCAAAATATACAATGCTCATTATGTGCAGCGAGTTAATTTTTTGGGGAAAAAAATGGAAAAATATAAGACGACAAAAAAAAATAAATAAAAAGGAGAGACTGCACCATAAAGAAAAGAAGTGCAAATGCAGTTTTATCAAGAGGAATATATTTTGTTTTTGTATAGTCGTTTAGTTGTTGTGATCCGAGAGTGTATCTGGGCCATTATTATCGGGCGAATATAGTGAATGCACGCAAATGATCCAATAAATGGAAAGGGTGAATGCGTGGTTGGGGACTTGGAGACATTGAATCCACTTTTATTAAATATACTCTTTTATATATATTTTCCTGGTTTTTTGCTGCAACTATAAAAAGGAGGGCCGATTTATCAAAAGGTATCATTCGACTCAAGTGCTGTTAACAACTTAAGTCAAACCAAGGAGTCTTACAGAAAAAGCTGAGCTATGGCCTTCAAGGTGGATATATTTATTAAAATATTTAAAATATATTTTTCTAATTTAAAAAAAAAAAACAACAAAAATCTTACTTTCCAGTTTATTGCACTTTTCGCCTTTGTCGCTGCCTGCAACGCTGGAGTTCTTCCAACAGCGCATCATCTTCAAGCTGTCCATGCATCTCCAGTTCTATTGAGAAGCCACGAGCATGAACAAATTGAACACCATGCACCCGCTAACTATGAATTTGGATACTCTGTCCATGATGAACACACCGGAGACATTAAGAGCCAACACGAAGTCCGACATGGAGACAATGTCCAAGGTCAATACTCGCTCGTTGAGCCCGATGGCAGCCGTCGCACCGTAGACTACAGCGCTGATGGTCACAACGGATTCAATGCCCATGTTTCCCGGGAAATTACTCACCACCCTGTTGCTCACCATGCCGGTCAAGTTGCTGTTGCTCACCATGCTGCTCCTTCTATCGCTGTTGCTCACCACGCTGCTCCATCTATTGCTGTTGCTCACCACGGTGCTCCATCTATTGCTGTTGCTCACCACGGTGCTCCAGCTCTTGCTCTTACTCACCATGCTGCTCCAGCTCTTGCTCTTACTCACCATGCAGCTCCAGCTCTTGCTCTTACTCACCATGCAGCTCCAGCACTTGCCCTTTCTCACCACTCCGGTGCAGGTCTTGCCCTTTCCCAGCATGGCTCAATTGCTCACCACGGTGGTCCAATTGCAGTTGCACATTCCGCTCCATTGGCTCTTTCTCACCACGGAATTGCCACTGCCCACCACGGTGCCCCACTCGCACTTGCCCACCACTCTGCCCAATACGCCACCCCTCTGATCAGCTCGCATTCTGTTCATGGTGGCCATCTTGCTCTTCATCATCATTGAGACTGAACAAACTCCTAGGAAATGGTTTGACCACTTGTACAGTTTAAGCGCATTATTAATAAAAAAATTCAGCATTACACCATCGTGTTCTCAATTTTCCCAATTAATGGCTTAATTACGAATTTATTACCTATAGCCACGCCTCCGTGGTAACGATCAATTTATCAAAAAACATGTAATTAGCTAAAGTCTATCTTATACAGTGATAAGGCCAATTATGCAAATCGTTTGCGACAGGTGTACATAGATACGAATTTTCAATTTCAACATCTGTTCGAAACGATCGATACTCTTTCGTAGACTAAGAAAATATTCTTGCACCCGTAAAATGCGTAAAATTTGCATATTGAGCAATATCAAGTGATATTAAAATACCGATCGTATTTTATCAATGGTCAAATTACACTCCGGCAGGTAATATGTACTGAACATTATTCATTATTCATTGCCTGTTTTTGCGTTTTAGTCAAAAACGATAAATCAAAAAATTGCTTTCGTTGAGAGCTACTTAGACGCGTGCCATTTATTTATTTTTTTTTTAATTGAAACGATTTAATTTGATTCACATGGATGTGATTTATATTTCTAAAATCAATTTAATGAAATCGACTTAATCCTTTGCGCACCGTGCATTTTTTGCGTTTGTAGGTAGTCTACTCCAAGGACGTTTAGGTATTATTTTCTAAATCACAATACTTTGAAAATAATGCAGTAATTTTTAGAAAAATCAGTTTTTATTAACTCAAGAACTTAGTTAACTTCAATATTACTTAAAATAAATAGTTGGTATTAAAACGATCATACGTTGGCAAATTGTAGAGAAAACAAAAAAAAATTGTATGAGAGGGGGGGTCGGAAACATTTCGTTTGGGAGAAAGAGGATAATTTCTGTATTCAGATACTAGTTTCACTGAACACCCTGTAACTTTTTTCCAAGAGCCACAAGACCAATACTTAGAAACCTTTCCACAGAGAACCCTTTACCTGTTCTAACGAGTCTATTAACACCTCTCTGCTCCTCTCTGGTCGGGAGCTATAAATCGTTAAAATTCGAAAATTGGTCAAGTTTCAAGTGATTTTTTCAAATTTTGGGGTTTTTCCCGCCAAAATGCCCTATTTACCTACCATTTTTACTGATTATTTAAATTCCTCTAAACTTTATTTTGGTATATGACATGTGTGCAGTTATAGGTGTTATGTATTGATGGTATCTAAGTATTGGTCATGCGGTTATCGGTAAACATGTTACAGGGTGTTCAGTAAAACTAGTACCTGTATACAGAAATCTTCCTCCCAAACGAGGCATTTCCGACCACCCTATTATTCATGCTATTTTTCATCAAAAATCATTTCTGCTGTAAATAATTTATTTTTAATTGTGAAAATTCCTGGTATAATTTTTTTTTTCTCCAGAAATTTCGATTAAAGATTTCTGTTTCGAGTAAACAACTTATGAAATCTTCATCACTTTTTATAAAACAAATATTTTCTTAAAACCCTCGACATTTAACCTCAGATTACATTTGTACGCACTCGATCCTACTCATCACCTACTGGCAGCTTACAAAAGAAAATCAATATTGCTATCGAAATTAAGCAATATATAATTTTATATACATGTACTGAAAATTGAAAAGAAAACAAAAAAAAAACAAATACTTCAACAAAATCGCTTAAGATATTTTCCTTGACGCATAAATAAATCAAAATCTATGGAATGCATTCCGCGTCTCGCAGCGAAATTATGCAATCGACTCCGAGAGACGGAGCCGCCAAAGTAGTCGGGAAACATGGGGCTGCTCCGATCTGAGGTGAGGTGTAAAAAAACTCAATCAAACATCAGAAATTGAATTACCTGCTGAAAGTGGTAGAGAGCCGTCTGCCGTCGCGTACTCATATCACCCCACGACAACGTCAGACCACACAGTGCAGCAGCCGTGTTCGACCCAGTCTGATTTCTGCGGTCTTACTGTGTGACCTAGAGTCAATTAACACGGAATCAGCCGTGGGACTAAAAACACGGGTTTAGTGCAGTATCGTTGCATTCATATTAGGAGTAAACGTAACCTCACTCCCCGCAGCAGTCAGGATGTTGGCTTATTGCAATATTGATTTTAGTTTTTACAGCTCCCATATTTATGAGGTGAACGAACAAATTTAAGCAATTCTTTTGAATGGTTGATTTATTCGTGTTTAATCGGATTAAGATCCCAGACCCCCTGAGGTATAAGATAATTTGCCTAATTTTATTACTACGTGATTTATGTGGGCTTTCTGTGGTAGCGAACTTTAAGAGGGATTTTTAAATTATTTAGGCAACACTCATCGGATTTTATTTTTAATTTGAAATGTGGAGCAAATCTAGTTTTTATTTACTTGCATGGACCTTTACTATTTTTTAGTAAACCTGCAAATCTAAACTAATTTCGATTTTATTTGCTTAAAGTTTTGTACTTGTATTTTTAAAAAATGTACCCTGTTTTTTAGCAGTGCTAAAATACATTTTAACAGCGAATTTTCAAAGTTGAGATCCAATTTTGCTTTGGAAAATTCTCAGTTTCAAGGTTTTTCGGGAATTGGTAATTTTATACCAATATTATAATAAATTAAAGCTTAAACTGTTCTGATTAATTTTATTTAACATCAAACAGCTCTTGTGAGCTTTTAAAAATAATAACTACAGTTTCCACCACGTCTAGCAGATCATATAAAAGCGAAAAGCTGCCTGAAAGCAGAGAAAGCTGTCGAAAAAGCAGAATAAGAGCTTTTAAGCTTATGGAAAGCTCATATTTTGATGTTTTTCTACTGATCTACTATACCGTGCCCGCAGGGCTTTAGCAGAATTTTATTTTTCCAACTGATCACAAGTAATATTACAAAATACATATATTTTTTAATTTTAAGAAAATAATACATGGTATAACATTCAGTGGAACTTTGAAATAAATCTACATGTACAATTTTAACAACAATCAAATTAATCATTGCCTACTTAATCCGAAAAACGTTTAAAAAACTGATATTATATTCCATTAAAATTTTTTCCGATAAGCACAATTAATCAATTAATGGAAATAATCAACGATGTGTAAAAATAATATGCAAATACCGTGCAGATCGCAATTAGCAGCGATCATTTGGTGCCAGTCTGCAGAGGTGGTTTTGCTACAGCGTGGATGTTTTGGCTGTAACTAAACCAGATCACTTACCACCGTATCAAAAACTGGCAAAATACCATCACAAGTAACCCACCTGGATATACCACTTATGATTTTGCCACCCAATCATTGGGGCAGCTATCGATATCATAACAAGCGCAATGTATGTTATGTTATGCAAAAACTGGACTTCTACTTTGGAATTTTACATTTTTAACCTGTAATGAGACAAAATAAGTAAATAAGAGAGCGAGTGAATTAAAAAGGTGATAATTTCAGGCTTATGGGTGAGAGTAAGAGAGATTTAGTGAAAGATGCCCACCTAAAAATTAAGTCTTAGAGAGCCCTGACTAGCACCAATTTGCAATGGTAATGCGACAGAATATTTTAAATTGGGTGAAGAAAACCACGTAATTTTTAGTTAAAACTTGAAATTATCTCGTTTGTCCCCAGTCTCAGGTGTGTCTGATCTTGTCGAAAAGTTTTGTCAGATACGTATATAAGAGGTCCTAAGACGGTAGGATCACTAATTACTCGAGTATCAGATATCGAGACCGAATCATTGGATTAGAAGCTGCTGAATATCTCGAGTTTCTTAGAAAAAATGTCGTGGAAGGTATTGAATGTTTTATTTCTAAGGATTAGTGATCTTATAAAATTGTTTATAAATTGCAGTTAATAGTTTCGCTAGGATTGCTAAGTATCGTGCATGCGATTGAGATTCAACATAGTCCTCTATACAAAGGATATATTGCACCAGCTCTAATCAAAGCACCTATTGCTCTGAAAACTATCGAAGTCGAAGAAGGTCCAGCGGAATATGAATTTTCATATTCAGTTCATGATCCTCATACTGGAGACATAAAAGCACAAAAGGAGTCCCGAAAAGGAGATGTTGTCGAAGGAAGTTACGAATTAATCGATCCTGATAATCATAGACGAATTGTCCACTACAGAGCGGATAAGCACAGTGGATTTAATGCTATTGTACATCGGGAGCCGACAGATATTAAAATTCCTGTTCCTGAACATAAATATAAAATAATTGGACATGCACCGAAAATCTATGCAGCTCCTGTTGTACATCATTATGCTCATGCGCCTGTTGCAACAAAATTGATCTCAGCACCTATTACAAAATTGATCTCAGCACCTTCTCATGGACATACGCATGTTTCGTTCTCAGGACCTGCCGTTTCCTATCATTATTAATAAAGAAAGTCATGTCGTTTGATCCATGCTCATACTAATCATTATCACAAGTCCATTTCATTCATAGTCGATCTTCATACGTGCCAATTTTATGTTTTAGTCAATTAACGCTTAAATAAATACATTTTTTTAATGTCTGTGTAGTAAATCTATTGTTTTTAATTTTACTAAGGACCATAACTCCTGAAAATCGACCTTTTCTGATCCAGTGTTGTTGGAGATTTTATTCTATAGTACCTTCGATTTGTGAGTTTAACTCGATCAAAAAATATTCATATATACAAAAATTAGTCCTCTTGGAAAAATCGATCTCTTTGGGCTCAGTTGCATTTCCTGGAATTAAAAAAATAAAAATAATTTAAAATTTATATTCATCTATAGCAACTTACCTTTACTGCTTAATAAGAAATTGGCTTCAAATTAGTATTCCTGACTATTGTGTGGGCCACAAGTCTACAAAACCGGCGATCCTTCTTCTGTTTAGAATTTCTTATGATAAATTTTGATATGCCTACAGAAAAAATAAATAAAATTTTAGTTTTATTAGAAAATGTTGTGGTAAGGAACGCTATCTTTTTCGGTTGTTAGAAAGCTTTCTAGAAATCACCATTATAAGGGGTAGAAATCCTCCAAATAATTTTCCTGATCTGTTCGTAGAGTCTCTCTATGAAGTCAGTCTTCTCTGTTTTGAGTTCTGATCGATTTCTGGTTTTATTTCTAGAAATAGAAAAAACTCAGTAATGTTTATAATTTATTTATTAGAATTAGTTTAATGATATACCCTAACTCTCGATTAACATCGTACTTGATTGTATACTGTACTTATTTTACATGGTTTTTAAATTAAAAAAAAAAAGGTGATTTTATACTACATACTACTGTGATCAAAAAGTAAAGCCGATTTTGAATTTAAATTGCGCGGGTACATCGATTAGAGCAATTCTTCTTATTTTTAGGTTGGTAGCACTGTCACTCATATCTGTGCAAAATTTCATGCCAGTACGTCATTTTTTTTGGTTAGTTTCGTTGTGTTTTTTGAGCAACTAAAAGTGATTATTTGGATTTTTACAATTGTGTGATTGGTCTAACCCGAGAAATGCCATTTCGAAAGCTATATCCTTGGTAATTCTAGGAATTTTTGAATTTCTCCTTAAAAACATATTCTTAAGACATTACAGAAATGAAAAATGAAAAAAAAAAACCGATTTTTTCAAAGTTTTGGACCATTTGAAGTAAATTTTGAATAGAAGAACCTATGTTTGAATTTGCAGGATCAAATAAGAGCTCATAATCCATTTTAAAAACATGACATAGAGGAGCTAAATAGACTTAACAAATTCTAATTGGGGTCTATTCTGAGATCCGCTTCACGTGAAAAATCGTTCACATTTCGAAAGTCCTATTCTGACATTCGTCTAAGATGAATGTTCCACATGTTCCATGTCTCATGTGAAACTTGCGGAAATTTTTAGCTATTCTCGCAATCGTCAGAGGTGAATGCTTTCGGTGTGAGGTGAATAATTCGTTCACTTGATTTTTCCAAGTGAAGGCAATCATTAAAGTTTCGGGTACAGGAAGTGTCGGACGAAATGAGAGGAAAAAAGTAAGTGATGTTATTTTATATTCAAAATATATTTGTCTGTGCGTTAATTTGAGTTTTTGAGTATATTTTCGTGTTGATTTCTTTGCGGGAAACAGTATTGAACGTAAACAGTCCTTAAACCAGAACTATTTTAGAGTGGCAAAAGGTAAATTTGTTACACGAATGGGTAGCGGATTTAGTACAGTAATGACTCTTTAATCCGGATTAATTATTGCAAGGGGTGATCCGGATTAGCGAAAAATCCGGACTGGGGGAAGCAGAATTAATACGCAAAATGTATAAACAAAAATATGTAATTAACTAAATTTATTAAAAATAAAACAAGAAAAAATGATTTTTACAATGGAAGTTTCGAATTATTATTTATTTTTTAGTTATGAACTCGGTAATTGAAGTCTGTAATGCTAAATTTATTGCTTTTTCTCTCAGTCTATAGAGGCATAATTTAGGAAATCCCGATTACAGAAAACACTTCCAAAAAGTGATCCGAACTGTAGAATACGTAATGATACAAATTTGCTGGTCCGGATTAGCGTGATATCCAGATTAAAGGTGGTCCGAATTAGCGAGTCAAACTGAACACACAAAAAAATTGCAGGATAATAAAAAAGAAGTAAACGCAACAGGTGCTGGCCCAAACATACTGCATAATTTCTCCGCACATGAAGAAAGAGCAATTGCTTTATTAAATTTACAAAAGGTGACACAAATATCGGGAAGAGTATTTGGACTAGCTCCTCTGGCAAAGCAGAGATCATCTGAATTTTCCCAAGCTGCAGTTTCAGCATTAAGCCATCCAAGATCTTCTCGACAAGGTACCAATCTGCCAGAAATGTATCCTGAAACGGAAATATATGAACCGAGTACTACAGAACATGATCCTGCTCTTGAAAATGATACACACTCTTGCAGAAAATGATTTAGCTGAAGAAAATTGTCGCAGTTTCGACAAGCAGGTCTCCACCCTGCCACCACAAAATCAAACAGTTATAAAAGGCAAGGCGGTATCCGAAAAAATAGAAAAGTACTTCTTGAGCACCAAACGTCTTTATTAGAAAATATCCAGAATTCCATATTTAAAAATTTATAATCTCTAAATTATTAAAATTCCTTTAAACTTTTAATTCACTGTTTAAAAGCAAAGTTCTCTCCTTGTTAGAATATTAGAGCCGATGACGTTTGTACTGGGACAGTTCCAATTGCACCTGTTCCAAGCGAAATATTTTTGTTCGATTCATGTGAATCTCGGAATAGGCACATTCACATGAAACGAATGTTATGTGGAAATTGCTTTTCATGTGAAGCGGATCTCAGACTAGACCCCATTAGCTTCTGAACAATTCTAAAGCTTATTTGAAGGTATCTTCTTTTTTTTTTTGTATGTATGAGGCATCTCGTTATACACGGTTTCGATTTACACGACTATTCTTGGAACTTAACTACCATGTAAATTAGTTTAATACACTAAAAATAAATTATAACAATGATTTTATCGAATTGCTTGAGTAGTTTATACGCTATTTAAATTATTGTACTTAATTTCAAATTTGTAAATAAAAGTTTTAAGTCAGTAGTAAATTTAAGAAGCAAGGCTATTATCATTAAAGGTACCTTTTCTTTATCTCGTTTTATGCTGTCCCTAATTGGAGTTGCCAATCTCTGAGCAGGTCATATAAATATTAAATAGCTTTTCTGATATGATTGTCGATTGTAAAGTGTACTATTAGTCATGGTCTGTATGAAACGAGCCACATCCCTAAAGGTTAAGTGCGGCACTAGCTGCCGTAAGTAAAGAAATAAATCATAAGCCGCCCTCACAGACCCACCGACCGACCACACTAATGGCTAATCAGCACAGCTTGCCGTCCACTTAAAATAATCAACTTAAATCGGCGAACTAAACAAATCAATTTCCACCTCGCCGAATTTTACCTGTGACGGCACAAAGCACGAAAATCAATTACAAACGATTTGCGGCTAGGTTTTGTGTCTCTTGAGACGACAGCCACCTTTGCAGCTCGCGCGGAACACATAACAAGCAATCCGGAGCTCATGCTCACGGCTAAACAAAGCCACTGAATTATGTTGGCTTAGTGTGGAGGCAATCGGGCATTCGGGCATTCGGGCGCGGAATTATCTGTGGGATCTGCGGCAACAAGCGGCTTCACAAGAATTGCATGCGATTTACCGGCACGATACGGTGGCGCTAAGCAAATGAAGCGTGTAATCACCGCACCGCGCCAGTAGTGTGACATAGCGTTCGACTAGTGCCGCTGGCGGTAAGGCACAATTTTCATGGTCATTTCACGGATATTCTCAAGAATGAGGAAATTTTCGCAGGCGGATGAAGATCGGTTTTTTAGTATATATTTTTTTTTTTTTTTATATATTCTATAGATAGATTTTGCATGGTAGCCGCGAGGCATTTTTGCGACACCTGGAAATATGTCGAAATTTAGTTGTCAGGATGATTAATAACATATTTCGCAAAAGCGTGATCAATTAGGAAATTAACACTTTTTGTTTATTGGAAGGCTCTAATCTTTTGGGTTAACAAAATCGATGAATGTGTCTCTAGAATATGAATTTTCTCGAAACAATGTTTTTAAAACTTGTATGTAATCTAATTTTAACCAGTTGAACCTTAGTTTTTTGGTTCAGTATCTAAACTGCTTTTTTGATAATATCCTAAGTTATAAATTATTATAGATTTTCTATACATTTATTTTTCGATAGTATTTTTGTTTGAACGAGAGTGAACCAGAATATGCTTAGGTTGAAAGAAACGGATACCGTTTTAACGAAATAGTCAAGCATCTAAATTAAAAACCAAAAAAAAAACAAAAAAAATTTCATTTTAGAAAATAATACACTGTGAAAATTTCTAATGCACGGTTCAAAATTTGTATTCAGATTTTAACTCACTTCCTATTATCCGATTTTGCTGAAATTTGATAGACATACATAAGTCTCGTGACAACATAATATAGTATATTTAATATAATTTTAAATCCAATATGGCGGACGCGCCAAGATAGCAGAATGCCTTTTTCTTCACAACCCCATTGATATGGGAGTCAAATGAAAGAGTTTGACGAGTAAAATACGATAGACTATAAAATAAATCCAGTTTACTTTTTTTTCGGCTGGATTGATAAAATTGAAACTATCCAACCATTTTAGCCAAAATATTGATAAAATTTCTACTAGGTTCATCCCGACATAAAATCATGTTTCTATTTTAAATACATATTTCATAATATTTTCATTCCAAACCGCCTAATAAAGACAAAATTCTATATTTCTCAGAATTTTAAACCAGAATATCCTCTAAAAAAAAAACGAAAAATCATTAAAAGTGTCTACTATAATAAAAACCTAACAAAATTTTCCTATTCACCGCCCGTAACCCAGTTTCTTTCACGATCGTGAAGCCTACGTGCCTCAAGCCAGCCCACAAGATCACGAATGTCACCAGAATTGCAGACGAGATCCAGGCACGATCAGTACGGCCAAATAGAGAGATCGTCTGGTTTTCGCCTAATGACTAGGCACCAAAAAAAGGTAAAAACATGAACGGAAGGCAATCCAAATAATTTTTAATAACCCCCCAGCCCATACCTGAAATTGCAAGGTGTCTATCGTAGCAGTCGGATAGATCGCGGAGGCCCCCGTTGCACTCCGAAATGCATTTAAAGTGTCCAAGATTAACGCGGTCAATTGCAAGAATCGTAAATCGCAAGATTATATAACTGCCGCAGAGCAGCGGTAGTTTGGCGGGCTCTAACCCCTTCAGGCCATAATATTCATTCCTAGATACGTGTGTACCGTCTTTCCTTTTTCATATAAAAGGAGACGTTTACTTATCAGAGTGGACAGTACGGTTCTACCAGCCCTGGACTGCGTGTGTGATCATTTCATTTCGTGAAGAATTAAAAATGGCTCTAAAGGTAATAAATAAAACTGAGGTTTTACTCTAGAAGACGAGATGAAATGAGACGATTCGTATCTTATATGGCTGAATTGTATATTAGAAATTTAGTATGTAATTCAGCTATAAGAGATGAATCTTCTAATTTCATATCGTCTTCCAGAGTAAGCCTTCTTCTCTCAGGTGGATTTTACTTACCAAATTCTTCCTCAGTTTGTTGTTCTCCTAGGTTTGGTTGCAGCATCATTAGCTGCACCAATTGAAGACTATGGATACGGTGGTTTAATTAAAACTTATGCAGCTCCAGCTCCAACCATCCTGAAGTCTTATGCAGCTCCAGCAATCTACAAGACAGCTATTGCAGCTCCAACATATGTTAAAGCCGTCGCTCCAGTTGCTGTCAAACAAGTCGCAATCGACTACGATTCTCCACCTGAGTATGAGTTCAGCTATGGAGTTCACGATGGACATACAGGTGACATCAAGAGTCAACAGGAGAGCAGAAAGGGTGACGCAGTCCATGGACGATATGAATTGATCGAACCCGATGGTCATCGAAGAATTGTGGAATACACTGCTGATGATCACAATGGATTCAACGCTGTTGTCCATCGTGAAGATAGTGGTATTCGAATTCCAGAACCAGCACCTAAATACGCTATTGCTGCTGCTCCAATTGCGAAAATTGCCTATGCTGCACCCGCAATCACGAAAATCGCTTCTCCAGTGCTCAACTACGGACACTATGGACACTATTAAACGTTTAACATATCGTTAGACTATCATTAATTGATATCTTGTCAGTCGAAACTAGTACGGAATGTTATGCGATTTATTGTGAATAAATTATTTTTATTGCTTGTTTTATAAGAAATTTTGGTTTTTCTTTGATATGCTATATTACAATATAATTACATTAATTTGATGAAACAACTGCTGTTACTAAAAGGTTACTAGGTAGAACAAATTTATATTTTTTAGGTATCGATGGCCTTTAATGAAAATACAGGGCTTCATAAATGTTTGTCCTAAAAGCTTAAACTATACCAACTATGCCAATTTGATACTACATAATTTTAGAAAATTTAATTGCTGTGGGTAACTCATGAAAAATTTCAATTCGAGGCATAATTTCCTTTTGATCGGGATAGATAACAAAAACGCAACTTCTATTAAGTTTTACCACCGACATATTGCGCTCTAAAATTTAATTTAGGTTCATCATACCCTCATTAGTTAAGCATTAAAAAATCATAGAAATAGCGCGTCATTTGTTGGAGATACATTCATTTAAATACGAGCAGTTGGGACAAATTACAAGCGGCAGTTTTGTTCCACCA
This sequence comes from Dysmachus trigonus, assembly GCA_949715965.1. Taxonomy (NCBI): domain Eukaryota; kingdom Metazoa; phylum Arthropoda; class Insecta; order Diptera; family Asilidae; genus Dysmachus; species Dysmachus trigonus. The sequence continues at coordinate 81,135,001 of OX454321.1, forward strand.
GGACAACGCACTCGCTCACAAGGCCGAAGTTGCGATGGCTGCCGTCCTTGAAGAAGACTTCGAACCTGCTTGAACATACCCTACTTATTCTCTAGATCTAGCTCCAGTGACTTCTAACTCCCTCTTTCCACGGCTAAAAAAACAGCATAGAAAGAAATTTGAAGACGATAGCAAGGCATTTTGCGAAGATCAACATAACGAATATTTTTCGAATGCCATTCGGGGTTTAGAAAAAAAAAATGGACTAAGTGCATTGATTTGTTATTAACAATGGACAAAAATACATTTAATTTTTAAACCACATACGTTGTTTTGGTTACCATTATCATTACTTTTGGATCATCCCTCGTATAACATTTTCTAGTCAACAAACTTTCTCAGTTAGCTGCTTCTTTTAACTATATCTTTTGAATCATAATTTAAGGAATAAAAAATTAGCAAAAATTTAAATAAATTTCAATATTTTTATTTTTATTTTATTTGAAGAATAAATAATTTTTTTTCTAAACACTCGAAAATCCATTCACAATTCCCATTCAATTTAAATCCCGATTTAGTGGTGATAGGAGTGAGCATCATAGTGTCCAGCATAATGTCCAGTCGAATAAGCGGCTGGAGCATAGTGAGCAAGAGGAGCTACAACTTTAGTGTAGGTTGCTGGAGCAGCAACAGCGACCTTAGAAACTGATGCATATGCGGTTGGAGCATAATGATCACCAGAGTAGTGGGCTGGTGCGTAGGCAGCTGAAGCATAAGTAGCTGGAGCATAGTGAGCAGAAGAATAAGTGGCTGGAGCATAGTGAGCAGAAGAATACGTTGCTGGAGCATAATGAGCAGAAGCATAAGTTGCTGGAGCATAATGAGCCGAGGTGTAGGTTGCTGGAGCAGCAATGACCTTGGTAACAGGAGCTGCAACGACCTTAGCAACTGGGGCAGCAACGATCTTCGCGACTGGAGCAGCATGGGCGAGTGGCTCACGGTGGACGACAGCATTGAAACCATTATGCTCATCAGCGGTGTATTCAACAGTCCTCTTGTATCCGTCAGCATCTATTAAGCTGTAAGATCCATGGACATTGTCACCATCTCTAGATTCAACCTGGCTCTTGATATCTCCGGTATGGGGGTCCTGAACTCCATAGGAGAAGTCGTACTTGGCGGGGGCTTCGTATTCAACATGCTTCAGAACTGGAGCGGCAACAGTTTTGATGACGGCTGGAGCAGCAACAGCATAAGCAGCTGGTTGAGCATAATGTCCGTAGGAGTGGTCCAACGAAATATGTCCGGCGCTTGCAACAGCGGCGAATGCAAGGACGAGTGCGAACTGCAATTAATTAAAAACGTAAGAGAATTACTTAAAAATCCTTTTAAAATGCAGGGTCAATTTAACCCACTTTGAATGCCATATTTTTGGTTGTTGTTGTTGTGTGGTTTAAGCTGATTTATCTCCAATGACCAGTGGGTGACTGTACTGCTTGACCGCAATCGGATCTCTTTTATACCAAAAAGAAATTCAACAGCTTTGTGCTGGCGACCTTCTAATTTGTCTTGTAATCTAGCAAATGATTTTGACCACAAGACGCCTGGGGCGATTTATTGTATACTTAAAAAAAAAAAAGAGGGCACCGAGAGGTAGTTTGATGGTACGAGTACTCGTTCATTTCACGTACCGGAAATTTTATTTAGTGCGCTCATTACCTTTTCTAGAAATGCAACATTACCAGCTGATTGACTGGTTTACTCCGGTCACTGGGTCTTATGCACTTTACTGATCAATTAGCAATGTATGGTTTTTTTCCATTAAGGTAATTGTCAGGTGACAAATATTTCGATTTTATATGGACAATATGAAACGTATTTTTAGTAATTACCAATTGCGAATTTCCTCAAATAAGAGACTAACTACTTTTAAAATCTAAATAATGAGGATTTTTAGACATAATGACATTGTTTTTGATCATACGTTATTTTACATTTATTTATACAATAATAATACTACAATATACAGGAAAATATATCCAATAGGAATGTATGAAAACTAATGAGTCGATGTTTTTTAAAAAATAGAGAGATCGAGAAAATGTAAATATTTTTTAATAAAGGAAAATCGTCTTTTCATTTCATATCTATTTTATTATAAAAAAATTAAATCTATTTAATACAAATCATTAATTTAAAAATATAGTGAAGAACGTGATTAACTAATGATATATCTTTTCGATATTTTAACCATCTAAATTGGCACAAATAACCAAATGCTTTCTAAAACTATTATAAACATGCTCTAACATCACATTTCATTTTAAATGCCATTGACAATTTTCCTGACGTCTTTAATAAAATCCTCTACTGTGTTTTTGTTATTTTCATAGCAATGATCTTTAATGTAGCCCCATAAAAAGAAATCACATTGAGTGAGATCTGACAAATAAGGTGGCTATTCTATTCCTTTTCCCCTAGCAAAGCTTGGGTACCCTAGACCAATAACTCGATCGCCTTAAAATTTATTGATGGCTTCAAATACTGGTTGTGTGCGATGAGGTGGTGCTCCGTCTTGAATAAAATAAAAAGATTTAACGAGACCTCTATTTTTCGCATGACGAAAAGATTTGGTCTCTAACATCCCTTCGTACGTCTCTCCGGCGATAGAAGATTCAAAGAAATACAGGTAGATACCTTTTCTTGTAGATAGTTCACATTTCAAAAATATATATCATTAACAATTCAAGTTCTTCACTATATTTTTAAATTAATGCTTTGTATTAAATATGATTAATTTTGTTATAATAAAATGGACATGAAATGGTAATGCCAACTTTCCTTTATTAAGAAGTATTTACATTTTCCCGATCTCATCATTAGTTAAAAAATAGTGGCTAATTTTTTTTTTAATTTTTGGTCCATCGAATTTCTTGTTTTGGATTACTGTGGACTAGAAGCTCTCTCATTTTAACCCATAGATCTGGTGTCCAAAAATCATAGGAAAAATTGAAGAAATTTTATTTTTAGTTTTATATTTTATACACAAAAAATCGGTGAAGTGCGAGTTCTATTCGTGCGCTGGTTCAGAACTAGGATTTTCGTTATAACTTTCCTGTAAACTGCAAGTAAGGCGTGTGATAGCCTAAAATTTTTAAAATTTTAGGTCAATAGTTACGAAATCAAGCATACTATATTTTTGCAAATTTTTAGTATCATTGTAAGTAATATGCTATTAAAAATTACGACGATGCTATTAAAAATTACCTACAATTTCCCGAAATATGTCATAATTTCAAGTTTCTACGTTTCTGAGAATATTGTTTGCGACAGACGGACAGACGACAGAGGACATGCGAGTGTATTAGGATTTCGTTTTTCTTTCCTTTGGACGTAGGAACCCTAAAAATGATAGGTTATATCACAAGCTTCTGAGTGCAATAGCTCTTTTAGAACAAAAGCCCTAGAAATTAGTCTTCTGAGCCCCGTAGTTCAAAATAATCCTTTGGGATGTATCTTGATCTTTTTAGTTTTTACATAGTTTTCTTACCCTACATTAACAATAGTTCTACCACAGTTTTTTGTATACTTATTTTGATGAAAAGGTGCCTTACGACATCTTTGCGTTTAAATGCAAATATCTTGGAAATAATTGACATCCTTGTTATTAGAAATAAATTAGAATAAATAAACTAAAAAATAAAAATGTTTATAATTTTTCTACTACTTATCTGCAATAGATATTTAAACAAATTTTAAATATGTAAATATTTTTTTGTTTAATTTTGTTAAATTTTTAAGGTATCAAAAGACAACCTCATGTTGGCAAAATAGGTATACTAAATGGCACATACGTATTTTACAATAGATCCAGAAGGAGAGTCGTAGGAAACATATCGCATAATTAATTTAACAACCATTACAGTAAAAGTCAAAAATTAACAAATGATAATAATTTTAAGTTGAAATTTCAAAAGGTACAGACTGAATTTGATTTGATAGTAGTAGTGTTAAATAATAAAATCAAAGCAATCAAAAAATCTTTAGGGCACAAAAGATGCATTTTCCCTAAAAAGGTTTATGTTGGGCTAAGGATAACCCTCTCGCATGAGTTCAATATCAGCTCGATCTGGGAACAAATTTAGTTAACTAAAACCATATTAATAGCAAAAAGGCAAAGGTAGTTCCGATACCCAAATTTGGTAAACCACCTAACCTTCCAAGCAGCTATAGACCTATTAGTCTTTTAAGTTCAATAAGCAAAATTTACGAAAAAATTCTAAAAAATAAACTAATGAAATACATAGTTGAAAACAACATTTTTCTTAATGAACAATTCGGTTTTCGAAAAGGTCACTCCACGACACATCAAGCTTATAGAATTAAAAAACATGTCAGGGATAATCTAGTCATTGGTTTTTCTACAGGTTTCTTTACCCTCGACATAGAAAAGGCTTTCGACTCCGTGTGGCATGACGGGCTTGTCTATAAACTTCATAAATTCAACTTCCCGGTTTATCTTATAAAAATAATTCAAAGTTTCCTCACCGGTAGATATTTTAATGTATATATCGGTTCAGAAAAATCTTCAGTGCATGAAATTCCGACTGGTGTACCTCAAAGTTCTGTTCTTGGCCCCCTACTGTATAATATCTTTACGTCTGATTTTCCTTAACTTCCTAATTGCTGCTTCTCAATGTATGCAGACGACACAGGTGTTTTCGGTTCCGGACGTGATTCGTCGCAAATTATTAGCGACCTACAGTCTGCATTGGACACAATTTGCAAATATTTCAAAAAGTGGAAAATTAAAACAAATTCAAGCAAAACCCAATCAATTTTCTTTACTCGTAGAAGAAACCAGGTCTATCTACCCCAACAAAATCTACAGGTAGGCTCCTCTAGTATTACTTGGAGCAATGAACTAAAATACCTGGGCATCATTTTCGACAAAAAATTACTTTTTGACAGACACATTCACACAACACTTCAAAAGATCAATAAGTTAATAAAATCGCTTTATCCGTTCATAAATCGAAATTCTGAATTAAGTGAGCTAAATAAATTAATCATATATAAACTTATTTTTAAAGCTGTTTTGATGTTTGGTACTCCTGTCTGGTGTGATTGTGCTAAAACGCATTTGGATAAACTACAAAAAAATCCAAAACAAGATTTTGAAATTGATTTTGAATCTACCGTGGTTTTTCTCCACTCGTCGTCTGCATTGCAGAGCCAGTGTCGATCTTGTTTCAGTTGAAATCTGTAAACTGAACAACAACTTTGTACAAAGTTGTCGCAAATCATGTAATCCTTTGATCTCAAACTTGTTCTCCTAAATATTAGGACATCTCAGCTTTTTATTTACATTTAAGTGCAATATTTAAAATAGTTTGTAAGACTTAGGAAGGGTTTTTTATTATTCCACCGTAGCTTAATTTTCCCTTCAAATTAGAAATCAAATATATTACTACTTCTCACTCAACTTCCAATTTAAATCCCAGACTGTAAAGAATTTCGATTCTAATCTCTGTATCTATTTTATGAATTCTTGTTGTAAACTTTATATTATCTTAATAAACTAATAAATAAAAATAAATATCAGCTCGATCTGGGAACAAATTTAGTTAACTAAAACAATATTAACGTTAACATTTTTCCATTTTATGAAAATCATCTTGAGTTGATTTATTTACAGCAAATATTAAAACTATTATTTAAATTAAACTAGTATGTACTCGAAATGGATTTTGTTATTTTAAAAAACGTGTAAAATAAAAGGGTTTAGATAAGATCGATAAGGATATATAATAAATTAACATTGTGCACTATTAGATTAAACGTTCAGCATTAAAAATCTATGATATTTGCTTTTTAATTCAAAACTACATATATAAATATATACATAAAAAGTTTTGTTTTGTCATATTTTCGAAACTTGAAGTGAATAAAAGAGAAAAATTATAAAATAAGTATAATATAAATTTTTCAATAATAAAGATTACCAGATCTGTTTTTTTGTTTTTTAATTCGTATCTCCTACATTTAGCCAATAAAAGCTTGTAGTTTTTTTTTTGTACTTCTTTGGCCCTAAGTAGTATTAACACTTTAAGTGTCGTGTGTGACTCACATGTGTCTAATACGCAACAGATGAATAAGTGGCTGAATAAAATTGGACAGTAAAAACAGAAATAAACGAATAAGACATAAAGATGTGATTAAATCTTTGGAGTTAGATGGGTTAAAGACTGTCTCAACGTTTCTTTAGCTTTTTATGCCTGGTGGGATATTTTTTAATATTTTATATAAAGTTTTCTACTTTTTATACTAGTGTTTTTTCCTTTAAAATCGTATACCTCAGAGATTTAAAACAAGATCTGGTTGTTTTGGTGTGAAACAAATATATAGTATATGTTTCAAAATAAAGAAGAATCAATCTTAAAAATAGTATAATAAAAAATAGTGTTTTTTAATAATTTTTAGAGTTTCTCCCCTTGCTTTATTATAAATTCATAAATAAAAATTTTCTATCAAAAAAAAAGAATATTTTATCATTATTTACAGAGTTCCTTAAAAAGCTATATACCGGTGTCAAACTTTTTAATGATGATATGAGTGAGCATCATAATGTCCACCATAATGACTGGTTGCATAATGAGCAGCTGGAGCATAGTGAGCAACTGGAGCAGCTACAACATTGGTGTAGTGAGCAGGGGCGGCAACAGCGACCTTGGAAACGGCAGCATAACCAGCAGGAGCATAGTGACCAGCGGAATAGTGTCCAGTCGAATAGTGAGCAGGAGCATAGTGAGCTGCGGCATAAGTGGCTGGAGCATAGTGTCCGGCAGAAGCATAGTGGACTGGGGCAGCGACAGCAACCTTGGCAATTGGAGCAGCAACAACCTTGGCAACTGGTGCGGCATGGTGAAGAGGTTCACGGTGGACGACAGCATTGAAACCATTATGCTCATCAGCGGTGTATTCAACAGTCCTCTTGTATCCGTCAGCATCGATCAAGCTGTAAGATCCATGGACATTGTCACCATCCCTAGATTCAACCTGGCTCTTGATATCTCCGGTATGGGGGTCCTGAACTCCATAGGAGAAGTCGTACTTGGCGGGGGCTTCGTATTCAACATGCTTCAGAACTGGAGCGGCAACAGTTTTGATGACGGCTGGAGCAGCAACAGCATAAGCAGCTGGTTGAGCATAATGTCCATAGGAGTGGTCAAGAGCAATATGTCCAGCGTTTGCAATCGCAGCGAATGCAAGGACGAATACGAACTATTAAAATAAAAATTATAAAAGTAAATAAATTTCCGTATATAAAATCCTTTGAGTTTTTATGATTATATTGTCTGCAAACTCACTTTGAATGCCATTTTTTTCAGGAGGTTGATTAATCTTTGGGGACCAGTAGGTAACTGTACTGTTTGACTAAAATCGAATTGCTTTTATACCGTCAAAAGAAATTGAGCAGCTTTTGTGCCGCGACGGCGACCTTCTAAATTGGCTTGTAATGGACAACAAGAAATTCAAACAGAAAATCGCCTGAGGCGATTACTTCGCCTTTTTTTAAAAAATAAAAAAAAAAACCACACTTAGGTAGGGCGTTAAATTTTTGCCCAAACCGGAAGCAGTGTCTTAGAGCAGTCTTATTTAGACTTAGACACATCTTAAGAATGTCTGGTGCTGGGTAATTCTGACACACAGCCGGATACTGTCTGTGGTCGTGCTGTTGTTGCAGATAATGCTAATTGTAATGACTGTTTTGACTAGTTGCTGTGAAAGGTAATGGGATGTTTATGATTGTTTGCGGTTAGAGGAAATTAGAGCACCTGGTGGGTGAGTGACAAATGTGAGTAATGATTTTACTGCAGTGTGGGGGGTTTTTTATGCTCTATTTTTGGTAAACTATTAGAAAATGGAAAATTACTTCACTATTACTTCTACTACTTTAGTTGCGTTTTTTTTTAATCTATATATAATAGATCTTTTCATATAAAGTGCAAGATCCAACTGTTTATCCGGATCTCTATTCAGATTAAGAGACAGTTTAGAAATTGAACTTGAACTTTTATTTAATATTACGCTCATGTTCCTACAGACACCTTTTTGTTTTTATGATACAGAAAGAATGAAAAAAACCTTTATAGAAAAATTAAGACAAGAAGTTTCATCTAGAACAACAGATGTGAAACGAATTTTTGAAAGCTTATTTTCATGCGATGCCTCCAAATTTAAATATGTTTTGAAATTGCATACTATAGGACAGTTTAGGGCAAATCATTCAACAGGTTAAGTAATAAAGACTGATTATATTTAATTAATGTTCACAGCATTCTGTCAATATTTTATGCTCTTTATAAAAAATACATTTCGCTTTCTTAACATTTTTCCTTAACGTATAGTGTCCTATGGTATGCAATTTAAAAACATTTTTAAATTTGGAGGCATCGCATGGAAATGAGCTTTCAAAAATGTGTTTCGCTTTTGTTCTAGATGAAACTTCTTGTCTTTATTTTTCTATGGTATCATTCTTTTCTAAACATTTTATAAGGGTGGGTAGTTTTTTAATGATCTGTGATCCGGATCTCTATAGATCATTAAAAAAACAAAGCTATAGTAGGTTTCGCAATTTTGTAATTAACACAAGCCTTAGGCGATGTTCTGTTTGGTACTATTAAAGGTTAAAAGAATTGATTATTTTTTGATTTTAGATGTATTAAAGGGATTCTTCAAAATTCATGACGTTTATGAAGTCATAGAATAGATTTTTACTAGGTATGCCTTCTTTTTTATGTATAGCACTTGAATAAAATCATGGCGTACAAGAAACTATTTATTTATTTATTTATTTATTTATTTAATCGAAATAGAGAAACAATCAATTGTAGCCCTACTTATTTTAAATTAGCGCTCTCGGGAACAAAAACCCATATGGCGCATCCTGCCAAATTACATATCCAATACTTATTTCCTACAATTATTAAAAGCAAATCCTCAATTCAAATATATAATACATACTGTGTTATGTCAACTATTTAAGCAACGGACTAGATGACAGTCTCAATTTCTACTCTAATTCTATTACTATTTACATTTTTAAAATAAAAGCTTAATACTCTTATTTAATTTCTTTTATACATTAAATACATATTCACTGACCGAACCGTGGAATTTTTATGAAAAATATTCATTATAAAGTAAAAAGTCTTTTTTTATATATAAAGGGTGTTTTTTTTAGAGGCGGAGAACTTTAAATTGGCAAATCTGTTTTCTGTGACAAACGATTTGACAGTTCTCAGTTGTTTTGAGGTTAGTTTGTTTATTTATTTATTTACAAATTCGACATACAATGTCTGTACAAAGAAGAAACACTTCAAAGTTGATGGCAGTTTCTAAGCCGACTTCTCAGACTGGATGGCGATATATTGATATCAATAAGATCACAATGTTTATTCACTAGAGACGCTATTAAAGTAAAGTAAAAGAGGGACATGCAACAAAGAGTGAAACCTGAGGCCACGCATAGGCGCACAAAGGTTAAGCAATGATAATAATTCAGGGCAGTCACATTCACCTATTAAAATCTTAAAGCCAAGGACAACCATAGAAACAGTACGTCTGTCCACCAGTGGCTCCAATGAGATCAATTGTAAACGATCGTTATACGAAGGTAAGGATAATGGATCCTTCCACGGGAGACCACGAAGAGCAAAAAGCAGAAAGCGTTTTTGGACGGACTCAACTCTCTCACATTTGGTTTTATAGAAGGGTGACCACACTGGACTAGCATACTCCAAGATAGGACGAATAAAAGTAATAAATAAAAGTTTAGTAATGTGAGGATCGTCAAATTCCTTCGACCAACGCTTTACAAAACCCAGAAGCGAGTTAGCTTTGTTAACAATGGCATTGATGTGTTCATCAAAGTTAAGTTTGGAATTAAATATAACTCCAAGATCCTTAACCGAGTCAAGTCTGGATAATTCATTTCCATCCATTACAAAACGGAACCTGATCGGCGATCTACATCTACAATACGTCATAACTGTGCTTTTGTTCACATTTAAAGGCATAAGGTTCGAGGAACACCACGCCATGAAATTATTTAGGTCGTAATAAAGCAACGAGCAGTCATTCGCGTTGTTAATAGTGCGGAATATCTTCGCATCGTCAGCATAAATTAAAATTCTCGAGTTGGATAAAACCGAAACCGCGTCATTTATAAATAAAATGAACAGGAGAGGACCAAGATGGCTTCCCTGTGGGACACCCGAGGTATTATTGACAGGGGATGAAAGAGTTTGGTTTGGCAATTCATCATGAATACACTCACGCCGGAGCAACGTTTGCAAATTGTTCAAATTTATTTCAAAGCCACGGTTCCATTCGAGAAAAACATCGGGCATTACGTGACTTTTATGGTGCTCATAATCGTCCTTCAGAGCGATAAATTCGAGACACTATCTACTAGACTATTTTCTTTGAGGATATGTAAAGTCACATGTCTACGCTGATAAACCAGATACAATTCAGCACTTGAAGCCAACATTCGACGCGTAATTACTGAAATATAGCTTGCTGTACTGCGAAGAGCGTGTCAAAATTGGACCTCCAGATTACGCCATGGACTTTCTGACTTATGATTACTTTTACACATATATGTGTTTTTAATGTATTATTATTATAAAATCCTATATAAACATTTAAGTGCTTCTGTACGATTTTTTCACTTATAATTCCAACATATTTTAATTTTATCCATCTCGTATTATTGTTTTATTTTTTTTCTAAGATATATAATATAGAATTTAGAGCTAGTAGTTTACATTTAAGGTATTAATCCAGTTTAGGCAAAGAACGTCGTCTACATACCTGAACTTATTTTGAACAAAAAACTTATTTTACTATCAAACGGACACTTTTCAAATATAGCGCTCTCGAAATACGACATAAATACTTTTGATATTAAAAACATATATAAGCAATATTTTTCTGATTAATTCCCATTCTAAAAAATCTTTTTTTTTTTCCATTTTACTCCTCTAATAACTCCACAACTACTTTACAATTCGTGGAGCTTTTACCTTAAGTGGTATTTGGTATTGATGAATTAGTGGCAGTTTTCGTTTCAATTTAAAATTTGCTTCATATAATATCGTTTTTATTTTATGTGCTATCATTATAAAATAAAATATGCGTATTTCTCGAGAACGTATCTATCGTGTAAAAACAGAATTAAATGTACTTACTTTAAATTGCCCTAGTAATTAAGGTATAAATACTTGTTCAGTGAACTCTCATTGATTGAAGTAACAAGTTTGGGTAGATTACTGAAATGAACTAATGTTGTTTAGAAAGTGACCCTAAAAAAGGTCACAATTAATTTTTTTGTAGGTATAAAAGCGCAACAAAATTTGTCATTCATCACAGTTTTCTTTCAGTTATACAAACAGAATAAACACTAAAAAAAAACCAAAAATGGCATTTAAAGTAAGGATTAAAAATTGTTGTATACCTTTCTAAATTCATGAATTATATTAAAATAATTTTTCAGTTTGCAATCTTCCTTGCTCTGGTAGCTGCTGCTAGTGCTGGTCTTCTTCCCACACTTGAAACTCCAGCTGAATACGCATATTCTTATGGAGTTACTGATTTAAATACTGGCGACATTAAGAATGCCGAGGAAACCCGAGTTGGGGACAGGGTTCGCGGATCCTACAGCCTTTTGGATGCTGATGGACTTAAACGCACCGTGGAATATACCGCCAACAGCGATACTGGTTTCCAGGCTGAAGTAAAACGTGAACATGTTGCTCCTATTACCAAAATTGCTGAGCCCATCACTAGAGTTGAGTTAGCTCCAATCACAACAAGGGTCATTTCTAATCCAATTAGTGCATATTCTACTCGACATTATTCCGTCCCAGCTGCATACGGTGCGCTTACTAAAGTTGCATATGCTACTCCAAATCTTTACACTAAAACAGTGACTCCTTTTGTTGGTGGAGCTCACTTTGTTTCAGCTCCAATTCCTGATTTCCATTATGCTCCACACAGTACTGTTCATTATGCTCCAACTCATTACGAATATGCTGGATTATAAGAAAATATTATTTTATTTAAATTAGTTTGGGATTTAATGGTTTTTTAAAATTTTGTAAAGATTTTCTTATTTAATAACAAAAATTATTCGAAATTATTTACGATCTTTGTATTTTAACCCAGTAATGAGCAAGTTCAATTGTTCGATTCGAATAGCAAATTAGGGCGGTTTTCTTCCAAATTCGTATATAAGAGGTTTTCTTTTTTTTCTTTCAGAATCTGGCATTTGTTTTGCATAAAAGCTTCAAAAAGCCTATTATTTTTTGGGTTTTTCAAAAAAGTGCTGATTTTTTTGGTCTTTTTTCCTTTCAAAGTCGATTATCTTGACGTTGCTGCTATTGAATGATCATATAACCACCAGAAATAGCGGTCCGAATGTCTAAACTTTCTCAAACCATGGTTTTGAAAGTTTTTTTTTGGTTTGGTTTTTGCAAAATGGCCATTTTGTACAGCAATGTAATAAAAAACTTCGGGATTTTTTTACACGAAAAGGATCAACTTTACAAAAAATTGTATAGAACAGAAAATGTTTCAAATTAGCCCAGGAATAAATGTAAATTTTTTCATAATTTTTTTGGATTTGGCCAATTTTTGAAAAATCCAAAAATGTCCCGAAAAATTCTGAAAAAATTCACACGTATTCTTTGACTAATTAGAAACACTTTTTGTCATACAAAATTTATTCGTATAATTGATCCTTCTTGACTAAAAATATCACCAAATTTCATCATAAAAAAAAATTGGTTTTCAGAATTTTTTGGGACCTTTTTGGATTTTTCCAAAATCCAAAAAACCAAAAGTAGTCCAAAAAATACTGGAACAATTTACATATGGGTTAATGCATCAAACGTACATTTTCATTATTCTATTATAGTATTTTTAGTATGCTGATGATAAACATAAGTTTGTTATATAAACATAAGTTTGTAAAATGTAAAAGTTTTGTCTCATAATCTCACTAGATAAAAATCGAATTTAAAAAAAAAAAAAAACCTGTAGGTTTGGGGTTGAAAGCAGTTGCTTCTAAATCTATAAAAGTAGTATATTACTAGATTGATATTAAAAGACAAAAAACAATGACTTAAAAATAAATATATTAATTCTAAAACGTCTGAAATCTGTTCTAAAATATAGATCTAAATATTAATACCTTGCTTAATTTTCTTTGATTCTCAGCTAGATATTTGGAATCGTTACACAATCTTTGGCAGCATGAGAAAAACTTTATCCAAATCGGTGAGATGCATTCAGATATTTTTCCTTTTCTCGAAAATCTGAAATCTGAAAGAAAAATGTAATGTTAGTAAAAACCACATCTATTTTTACGGTCAAGTTAAAACCATAGAAATAAAAAAATATATAAACATTTAACCAAGTGTGACTCTTTAAAATAAAAAAAACATTATGGGAATGCAAAACCACATGAAAATCTCTTCCGCCAATATCTGAAATGCAATAGTGTTGCATACATTTCCGTAGGGAAGCACTATGCAAAATAACTTTTATGCTAAGGGGGTATTAAATTTCTTATCATAGCTAAAGTGAAAGCCTCCCTCACAACACTCTCATGGCTCTGAGGTATCTTTCAGAGGTATAAAAGAGCTGTGGCCTTGACAAGAAAATTATTAATCGAAAACAACTTGGATTAAAAGAAGTCTCTTAAGGAATAGCTGATGTTGTTGTTCGACATGTGCAAGGTAATTTTTGAGGATTTTAAAGTGAAGAATTTAATTTCATTTCTATATATAATATCTTTTTTGCAGGATATGATAGCCCTTTTTCTTCTATTTCTTGGATTTGTGTCTTCTGAGCATCATGGTGGAGGTTACGAGTTTGGATATGGAGTTCATGACCCTCAAACTGGAGATATAAAAAATCAGCATGAAGTGAGACATGGCGGTCACGTAAACGGAGAGTACAGCTTAGTTGAACCAGATGGTGGTAAAAGAATTGTGCGATATCATGCTGATGATCATCATGGATTTAATGCTGTTGTCCACCGAGAGGGAGTTCATTATCACAACTACGCCCATCATTATCCTCATCCACATATACCACATCCAGTTATTCATCATACTCCTATTCATCCTGTACCTCATATTCATGCCCATTCAGTGCCTGTACCACATCCACATCCACATCCAGTTCCTGTTCCACATCCTGTACCTGTTCCACATCCTGTTCCAGTACCTCATCCACATCCTGTACCTGTTCCTGTTCCACATCCCGTCCCAGTACCACATCCACATCCAGTTCCTGTACCACATCCACATCCGGTGCCTGTTCCAGTTCCTCATCCACATCTTGTTCCGGTGCCTCATCCGCAACCTGTACCTGTTCCACATCCTGTACCTGTTCCTCACCCACATCCTCACCATCATCATAATGATGTACATCCAATTCCCCATCCACATCCTCATCCACATATTATTCCAAATCCACATCCATATTTTCCTGTGGGACCTAGGTTTCCTATATTTCCACTTTTACCGCATCCACATACACATTTTCCATTTCCTTACGCATACGCAATCCGCATACCCTATGGACATCCCCACCATCCACATCATTTAATTCCAGTCCATTAAATATTTTCCATAAACTAAATGTTGATAAAAATACTACTATACTAGATTTACACACATTTATTACCCCATGGTGTACAAATTAGATGATAAATACATTGATTGATACAATAATACAAATGGGAGAAGACCCTTTTATACCTTGTACTTCAAAACATTTTTATTTAATAGCCTTGAAAAATAGTTATAATTCTCAACGTATAAAGGGTTGGCCATCTGTTGGTTTCTTTTCTTATTACAGGTTATTTCGACACAGAAAGCTCTACTGCGTTCAAAAAATTAACAGAAATACAGTTCCATATCTCCGCGGTATGAAACGAAGAAATTTAAACTTGAACAACGTTGTACTATAATATTTAAAAGGAATTATTTTATTAAAATGTGTATTTTTTTTTCAAAAATGAAACGAAAAGTCCCCTTCAAAAAAAAAAAAACATCTTTAATTTCAAAGTCACTGCACTCTTGGCTCCATTATAAAAATTAGAGTGCAGAGACTCGTTCGATTGTTTGTCGCATTAGAGGCGATCTGCGAAAAGCGGTGTAATACACGTCACTTTTAGAGGTATGAAATTTTCAACAACGGTGACACCCAATTCCCACTTGACCGCATTATTTTGCGACAGGTATTAAGTTACCTCCCCGTGCAATTACCATCGAATTTGGACACCGCTTCAAATTGCCATGTCAAATCAAGTGCAGGGCACTGTGTCAACAATAGCACCCAAAGTCCAAAGGAGAAGACGAAGACGTCGAAGAAGAAGAGGAAAAAAAAAGAAACGTCCGAAGAAAGGAAAAACTAAAGGCAGCACCGAAAAAAATCCAAAGCAGTCTTACCTTCAGCGGCCTTAAAAATAAATTCCTACCGCAGCATTGCGCAACAAGGTCATCAGATACGAGCGCACCAGACAAAGAGTCCAAATGGTTAGTCGCCTCGCGCGCCGCCGCCACCGGCTTCTTGCTTTGCCGCCGCGAACACGCTGAGACGTTTTCCGAGCCCCTTTGGGTGCTGCTGTGGCTTGAGAAGATTAAGAAGAAGAAGAAAACCAGCAGCGGCACCGCAGCGGTGGGTGCTGCTCAGGTAAGTAAGTCACGCTGTCCGGACAGAGCAGGTAATCCGATGCTGTAACACGCATGTGCAATGTACGAGTACATAAGCGAGAGTGAAATTCACTTTCTGTCTCCTTCGAGACTGGGGGGCATTGGATGCATTCACCTTCTCGATGGGGTCCGAGGTTCCGGACCCCAGGTGCGGTGGAATTTTGCAGATTTTGCGAGACGACGTTAACGTCGTGAAATCGACTCTAGGAACATTAATTTTTAAATTTTCTTTACCCCTTATTGTCCCAATTTGACCGTTTTTGTTCGTCAACTTTAAGCTCGGACAACTTCATTATGATATGATTTTTATCATTAAGGGGTTGTAAACCACCCATAAAATCAACAGTTTTACACTAATTGTACTAATTTTCATTAAAATCCGTTTAAATCGAGAAATATTGGTCGCCATATTGGATCCGCCATCTTGGATTTCTAAATTTGGACAGCAGATTTGAAATCAGTTTTCCGCAAAACCCGTAAGTACCAATTTTCATGAAAATCGCTTCAAATTTAACATTTACAGCCGCCATCTTGAATCCGCCATTTTGAAACCCTGTGTATTATCAAAAAAAAAAAAAAAAAAAATTTAGCCTATATGTTAAGTTGGAATATCTGCTACCTTCGGACAGAAAATAAAAAATATCGATGCAAGCGTTTAGGCGTAATTGAGCAACAAACAAACAAACAAACGCACTTTCATTTATATATATGATTCATCAAAATACACCGATTACTACAAACTTAAGCAGACCCTAACAATGCTGACCATTTAATTGACCTTTAGTCATGTTAAAATCAATATTGTGATAGTGTAAATCAAACAGGCGCGACATTGACAAAGTTGGAACATTTATACCATAATTAGTGTTAGGATAAGGAATAAAAAGGAAATCATGATTTCTCAAGGAAGGAGAAGGGACTGAAATTTTAAGAATATTTAAATTAATCATAACCAGAATGCAGACAAACACAAAGACAGTTCTGGAGATGTTTCGTAGTTCCTCGAGGGACTGAAGTGATGTACGATTAGAGATACATCTTTGATGAAAATAATACAGAGCAAAGGTTCCAGAAGGCTGCCCTGAGGAATACCGGAAGTGTTTTTTATTTCGTCAGAAAAAGCTTCGCGAAATTTAATTCGCTGCGTTCGACCAGAAAGATAAGAGTGGGAAAACGAAAACGAAAACAGTGGGAAAACCAAAAATAGACTTTGTGCAAAAATTGACTGAAACAAGAATGACATTAATGAATGCTAGATTATGTTATGATCATTAATTATAATTAATAATATTATAAAGGAATAAATTAATTAATAATTTGGAATCTGTAATAATATTATTTTAACTGCAATTATGTTGAGAGTTTCTACTAATTACAGGTCTAATAATGAATTACAGCCACATGTACTTTTAAAACAACTATTAGAATTAACCTGATTGTTTTGGAATAAGTTATTACTTTTTTTATTACAGCATAATAAGGAAATTAATTTTTTAAAACATATTAATACAATATTAACGCTTAAATATCCATCATTGAATTTACGCAACGTTTCTTGATTATCGCTAAACGCCGCGCCCGCCATTGCTTTATAGTTTTTGGTAAGTTTTATACTTTTTTTTTTATATTATCTGAACACTTTATGTATGGGAAAAAATAGTTACGCCTATTTTCCATTAAAATGATAATTTCTTAAAATTCGCAAATTATTGCCGGATGTTTTACACAAAGCTGCAAAATAAAAAGCTGGACGTTTAAGTGTTAAAATTCATACCAAGAAAATTTTCAATCAATTAGATAATTATTTCAATTTGCAGATGCATATGTTAGCTTTTTATTTAAAAATTCATTTAAATATCTCTGACGATTAAGGAACTATGATTTTTGAGCGCCAAAATGCCATTTTGTCCCACTGTGCGCCGTCCAACTTGACGCGCCAGGGCGCCTCGTGAAGCCACTGATGCATTTCCCTTTTTTTTATTAAGACCCCGTCGCCATCCAAAACTTGGGACCTTCGAATTTCGCGTTTTTATTCGTCTCCCTGAATAATTTTTTGGAATTTCATGTGTTCGTCCACCGCGAGTACACCTCAGAGGTAAAAATGTGATTCGTGTGACTCTTTCAAGGACACCGGATTTCGCTTTCATTTCCAGATCACGACTCTAAAGATCGCGTGCTTCACCACCAGATGTACGATTTTAGGTCCGGTGGACGGTTAAGGCGTTCTTAAGACTCCGATCAAGAGCAAAAGATACAATAATAAGAAAGAAAAAAAAAGAATTAAAATGAAAATCAGTAGCCGCAGAAAATTGGACGGTACGAACGAACGGAAAACGAACGTCTTGACCGCCGTCATCTTAACTTGGCGGCGAGCGAATATAGTAGGCGAATTATCTTAATTACGAGCGATATTGAGCTCTGACAATCAGACTTTAATTGGAGCCTAATGCCGGCCAGCGTGCCTTTAAGACGGCGGCCGGGTGAAATCTCCGGCAGATAAATGCAGCCTTGGTGTGATGTAATAAGATCGCGCCGCGCAATCTTTTTCGACTTTTAAGACTTTTCTGAGAACGCGCCGAGGCTGTGGCGCTCGCTGGTTCCTCCTCAGAGGCGCTACTTTTCTGAATGAAAACAAGAAACGCATTTGGCGTCCAACTGAGACTCCTCGGCTACCTCTAGGAGGAAGTCTTGTCTTATTGTTTTCGTGTTTTACAATTATTACGTTGTTTTTTTCTTCCGAGATTGCTTCATTACTTGGGCTGGTGCGCAGCCGCCGCCATGGAGGCTTTATTTAATTTATATTTTTTTTTTTGTGCTCCCTTGACTGACGTTCAACATCTTTTATGCTGATTGGGGCATTGGAATCTTAAGATCGGTTCTGGTAGATAGTTTTTCTGTAAGATTGAAATTGTACAAGGGCCTTGTTGGTTTTTCGAGGAGAGTAATCAAAAATAACTGAGATTTTTACTTGCGTATAAGTTATAAATAGAAACAGAGAAGATATTGTATTGATGTAAGTTTTAAAAGGAATTCTTATTGCTCAATTAAAGATCGAAAGAGGGATTAAGTACAGTGTTCTGCAACAAAATTTTGTTCAAATAAATATATCAGTTAAGACCTACACTAAGCATGAATTTAAAATATTCGACACTATTCAAAAAAATTATGTTTCACTACTATTAAAATTCTTCATATGGCAATTTTATAACGTGCATTGCTGCAATTTAAAAAATCTTTAGCATTTTGTAAGAATAACATGACTTGTTGTAATATGCAAAATTATTATTTTATAGTATTTTTGACATTTTTAGGAATTTATTAAAGAAGCTCTATTTTTTTTTCGAAAAGTGATGTGATGGAAAATCTCATTTTCGATTTTACAATTTATGGAAAACTTAATTATAAAGTTATAAAGCAAGTGTAATTGATATACAGGTGTCCCTCAAGTTACACGATTAATTGGTTCCGTGTAACTTGAAACCGTGTAAGTGGAAACTCAGATTTAGTACTACTGTTAGTGACCTTTATATTCCATTTTTCAAGAGCAGGAAGCGAAAGGATTCCGCAGATAGCTAACATTGACGAATATATGATAAATCCTTATTATTTTTTATGAAAATTGGTATAAAACCGTGTAACTCAAATAGCGTGTAACTTGAGGGAACGTCGCAATTTTTTTCCGTGTAACTCGAAAATCGTGCAACTCAAGTACCGTGTATCTCGAGGGATAC
This sequence comes from Dysmachus trigonus, assembly GCA_949715965.1. Taxonomy (NCBI): domain Eukaryota; kingdom Metazoa; phylum Arthropoda; class Insecta; order Diptera; family Asilidae; genus Dysmachus; species Dysmachus trigonus. The sequence goes on from OX454321.1 coordinate 81,154,505, forward strand.
CTGTAATTACCATTTGACTTTGCTAATATCATCGAAATCTTAATGCTACAATTTTGTTCTTTAGAATATTTTATTAAATAAAAGAAATTGCACATCTAGAACGCTAGATGGAATCGTCGTCGTATCAAGCCGTCTTTAATTTTGATACATGCCAATGAGCCATTGAGGGAAACAATTTCATAAAAATGTTGGTAGGTAAAACTTTTAATTGTCTAGATTGTAAACGTATTTTTAAAAAAACCTATATTTTATAAGGTACGCCCTTTATGAAACGTACAGAATACTTTTACTATATTTTTTCAATACCTTAATCGTGTTCTCAATTTATTTTGAATGTAATACCTTCAAAATTTCACTGCCTAATATTGACTCAGCTTTTGTTGTTTAATTATTTAATGATTATCTAAAATTTGTGTTATACAGCATGCATATTCCGGATTTGAAGTTACAAGGTGGTACAAAATTAATGACTCTATAGAAATTCTTTATGGTTTTTGCAAATTTAGTAAACAGATTCGAAATACATTACGATGCAGAATGGATTGCTATATTCCTCAAGAAGATGGATAATTGTGAAAGATATTTTTATATATGGGATGTTTCACGTCAAGCAGATCACCAACCTGGATAAAAATTGTGTGGAACGATCGAGGCGTATAAGGGCTCAAAATGTTCGTTCGTCTAGGAAGAGCCTTTCAAACGCAGAGTGATACTTTTCAAAAATCCAAAATGGCGGACCCAATATGGCGGCTGGAAGTTGAAGAAAACCCGACTGTATGGCAAAAAAAGGTTGTGAAAAAAAAACATTCGCTACCAATCGGGTCATTTTTTAGCTCAAATTGTAGCTGAGGGACGCCTCTTAAAAGCTGGTGTGATTGGATGAAAAAATCGAAAATGGCAGATCCAGTATGGCGGTCAAAAAACCGATTTGGTGACTGAATTTTTAAAAATCAACCGTTTTACACCAAACTTGTTATACGGGTCAGATTTGCAAAATTCAAGAATTTTTTGAAAATCGATCGATTTACACCAAATTTGGTATAGGGGGTTTTTGAGGTTGCTGATTACAAGTGCGACTTCAGATTTGCAAAATCCAATATGGCGGACGGAATTTCGGAAAATCAATTGATTTCCGCTATATGAAATTGGTAATTATTAATTTACAATATATTAACTTTAAGGCAGTTGAGTGATATTGATTTTTTCAATACAATAATTTCACTCTCCTGTAAAATTTATTATTTGTGAGTTATGTGCAATTTTAGGGACACTGGCAAAGTTAAGTTCGAAATTTGGGTGTCAAAGGTTATTCTTTAGTTTTAACAAATAACTGTTTCTGATATTATTTTAGTTATTGAATACGAATTTGAAAACCAATATTTTTCAAAACCTAAAATATTAAATAAGCGATATTTTAGCAATTTTTGAAAATCTTTTAAAATGTTAAGGAATTTTGTTTCTTATCCTAGCTGAATGTTTGAACTTTAAACTACTAAATGAAAATACAAACACCTTAAAAACTTCTGTAAAAGATTCCACGAAATTCCCTTTTTAATAAACGTATTATCTCATACAACAGCTACTGAATTATGACTAAAACAGAAGCGTTTTCGTCAACAACCGGATTTAAATTAAACTTTGTATACGTAGTTTAGATCTCAAGTTTTCATTCGAGCGTTTTGACATTCTATGAACAAAGAGTGACCACAAAAATCACCTGTTTTCGCATATTTCACAGCGAACTAAGGAAACGACATAAAAAAATTTATCAGGTATCAAATTGATCGTCGTAAAAAATCAAGAGGGGCATTACTTCTAGTGTTTCGAAAATATTAATAAATCATCCCTAATTGAGGGTTAAAATCACCCTAAAAGATTCATTTTATCAAAAAGTTAGCATTCAGGATAAATATGTTTCTTATTACATTATTTATTTCTAATTAATCCTAAAAATTCAAAGTGATGTGTTTTCAACAAAAAAGGGTTAAACATCCACCTATAGACGCCAAAAAGGGGTATAATCATCCCTCAAATATTGGAATAATCTAGTATATTTAAAAAATTCTAAATGTAAGATATTGAGTCATGAAAAACACGTTATTGACAATTCTTGCCAGTTTTGAATGAAAAATGACCCTCAGCCTAGTATAGCTACTCTCTAAGGGGGTGAAACATGATACATTTTTTTATGTCTTTTCCTTAGTTCGCTGTGAAAACTCGAAAATGTGATGATAGAAAATTTTTGTTTTTGAATTCTTAACCTACAAAAAAAATCTTATATAAATTATATGTCATTTATGCGGCAACAAAAATATTGTTGACCTATGTTATTAATACAAGAAAATATTGAACTCATTCAACATAAAAAATGTATTTTAAACCGATCTCTGTACGAAGAAAAAACAGATATACACAAAAAATAGAATCACATGGCGTTATAAATTCTCCTAGACCTGATTAAACCTACTTAGTGATAGTACGAGGGGGCAACAGCATACTTAGCAGGGGCATGTCCAAGGGGTTCCCGATGGACAACAGCGTTGAAGCCATTGTGCTCATCGGCGGTGTATTCAACAGTCCTCTTGTATCCGTCGGAGTCGATCAGGCTGTAGGATCCGTGGACGTTGTGTCCATCCCGGGACTCAGCCTGGCTCTTCACATCTCCAGTGTGTGGATCTTCAACTCCATACGAGAAATCGTATTTTGCAGGAGCATCATAGTCAACAACTTCCTTCAGGATTGGGGCAGAATGAGTTTTGATGATCGTTGGTTGATGTTGATGATAGACAGCGGCAGGTTGATGGTACTGTAGTGGGATACCTCCGGCTGATACCATCCCAAGTAGGGCTAGAAGGATGACGACCTGTGGAGATTAAAAGTAAAATTACTCCTCAAGAAATATCCATGAATTATTTAATTTTTTAAAAGTCCTTACTTTGAATGCCATATCGATTTTCTGTGACTATGTCTTAGCTGCAACCGAAGAAAGCGTGAACTATGATTTGCATTGCAATCGCAACGACTTTTATATACCTGAGATGTAAAACTATTATTACTTGCGAGAGCATATTTTTATGTGCGCGAACCGACGAGAAGCGGGCAGGTGTGCGTGCTTTCATTTAAAATGTTTTTAAATTACTTTTTAGTTTTTTAAGAATTGTTACAGTTTCTGCATACGCAGGGAAGGTGTGTTTCATAATAGCTCATGCAGAAAAAGAAAGGTGCCTGACTGACTGACTGAGATCCAGTTGTGGGTTCGAAGGTGCAGAAGCAGGATTTTTTTATTTTTTAGTTGAGAATTTACATATTTAGGGCATATTATGGACTAACAGGTTTTATGTAGACTCTTAAAGTGGGTCATTTAAATTGAAATGAATATATACAAGCAAACGAACAAACCCACGGGAGATATCGTTACTTTAACGATTCGAAAGTGTAAGCAAGATTTTTATATACTTATTTTTTTAATTTCCTACAGTGGGTGGAACCAGGTGGTAAAAATTTCAATTAAGCTCATTTCGTTTGAACTTTAAATTAAGAGTTTAAAGGGGAAAAAAAGAAAAAGAAAAAGAAAACGTCAGAGTGCGATGAGTCACCGGTGCAATGGATTCATAATGAGATTTTTTTAATAAAAACCACGTCGTCGAATGCCCACGCCTTCTTCAGAGATGCTGCGTTGAGTTCGCAACCTTCTTCCTTTCAAGAAGTTCAGATTCACGTAACGTGTGTAATTGGTAAAGTATTCGGACAGATTTATTTTAACTGGACCAGTTGCATAATTTCTGGTTGAAGGTGACGCCTGTGTTCGGAAGAAAATTGAAAGGTTTTTTGGAAATTAAGGGCGGACCGGTGTTATTTAATATCACCTAAACCAGGTGGGCTTTATAAAGCGTGAGAATTGTTTTTTTTGCGTTTTGAATCGTTTTATGGTTTCTTCTTAATTCAGCAATAAATTCATCATTTAGCAAAGTAATCAGTACGAAAATTATAGTTATTAAATCAAAATTGATTTCTGATTACCATTGATTCTTTTTACTTTTGCGGTGTAATTAAACAGAATTTTTATTTTTTAGTTAGATTTAATTTTAAGGGGATACACCACTGTGAAAAATAAGTAAAATATTATTTTTTCAAATTATACATATTCAAAAATCTGAGAACAAATTTTAAAGTTATAGTCGATTTAGTGGGAACAGGTAGCGCGGCCGGTAGGAGAGCCTTTCTTATATTTCTTTATTATTCCACCAAAAAATCTACTAATCAACGAACCTCCAATTTTTTTAAAAATTTTCTAATCACTAATTTTTAAGATTTCTTAAAGAAAAAAAAAATCAAATTCAAATTTTGTTTAAATCACATTTACTTTCTTAAAATTCATTATTTATTTTCAGATAATTCTTCAAAATTTCAGTGGGACCATGGGGATAATATTTTTGTAAATTTTTAATATTTTTTTAAAAATTCAGTACAACAATAGTTGAAAGTGAAAATATATTCAATAATATGCCCCTTACCCGACCCATAAATAATTTGCAAAAATTCAAAATGAGTTTTTTTAAGGAAGTTGGAATAGAATTAATTTAAAATAGCAGAATTAATCATTACTAATGATTATTATTTTGTGCTGTAGTAACAAAAAATTTATTTCCTGAAAATAGACCTCTTTTGAAAATTATCCAAGAATTATTATGTCAAAATTTTTTTATTCTTTTGGTTCATTTGGACAATTTCATTAAACCTGAAATCTGCGTTTTTTTTTAATGCACATGAAAATCAAAACCTTTGGATACGACTTCGCTAGTCTATTAAAAGGGTTATTTTCTTATTAATTTCTGTATTTTATATTTGTTTCAATTTTTGTGTTTTTTTCTGTTGTCAAATAAATCTAATTTAATTTGTATTGGGTTTTTTCCGTTGATTATGAATTCGCAAATGAAAATGTTCAATTAGCTCCTGTTTTCGAAAAAAAAATTGAGTTAAAAGTGCAAAAGATCGTATATTAGCAAATTTTAAATAATCACTAAAAACTAATGGATTTTCATATGAGCGTGAAATATGACTTAAATCGAAGCCTAAATCCTAATCTAGAAAGTTAAAGAAACACTAATCTAAAGATAGTTTCAGGGGATTTGACACAACCGAATTTTCAAAAAATCAATATTTTTTTTATGATTGATTTTGATAGGAAATATCTTCAAGAATAAGAATTTCATTATATTAAAGTCGAATTCGGTTTGGGCGCAGGCATTGCAGATTAAATTTAGGTAAGCTTTTCATTTAAAAATATCTTTTAAACACTTTAAACGCGATTTTCTCAAAACAAAGTTTTTAGAGTTGGTAGATTAAAATAAAAAAATATTGGACCGATCGGTCAGAAATTTTTATATGTTATTTGACACATGATTGTGCAGGGATTGAACCCCAGACAAAAAGATTTTCCAATTTTAATAAGATTTTCCGGGCCAAAAATGTGGGTTTTTTGAAAAACTTTTGCTATTTTTTGATGAGAATTTTTCCTTTTGGTTTAAACCCCAGAGTTTTTCATACCAATTAAAACCATTTCTTTTTTAGTGTTGTCAGAAGTTTCAGTGACTCAAAATCGCGTGCACCGTGAGTTTTTGAGGTTTTTTTTGAAAAAAATTGCACCATTCAGCCTGGAAAAATCTAAACAAAATTTTTTTTTTAATTCTTTAAAGATTAAGAAATAAATATGCAAAGTTTCACTAATATATCTCTTTTTTTTCTCTTCAATTTTCCAATTTTCCAAGAAAAAAAAACAAATTTTCAATTTTTGGGTGTGTCAAGTTCAACCTTTCATTAGAGACACGTTACAAGTTATGGGGACTTGTTAATGGTTTTTCAAAAATGGTCTTTTGTACTTTTTATCTGTTTTTGTCGAAACCGGGAGCTAATTAAAAATTTTCATTTGCGAATTCACAATCTGTGGAAAAAAAAATTAAATAATGCTAAAGGTTTTGAAAATAATCAACCTTTAGAAAATAGTTAAAATTAAACCTTTTTAGCTTTTATTCTTAATATTTAGTTCTACAGAAAAGAGGCTTGTAAAGGAATAATTATTTCATAAACAAAACTGGAAATATATTAATTTATTTTTAAATGTTATTAAGTAAAAAATTGAAAATCTGTTTATACTATATATACTATCTTCATTATTACATAACAAAGATGTTACGTTATACCATTTCTTACGTTGATGCTTGTAAGATCTAATTAAAATATAAAGTATTATTTTAATTGTCTCTTTAATAGTCCAGTAAAATTTAAATTGGCACTAATAGTACTGAAGGAGAAAGTGTAAAGTATACGAGATGATGAGTTTAGGTAGTTTTAAGACCCATTTAGTATTTAGCTTTTGTTTTCATTGTTCAAATTGTAGAGAAACTACTAAGATACAATCAAAGTAAGAACGACCTTTATAAAAGCACATGGTATGTTTGTAATACATTACAAGATCAATAAACTGCATCTACAGAGCTTTGTAAACTTATTTGATAAATCAAAGCAACAAAAAAGAAATATGTACTTGCACTTAATCCGAGTCAAATGGCTCGCAGCTCCGGTGAATGAGCGCAAATGAGCAAAACTACTTCAGGTACAACAATTAAAATCATAAAACCTGAAAATATTCGACCTTCGCAAAAATGTACAATTGTTGAGGAGATTTCGCGAATTTTTTTGTTGTTGTATTTTTTTTTTTTTTTTTTTTATTTGGTATAACCTAGCCGCACACCATGATACGACGAATGCATGCTGGGCATATGCACGATCAAGTTTCTTGGGCCAATTTCCTCTCTTCCTGACTTCGGATCATGTGTCATTTGTGATTGAGACACAACACAAGTGTGCGCCAAGTTTTTTGGTCTTTGGGTCTCAAAAAAAAAAAAAAATAGTATTCTCTGGCCAATTTGGAATTTTTGTTTTTTTATTATTATTTTTTCTAGGTATAATGAAATGCATCGCACCACCGCAGGCAGCATAAGCAACTTCATGGACCATAAGCGAACGATCTTACCACTCCCGAAAAAAACGAAAGTCATGCTTCGCTGTGAGGGACAAAAACGTAATTTGGTGGTCATGAGGTTAGTTAGATTAAGCGGCGTATAAAAGTCGCCGTGAAACAGCTGCAAATCATAGTTGAAGCCTTCCTCTGGTGGCAAAGACATCTTCAAGTACAATATTATCGAAATGGCATTCAAAGTAAGCAGGAAGAATATTGCGATTTTTGGAGTATCAGCGATTTTTTGGAGATTACATATAATTTTGGTTTTCTGTTCCAACAGTTCGTAGCCCTCTTCGCCCTCGTCGCTGTGGCATCTGCTGGACACATCCCTGTGGAATACCATCATGCAGCTCCTGTCTACCATCAACCGGCCGTTCATGCCATTGCTGCTCCAGTTCTGAAGCATGTTGACTACGATGCTCCAGCTAAGTACGAATTCTCGTACGGAGTCCAGGACCCTCATACAGGAGACGTTAAGAGCCAGGCTGAGTCCCGTGACGGAGACAATGTCCATGGAACTTACAGCTTGATCGATGCTGATGGATACAAGAGGACTGTTGAATACACCGCCGATGAGCATAATGGTTTCAATGCTGTTGTCCACCGTGAGCCACTCGCTCATGCCGCCCCCGTCGCCAAGGTCATCGCAGCCCCAGTCGCCTACGATGCTCATCACTATCATCACTAAGTTTAAGACACAAGAACTTTAGGAAATTTGACAGCGCCATGTGATTCTAATTTTACATAAATTTTTTGTTTTCCTCATATAGAAATGAATCAATTACATTTTCATATTTATTGAAATTTGAGTCTTATTTATTTCTTATAAAGAAAAGTTTAAAAACCATCAGCTTAGTCCAAGCTGCAAACAGCAGAGCTGTTATCATTTGGTTAGTAAAACCAGAACCAACATACAACATGCAGAACAAAAAAATTTAAAATAAGTATACCACATCAAAGATTATGTTAATAATCTATAACAATTAAACAAGGATTTTTTGAGAGGATTGTTACTAAGATAAGCATGCTTGTTAACACTAAAGCACATGACCTTAATAGACTCATAGATACCATATCTAGTTCTACAACTGTTGATTTATAGAAGATTAAGATTTTTTAGGTTAGTTGGATATTTATCTAACTTCTAGGCAGTTTTGGATGCACTTAGTACTTAATTCAGATGTCTTTTTTAAGGTATCTAGATATTGTCTATCTTTTACAAGTTTATACCCAAAGATGATAATATCAGGGATCGAAAAATAACAAGTATTTTCAGTTTTTCAAACCAAAAAATCATGTAGACAAAGTTGTGAGAAAATTGGTTCAAATGTAGGATTATTATTCTATCTAAAAAAAAAGAAAAACAAAACATTTCTCAAATTTATTTTTAAAATTAAAATATGATTTTTATTTTTAAAATCTGAAATAAAAATCTTAAAATTATTTTTATTTTTAAAATCAGAAATAAAAATAAAGAAAATATTTTTATTATTAAAATCAAGAAATAATAAAAAAAATGATTTCTGCTATTAAAATCAGGAAATGATTCTTATTCTAAAAATCAAAAAAACATTCAGAAAATGGTTTTTACTCTTAAAACCCAAGATCAAAATCATGAAATAATTTTTATTTTTAAAACCAGGTAACATTTATTTTTAAAATCAAAAATCAAAAACAGAAAATGATTTTTATTTTAAAAATTGAAAAATAATAAATATCAGAAAATTATTCTTATTTTGAAAATCAAAAAATAAATGATTTCACATATAATTACACAGGTCAACATTTTATCTAGGCTTGTGCACGGGAATCGAAGATGGTATCTTAGGGTTTTTGGGGTCGCTGATTACGATGAGTGGGTCGGTTATTGAAGGTCAAACGGTAAAAAAACCTTCCAATCCAAATGAAAAATTTCAATTTGCGAAATGCACAATTGTGCCACAGAACCAGAATACCTGTCTTAAGATGACCTCGAGGATGCATGCAAAGTAAAAATGAACACCGGATTCGGATTCAGCGACCTCAAAAACACGTCTATGAATTTTTTTCAGATTTTTAGAAGGTTTTTTGACTGTTTGACCTTGAAATGACCTTGAAATGAGGTCGACTGACCTCAGATTCAGGGTCCTCGAAAACATACGTATGAATTTTTTCAGATTTTTCGGATGGTACTTAACATTTTTCTCAAAACCCCTTCAAATGACCTTGAATGACCTCGAGGATGCATGCAAAGTAAAAATAAACACCGGATTCGGATTCAGCGACCTCAAAAACATGTCCATTAATTTTTTCAGATTTTTGGAGGGTTTTTTGACCGTTTGACCTTCAAATGACTTTGAACTTGATGTGATGGAGCCTAACCGACTCGCTCATCGTAATCAGCGACCCCAAAAACCCTAGGATACCATCTTCGATTCCCGTGCACAAGCCTAGATAAAATGTTGACCTGCGTTATTTATTTCAATTTGTTTAATAGCTAAAAAAAAAAAAAAATTTAACTATCAATCGGAAACATTGAAAATGTTAAGTGACAGCAGCTGTTAAGAAGCATGCTTTCGCTATCAAATTCAACAGATGGCGCCCCCATTGCAAAATCTTTAGTATAGTATAGTGTTTCTTTTACGTCCAACTGATGGAGGTTTTTAAAAAAAAATAGGTATATAAAAACATCGGTGAAGAACTTTCGGAGATTTAAGATTTTGAACAAACGAACATTTACATTTTTATTTATATAGATTTTAAAAACAAAAGGCATTTTCAGATTTTTATTTCAGATTTTAAAAATATAAGTTATTTTTGATTTTTATTTCTAATTTTAAAAATAAAAATTAATTTCTGATTTTAAAAATAAAAATCATTTTCTGATTTGTATTTTTGATTTTAAACATTTTTTTTTTGTTAGTGGCAGGATTCAGATTTTGGTTTTAATAAAAAAAATTTTACGTGGTCTGAACGAAAAAACGCTTTCCCTCCGGATTTGAATACAGCCAATTTTATAGAAATCAGACCTCCAAAAAGAAAGTATAGAATTTTTTTAACAATTTAAATTAGTTAAAAAAACGAAGATTGTGCGATTATTTCTTGTTTCTACGTTATTGTTTTAATTTTTTTTTTAGGGATATTTGTCTTATTTATCAGCCGTTTTCAAAAAAAAGTTGGAATTTGAGCCTATTTTTTTTTTTTTTTTAGAACACTTGTCAGGGTAGTGTAAAATGAAACAAAAAATTCTCAAGGATAGAAGAAGATTTGAGCAAAATTGCATTTTCCAAAAATTTAATTTAATTTTATTTTTATCATCCATCTACGTTTTACTTTTGCTTACAGGGGATTAACTCCAAATTGTTTGCTTCCATTATCTAAATACAAAATAAACTAAAAACATGCCACACGCAAAGGATAATTCCATTAATCTACTTTCCTACCAATGGACCAATTAACAAGAGTTCATAAAAAGCTCATATTTGATCATATCAGTACTACAACACTGCAAACAAACATTACAGCATAAACATTAGTACAATAAAAAAAGTAGTTCATTCAATCGCGCCTACATTTGCTAAATACTCTTGGCTTAATTTTACGCAACAAATTAGGATAATCCTCTTGCATAATGCGCCCATGTTGCCCATTTATGCATCTAATATTGTGACACGTGCGTCTATGGCTTTATTATTGGTACCTCAAATGAAATTTAGGTCAATTATTCCACAAGTTAAGCGGCTTCTGTAATCAATATAAAGCAAAAAAAATTCAGTTACCTCCAATCCTCTGCAAATCAATTTTATGATCTTGATTAATTTGCAAATTGATGTAAACTAGTTTTTTGAGGTTTTATTGTGGTTAATTTTGAGGTGAACTATGAACTTAATTAGGTTTAGAGGAATGGATGTTATTTAAGAGTTTGTTACCTTATTAAATAACTTCATTAAGCTAATATGGGTATATAAATTTAATGACTTCACTTAATTATCATTTTATGAGAACATTATTTTGTTTATTGCTTTAAAAAATGTAGAAATACTAGCGGTGTTTGTATTACGAGTGCGCGAACTCTATGGTTTAACATCTTGTTATTAAATTAAAGGTCTGGTCTTTATTAGTAACAGAATGAATTTTAATATAAGACTAAAGATGTAAAGAAATTACTTGTTTTGATTATTTACATTGAAAAATGTTCATTTGCTTTTTTATTTGTTAATTTTGAGGTGAACTTTTTATAACCTTGTATACAAAAATAGAGGTATGTAACATAATATTTTTAGAAGTTTAGTTATTAGTATTTTCCATAACGAATCGAATGTATTTTGAATTATTAAAATCCGTTGAGTAGTTTTCTAGTTACAGATGCGCGCAATTTAAAAAATGTAGTTTCGAGAAAAACGCGTTTAAAGTTTTTGTTATTTAATTTTTGCATATAAAACGCGTGGAGGTAGCGTCACAAATATAGGTATAACTTTTTTTCCTGTACGAATTTATTAAAACGGTTTTAGGAAAGTATTTCTGAGATATTAAAGAGCACTTTTATGTATTTAAAAAAATTTCTTTAGTTTTTCAAACATTTACTTAAAAATGAAGTAAATTCCCATGGTATATTTTTAAAAACTCTTATTGTCGTATTTCCCTTCATGGTTAAACATTTAAGTTTTTACTTGAACTTTTGCTAAATCATAAGTTTCGAAGATACTTCTTTATTTTATTAAAAGAGATTTTTAAGCGTTTTGTTTAACCTATTTTATCCAATTCATTCATGTATTATATTTTTAATACTTTGCTATTTTCTAAGGACTTTATTGTGAGATTCTCATTCTCATTCTCATTCTAATTCTCATTCTTTGTATAAGGATTAAAATTTTCAGGAGCTTCCATTTCAATACTTAGATTTTTTTCAATTTACAAAAACCAATGTACCAGTTCATAAACATACAAAACTATGTACCACAATCAAACAACTTAAGGAAAAATCAATAGCTATATAAATATTTCTTTAATAATAAATAAATTTAAAAATTACAAAAGCGCATTAATTTCATCAACAAATTAATAATGATAGTTAGCAGATGGACCATTGAAAGTAACGTGGCTACTTTCGTGTCCTGAAGAATGGTATCCAACTGGAGCAGGTGCAAGAACCTTAGCAACGGGTGCTACAACTTTAGCAACTGGAGCAGCATAATGAGCTACAGGGGCTGCAGCATAGTGAGCAACTGGAGCAGGAGCATAGTGTTGAACTGGTGCTGAATATGCAACCTTGGTAACAGGAGCTGGACCATATACAACCTTAGCAACTGGTGCAGCATAAGAAACCTTTGTAACTGCAGGTGCAGCAGCATAAGCGACCTTTGCAACTGGAGCAGCATAAGCAAACTTAGCAACTGGAGCAATCACTTTATGAACTTGAGGAGCTGGCTGAGGAATTTTAATGTTGGTGGGTTCACGTTGGACAACAGCATTGAATCCTGTGTGGGCATCGGCGGTGTAGTGGACAATTCTTCTGTGACCATCGGGTTCGATTAATTCGTAGTATCCTTGCACAGCATCCCCATGGCGAGTTTCCTTTTGGCTTTTTATATCACCAGTGTGCTCATCATGGACAGCATAGCTGAATTCATATTCAGCAGGTGCTTCATGTTCCACTTGTTTATAAACAGGTGCAACTGTTTTAACTACAGCTGGAGCATAAGATTTTACCAAAGCTGGTTGTCCATGATATCCCTGAATTTCGATAGGAACTGCGACTGCAACTGCTGCTAAGGCGAGGAAAACTGCAAACTATTTTAAAAAATAATATTATTAATTTTTTTATATATATAAAAAAAATAAATCCCGAAAATATTAATTACCTTAAATGCCATATCGGGTTATTGCTGCTACTGCTCTTGATTGAGTGGCCAATTTAACTGTGATTATCCCAAACTGCAACTCCCCTTTTATATTCATAGAGAAATGTAACGACTCCCATTTGAGACATTTCTTGCCCTCAAGCCATATTTCACTGGCATGAAACAGCAGCGCCAATAAAATCGCCAATGTCACGTGTAATTCAAGTTCGCGACGTCGAAATTGCGTTCATGTACCCGAACGAATAGGTGGTTATTTTATTTATATTTTTTTCGGGGCTGGTATTTGCCTGATGCAAACTTATGCGACACAGTTTTTCGGATGGTGGTAACATAATTGAAAAATCTGCAGAGTTGTAATAAATTTTTTGATTAATTAATTCAGCACGGCATAGAAATGATAGTGACTTGCAACAATTCTTATTAGCTAATTTTTACACTATGTATAAAGATCTGCTGAATTGTGGAAAGAGAAAAAAAAAATATATCTCTTACATAATTTTGGGGTATGTGTTTAAAAATCCTACTCTAGATTTTATTTTATCTACAATGGACTTAAGAGTTTTCTCATGTTTTTGCATTCTCTTACAGATAAGAAAGATCCTTTTATTGTTCGTGACAAGAAATATTGTCCTCTTTTTAAGCGAAATATAATGGAATAGTGCTATCCTTTAAAAAATATATATATTAATGAAATATCTCGTGAAGGCCGTGTCTTATTACCTAACTGACTAATCATAATTTTAATTGTTCTGCCAGTAGCTTAGGTGAAAGGTTATTTCTGTAGGCATATCGCTGTTACGCCTATCGTTAGCGAACTTGAATTGTCAACAAAAATTTAGATTGACCCACGTTCTTTTGACATAATCAATTTGGCAAGTAAATTTCAAATATTGCTTCAGGGGTACAGAGATATTCGATCTAGGTAGATAGATATTTTTACGGTGGACTTTACAAACGAACGTTATTCTTTATCGATATAAAAAGGGTTCGAGCTGATCTAGTAATCACAGTTTAATTGCCTCCTCAATCAGAGAAACAACCAGCATACGAACCGAAATGGCTTTCAAAGTAATTACCAATAAATTATTTTTTACAAAATAAAATTATTATAATTATTTAATTAGTTTGCAGTTATCTTCGCTCTAGCAGCAGTTGCTTCAGCTATTCCTGGAGAAATTCTAGGATACCATGGACAACCAAGTCTAGTAAAATCTTATACTCCAGCTGTGGTGAATTCTTATGCTCCAGTTGTCGCGAAATCTTATGCTCCAGCCGTAGTCAAGACTGTTGCAGCCCCAATTTATAAGCAAGCAGAATATGAAGCTCCAGCTGAATACGAATTCAGCTATGCTGTCCATGATGAGCATACTGGTGATATGAAGAGCCAAAAGGAAACTCGTAAAGGAGATTCTGTAGAAGGATATTATGAACTTGTTGAACCCGATGGTCACAAACGAATGGTCCATTACACTGCTGATGCTCACAGTGGATTCAATGCTGTCGTCACACGAGAGGAGACTAATGTTAAAATCCCTCAACCAGCTCCTCAAGTTCATAAAGTGATTGCACCAGTTGCTAAAATCGCTTATGCAGCTCCAGTTGCAAAGGTCGCTTATGCTGCTGCACCTGCGGTTACAAAGGTTTCTTATGCCGCACCAGTTGCTAAAGTTGCATATGGTCCAGCTCCTGTTACCAAGGCTGCATATTCAGCACCAGTTCAACACTATGCTCCTGCTCCAGTTGCTCACTATGCTGCAGCGCCTGTAGCTCATTATGCAGCCCCAGTTGCTAAAGTTGTAGCTCCAGTTGCTAAGGTCCTTGCGGCAGCTCCAGTTGGATACCATTCTTCAGGACATGAGAGTAGCCACGTTACTTTCAACGGTCCATCTGCTAACTATCATTATTAATTTATTTGATCAATTTTGTGATACTTTTGAGATGCAAACTACTATTTATATTTATTTAATAAATTATCGAGAAAATTAAAATTTCATTGTTTTAAATTGAAAAATAAAATTATTTAGTTCTGAAATGGATTCTAAACTTGTTAACTAGATAATAAAAAAAAAAAAGTGCTTACGCTCTCCCCGATTCTAAATGAAATTAAGAGCTCTTTTTAATTGCTAGCAAAAATCACTTCAAAGGAGTTCATATTGTACCTTAGAATTTAAGAAATGTTAGAAATACGCTGATATCATTTATGGATACTTCTGTAAAATAATTTCTTAAGGGGGTATCCCACTCTAGAGGCCTTTGAATTGAACGTTTTCTTCAGGGAGTTGAACAAGAAAATATCACACATTTAGAGTTAAACATAATAATCTTCTTATTATATGATCTTTAATGAATATTTTAAGAAAAAAAAATTTTTTTTTATTGAGTGGTTGGGTCAGGAACGGTGTGCACGATAACAGCCAAACAAATAATCTGAAAATTATGAGATTGCACATTAGTACTCTTTATATGTGTGGCTATGGCATGAGTATGGCACATTTTGGAAAGAAAAATTTTATTAATTTCTTTAATTTTTTCTACTATAAGTTTTACATTTTAGTTGATTTTTTACTGTTAAAATATGGGATACAAGCTATGTAAATGTAAAAATGCCTGATTTGCTCCACTTAGGTCATAGAGACAAAGCTAACACAGCTTGTACCAAAATCTAAAATTTTTCGGATGAATGGTTTTCTCAGAATGCTGCACACCATTCATCAAGACGGTGTATTGAGAAAAATGGCATTTAAGTTAAAGTTAAGAGTGGTGGAGAGCGCGCAGCTGCGCACGAAATCGCCTGTAGCGGCGCGAGCTTTTCAAATTTCGCGGCAAGAGATAGCTTAAACGATTCAGGAAAGAACACAGCATTTTTCTAAACTAAAAAAAAAAAAATGCATTTTTTAAACGTTCTAGAGTGGGATACCCCCTTAAAACAATTAACAGGTTAAGAGCTCTGTATAGATTTTATGAGGATAGAGGGAGAGGAGTTGAAATGAACCTAAACAGATTGAGATTTTGAAATGTAGATCCTTTTTGGTAATTTCGGTTTAATGAAAACGTTAAATTTTTATAATAATAATAGTAGATGTAACGCAATTCTTACAAGGAAACGTTCTCAGGTGTGTCTCACCGATTTTGATGAAATTGAAATATGTTATAGAGTATCGAAAAATAAGAGACCCGTATTTTTTTCTTATCGGATACGCACATTTAGAGGTGAAAACCACCTCTAAAATTTATCGTATCGTATTTTTTGAGATCTTCATTAATGTTGTTTTCTAATTCTCCCGACGACTCTCCTGAATATAGTTATAACGTAACGTCTTCATATATGAAGTATTTCGCGCTCAGATTTTTGAATTTAATATTTTTTTATATATAACAAATAAAGCAAAGGGCCTAATATTGATCCTTGAGGTACGCCGATTTTGATATTTCTCTCCTGGCTATAGATGCTGTTTAGTTTCGTTTTGATGATCCTTTTGTCCAGATAATCGCCCACCTCCTCAAGATCTTCGCATAATATTTTGTTGTCCACAGTGTGAAATGCCTTTCTAAGATCCACAAATATTGCTACTACATATGTACTTATTTTTCGTCTAAAGCTTTATTACTTCCGCTTTCGAAATCCATATTGATTAGATTTAAATTCTTCGTTTCTATTGACAAATTCCACAATTATCTTGTATATAACATTTTCACAGACTTTACTAAATGAACTTATCAACGATATAGGTGTATAGTTTCCTGAATTATTCATAATCTCCACTATTTCCACTAAATCATGAGTTAGCTTTTTTCATACTTTCAACATTTACTATTATTCTGTCCTAGAATTGATTCTTTTATTGTCTTCCATAATTTATTTGGGTTTTCTGCATCATTCCCCAATCTGCTAAGAAAAAATAAAAATAAATCTTTTAATGTGAACAATAGCTTAAGACTCTTATTCCCCTAATTTGTTAATACTAAAGATATGGCTTTGAAAAAAAATTACAGTATTATAAAAAAAAAATTTAAATCGGTGCACCACCGAACAGAAATTTTTAAATGTGAATAAGCACTTTTTAAACCATCTCAGCAATTTAAAATAATGTTTCCAAATTTCCAACAAATTTCAAAATAAATTAATAAAAAATAATACGAACACAAATTTGATTCTATGAAGTGTATTTATATAAATAGTGATAATAAAGTAAATAATACATGTTTTGTCATAATGAATTTCCTTTCTTAATAATTGTAATTAGCTGATGGACCACTGAAAGTCACATGGCTATTTTCATGACCTGATGAATGGTATCCGCCTGAAACGATTTTTGGAGCGGCATAGTGTGAAACTGGCGCTGAATATGCAACTTTAGCCACAGGAGCAGCATAAGCAACCTTAGCAACAGGAGCTACATATTTCGCAACTGGAGCAATAGCCTTGTAAACTTGGGGAGCTGGTTGAGGGATTTTGATTCCACTGTCCTCTCGTTGGACAACAGCATTGAAACCAGTGTGGGCATCGGCGGTGTAGTGGACAATTCTCCTGTGACCATCGGGTTCAATCAATTCGTAGTATCCTTGTACAGCATCCCCATGACGTGTTTCCTTTTGGCTTTTGATGTCACCAGTGTGTTCATCATGGACAGCATAGCTGAATTCATATTCAGCAGGTGCTTCATGTTCCACTTGTTTATAAACAGGTGCAACTGTTTTAACTACAGCTGGAGCATAAGATTTGATTAAAGCTGGTTGTCCATGATATCCTTGATAGTCCACAGGACCAGCAGTAACAATAGTTATAAAAGCAAAAACTGCTATAATCTGTAGGAAAATATAATAATTTTTTTTAGATAATAATACATAACAATTAATTTAATTAAAATTTACTTTGAATGCCATTGCAAATTGAATTTCTTCGGCTACTGTTCGTTCTGTTAAAGGCCAATTAGACTGCATAAAGTTCGTAAAATTGCTCCCCTTTTTATAGGTGGAATAACATTTCATCAAAACGATAAATGGAGACATGTGACACCCTCAGGCGATGTTTGTATCGCAAAAATTTACAAGAGTTAAGCAGGTCAGTAGCATTTCTATTGGTTGTATTTGCATGTCTTGTTGCAATTGTATTTTAAAAAAAAATAGAAAGAATTCAATCAATTGTTCCGATGAACAACAATTGACTCTTGTATATTTGCACCTATTATTACCTTTTGTTAAAAGAGTTAGAGCGCTGTACGAAACATTATAACACATTGAAACCCATTTCATTCTTCTAGATATTAAAAGTGAATTTAAAAAAGAAGTGGTAAACGGCATACACTGTAAACATTTCAAAAATTTCATAATATTCAGATAATAGCAAAAATTTAAATTGCATCTGATTAAATAAGATAGTGGCGCCTATTCGATATTAATGCCAAATCAATCCGCAAAACTTCAATTGTTAACGAAAGGGATTAAATTACTTTCCAATAAGGCCACACACGCGTGCGTACATTGCCCGAGGCCTAGATATAAGTCACAATAGGCGAGTGACACAGCATCACACATTCGCTGTATCAATATAAAAGCAGGGTGGCTGTTTGACTAATCACAGTTTAATTGCTTCTTCAATCAGAGCAACAGTAGCAAGAATTAAAATGGTTTTTAAAGTAATTTTAATTAAATAATAATATCTTATATTTTTTTAAATTATTTTATTTGTAGTTTGCAATTATTTTCTCCTTGGCTTCGTTTGCCATTGCTGTTCCTGTAGAAATCCAAGGATATCAAGGACAACCAGGAGTCCTTAAAGCCTACACTCCAACTGTAGTTAAAGCAGTTGCACCTGTGTACAAACAAGTAGCACATGAAGCACCTGCTGAATATGAATTCAGCTATGCTGTCCATGATGAACACACTGGCGACATCAAAAGCCAAAAGGAAACACGTCATGGGGATGCTGTGCAAGGATACTATGAATTGATCGAACCCGATGGTCACAGGAGAATTGTCCACTACACCGCCGATGCCCACACTGGTTTCAATGCTGTTGTCCAACGAGAGGACAGTGGAATTAAAATCCCTCAACCAGCTCCACAAATTTACAAGGCTGTTCCAAAATATGTAGCTCCTGTTGCTAAGGTTGCCTATGCTGCACCAGTTGCTAAGGTTTCTTATGGTCCTGCGCCTATTGCTAAAGTTGCATATTCAGCGCCAGTTTCACACTATGCCGCTCCTAAAATCGTTTCAGGCGGATACCATTCATCAGGTCATGAAAATAGCCATGTAACTTTCAGTGGACCATCAGCCAATTACAACTATTAAGGAAAAAAATTGATCTTGAATATATATATGTAATTATTTATAAAAATACACGTTATAAAATTGAATATTTTAATTTTATTAAGTATTTATTTCTTTAATTAATAATTCTATTAATTAATTCAAAAATGAATAATCCTCCAATTTAAAAATGGGGAATTTTGTCTCTGGGGGATTTTGAAATGGGCAGATTCCTTAAAAAATTAAGAAATTCAGCCATACACTAGGTGGAAAAGTCTGCGTACGGCAAGGTATGTGGAAACGGCTTTTATTAAAACGCAAAAATTCTTTTAAGTTCAGATCAAATTTTATTTTCTACGTATTATATATATGACTACAGTTTTAAGAATGCTGACTTAATAAATTTAAATGTAAGTTCAGAATGTTTAATCACTCTTTTGAATCGTAAACAAATAAAATAAATAGTAAGGGACCAAGATGACTACCTTGAGGAACGCCAGAATGTGTATTAACCACATTTGAAAGGGAAATAGGACTCTAAAGATCCTATTACTTAAATAGTATGAAATCGATTTAATTAATAGGGAAGGAAAGCCAAGTTTGGTAAGTTTAAGACAATAAGGGTTGTCACAGTAGAGAACCCCTTAACGAAGCCATGCTACATAAAAGTAATCAAATACTTGTAGTCAAACGTTAGAAGCTCACAAACTGTACGCTCAAAAAGTTTAGCTATTGCTGAAAGCTTAGCAATTGGTCTATACCCTTCTACACCGTCTTTACCCCCTTTTTCTTCCTTCTCGTTTTAGCTTTAGTTTAAGTTCCGTAGTTTATGTTCTGTAGTTTTAAGTTTATTGTTTGTTTTGTAGCTTGTATTAAGCGAAATAAAATAAATAAATATAATTATAAACCAAATTTTGTTTTACACTGTTTGAAAGTTGGGATAACGTAGGATAATTTCTAAGTATCTGGGAGTATCCCTGATGACAACGACAAGTTAAATATAAAAAAAGCAGTGGCGCAGAGAGGCTAGAAAAACAATGTTTTAGTATTATGTTGGGAATTCCATCTGGCCTCGAAGAACAAGAAACATCCAATTCCACTCGTGTGTTTGTCAATTTTAAAAGATTTAGAAAAGAAAGTAGCAAAAAAATTAGTTATCACAGATGGGTCTTGACCAGAATTATTAGAAAACGACATGCAAGATATTTTCCTGGGACAATTAAGCCATAAGACATCACAATTATTCCAATAGGGTTATTGTCTCCTCTACAGTCATCTGTAATTCTGTTACCACAGAAATACATTAAAAAAATTACCAATTTTCCACTTTAAATCGTTAAACAAGTTATAAATAAACAAGTCCACAGCTAAAACCCATTCGAATCATTAAGAATTTGTTCACTACATTGCGCCTTTCTTTTTCGGAATTAAAATCCCCAAGATCCAAGAAATCTACTCATAATAATTTTTCCACTAAATTACAAAAATAAAATTCCCCGGCTAAAAAAGAAATAAACCAATCTAAAAAGATTGTCACAACCTGCCCAGCCGGTGCAAGCACATCACACAGATGCATCTCATGCTGCATGCGTATGACAATCGATACGAAAAATTTAATAAAATAAAATTCGTGCATCAACAGCCTGCAGCAGTAAAAGGGCGTAACGAACAGGTGAAATTACCTGGGATAATTCTCTCTCTTGAATAATCGCCGACGACAGATACCCACAACAACATGAATGTAAGTCACTTTGCATTAATATGGGCCTCAATCGATTACGGATGCATTATGCAGGGGGGCTGCAAAAGATACAAAGAAAGGATGCCCTCAAGTGTGTGATTATCGGATAAAAAGGTTTCTTTCACTCACTATAAAAGGACCGGACTGTCTTTCTGTTGAGCTACAGTATAATTTTACCTCTTGTGACATTCGAAAGGTTTCGGAATATTTAGTATAAAAAAAAAACGAGATGGGTCCTAAAGTGAGTGCGGTTATTTATGAAATTTGTTTGTTAAACATTTCGTGGAATAGTTAAAAAAATTTCTTCAAAACAGGTGATCGCTCTACTCCTAGCATTTGTTGGAATTACGCTAGCCATTCCTGTGGAATACTCAGACGGCTCGAAGGGATACAAAGAACTTGATTACCATAATGATGCTCCTGCTGAATACGAATTCAGCTATTCAGTCCATGACGAGCATACGGGAGATATCAAGAGCCATCAGGAGAGTCGGAAGGGAAATGTGGTCCACGGTCGGTACGAACTGATCGATTCCGATGGACATAGACGAATTGTGGAATATTCCGTAGATGAGCACAGCGGATTCAATGCTGTAGTCCATCGGGAACCTACTGACATTCGAATTCCTCAGCCCGTACATGAGATCCAGAAGGTGATTACTCCGGTTCAACGGCTAATCGCAACACCTTCGATCAAAATTGCTACTCCTATTCTTGAGCAGCATGGACATAACTATTAGAAAATGGGCATTTTATTTGTTAAATTTTTGTTGTACATGTGTAATTCGGTTGTTTTAACATTTATTTAGTTTTTATTCAAATGATAATAAATAAAGTTTCTTATATAAAATACGAACTTAATTTTTTATTATATGTTTGCATATCATCGAATGTGAAAATTTTAGATAAATAGATTTTTGTTATTATTCAGGCCCTCTTATAAAAGATATTTTGCCCAGAACAAAAATTAGTTTTTCTGGAATTAATATTTTATCTATATCGTATATTTTACGATCTATTTGAATTTAATTTGCCACATAAATTTATTTTACGATCGACACCTCAGATGACAGAAAAATCCTTAACTAATAAAAATATCAGAGATAACAACTAAAACCTAAAGCAAGTTATCGTACTTCGGAATTTCAAAAAATCATATCCCTACTAATAATAAAACTTGAACTCTCTTTTCGTCTGCTCCGATTTCAATGAAATTTTATACAAAGACGGCTTAAACTAGGCTTGAGTAAGGGTTATTTTGTTTTGAAACTAACAATAAGCTCAGATCGGCTTGTGCCAAGATTATTCCAAATTGAACCAGGCTTATTTCAATATTAAATCAGGCTTATTGTTAGTTCAAGATTGAATGAGGCTTAGGTCAGACTAGAGGAAGGCTTAGACCAGGTTTGGAATAGGCTTGAACCAGGGTAGAGCCAAATTTGAACTAAATTCAAGTCAGCAGTATGTCCGTACAGCAGTGGCGTGGGGTCCATATAACACGATTCCTACCGGCTTCCCTTTTGGGAACTCATCCTATTCCCGTAAATTTAAAACTTGTTCTATGCCTGTAAAATTCCTGGAAAGCGCTCCCAAAATTCATCTCGTAAAGAAAACATGGCAAAACAAGTGTTACAACCAAAAACAACCATAATCTGTTGTTGCACTACGATGGAACCTTCCCTCGCACCGTAGCAGGTTCTATCAAGGGGTTGCATCGGGTATGAAGTGCTCGCTCGCTGCTTCTGTAAGCCGGTCTTTTTACGGCTTACTCAAGCCCACACTTTTCTCCACGAGTAACAAAGAAATCGTGTGTGATATCCTTTGCTCACTAAAGGCAAATCCTATAAGAAAATAACACGATAGAAACCGGCTTCTCGGCTGTTTTTGTTTTGCAGAAGTTGAAATTCGGGTCACTTCGGCGGGTGGTTGTTTATTTCTTAGAATGTCAGCTGATTCGTGTCTTCTCTATGAACGGGTGTGAGTGTAGTGGTGCTCTCTTATTATCCCTATAACACGGTAGAAAGCGGCTTCTCGGGTGAGTGGGGTTGGTTGGGGTGGGTTTGGTTATTAATTTTTTTTTCATAAACAATATTCAGCTGACTGTAAATTTCTTTGATACTGAAGGGGCTGTGAATTGTAGGAGTGAATGCTCCCTTATTTCACAAGAACACGGCAGAAGTCGTCTTCTCGGAAGGGAGGGGTGTTGTGGTTTTGTTTATTATATTTTAATAAAAAAATTGTTAACTTGTGTCTCTTTTTGCCTTGGTGCTCAACGGATTGTGACTTATGAGTGTGGTGTGGTGCTATTTTATTACCTCTCGATAACACGATAGAATCCGGCTTCTCGTCATTTCTCAGATTAAAACTCGGTATAGTTCCTTTAGTCAACTAAAATTTTTAGATTTACTTAATAAATCAAAATATGATTATTTTGCTCAATCAAGTCCTAACGAAAAGATATCATTTTTAATTACAGTTTTCCCGGGAATTTTCCAGTTTTCTGCTTTAAAAAATGAATTGAACGTTTTATATACCACTTCTTCATTACGGCAATTTGATATTCTCGCGCTTTACTCGCATATTAAATGTGGCATTTTAAAAGATACTTTTCCTCAAATTTTAAACTTGTGTTGTATATTTTTAACTCTTCCCATTACAGTTGCTTCCGCGGAAAGATCTTTTTCAGCCCTTAAGAGAATACATACTTATTTAAGAAATTCTCAAACCGAAGAAAGGCTCTCAAATTTAGCACTCTTATCGATAGAAAAACACCTTCTTTTACAAATTAGAAATCAGTCTAATTTTTACAATGATGTTTTGGCCGAATTTATAAAAAAAAAATCGTAGATTAGTTTTTGAGTATAAGTAAGATTAATTATATTTCATATCAACTTTTCACAGTTTTTGTTAACCGCTTTAGTGTGATTGCACGATACACGCGACTATAACGGTTTTTTTCAAAGCCACTTATATTATTCTTGAAGTTCATTGTATATATGTCCATATTTATTCATATAGCACTTAACTTCCAATGACTTTAAGTATGATAGAAGTGGCCGACTAAATTCGACAAGAATACACGCAGTCACTGTTGAACACATTTTGTAATATCTGACTTCATTTGGTGAGTTTTTTTTCGCTATTAAGTTTCTGATTTTTGCACCGGCTTACCTTCTCAAAAATTTCACCCCACGCCACTGCCGTACAGTCAATTAAATATATGACAAGCACGCATTTGTGATTTAAATGTTTACACACTAAGTAAAATAAACAAAATAATTTGTTAAAAGACCACACAATAAATATTGTTGAAATTTTTAATTTTTTTCGTTGTTTAATACTAACTACCAAAAATAGTTAATTCGAAATTTTATCCTTAGACACGTTTAAAAGTTATAAGCGATTTTAACTACTCATATTGTTTCCTTATCAAACTTTTGTTTAATGTGTTATTGAATTTAGTAAAACGTTGTCAAAACTTACTATTTTCATAGTTAACCAACAATAGAAGATATTATCAAAATTCCATAGTGTATACATTAGAAGGAGTTTAATGGTGGGAATTATATTGAGAACAATTTTATAGCTCTTATATGCTATTTATCTAGCTGAAATATGTAATTATTATCTGACGATTTTGTTGAAGAGGGATTTTTTTTACTGTAGACATTTTAGATAGAATTTTTTGTTAAGTGAATGCAATATGCGATTATATGTATATCTAACTCTGACATGATAGTCTCTTTAAAATCGTTCATTACTATTTTTGCACTGTTCAGTGGTTTTGAAATGTTCATTTAGCCGATTTTAGTAAACAAAAGTAGCTCTTGCACCACATTTGATTGATTGATTGATTTATTGGGGGGGAGGCAAAACACCTCGAACGCTCAGACTTTATACCTTTAGACCCTACATATGTATATATAAAAAAGAAAGTTTGTTTGTTTGTTTTTTTTGTTGCTCAATCACGTCTAAAGGCTTGCATCGATATTTTTCATTTTCTTTTCCAACTTACCATATAGGCTATTTTTTTTTTTTTTTTTTGATGGGGTTCAAAATGGTGGAAGAATATTTTAAATTTGGAGCGATTTTCATGAAAATTGGTACTTAGGGGTTTTGGGTATGCTGATTTCAAATCCGCTGTCCAAATTTAGAAATTTAAGAAGATCTTAGCACAATGATTGTTTTGAGGCCACTGATTTTGAATATTACTAAAGTTTGTAAATCCAAGATGGCGAATCCAATATGGCGGTTTTAATAAAAATTATCACAATGATTGATTTGAGGCCACTAACATCGAATAGGTATGTATTATGAAAATTTGGAAATTCAAGATGGCGGATCCTATATGGTGACTAAGATTTCTCGAAAATTGAAGGGGTTTAATGAAAATTTATTGGCAGTCGATTTTGAATCTGCTATCGGAATTGGGAAATTCAATATAACGCATTCATGTTGCAATCAAAACTTCCTAATTTTAAGAGATTTCAATGATAATTAATACAAAGAGGTCCTCAAAGCCATTTTTTCGAATTTCTCGAAAATTAGTACATGAGTTTTTTTTTCTTTTTAATCTTTTGTCCGAATTTGGAAATTATATACCAAACTAGAGCATTTGACAAATATTTAATTAATAAGTATAACTCAGCTAGTATTTGAATATATATGAATGAATGAATGAATGAATTTTTCGATAGTTGAAATCTTTCAGTTACTAACTATCGATAGTTTCAACTATTCGAATGCTATGGCAGGTAAAGCAAATAATAAGTCAAAGATAAAAAATCTGTAAATACCCTTTTATTTAGCATAATTCTATCTCGAAAACGATTAACCCTTCTCAGTAGTGATAGTGTGCATTTGGACCATTGAATGTAACATGACTGCTTTCATGACCCGATGAATATTTAACCAGAGGAGCTGCATACTTGAGGACTGGTGCAACTGGGGCAGCGTATGCAATTTTAGCAACTGGGGCTGCAGGGTACGCGATTTTGGCCACTGGGGCAGCGGAATAGGCCAAGGGGGCAGCATAGGCAACCTTTGCAACTGGGGCAATGAATTTGTGCACCTGCGGCAAGGGTTGGGGCACCACAATGTTTGTACCTTCACGGCTGACCACCGCGTTGAAACCGTTGTGATCATCGGCGGTGTACTCCACGATACGTTTATGACCATCAGGTTCAACTAGTTCGTACCTTCCATGGACCACGTCTCCTTTGCGACTCTCGTGCTGACTCTTGATATCTCCGGTGTGGGCATCATGGACTCCATAGCTGAAGTCGTACTCCGCAGGAGCTTCGTACTCCAGTTGCTTGTAAATTGGAGCAGCCTTAACGAAGGTAGGTGCATACGATTTCACAAACGTCGGGGTGTACTCATACCCCACTGGGGTTGATGTGGCCATCGTGGCAAGGGTGAGAAGTACAGCGAACTATTTGGGAAAATTTCATGGTTTTAATTAAACAGTAAATTAAAAATCGCTCGAGGGGTTCTTACCTTAAGTGCCATTATTTTGAGTGTCCTTCTGGTTGTTGCTCGGATTTCGCTGTTAATTAGACTGCAATTATCAGACATGTTGTGAGGCTTTTATAATGACCAAAATGAAAAGGGAATTGGTCAGCGCGCCAACAAGCAAAAAAGTTTAGTAGCCAATGGCCAGTGCCATTGACACCTCAAGTTCAAAGAGCCAAGTCACAAACATTTTTATTTTGGGTGGGTTATCTGATGCAATTAAACATTACTCGTGGCGTTTGATGGAATGTCGGTGATTGCCCAACTTTAAATTGGATGAGATATGAAAGTCAGTTTTTGTTTGTCTGGCATTAATCCGTAAGTTAAGGTTTCCTAGAGTTTTTCAATTTTAAGCGAATTAAACGTGTAAATAAATTTCGCAATATTTTTTATTTGTCTTTACACTTTAAAGCCGCGTTTTTCTCGTATATCCAGAACATTAGGAAAATATTCCTTGAATTGAAATTTTTCATTAGTTTAAAAAATATCAAATTACCACGACTTACAACCACTTTTATATCAAAAACTACAAAAATATCAATTAGTAAGCTTCCCTGTTCAATACAAAATGTTCTAATTTTCTAGATAGATGGAAAAAACATAGCTTAAATCTTTTTTCTGGTGAAATTGTACTAGATGGTGTCTAGTATTGAGTTTTTCTAGGTTACTAATGTTCCTCACACTAGAAAATAAGTTACTTCTACTGAGCTTCCTGCAAAATTAACTTACAATCTAGAGAACAAGAAATTTTCGCTAGAAAAAATCGAAAAAAAAGTTATGAATGCATATCGATTCTAGGCATGGATAAATTATGTATTCTGCCAATTTTGTGTTAAAAAATCATCCAGCGACAAGTCAAATTTTGTTAGAACCTGTGCATACCATTCGTTACGTATTAAAGAATTATGCGTCAAAATTACTGAAAATAGTAAACAGAAAGAAAGATACTATATACAAAATATATATGAGGTATTCTTTGTGAACGAGAGACCCCCCCCCTTGCCCAATATTGGTTTGATCTATCAAAAGTCTATAGGTGGTCAAAAGAAAGGTCTGGGTCTCTAGTTTTTAATGCCGAGTGGCATAGGTAGTGAATCTATAGCCCAGATCCAATATGGCTGCCTAAACCACGTGACCCACACTTTTTTTCTTAATAATACCATTATAAAACTAGCTGCATGAACCCGATTGAGGTCTACAAAGGTTTAAATCAAAAGTCTTAAAATCCCACTTTCAAAGGCCGCAAGGAAAATAATTTTTGGTAGCCATACAATCCAAAATGGCGGCAAAAATCTCGACACATGCGTTTTTTCACCAAAATCGTGGAAAAAAACACTTTTTTTAGTCCCACTCAGGTCTCAAAAACGCTTGAATGAATGATTATGGGATGAAGTTCGTAAGTATGGAACTTTGGTATTTTTGGAAACAAAATTATTTAATATATCACAAATATACAGAATTAAATAAAACTTTTTTTAAAAACTAAATTGAACTGACTTCAAAACTTCAGAAGCGCTAAAAAAAATAAAAATAATTTTAAAACATGTTTGAAGTCAGCGCGATAGTCTGAATGATTTAAATCCAGTACTAGGAAATTATTAACAATCAGTCTTAATTTCGCAATGACTTTTGAAGTCGTGTAGTAAAATTTTAAGATATGGTATAAACCACTAATCTAGATAAAAATATACTGCATTTCAAGCAACAAAAATTACAAATCATCCAAATGTTCTAGAAAAGGTTTTAGAAAACCCTGTGAATTTAGACGTAAATCTAGTTAAAATAGATCAATAGAATTCTGACTTTTATATTCAGATATCTACTGAATTTAGACATAAATCTAGTTAAGAAAAATTTATTGAATTTCTAGTGCTTTTAGTGAATTCTAGTTAAAACAAACACTATAGAATTCTATCGTTTATACCTGGAATTTTAATTAATTTAGATAGAAATCTGGTTAAAGTGGGTAAATAGAATTCTAGTGTCTACATTTTCGCTAGATTTATAACTGGAAATCCTAGATTTGTGGGATTCTTGAAAAACACTTTTGGTGTAGGTGATATAATGAAATAATATTTATATTTTATTTTTGTAACGCTTGAGCGATATATAATAAAAAAAATTTCAGAAAAATCTATGTTTTAAAATTTCCCTGCCATTGAACCATGGATCATTTTTTGAAAATATTTTAGAGATTTTAATTTCCTCCTTTTCATAGTAAATTATTTTTGGAATTATTATTATTCAAAATAATGCACATAAAAAAAAGACGTTCTTTGAAAATTTTGTGATTTAGACTCCATTCCGTGCGTAAACATATTTTCTCGTACTCTACTAGATTTTATGATTTTTGTTAAGGTGGACTGTCTAAATATCTAATACTCTTTTTTTAATACAGCTAAGGTATAAAATTGAATATTTTCGATTTATTAAACACATATTAAATAATTGATTCTAAAATGTATCAATTTATCATAAGTATAGAATTAATTCCAAATGTGGCGAATTTAAGAACCCCTTAATACCTCTTAATTTTAATATTTGTAGTTTTAAATTCTCAATTGAAAGGAAAGTAATTTTTTTTTGTAATAATTCCTAATATTTTAAATATTTCATTGTAGTCTTAGATGTTTGTTAAAAATATATTTTACTCATATATTTTAATAAAAGCGAAAGTATGAACTTGTTTTTAATATTTGGGAAGTGTTCTATAATAGTTTGATATTTTTTTAATGTGCTCATATGTGTAATACAGAAAAGGCACATAAGTAAAATTTTCAAAATTAAAAATTTAGGTACCAGAAAATTATTTTGGGGTCTGGTAGCATTCCTAGAGAAAATTATCTTTTATTCCTTATAAAATGTTGTTTTAGGGATCAATTTTGTTGTAGTTTTTTTTACAACTCGATTGACTTAAAGTTAAAAATGTAAAATTCAACTCATTAGACCAAATTCAGTTACGAACATTGAGCAGTTGCGAAAGACAATCGTTAGCAGTGATTATCTCACCTAAAGCCATCTCAAGGTCACACACTTATAAAATGCATCCTTTCTATGCAAAAAAAAAAAAAAACAAGAGTGCGAAACGCAAAAAAATCTTGCTGCTCTACATTTCTTTCTACACACAAAATTATATCACTCTACTCTACATAATTTCACGGCAATGATGAGGCACATTACACGAAAACGCCGGCACCCGGCCCCAGCGAGACATTGACAAATAAATTTAAAGTCATTAAAAAATAATAAGTCGAGCGACAGAAGTAAGTATGATAGTAATGTGCAAAAAATACTGGTGGTAAGGCTTTGCTACCTGCGCCCGATCCAAGACGGTGATTAGATGTTTTTGAGGTTTATAGGCGTAGATTAGAAACCACCTCAACCGCCGCGCAGGGATTGACACTGTCCGATCTTAATCTTGGCGCTTGCGGTGTGTGGCTTGAGAAATGCATGTTAACGCGCTAATTAGAATTTTTTAAATAAAATGCATACGGCCAAGAGGAGAGCGAAATTCAGGGTAACTGCTCCGGAAATCGCTGTGTCATTCTTCATTGCAGCAATACTCGTCTTAGTCGTCGTAGTGTGAGATTTTGCAATCTTCTAGCGAATTTGTCTATAGATTAGATTAGAGCTAGGTATGTAGGTGAAGGCGGGCGGTCCTTTTGGTGCCGCTAAATGAGATTGATTGTGATATGGATGAATCAAATTAGACTTTGGTGACTTATGTATTTTTTAAAATTTACTATACTATATAATAAAGCCAAAATCTCTAACCTGTCTTGACTCGGATTTTAGCAGGCTGCCAGTAAGCATTTATTATTTTAATTAGATTTTTTTTTTTTTTTGCTTGAATAAAATTTAAAATATACTTTGGAAAATATAAGTTAAAATTAAAATAAGAATCTGTAAATAGTGATGAGCAAAACAAAATTAAGTCCAATACTGTGATAGCCTTCATACTAACTTAGGCTTGATCTAGTTTGCAAGACTCTTGCAGTCTTGCATTTCCACATTCAAATATTTTGGATAACTTATTTACTCGTTTTTGGTAAATCTATGAAAAACTTTTTTCTACTGAACTAGTTATTGAAGTAAACTCTTTATTTCTTTGTTTTCTATAGTATACCTAGTCCCTGTAAAGAGCCCTATATAATTTTCTTAACACTTTGCCTGCCACGTCGGTCACCGGTGACCGGCACCCAATAGCTGAATGTAAAGCTGAATAAAACGTGGCAGCGTGTATTAATTACGCTTATGTTCTAAATTTCAATGATGTTTGTTATACTGTTTTTAAGTTATATTAAATTAAAGACGTAGTTATATAAAAAAAACTTTTAATTTCAATGTCTTAAAAACTGTAGGACGAAACTACTTTCAAATTGAGAGTATAAGTTAAATTAATACAAAATCAATAAATATTTTGTTAAAATTTCATATAGTTATGCTAATTTTCCTATTTTTAACATGGGATACGAATGAAAAACTTTACGTTCTTGAGCTAAAATAAATTTTAAAAAATAAAATAGGGATGAGAAACGCTTTTAATAATTGTTAGGATAGCAAAAAAAAAAAAGGAAAGAAAAAAAAAAGAAAAAAAAAGAAAAAAAAATAAGACCTCTAGGAGGAATCGAACCCGGGACCTCCGGCACATAAGACCGCGCCTTAACCGTCTAGTCTAGACAGCGGCTCGACAAACGATTCACATTTTTAACTCATAAGGCGCCTAGAAAATTTTGAATCGATTTTTCTCGGAATTTTCCGAGTATTGCATCCTACTGCTTTAACTACGTGAGGTGCTACGGGTCCTCTTTCACCACAATAAATTTCGGGAAAATCCCCGACCCCACGGTGGCGCCGTCTCCTTGTTAGTGAAAAATAATCGTATCGAGATTAAACAAAAAGCTTTTTGAAGCTTGAAGTCTCTAGTTTTAAGATCTTTTGTGCAAATATTTTTTGGATTTGCTAGGAAAATTTGTTTCAGTTAAACTTATGCAAAGGTCAGTTAGCTTGATAATTCAGTATTAATTTGGTTTTTTCAAATTCTCTCTACGTCAAAAAGGACCTTTTGGGTTTAATCATCGATCGATCAGCAACTAATGACCGCGCAGTAAATTTAAGGACGGTTTCGAGAAGTTGAATGAATTCTCTACAAAGATCTATCTTGGTTTTTTAGGTAAACAATTTTCTTTGCCCTCTTGACATTAATTTAAAAAAACTGAAAAAATGACTTTTTGCGTTTTTTTTTGTTTTTTTTACAAAACCTGCTGCTAATTTACAAATATAATAATAATTTTCTCATATATTCTGGTTTGTTTTATTACAGGCTACTTAGTACGCCAAATAATAGATTTTCAAATCGATACTTCAAACCGTTTCCTCGGCCTGATTCATCGATCAAAGTTTTACAAATGAATTAATCCATTAACAGAGCATTTTTCTCTACCGCATATAGAAATTTGTGTTTTAGAAGTAGGTCTAGAGCAAACAGAGTTCAAAGAGAATAGAAATTGTATTCATTTTGACCTGCACAATCCATAATGTAGTTACTATTGTCCAAGTTGAAATTTTCCCTAAAGAATATTAGTGATTTTGCATCAAAGAGGCTTAATTTCACGAGTGAAAATATATTTTGTTATAACAGATAGTGTGAAATGAAAAATTTCTTTTCACACTATTTATATAATACGATTTATTCTCACTTTTCTCGGTATCTCATAACGTGTGCTGCATATCTACCGATCATCCGATAAACTAATTTAACGAAACGTCTTCCTTATGGCGAATCATATTCAATATTATACGTGTCAGTCGAGCACTATCAAACGCACTAGCGAAGTAGCAAAATGCAATTTAACGCTGATCTTTACCATGCCGACGACGACGAATAAAAATTGTTCGGGCTCGTTATATTTTTCCAAGAAAATCGTTTAGGTCTCAAACACACCCAATCAGGATTATATAATCTTAACGAGCTCTTAAAACGGCCTGAAATTAATTAAACTCGCTGTAATGTCGGTGGTTTTAGTGGTTTTAGCTAAATATCAAAACTAAAAAAAGTTAGAAATGAGGGCAATAAAATCGAGGATTTATGAATCCCCCAGTAAAAATGATCATACACACGATCGATCTATGGTTTTGCACGCTTTTTTTTGTTTTTATTTACAGATGCGTAAATTATCTACAACATTAAATTAATAATCATTAAACAAACATTCACAGAGCAGGAGTTATATTTTTTCCTTAATATTTCTTTAGTAATGGTATGCATGAGCAGGTGCGGCGAATGAGACATGAGCTGGGGCTGCGTAAGCAACTTTAGCGACTGGAGCAGCATATGCGACTTTAGCAACTGGTGCTGCATAGGCGAGTGGAGCTGCATATTTCACCACAGGAGCGGCAAGAACCTTTGCTACTGGAGCGACCACCTTATGACCAAGAGGCTCCCGACGGACGACCGCATTAAATCCATTATGGGCATCGGCGGTATAATCCACGATTCTTTGGTATCCATCGGAATCGATCAGGCTGTACTGACCATGGACGACATCTCCTTGCCTGGACTCAGATTGGCTCTTAATATCGCCTGTATGTCCATCGTGGACTGAATATGAGAAATCATAATGAGCTGGAGCATCATATTCGATCGTTTTGACGAGAGCTGGAGCCGCATATTTGACGACTGGAGCAACCGATTTCACATAGGTAGGGTATCCAGGGTATTCGATGGCACTACATACTCCAATTATGAATAGTACTCCGAATAGCTGAAATTAATTATTAAAAATGTTCGTTATTTAATCCTTTCAGCTCCGATTAGAGATCATTGGATTGCGTCTTCCTTACTTGGGAAACCATTTTATTGTTTTTTATTTCCGGGATATGTATGTTTATTCTGAAAACTCCTAAAGTGAACTACGACTCTATCGTTTCATACCTCTGTCTTATATACGAAAACTTTTCCATTTAAATTTCAAGACTTGTTCGGAAAAAAAGCAAAAAATGCAATTGTCTGGAACTGTATGGGTGTGCATTATTGGCCAGAAAATCCCCTTGAATAGAAATATAATTGAAAATAAAAGGAAAAGTGTAAAAGGAAAATGAAAATAAAGTGGAAAGTCTCTCTGAAATGGAATAGAAGAGAACCACCATGCGCCGCTGAAGCATTCACACAAAGCCTAGCTCAAACAAGCGCACAGTCGTGAAAATAAGGAAAGATATATATATATATATATATATACAACATATAAAAAAAAAAAAATAAATGTATATTTAAGATATATTTTTCTCTTTGGCGTAATATTGTGGGGCAGTCTAAAAATCCAAAACCAACAATTGGCCGAGGTGAGTCCAGTCTTTGACCAAGACGGCGCCCCACAGTGCGCAGGTTACGATGGTAACGCCCAACTTTGACGTAACCGAAAAAGTTGATCCAGTTTACCTGTGCGACACTTTATTAAAAATACCATTTCATATAAAAGCATAGGTGGAAAAGGTGCATGACATGACACCGTATGCCGGCTAGCTAGCTAGCCTAGCTAGCCAGCGTCCAGACAGTGGGCAGGAGCCATCGAGAGTTTTCGGACCGCAGAGGTGTTCTGTTTCGGCCACTACTAGAGGGTCTCAACTTGACTGTAACCTGCGGTCAATAAATTACTTAATCGGATTTATATCGCTTCGAGGCGACTCCGTAGCCAGGCTCTTTATGCTTTTTTTACTTTTTCCCGGTTGGTGAATGTTTTTCAAGCGTCGCGCCGCTGCTGTGGGGCCTTTCTGGTAGGCTTGAATTTGTCAGACGATGAAGGGGTTGTTTGGTAGGCTCGTTTGCATAACGAACGAATTCCTTTCGTGAGCTGTCCAGCGAGATAAGAACCTCGGACTATATAAAACATGCAACTTTTGTTCGGAGTTCCCTAATTGTGGCTGAGATGTTTCGCCCTACGTGTTTCTTGTCTTGTTTATTTACGTCTGTTTGTCTATCGGTTCGAATTCGTTAGAATGAAGAGGTTTAAGATCTGGATTTTAGTCAGAATTTATAGTCTCATCCTTATCACTAGTTGCTTTAAGTCAAAAAAGATAGACACTATCATAGGAAGTAGGCTCGAAAGTAAATTGATGTAGAATGCAATCCATTACTTGTGTTGTCAGACGCCTTTAGGTTGAGATAAATTGCAATGCAGAGATAATTCTAAAAAGGTAGAGGAACGTTGAATTTTGCATGATATTTATCTAACAACATCCAAAGAAATTGTAAATTATTCCAATTCGTGTCGTATATGGATTTAATTTTTTTTCAAAATTTGGGTCACGTATTTAGAGATTGATATTAATTTTGTACTGGTTTTCTTAAGAATTGATACCTAAATTATCTGGGAAATTTCTAAAACTTATCTAAATTATATAGTTAAATTTTATTGATTACACAGATAAGTTGCATTTTCGAATTTAGCATAAAAAACCTAAGTAAGTTCAGTTTCTCAGTTCTAACTTTTTTAAAACAGTGACATTTTTTTAGTGAAAAGATCAGAAGATTTAAGAAATTGGCTTAAAAATCGATTTTTCAAAAACATCAAACACATAAATTTTAGACCTGTAAAAATAATATTTAATATGGTATATAAGTCAAAAATGCCGAGAAATATATATATATATAACGTGATCTACGTGAACTACGTTTTTTGACCTGGTTGGCAACTTTTTGAAAAAAAAACTATTCAACCGATTGGACTCAAATTTTCAGGGATTATTCTACACATGTGTGGCTATGGCGTGAACTAGAATATAAACAAATATCCGAAAAAATTCGAAAGTCCGCCATTTTTTTTTTTTTTTTTTTTTTTTTTTTTTTTACCAAAATACTTTATTCTAGTCCACACGATAGAGACTAATTTATATTTTAATATCCTGCTCGAATTTTTCGTTTCAGACGTTCCACAGCTGAGATTTTCTGTCAACCGTTGTTTTTTTTAAAGGGACCTAATTGCGGCAGCCCTATTTGAAAAACAAAAAAATACAAAAATATTTTTTAGAAAGTTCGATATGTATATTTTCAATTCTTAAAATATTGTATCATTAATATAAAATTTCGTATGAAAAAAAAAAAAATATTTAAAAAAACGTCAATGAATCAAATTTTAAATTAACGTTTTTAAAAATGCAGAAATTGTCGATTAGTAGAAATTTTTTGAAATTCGAGAAGCATTCAAAGAATAAATGCTCTTTTTGAAACAATAAAAATATTGAACAATTAGGACATTCTACTACTTAATTATGAGAAAATCTAAATTTTTTTAAATATAATTTTCCATACTTTATCGTCTCAAGAAACTACTGCTAAAATTTTAATTTTTTCTATTTAAGGAAACAAGGTCAACTCTGTGGAGAAATCTCCCATTGACGAAATTATATTTGGTTTTAAGGACTTCATATAACCAAAACGAAATTAATTTACATCCAACAACTTTTAACTGCACTCATACTAATTAATAATTTTATTAGTTTTTAGTTTTCATATAAATAGAAGATTCAAAATCTACCACACCATCCAGATATATTTTTTGAGAGGGTCTTATTTAGCACCATTTTTAACATAACTAACATTTTTTCTTAATTACAAAAAAATGTTTTTGTATGCAGTATGAGAACCTAAAAAGTTTAAATATCGTTGTTCATTAATTCAACCTTTAAAAAAGAATTCTAAAAATACCTTAAATACTTCGATTCGTTTTAAATCAAAATATACCTTTTAATTTTAAAAACGACTTTTTTAAATTTAAATGTGACCTATGTGATTTGAAAATGATCTTTTTGGAATTTAAGAAAGTACATAGTTTTGTAAAAAAAAAATATAATTTGATTCAATTTATTTTGAGCTAAGTTAATCTTAAATAAAAAACGAAAATTGTATGTGCATTTTGAAATAAATCGTAACGATTGCAGAACTACTTAAAGATATGGTGGAAGTTTTGAATTTTTCGTTCAATAAAAATTACTAAATATTTTGGTAGGGTAAAGAAATAAAGGCAACATAAAATTTGAAGTCAATCGGTTTGTGGTTCCATTTTCGAATATCTATCAATTTATTATTTTCGTATTACGTATCTTAAATACGTACAATAATTGTTAAAAGAATAATTGCATGCTGTTAAAAGATATAATACAAAAACTATTTATTCATATCGAATTCCCATTCATATCGACAGCTCTTTCATATCCAATTTAATCTGTGAACTTTATGCGCCCAAATCACCCTCAATAAATTATACACAAAACTAAAAAATGATCGTAGTGGCGACTGCAATAAATCAACTGTTTGTTGTCGGAGGGATAAAAAATGAATTTAAGATAAAAATCATAACCAGCGCATGTCCACTGTGACAGTTATCTTATTGGCACCATTGACAACGCCTCAATGGCAATCCGAAGCGTATCGAAAGACTTCGAATGTGGCCTCCTTTAGCTAAAAACAGCAAGTACACCACCGCAACCGCACCAACGCCACTTCTGACACCAATTGCATTCGTTTGCTCGATTGTGTGGCCGCAATGATCACATAACCTTGCCGCCAAGAGCGTGATTTTCGGTCACTTAGAACTTAGCGTCCTAAATCGGATCTCAATCAATTAGATAAATGGGCGCGGCGACACTTGAACCAAACGCATTCGAATGCAGTCCAATGCACTCTTAATGCAGGAGACTGAAATATTCCGATCAGCACCATCGATCGACAGTTTCGCATTTCGATCAAATCACTGCGAAGGCAATCAATCACAAAAATGATTCACAGGCAAACATTTTCTCAACTAATCAGCGCAATTAAGTTGCTTAAATTGCTGAAATCAGGCACGATTAGATGCCTCCGGTTACCTGGCCCGGAGGTTCCGGTCATTTTTGTTCTTTCATGAACTTTTGCCTCGAAAAATCTTTTGTTTTCTAGCCTGTACTCTAACTCTAACTCCAGGCTGCAGTGCAGTGCCAGCTGAATAGAGTACGCAACGTGTGCTTCTACTAACCTTCCAAAGGCAGCGATTTTCATCAATTGCCCGGACAAAGAAGTTGCACCGTCACAATCAATTAATCACCACAGCCTCAGTGGGTCGATTCGAGCCTATTCGGGCTCCGCTGGCGTACAGCGCGTACCTACTGAATCTGCCGCAAGGTCAGCCGCCAATCATCCGGCTGTGCCGGAGATTTGACCACAGAAAACCTCAATGCAACGTGCCAATAAACATGTTGCCGAGGTGATGGATCAGCGCCAGATTAGCTCGGCTGTGTTTAGGGAAGTTGCTGGAATTAGGCGTGAAATTATTTTTTTTTTTAATTAATCTCACCTGCTTAGATGGGATGCGTGATCGAATGATTTCGACATATGTGTGTTTTACGAAAAATGTGTCAGGTTATCTAATTTTTACATGTCGAAACTTCGTCAAGTTATAGAGCTATTGTAGTTGCCGGGTATTGCCTCATAAATCACTATATAATTTTTTTATTACACAACCAATTGAAATGAGAAAATTATTGTTCAAAAGAACACATTGCAAGATTTTATATGAATGCTTAGTCGTTTATCGATTACATCCCATTCCTAAGTTACAATAATTGAATTTAAAAAATTGGATGGGGGGGCTATAACACTCCAAGAATAGAAGTGATTAATTGATTAAACAAACTTGCAAATTTTGGGAAATTAAAAGGGGAGCGCTACAAATTCACTGCAAAAAAAATTCTGTTGCCAAAATCCCTTTACGGATAAATCCCACTTTTCAAAATCCAGTCATTTTCCCTAGAGAAAATAAATCCCGCTTTGAATCCAGCTAAAGAAAAAGTAATTTTCCTTGTACAAAATGTTCACGTTAGTAAAAACTTTCTTTGTACAAAATTTTCTATTTAGTAAAAGTTCCTTGTACAAAATGTTCAATTTAATAGAAAGTGTCCTTGTACAAAATATTCAATTTAGTGAAAATTTTCCTCGTACAAAATGTTCAATTTAGTAAAAATGTTCCTTCTACAAAATGCTCAATTTAGTAAAAACTTTCCTTGTATAAAGTGTAAAATTTAGTAAATTTTCCTCGTACAAATAAATAAAATGTTTAATTTAGTAAAATTTCCTTGTACAAAAT
Organism: Dysmachus trigonus; assembly: GCA_949715965.1. NCBI lineage: Eukaryota > Metazoa > Arthropoda > Insecta > Diptera > Asilidae > Dysmachus > Dysmachus trigonus. Next base: position 81,192,986 of record OX454321.1, read on the forward strand.
GTCAACTTTAGTAAAAATAATCCCTGTACAAAATTTTCAATTTAATAAAAAATTTTCCTTGTTCAAAATGTCCAATTTAGTAAAAAGTATCCTTGTACAAAATATTCAATTTATTGAAAATTTTCCTTGTACAAAATTTTCAATTTAGTAAAAATTTTCCTCGTACAAAATGTTCAATTTAGTAAAAAGTATCCTTGTACAAAATATTCAATTTATTGAAAATTTTCCTTGTACAAAATTTTCAATTTAGTAAAAATTTACCTTGAACAAAGTGTTCAATTTTCTAAAAATGTTTCGTGCATAAAATGTTAACATTAGTCAAAATTTTCCATGTATACAAAATGTTCAATTTAGTAAAACCCTTCCTTGTACAACATTTTCAATTTAGTAAGAACTTTCCTTGTACAAAATTTTCAATTCAGTAATTTTTCCTTGTATAAAATGTCCAATTTACTAAAAACGTTCCTTGTACAAAATGTAAAATTTAGTAAAAATTTTCCTCGTACAAAATATTCAATCTAGTAAAAAATTTTCTTGTACAAAGTATTCAATTTAGTAAAGCAACAGGGACCTAAGATTACTGAGAAAAATATGTTTGAAAAATAAAATAAACCGTATTTAGACCATTTTCGATGAAACCTTTTAATTTACAAATTCAGAATTTCCGAAAAAATCATACGATAATTATTTCCAAAATTTCTGGAAAGTGGTCAAAATTGGAAGTTTTAAAAGTATTCTCAAAAAAATTGAAATCCGCTTTTAATGTATTGACTGTTTGCCATCCCGAATCAAATGCACTATGGCTACACCTCGGCAGCACCACGGTCGCACGGTTTCTAGACAGCAGCGGTATGACGGCTGCACGCGGTTCGTAGTGTTTTTGAAAAATTTGAAATATGAACATTCAAAGTGCAGAACTCCTGCCTTCTTAAATATTTTAGATATTTTTACTGAAGCTTTAATTTTTGATAAAATGTATTCTGTTTGATATTAAATTTTTGATCGATCGTTATTGAATTATGAAGACAATTTCATATATTTTTATTGAACTGAAGTACATATAATTTCTATTATTTATTGAATTTAAGTCACCTAGTATTTTCTAGAATATAAACGTAGTGCTTTTTAATAACATAAATTTTCGGATACCTAACCTATGAGCAAGAAAAATGTCGTCATAATGAACTTGTACTGCAACTTTGTCTAACTTCAAACAAACCGTGAAAAATTGGAATTTCACAGCAATTTTCTAAGACCTTAAATGGTGCAGGGTTAAAAAAAAATACATGTCCGCGCATTGAGTAGGTCTTAAGATCTGTTAAAAAATATGATCTAATTCTCCGCCATCCATCAAGTAAATTGTCACAATGCAGCGAGCAGAACGTTTATCATAGTTTAGCCCATGTACGGGCCGCCGAGTTATGTGCATAGTTCCATTTTCGCAAGAAATGTCTCACTTAGAGCATAATCACCAGCGCGCCTCAGTTCGAACCAAAGTCGGATTTCATTCAAGTCCAATTAAACGCGAAAATTCTCTCTCTAGGAAAACGAAGCGAAAAACGGCGACGACGGCGGCGGCGGCTCCATTGGGGGACTTGTTTATTTTTTCCCGGGGGCCGCGACACGGTGCAGTGGTGTGCACTACCTGAGAAGCAGGCCCCAGCCGCGATAATCACGTCTTCTGGACCAAGGTGCACGCGCTCAAAAGACGTTATGCAACTTGCGAGAGTATGTCTTAGAAGCCAGGCAGCACCGTCACTCGCCGATTTGTCGAAACGCTGCGATAGTGCGAGTTTAGCGCTTCACTGGGGCCGGGGCCACCCCTGGCGAGAGTAATTCCTATCGCATCTGATCTGGCTGGCGGTGGATAATCACAGGATCACTCGCAAATTATCAGCTTAAAGCGCAAATGTAAACTATATTTTGCACTTTGAAGTTTAAATTTTCTCTGCCAACTGCAACCGGTCCAATTGCTGTTCAACACGCTGCATAAGGAGCCGGTCACACGGACGGGATAAATCCGATCAGATCAGATTCCTCGCACCATTTGCGGCGGAATGCATATCCGCGGTAATTGCGACAAATGCGACTATCACGTAAATCGTATTACTGTTTGAGGTCAGAAAATGCGATCATAGTAAGCATTTTAAAATTAAATGATGAAAAAAAAGTACATAAAATTTTTTTTTAAATAAATATGTAAAACATACGAGTATATGTATAATTTATAAAATCGTAGGACGTTACCATTTCTTTTCATTTTACAGCTATTGTAAGTTAAAGTCTTATTTAAACGCCTAAAGCTATAATAATTATACATATATATAAAAGTTTGATTGAAAGTGTGTTTTTCATAGTTTATCGTATTTTACTCATCAAACCCTTTCATTTGATACCCATATCAAGAGGGTTGTGAAGAAAAAAGTTAATCCGCCATCTTGGGGTGTCCGCCATATTGGATTTAGATCGATATTAGTTATACTATATTGTATTGTCACGAGACTTAAGTAAGTTTGTTAAATTTCATAAAAATCGGATAATAGGAAGTGAGTTAAAATTCGAGTTTAAATTTTGAACCGGAAAGGCAGAGGAGAAAAAAACTATTTAGAAGAATTAGATTGATTGTTGTTTTTTTTTAATGTTTTCTAATACTATCTAAATTTTGAGAACAAATTCGAAGTTAATTATATTGTATTTAAATAGATCATAGATAAATTTACGATGAGCTACAGGTTAATGAATGTTTAATTATTTATGTTTTTGAGTACTTATATTATCCCTTATTGTCCGTTTTTGTCCATCAACTTTAAGCTCGGACAACTTTGTTATTTGTTATTGTATTTTCAATAGTGCTCTTTCAGAAAAACACCAATCAATATTTTTGTTATCTAAGGTCAAATTTCAACACCACCTCAAGAAAGAGCCCTGTTTTGAGAACTAAAGAGTTGTGAATAAATTAAATTCTGCAAATAAATAAGAGTGAAACTTATGGTCGTACATACTAGTGTTAATGCTTATGATAGAGTTAAAAATACTTCCCACCCCTCTTTGGTTGTTATAAGGGATGAAAACCGGAATATGCACGGTATTCATTATATAAAGTTGCAAATTAATAATTGTACGGTTTTTGGGCATGTAATTTCCAAATTTTTATATATCTAGCTCTACAACTTTTTCTTTGTTGTATAAAGGGGGCAGAGGGTGAGTAAGGATTGAAAATTCGAAAAATCCGTAGCATTAATTTTATCCAAGCCACTGTCACCCAAGAAGAGGGTTGTAGGGCAATAATAGTCGAAAATTTAGAATCCACGATGCCAAAAACCCTCAACAAACGAGCGAGTTAGCGTAAAAATGTTGATTGATTTTAGGGATGGCTTACAATCCCTTAATAAAAAATTAATGAAAACTTTATATCCACTTAACTGTGAAAAACACATAAAAATAAACTGTAAGTACAGCAAAATAAAATATATAAAAATGATTACAAGCCTCCCCTGATATTGCTCGACAAAACTACTTCAAGATCATATTAACACAAAGCTTTTTGAGGAAATCTGCACCATAAACATGAATATGAAATGATCAAACATAGCACAATTGTAAGTCTAATGATGATACTTAAGTACTATTTGACAACTCAAGACTAAGTTTTAATCTTTTTTGACCCGTCTACGGGATTTTTAAATTTTTCCTCTATGAATTTGTATTAATTTTGAATACGTCATGTAAAAACTAACGAATTAATATTTGAGTGGTAAGAAATTTACAATATTTCACTCTCCATCTTTTAGTATATAAGACTAGAATAGGGACACCAATTTGATTATACTGTAATATATCAACGCTAAATAAGTGAATTGGAATATATAAAAACTACGACCGAAACACCACTTTAGCAAACGATCCAGTGTTATGAGCAGACTTTGGTAAAATAAATATATAAACTTCCAGAAATTCAAACGAGAAGGTAGTTAAGAACTAAGGATTTTAGGACGAGAAAGGTTATTCTATGTTTTATAAACGACAAGGTTCTCAATAACCCTCAATAGTGCATTCAATGTAACTAGTGTAACTAGGGTCAATTCGCCTGTTCGCGTCCATTTAGTGCAGTTGGCAAGTTTGACGGCGATAATAAAAATATCCCAGCACTAATTTCTATGAAAAATCTATGTAATGTGTTCATTATATAGCCTATTTTAAGATTAACTTTCAGTTTTGTTCGAAACATCTTGTGTTTTTTTTTTAAATAGATAAACTTCAGAATTAGGCGTTTTACCCACTTTGCGCCCACAGAATCCAAATTGCGTCCACCCGTGGACCATTTAGCGTCCACCAGCTTAGAAAAGGAATATAGGGATGATATTTTTAAGAATTTGTAAAGAAAGATTGTATTTTAACAATTTCTTTATTTAAGAATATAAATATTAAAAATCAACATTATTATCATTAAAAACATCACTTTAAAAATATAAAAATAATTCTTCTCAACATTGATTGAACTTAAAATTAGGTAAGTAGTAGGTAAATAATGATTGCACCTTTAAGAATAAACAGTAATCAGTTCTGTTAATTTTACCTTAAAATCACAAGGTATATTATTATTGCTAAAGATCAGCCTTGATTAATAATAAGTTTTTGGCTATATTAACCTTTAACCAGTGACATGAAAAATGTATAACAGAGGCTACTACTTTCAAAGTCAATTTTTGTTATAAAAATCAATTTGGATGTTTTAAAACTGTGTTGATATTTAACCATTGGTATGTAATAAAAAACATTAAGTACATTTAACCAGCTTTTATTATCAAATATTTAAAAAAAAACAGTATAACAGTCAGTGGTGGCAGAACGCGCGAGGCCTGTGAGACCCCATGTCACCAGTTAAACGTTAAAGCAACAAAACAATACAACAATTTTGTCTAATCATACAACTAGAAGAATTGTTGGTCAAAAAACAGGTAAAAAATAGCAAAAATCCGGATAAATGTACAAGGAAAAATACAGGAATTTCTTTTTTTCATATCCAGATGTTTATTTTTATGTAAAAGAACTCCGTGAATCCAAATCCACCGTCAGAGTTGAGGTGGCACGTCGTGTTTTTTTCCTAAACTCAAAAAAGCGGGTCAGAAATATCGATTTCCAAAAGTCAACCGATTTACGCTAATTTCGGTGTGTGGGGGTTTTAGGGGTCGCTGATCACGATTCTGAAGTTAGAGTTGCAAAATTCAAGACCAATAAGGTGGACAGGATTTTCAAAAATCAACCGATCTACACCAAATTTGGTATGTGGGTGTTTTTGGGATCGCTGATCATGAATCTGAAGTTTAGTTTGCAGAATTAAAGATGGCGGATCCAATATCGCTGACCAAATTTTCGAAACCAACCGATCTACGTCAAATTTGGAATGTGGAGGTCTTTGGAGTCGCTGATCATGATTCTGATGAAGTTATTTATGGTGGTAATGCCTACTAGAAGAAAAAGGGTAGAAAGACATATTTCCTCAAATGAACGTCTTTAAAGTAGACTTTGTGACCATAAATCAATATCATATTCGTCATCTGCGACTTCTAAAACCCCCACATATCAAATTTGGCGTAGATCAGTCGACTGTTGAAAATCTCGTCCGCCATGTTGGATATGGAATTCCGCAAGTTTCCCTTCATATTCGTTATCAGCGAACCCAAAAACCCCCACATGCTAAATTTGGCGCAGGTCGGTTGGTTTCGAAAATTTCGTCCGCCATATTGGATCCGCCATCTTTAATTCTGCCAATTAAACTTCAGATTCGTGATCAGCAACCCCTAAAACCCCCACACACCGAATTTAGCGAAAGTCGGTTGACTTTTGGAAATCGATATTTATGACCTAATTTTTTGAGGTTAGGAAAAAAACATGACGTGCCACCTCAACTCTGACTGTGGATTTGGATTCACGGGGTTCTTTTACATAAAAATACACATCTGGATATGAAAAAAAGAAATTCCTGTATTTTTCTTTGTACATTTATCCGGATTTTTGCTACTTTTTACCTGTTTTTTGAGGTTAGGAATTAACTGTGATGTGATGGCTCAATTCTGACTCCAGATTCGTGCTCAGCGCGCGAAAATACATCGAAAACCATATATCGCATGTAAAGTACAGACCACTTTTCTTTTTTTGTGTGGCTGTGTAATCAATACATTTTAAATTATTTTTACTAGCAAGTCAATTGTATTTAACGAAAATAGTGGACGCAATTTGGTTTATTATTATCCTCTGTAGGTATAGTTTGCGTCCATTGTGGACGCAAAGTGGAAGTTTTGTAAATTCGATGTAGTAATTCGCGTCCACCTTATTTTATTCGTTAAATATAAAAAAGATAAGCAAATTCATAATTAATGTTATTCCTTTTTTCATTATAAAAGTCTAGAAACAGCTATGTATCCTAAAATTCACATAAAACAATAAAAAACTTACCATCGAACGCGCCGCTGCACACTACTTTTTATCTAAATATTCCGCGCGTACGCACTCCCTTGATGAACAGCCGAGACTAACTATTTTTTCTAAACGGGATTGGTTTGGCGCACGGACCTTTTGTCCATGTGTGCGTGCCTCTTATCCATTGAGGTATTAGCGGTAAGGACTTTTCGTTTGATTGGTGTGTTAGTTTACTTATTTTCGAGGATTTTTCCGTAAAATGGACGCGAATTGGGCGATGGACGCGAACAGGCGAACTGACCCTATAATTCTGTAATAAATTATTTATAAGGTACCTTAACCTACCAACATACCTTCTAGTTGTCTGCACGATATTTTTGTTTCTCAATTACAACACAATCCAAACTTCATTGAGAAATTATCGATAAAACAGACACACTAAAATAAAATAATATAATAAAACTATGCTCCACTAAAAGACATGAATACACTCATCAGATTCGGAAGTTTAAAATTAAAACATAAATCCCAACATAAGAAAGCAATCAGAATGGCAATCGAGCTACCAACTGTGAAGATAAAAAAAAAATGTACTAAAAAGGTTTATGCATAGGACGAGAGTCACAAATTTGTATTTGATGAAAAAATAGGGACAAATTAATTAATCGAATTGTTTTAACATAATTTATCTTAAAATATTTACAATAAAATTTAGCCCGTTCTTTAACACGCTGCATTCAGTGATACCACCTAAAAATAGTCCACATTTAGATTCAGGTCCATACTTTCATAAAAATGCTGGAATTTCAGGTACCTATGTAAATATAATTCTAGATCAATTTTTACCTGTTACATGATTTTGTTATATCTATTAAGACTTTATATGCAATATTATTTACCCTATTTTTCCCTATCCTCAAACCATTTTCGATAATCATTTCATTTTCCGACCCGTAGTGTATCCTTCACTAGAATCACGCTAGAATCTAAATAGCTGAATATGATTCGAAAGCGAGATAGGGAATTTATCCTGTAGTTGGAATGCGCAATTAGATTCTTCCGCTTTCATTCCCTATGCGTGAATCCGCGAGTGGTGCTGCGTGGATCTTATAAGTGTTCATAATTGATTCTAATTTATAGTGATAATTACTAAATTATGCCTTCAAGGAGTTGTTTTATGGTGTTATTCATATAATTTCGAAAATGTGTAAGAATTTAGTGAAGGAATTAACATCTGAGCTTTCTCGCTAGGAGGGCCGAAGGCATCAAGATAACCTACAAAAAGGTAAGACCTTTCGCTGCTGTTTTGTATTAATTATTTTTAAGTTAATTTGTCCTGCTCGGAAAATTGGTGTATATGTATACCGTATACAGGGTGTTCAGAGGTGGGTGGTCAATACTGCAGGGGGTGAAAGGTCAGACCGAGACAAGCAAAAAATCGTATGGGTGGGGGGGGGGGCATCTCGCACCGTTTGGCAGTTACAGGGTGATTCGTAAATCAGGATTTTGCCTTATATGGGAACCGCTCTTGTATTTTTATCTTTTTTTCTACGCATCGCAGCGGCCCCAAACTGATTTCAAAAAATCACTATTTGGAAGCCCTTTCCAAAAAAGTTTACACCACCCCCCTAACCCCAACCCCTTGGCCACAATCCCCCCTGGAAGTTGAAAAAATTAACTTTTATTTCACGATTTTTCACCTCTCGCCCCACTTTTCTCCGAAATTCATGTTATTAACATACCTACTTTTTATTTTTTTTAAGTTGCCTATCTAATTACCTTTCCAAAAAGGTGCAACATGCCCAGGTAGAAAAGGGTTGCAAAAGTCCTGAAATTAAAACATCCTCACAGGTACCTAATTACTTTATTGCACCATAATGGGAAAAGTCGTTAAGTAAACAATTTTTATCACAGCAAGTTCGGAAATGTTTGTTTAGGAAACAAAGGTAGTACATTTTTATTATTTCAGCAAAACAGTAATAAAATAATAAATGTAATCTCGTTAAATAGCGTTATTAGTTTATTATATCCAGTATTGACTCTTAAGTATCCTGACGCTCCGTTTCTAATACCTCCTATGAATTATGGTATAAAAATGGGTAAGTTTGAAAGGACATTGACCACAGTTGAAGAAGCAAGCGATAAAACCGGGTGTTTAATAGAAAAAATTAAGATAAAATGGCAGAATGCCGTGTTGACGAGTATGCCGATATAATTTACGGGTACGGTTTAGTAGAAGGAAATGATAGTGAGGCCTTACGACAATACCAAAGGAGATTCCCGAATCGACGTATACCCGACAGAAGGGTATTTTGAAGGACTTTCAGAAGGTCAAAAGAAACCGGAAGTGTAACCGCCCCCAGAGCAGAAACGCGCGCAGGAAAATCGGCCGATTCAGCGGACCCTGACCAACAAATCTTCAACATCGTCAGGAACAGCCCTATAATAAGCATCAGGCAGGTCGCACGAAGGTCAGGATTGTCTTCAGGGAGAGTTTGGACCGTTGTGAACCGAGAGGAACTACATCCATACCACCATATCCCGGTCCAAGCACTACAGGAAGGAGATTCCGAAGGACGATTGCAATTTGCACTTGGCTGCTCGAGTCTGACATCGAAAACAGAAGGTTTCTAGACCGAATTCTGTGAACGGATGAATCGCAATTCACCCGGGATGGCATCACAAACTTCCACAACCTCCACACCTGGTCAGATGTGAACCCACATAGGACCAGGTGTCTGTCCTTCCAGCAAAGATTTAGTGTCAATGTCTGGGCTGGCATCATCGGCAACCAGTTGATAGAACCCCTCATCTTGCCCCAAGTGCTGAATAGTCAGCTATACTCGGACTTTTTGGAGAATACCCTTCCGGATCTGTTGGAGGACATCCCCCTGGCCACCAGAAGCGCAATTTATTTACAGCTCGACGGAGCACCTGCGCATACTGGGAACATTGTTAGGGCAACGTTGAATGAACTTTACCCAGAGCGCTAGATTGGACGAGGTGGACCGATTCCTTGGCCTACTAGGTCACAGGACCTTACTCCACTGGACTTTTTCTTATAGGGAATGATGAAAGATGATGTTTACTCAAGAAAAATCAACACCAGACAAGAATTAGTTACCAGGATTGGGACTGCAGCCACGAAAATACGGGAGAGGCTGGCTACCATAGACCTCAAACGTGAAATAAAACGAAGGCTTCTTGCATGCACCGAAACTAGCGGAGAACATTTTGAACAGCTTTTAAAGGACAAACGTTTTAATTGTAATTAGTTTTTAAGCGAACAAAATGTATTTTTTAGTTAACTTAAGTATAATTTCTTAAAAATTCGAATTATCATGATATTCTGTAAAAGGATTTTTGTAAATAAATTTTCGTATCCTTTTCCTACCTGGGCATGTTGCACCTTTTTGGAAAGGTAATTAGATAGGCAACTTAAAAAAAATAAAAAGTAGGTATGTTAATAACATGAATTTCAGAGAAAAGTGGGGCGAAAGGTGAAAAATCGTGAAATAAAAGTTAATTTTTTCAACTTGCAGGGGGGATTGTGGCCAAGGGGTTGGGGATAGGGGGGTGGTGTAAACTTTTTTGGAAAGGGCTTCCAAATAGTGATTTTTTGAAATCAGTTTGGGGCCGCTGCGATGCGTAGAAAAAAAGATAAAAATACAAGAGCGGTTCCCATATAAGGCAAAATCCTGATTTACGAATCACCCTGTAACTGCCAAACGGTGCGAGATGCCCCCCCCCCCCCCCCCCCCCCCCCCACCCATACGATTTTTTGCTTGTCTCGGTCTGACCTTTCACCCCCTGCAGTATTGACCACCCACCTCTGAACACCCTGTATGTTTACATATATGTCATTAAAATCAATTGTATTCGTCTAAAAGTCGACTATCTTGGGGATCTTGAGTCATGAGGTCTTGCGTGGATAACTTTCGTTGAAAATGATGCGTAAAAATATATCCAAGTAATAAAAAACATTTATTATATTTGAAGTAGTTTCGCTGTTATATTAATCTACTTTAAAATGTGTATTTCACATAAAAATCGCAGTGTTACCTGAATCGATTTAGAACTCTTAAACTGATGTATGCAATTTGGTTTGCATTTCAGGGATTTTTCTTCTTGTTCTTGGCCCATTTTTTAGGTTACGATTTAAAAAAACATTTTTTTGTACAGAAAGATAACAGATATTGTTTTGAAGTATTGCACAGATATTTATTTATACTTTAGATATACAAAAATATTTTTTTTTCAGATTTTGGAGATCGGTTTTTAATTTTTATGAATTTTTGAAAAAAAAAAAAAAAAAAAAAAAAAACACCAAAAAATGATGGCGGCCATGATTACAGGTTTCTGTATCTTCGGACAAAAAAAAAAAGAAAAGCTAAATTAATCCTTGTTCAAATGGCTATCGTTTGAACTAGAATCGTGTGGATCGGTAACAAATTTAGCGATTTTCTAACCTCAAAAATCGTTTTTTTTTTTTTCAGATAGCCGCCATTTTGTTATTTTTTGGTAGAAAAAAATTATCCTAGTTTACACGATAGCCATTTGAACAAGGATTAATTTTTTTTTTCCGACGATCCAGACACCTGAAGTCATACTCGCCATCATTTTTTGGTGTTTTTTTTTCAAAAAATCATAAAAATTCAAAAACTGGTCTCAACAATTTAAAGAAAATATTTTTGTATATCTAAAGTGTAATTACATATCTGAGCAAAATCTCAAAACGATATCTGTTTTCTTTCTGTAAAAAACAAAATTATTGATAAAGATGTTTTTTTTTTTTTAAATCGTAACCTCAATTTATTTTTTAACAATAATTAATAATTGTAAAATTTAATCTGTTAATATCTAATAAAATACCAATTAAGATTTTATTTTAAATTAAAAAGTCTTAATTTTAAGAGTAACGTAAAATATCGTTTTGTTCCTTGAAATGATTTGAAATGTGGTATATAAAAATGAGAGTGAGTTCATAGAACCTTTTTTAAAAAATTAATACTAGAATAAAGTAAAAATTATTCTAATTTTCCTTTTACTTCTCGTTTTTTCATTTATTTTTTGTCAGTGATAATTACATTTAAATAAGGATTAAAGGTACCTTGAAGTAGCTACGTTTTTTGAGCTGGTGCCACCGATTTTACAAAGAGCGTTTCTAATTTAATTTTTTTTTTTTTAGTTATGACGATATTTTTTTCCGCGTTTGAGTCCACTTTTTTGCAAAATTATTACCAATCCTCAATTTAGTCTGATCAGCCACATTAAATGTTGTAAGCAAACAACTAACAACATCACGAGAGACAGGTTAGCCATCAATTCTCCTCAAAATGCGACCATAAAATTGGCAAATCCAGGAAGAGGTAAACATTTTGTCCGACAGCCCCAAATACCCATCAACATTGCATTTGATAGTGTTCAACTTAAAGCGTGCTCTGGCGCGCGCGTGGCGCATTCAATCTCGAAATGGCCCCACTAAATAGTGATTAAGTGCCTGGAATTCTACGGAGATTACCGGAGCCCCCAAAGCCCCATAACTACCACATTCAGCACCAAAGGGGACGCTTTCCTAATTTGTATTGCAGTAAATGTTACCTGTGCGACCATCGGTGCCGTGCTGTTGAAGTGCGCGCGTAGCTTATTTGAAATAAAGAGAAGAACAAAAAAAAAAACAGGTTTCTTCCTTGTGACAATGTCCAGTTCATATGGGGAGCATTTTATTAATGTAATACGTGTGTAATATCCGTAAAGTGCTTTTACTCGTTAGTTTACTCTCGCTTTCGGCCCAAAGCCGGTCGAAAGTAGGACAGTGGTAGACTGTATGGTGCAAAGGCAAAAATAAAAAATAAAATAAAAATAAAAAAGAAGTCAAAAGACAAAACGAAAAAAAAAACTCGTTTAAGGCATGTGCTCACGGACAAATCTGGTTTATACCTTGTCCACCACAGGTACGACACACAAAATCGTACCTACTCTCTGCGAAAGTGAGCCCAGGATAGAATCAGAAATCAAAACTCATTTCCAATTTCCACTCTTAGACATGGATATAGGTGATAGTTTAGAAAAAGAAATATAATTAATTTGAGATCCATAAAGGCTTCGATTATGGACCACTTTTGGTGTGTCGACAATTTTGTTTATTGACTCCCCGAGTGGGCCCCATATCGATTATATATTGGAAGGATTATAAAAGCGAACTTGCTCGCGTTGGCGGCTGTATTGCAGCCGTTGAAGTGGGCCCCACATAAGTAAAATCTTAAATTGGAGGCGATGACTATAAATAATTGGGAGGCGCTTTGGGGATTTTAAATTTGCACCCGCGTGAAGTAATTAGGAAAGCAAGGGGGCACCACCTGGGCGTCAATTGGCTTCGAACTGATTTTCTGAGGCGATAAGCTGAGTTGTGCAACGTATTTATTAATTTTTAATGAAAAATTCTTGGTTATGCGGCTTAGCCACTTTTTTAGACCTCATACGTTACTGGAATTTTTCTCTTTTCAATGTGATTTTAATGCAGGGCCTCTCTCTGCAGTAGTGCAACAGATTTTTCTTTTCGCACCAATCATGCGTGTTAGGGGCTTATAGAGGCAATTGATTTAAGTCCGTATAGGGGCAAGTGCCATAACTCATGTGCTGAATGGTAATTGTCAGTAGATAGGAAAAAAGGGTCGATAAACAGCAGGAAAATGTCGTGTTTTAATTTAGAAGAAGTTTGGAAGGTTTAAGAAATTTGAAGTCGCCATAGGGAGTCTATTTTAATCGATGGATTGTTTAATTTTGTGTAGGAAATCAGGGACCAGTTTACGCAAGGTGATGTCGAATAAAATCGAGAATTAATGTATCGTCGATGTTGAACAAAAACGATACTATTAGGGCCCGATACATTTATACAAAATCGAGCATATAAAAGCATCGAAACCGTCATACGTTATAAATTGACTCTTGCTTAAAAGCATCGAAACCGTCATACGTTATAAATTGACTCTTGCTAATTCAGCTATGTCATATGGGGTTAAATTGACCCCACGGTAACTACGTCTATATATTTTTTATATAGGCTATTCAAAATCGATCTTATGGCGCCATCTGACTTTGTTTTGTATTACTTTAATAAGCCAGAGACTTTCCGCAACTCAGCTCGACGTCAGTTGGTCGTCATATATCGTTTTGTGTCAACGTATTTTTTTGTTGGGGTCAATTTGACCCTATATGTATATTTTTTCAAATTGTTCGTTTTTGCGTCGGATTTATGAAAAAAAAATGCAAAAATTTAAAAAAAAATCAGTATTTCTGTTAATTATTTAGCTTTGAATGCTGAAAAAAGCGTGTTTTGACGATTAATTTGTTATAACTTTTTTATTTATAGCCAGATGGATTTCATTTCATTTTTTTTTTGTATTTTACTTAAAAAAAACAAACAATTTGGAAAAAAAAAATTTTTTTTCAGCATTCAAAGCTGAAAATCAACAGAAATATTAATTTTTTCAAATTTTTTTATTTTTCGACTTTATATCCTCAAAAAACCAGGTGACCGTGAAAGTAAACAATTACCGTACAATGTGACTGTTTTTTTCCCCATATTGCAAGAATTAAAATTTTTATGAATTTTGAAGAAAGTCATATTTTTCGAATTTTTTTTCTTATGTTTTCACCATTTTAAAATTTAAAAATGTTTATAAAAACTACAAAGAATAGACATTAACCTAAAGTCTCTCACAAGATTTATGTCCATACATGAAATAGAACGCAAATGGCAACTATTTTCCTGCATGGGGTCAATTTGACCCGATATGACCAATACATTATTATTTCGAGGTATGACCATTACGGGTTAATTTTGAGCTTCGTTATCTGAACTAGTTCTGTAATATCGTTTCAAACAGATATGTAGTTTAAATAACAGCCTAATTTTATGATTTTTAAAGATTTTTAAATAGACTTCTGGGATCATGTTTATCACCAATTTTGTTAGGTGAAAATCAGATTAAAAATAGTCAACTTAACCACGAAATTAATTATTTGAACAAGATAGTTTTTTAAGTGCTTGTTCTATTATGAGTTCTATTTTTTATTTAGTTTAATTGTGAATCAAGAAACTACACTACCTTAAGTATATAATTTAACTATGGAGTAAATTTAATATCTAATTTAATATACGTAAAAATTGACACGCAATAGCTGAATATGTGTCTGAATAAAATTTGGTAGTACCTACTTACTAAAATTTCCATTAAGGGGTTATTCTACTGTTAAACGGGTAAGAAGCAGTATCTTTTTAAAAGTGTTGTAAAAAAAAACTATTAGAGATATCAATTTGAAATTTTGCATGCATCTTTATTAATGAAAAAAATATATAATGGCATAGTTGATTAAAAAAAAAAAATCGGTTAAAAAAACTTTAAACGCGATTTACTCAAAACGTGTTGTTTTGGTGCGCGGTACATCGTAGAGAAAAAACTAATGAAGCGATTTAGCTAAAAAATTTTTTGCATAGTTATATATCAATTTTACACAGACTGAACCTAAATTGAGCCATAAAAATTGAAATTTGGTTATTTGGGAACACTTTTTTCATCGAAAAAACGTCCAAAATCGAGCATGCTATTTTCCAACGCTTGTCAAATCGCGAAAATTTAATATTTATGGCTCAATTTAGGTTCAGTCTGTGTGTTTTTAGCTAAACTAATAAAATTTCATCGTTAAATTGATTGCAGATCACCTGGACGACCTGGGCAATGTACCGCGCAAACGACTCTGGCCGTCAGCGCGCGCTACATCAATCATAAACTGAAGCCGCCATTTTGTTTTTTTTTTTTAATCAACTATGCCATTATATATTTTTTTCATTAATAAAGATGCATGCAAAATTTCAAATTGATATCTCTAATAGTTTTTTTTTTACAACACTTTTAAAAAGATACTGCTTTTTACCCGTTTAACAGTAGAATAACCCCTTAAACTGTTGAATGCGGTCTCTAGTTTTCGTAAAACTAAAAAAACAAATCTGGATAAAAATATAACATTTATTCCAGTCATATGTAATGTATACTGTAAAATAATTTTATCTTAAAAAATGTGTTTTTCTTAATTTTTGTCAATTTTTGTATCAGCCATCTTCCCATAAATAGATGCAAGACGATTTTCTATTAATTTTTTCTTCTCAGCAACTGATCTTCTTTCCACGCGTATCTTAAAAATAAAAATAGAGATTAAAATGGTCGTTATTATCTGTATAATTTCCTAAAAACATAAGAGCTATCATAAATAACTCAATTAACTCCATAGAAAACGATCACGACGCGATGCTACTTTCAATAAAACGATCGTACAAATCTTCTTTAATAGTTCCAGTTTCCAACTCAAAAACCCATTGGCTTTGAACTTGAACTTATTGCAGAAGAGAAGCATCTTCGCCATCGTTTTTAAACGGTAGTTTTCTTTTAAGCATAATATTTCAAGATCATCACCGTCGTGATCACCTATGGTGGAGTTGAGTGTTTAACAAGCGAAGCGTGCACGATCAACGTGAACTTTACCTCGGTGTCCTCTTGAGCAACTTGTCTACTATCTTGCCGGAAGACATGGGCGCTGTAGTCGATGCTTTCGTACTCATTTTCATTCATACCAAACGAAGATCGTGCCTCATCCGAAGACACCGATGGGCACCGGATTGAGACATCATCTTGCAGGTGTCCACGATCAAATTTTAAGCTCTCCAGCTGTTTTCTTAGCCGCTCGTTTTCGCATTCAAGAAAAGCGATCTGTTTTTTGGGAAGGAATGCTTTTTTTAGGAGCTCTGCATAGTCTAGATATATATAGTATAGTAATTATAGTATAGGTGGTTCCAGTCGGGCTGGTCTCCGCCTGCTGCTTGCTCCGGCTACTTACACTTTCCAGTTCAAATTCAAGTCCATCAATTATGTCATAAGCTTCCGCCAGTTTCGTTTTTAGGTGAGCAACTTCTTGAGACTCGCTTGATGTTGCTTGAGGCTTTGACGACGGCGGCGGCGGCGTCTCCTCTTGGGTGTGGCATTTTGCGGCTGCAGCTGCTGCAGTTAATGACGCTGAGGCGAAAGGTGTTATATAACTTTTTTGAGTAATTATTGTCTTTAAAGTTGATTGTTTTTGAGGCATGCAAGC
Source organism: Dysmachus trigonus (assembly GCA_949715965.1). Classification (NCBI taxonomy): domain Eukaryota; kingdom Metazoa; phylum Arthropoda; class Insecta; order Diptera; family Asilidae; genus Dysmachus; species Dysmachus trigonus. Next base: position 81,209,552 of record OX454321.1, read on the forward strand.
AAATATCTTTTACAATTACTAATTACAAAAAGGTTATAGCATTTGCAATTATGTCGTTCTTGTTTTTTGCTTTTATAATATGTATTGGAATTTAGAGATTGATTGTTTTATATATTACACTAGTTTATAAGTTTTTATACCCTTAAAAGTGCACTAAACCTTTTATTTCTAACATTCTTTAATTCTCCAGATAAACAGGATTTTAAAAAATAACCAGATATCGTAGGGGTTCGAAACATAGTTTTAATTCTATAATATATAGTTATAAAATATCAGTTAATTAAAACCTTTATCAAGGTTCGTTTGGGGAACAAGTTTTTCATTAAAGTTCCACTCCTACATAACATTCGGTAATTTAATATATATGGCAGAAGATAGACTCATAAAGAACTCGCTCCCTAAACAAATCTTAATAGAGTTTATAAATAACTGATATTTTAAAACTATAGTTTAGGATCCAAGTGTTGATATGACTTACGTTTCGAGCTGCTACGATATTCCGTTTTCAAATGTGGTTAAGATCTGGTTATTTTCATTTTTTAACTCTATTTTTCTCGAAAACGTAACAATTTCACATTACTTTCTATTAAAGGAATGAACAAACAATTTTTTAGTACGATGGGCAATTGAGAATTTAGAACAAGTTACAGAATCACTTTATATTTAAAATTTTTAATTTGATTACTTCTCAATTAGTGAAGTAATTAATTACAAGTAATGAAGTACATATAATTAATAATTATAATTCTTTAAGGAATTATACAGGAATTAAGAGTCGACTTAAATTTGTTATTAATTTTTATTAAAAATGTTCTCAAATTAATTCAATTTTAGAATTTAAGGTACACAGGGTCGCTCTACTTCTACGAATCTCCTTGAATTTGTTACTGAAGATTTCCAAAAGGGTCTGCAAACAGATTGCATCTATACTGATTTCAGCAAGGCTTTTGATAAGCTTTCTCATTCCATAATAATCCTTAAACTAGTATCTTTAGCTACATCAGGAGTCCCGTAGGGTAGTCACTTGGGTCCACTTCTTTTTATTTTATCTGTTGATGAGATTTCACAACTTCTTAAAATCTGTAAAATCTCAATCTACGCAGACGATATGAAAATATTATTTTATACCGAAAATATTAACGACTGCTACGTGGTTCAAAAGGACTAAGACATATTCCACTTGTGGTATACACACAACTATTTAGAACTGAATATTAGTAAGTGCGAAATCATGACTTTTTGTAGTGGTCGCAACGTTAGAAGTTAAAAATTTATAATTAACGCCTTCTGTAAACTTAAACAAAAACTCTTTACGGCATTATTAAAAATAAGCACTTTACGCTAGGTCTCTTACCGTTTTTCCTAATTGAGGGAATTGTGCAATCTAAATTTTATTTGAAACATTGCAGACCTTATTTGAAGTCAAAAATAAATTTGTTAAAAAGGGCAGAAAAATCAAATCTTTGTTTATAAATATGTTAACCGAACTATCTTTTAGGAATCTCATTAAAAGAAAAAATTATAAAAATTTTATTTAAATTTATATGAAAGAAAAACGCTCATTAAGTCAAAATTTTCGAAAAATGTGTTAAAAACGATTTTCTTAGTCAGTTTGCAGCAGAAGATCTTATTTTTATGGGTCCATCTTTTGTCTACTAGGTACTTGTTGTAAAAGATTAAGTTAAGCAACTATTAGAAAGCGATTTGAAAAAGAAGCCTTTTCTCGATCTCGATTTCGATATCGATAAAATATCGATTTCGATAGATATCGATAAAATATCGATATCGATACAATATCGATATCGATACAATTAGACCCTGGAAAGGTCAATGCTTTTAACTCTTTTTAGTACTTCTCTTTAATGATTTACATATTTTGGTCCTAGATATATGTAAAAGTAGTATTATCTTTGGTGTCAAATTGCAAAGTCTACAACTTTTCAATAAAATAGCTAAGAGTTAACAAATAAACCTTAGTAAGTAATAAAACAAAAACGAAAAAATACCGAGGGAAAACCCCTTGTTATCTATGAAATAGTAAGCAGTATGCGTTTGAATAACATTATGCTTTTAAATAACAATATTTGAATGTTTTGACAATGCAGAATAATTGCACAATGCGATAAGTTTGTTTGCAATGATTTTTGATGGTATATCATACCTCTTATCAGTGATATGTCTAAACACGACAAATTTCATAATGTCTTTAAGATAAGGCCCAAAGGAAATAGTGTTAATTCACAAATTAAATAAATAGATAAATAATGGTCAAATATAAATAGCATAAGAAAAGTATTTTTAGAAACCAATCAATTTCTCATCACTATTTTATGAGTCCACGTACCTCTACTTTCCTTGGGTACTGCAAAAGGCATTTTATTTTGTTTCACATAAAATTGCGACAGCGCCTGTTCCTTTCTCTGCTTGGCCGCATAACGATCCTGGAGTTTATTATATTTAATTTTCATATCCTGCAGGACATTCTTAAGATCTTCATTCTCTGATTCGAGTCGATGGAGCTTCATGCGACTGTCGATGCCCACGCTGGCCGCGATATTGCTGTCCGTCTGGAGCTTGTTGTTCTCATACCTGAGTTTAGCGTTTTCTTCTGATAGTCGATCATTTTGCGCACTTACTAAAATTTAAAAGAATTAATAAATTATTTAGATAAATAAGAGATTCCTCTGGTTTTCACCTGCATCGAGACTGATTTGAAGCTCAGACACTTTGAACTTAAGCTCTAAAATCGCGCTACTTGTCGATTCCATTTCTGCGCGATACTCAAAGAAAATCTAATTGTTGTTATCATTTGATTTCGGTTATCAGAGAAATAACCAGAAGACAGGTGAGTGTACCTTATCGGGGGTACGTGGAGAGGCATCTTTCGGTTGGGTTTAACAGGCAAAACACTTAAGCTTAGATTATATGGCTTGGCTTAAAAGTGGATTGCGTCTGGATTGATAAAAACTTGGAAAGTTTAACCGGTTGGATGTGGAAGGGAAATTTAAAGTAAAATTTTCTCCTCGTTGGAGACTTTTATGAATAAGTCTGTTTCGAACAGTTCTAAAAATTTAGCTTTCATATATGATGCTGAGATTTCAGGGAACATTCTTATGTGTTGCTCGTAAATAAGTATAGATGCAGTGATGATAAAGGAACTTATTTTTACTGATAGTCGTACCAAGAAAAATACCAACTTTATAAAATATGTAAAAGTTCAATAGTAAATCATTTATAAGTTGATTTACAAAAACATTTTTTTAAAAGTACTCTCTGAGATTATAATTTTTACTCGACATCCAAATCCTGAAATAAGATTGCGAACAAAAATATAAAAGATACAAAAAATGCTAAGGCCATCGGCTGGTTTCTTTTTAGAGATGGTATAAAATAAATACTCTTCAATATTTTTTAAAGATTGTTAATTTATTGGAAAGTGGAAACCTTCCGATTAATAATGGAATTTATTTAAATGGCTACCCCTGCTGGCTTGGCAGTAACCCATTCTGTCAATACAATTTTACAGCACAATTTCGATGGTTTGGGGTTTCACGAATAACTCGATCAATATTGTGCTTAAATTACCTGAATCGTTTCTGGATTTTCAGCACAACATAATATTGTTTTAATATTCCCAAACGTTGTTCAAGCATAAATCTATTAATTTCGTATCGCGGAGATATGATACTGGGTTTATATCAATTTTGAAACATGAAAAAACCGTCTGTATCAAATTAACATGTCATTTAAAAATATACCAACAGTTGGCCCACCCTATATATAATATTAATTAGTAGTAGAGATAGGAATTTATTTTATAAAATGTTTTTCCTAATTTTACTTTAATTAATTCAAGAAAATTCAAAATTCTTGTAATTTTTAATACACTTAATTTAAAAATTGATATTCTTGAGGTATGAAATAATTTTTTTTTATAAAGTAAATAAAAGTTTTTTCTAGAAGACATTTTTTTTGAAAGGAACTTATAAATATTTCGGTCAAATAAAAATTAATTTTGAATGAATTGATGAATTTAATACGATAATATACATCTATGTATGAATAGGAATAATTTTGGTGGATTGAAAAAGTAAGAAATTAATCAATATTTATTTTTGGAATATTATATATAATTTTAAGATTTTAAATATTACTCATTTTTAATTGTTTAAAACAGTTTAAAAAAATAAAGGGTGATTTTTTTGCTGTTTGGTTTTTCAGTGCTTTATATTTGACAGCTCATGCGTGATTCGTGGCATGTGTCAAAGTCAAAGTTGTTCAGTTACTTACACCCGAACAACGCTTACAATTTATTCGTGCGATGAAGCACATTTCTGGTTGAACAGCAAAATTTCCGTATTTGGTGAAATCATTGGTCAATACTTTTTCAAAGATTACGATGAGAACAGCGTTACCGTCTATGGTGCTCGCTATCGTGCAATGATTTCCAACTTTTTACTGCCCAAAATACACGAGCTGAATCTGGTTGACATGTGGTTTCAACAAGATGGTACAACATGCCACACAGCACGCGTAACGATGAACCTATTGCGAAATGAATTTGGTGAACAATTTATATCTCATTTTGGACCAGTGAATTGACCGCCTAGATCGTGCGATTTAACACCGTTAGACTACTTATTGTGGGGGTACGTCAAATCTCTTAATTTATGCTGATAAACTAACATCGATTCAAGTACTAGAAGACAACATGCTCGCCTAGAAAAATTCAAAATTGGACTTCTCGTATGACCTGTGAAATGAATGAACTTGGAAATTTGTCTCTCGAACAAACATTGATAAATATTATAAATAACTAATATTTTATATATATATAGTTAAGTATTTAAGCTTACTTTTGAATAATGTCTCGAGTTCCAACAACTTCGTGTTATTTTTTAATAATGGCCAAAATACGACTTTTTTCTTTTCTTTTTTCAACCCTATTTTTCTCGAAACTGTGATGTGATAGAAAAATTTAATTTTTAGATTCGTCATCTATAAAAAAAAAATCCTATCAGATACATCTATAACTCTTTCAGGGAGAGCAATAAGCATGAAAAATGCAGACCAGTGAAATAATTAAAAGAAAAGCATTTTGAGTGCGATGTTCATTTGATAAAAAATTTTTTTTTTGGATTTTTCTCCCCGGTTTCATCTTTATAGAGCTCTGCAATTCAAATCCGTCCGACCACTTTGCCCTGTAAAAGTTTAATAAGTCCATTTTCATCTGGAACATAGAAAGCTCGAGGAAAAAGGAACTTTTTCCTCGGTTACCGAAACATTTGCGATTAACTGAAATGAAAACATGGTATATTGCTAGTTTAAAAAAATATCGCCAACTCCAGCTAACCCCGGAGGGAAACCGGGCAACTGGTCCAGGATATATATAATTATTCGCGGCCGGGAATTATCCCCCACACGATTCCCATCTGTCCATCTGTTAAGCAGCGAAACTGAAAAATATTGAACTAATCTCTGCTCTCATTTTAAACTTAGCCCATGCATTAATAATGATAATCCCTGCCACAAAAACTCGAGGTTGATTTATGGTATTAAAAGGATTAAAATATACTGAGGGCCGGAACAGCAGTAATGGTATCACCGTCGTCGGGGGAGCAGGGCGGAGGCTCTGTTCCCGGACTTTTCCCGGAGACTAGACCTGGCTCATAGACCTCTACAGTACAGTAGTGCATGGAGTAACACATTTTCCGCAAATGTAGACGACGATGGCACATGGTGCTGAAAGATTGGAAATATGAAAGCCCGGGATGAAACCGGGAGGAATGGGTTTTGTGGGTCCAGGATCTTCCCGGCTCGAAATACCTTCACTAGCTTGACCAGAACCCACCAAGAGAGCTGCTACTCCTGCCCAGCCCCAGGTCACATATGGGATCCTATGGATGCTGGAGTGCAAAAGTTCACCTTTTGATATAAAACAGGAGAAAAATGGGAAAAGGCAAAAAAAATTAGCGCACCGGGAATATATTTCGCCCGAGTACGCTGCAGAAGAGCAACACAGGGACAGAGTAACAGGGGATCGGGATAGCCTTGTTTGGGGGTAAAAAGGTCCTCTCTGCTGCAGTACACTGCGCCACGATAACGAACTTTTGATAACTCTCCCTCAACATTTTAATAAGCGATTTCACATTTTTTTTTTTTTACTTTCTTCTTAATAGAACCAATAACTCGTCCGCCTTACAAACGAACCTATAACGAGCTCGGGTCGTTCCCAATAATCGAGGTCTTCATCCTGGGGTCTAAACATTTTTTTTTCCCCCTGGTAGCAACATTGTCCAATTAATTTTTGTTGCACAGTGGCATCAATTCAGGAAAATTGAAACTGTTGCCACCTTCCTCAAATGAATTATCTTCCAGACAACTGAGTATACTTTTCGCAGGAGAGGAGAGATTGCTGATGCGCTTCGAAATTGATGAAAATCCCTTTGATATCCTGGCAGACAATGAAGGAGCTGTGTTTCAGTCTCCGTGCCGTCTGGATTCTGGAGACTCCCCCTCTCAAAAACAGGGCGACGACACGACACGATGACACATGGAAGACAACACAATATTTACGGAAGTCCTGAGTCCCAGTTCTCGTCCTCGTCTTTCATCCTCATTCCGTGCACAATGGCATATACCTGAAGTCAAATTTATCTACGGCTAAAGTGACAATATCGGTGGTGGAAGGTATTCCCACGGTGGTGGTGTGGAGCTCCAAGGAATCCCGGGAGCCGCACATATCCCGTGACGGGCGAGCATCAGGACTCAGGACTATCTGCCGATGGGTTCCAACATTTCTGTGACTAGGTCGGCACGCTGTGATGTACGACGACCGGAATGCGCTTAAATATCCTCACCACGATGTGACGGTGACTAATAAAACTCGGTTGGGTGAAGGAATTTCGAATTCCAGTTCTGGAGAAGATGAACTTAAAAATATGATTTCGTGCATGATGTAGATTTAAAGCTCTGCACAAGTCGGTAAAGTAATATTTTTTTGTTCAAGCTTGTGTAATCATTGATTTCTTACAGATATGAAATATTTCATAGGTATGATTGAATAGCACAGATAAAAGTCTAGAACAAAATCTAAGTGCAAAGTTAAGTTCAAACTCTGTACAAACTTCAGTGTAAACATTTTCAAAATTCAAACGAAAACAATAAATCTACAAAAATTTGAAAGTCTGAAGTTTGCATGGATCTACACACGTTCCGATATGACGGTGGAAATCAAACGAACCGCAGATTTCATTCAAGACAGACTTTGTAAGTTTATCAACTTAACATGCACACGCTACAACTTCAGTCTCTATATGAAAAAATTAAATGCAAAAGTAGTCAGGAGTAGGAATAATGTAAATTGTGCTGACTTAAATTAAAGCAAACTTTAATAGCTTAATATCATGTATAAGATTCCTATAGACATTTTATATAAACTTCAGCTATTAAACAACATATACAAATTACATGACACCACCATAGTCTTTTGTATAAAACTAACCCTCAGTTGAAGAATTAAAATTCTGTATCAATTCAGCACTTGTTTTCCTGAATTTGAATTCAGCTGCCAAATGCAGAAAACTAGGACTCAGTTGAAAAATTCAATTTCTGTAGTAAAATGTTCAATTCAGCAACTATTTTCTGAATATGAATTCAACAGCCAAATGCAGAAAATTAGCACTCAATTGAAGAATTCAACTCTTGTAGTAAAATATTCAATTCAGCACTTGCTTTTCTGAATTTGAATTCAGCAGCCGAATGCAGATAACTAGCACTCAGTTGAAGAATTCAATTTCTATAGGAAAATACTCAATTCAGCACTTGTTTTCCTGAATTTGAATTCAGCAGCGGATTGCAGAAAACTAGCACTCAGTTGCAGAATTTCATTTCTGTAGTAAAATGCTCAATTCAGCTCTTGCTTTCCTGAATTTGAATTCAGCAGCCGAATGCAGAAAACTAGCACTCAGTTGAAGAATTCAATTTTTATAATAAAATGTTCAATTCAGCACTTGTTTTCTTGAGTTTGAATTCAGCAGCCAAATGCAGAAAATTAGCACTCAGTTGAAGAATTCAATTTCTATAGGAAAATACTCAATTCAGCACTTGTTTTCCTGAATTTGAATTCAGCAGCCAAATGCAGAAAACTAGCACTCATTTGAAGAATTTAATTTCTATAGTAAAATGCTCAATTCAGCACTTGTTTTCTTGAATTTGAATTCAACAGCCTCCAACTAACCCTCAGTTGAAGAATTTAAGTTCTGTGGTAAAGTGCTCAATTCAGCATTTGCTCTTCTAATTTTAATTCAGCAGCTGAATGCAGAAACAAAGTAAGACTAATTTCTGAGTTGTAGTTCCGTCTATAAGAATTGATTACTTGAATTTTTTTATTCGTACAAATTCGTTAACTAAAATTTTTTTTCTGTTTTTTCTAACGATTTTAAATTTATAAATTTTCGATTTATAAGCAAAAATATATTCTTCCTTAACTTTCTGCTAATCAAACCTCAGAGTCAGAAATTCCTTCGAAAAGTTGTCCTCAACTTGGTACAGCAGCTGCAACTGCTGAGCTCTTGTGTCTTCGATCAATTGTTGATCACTGGTGACCGCAATTCAAATTACAATTTATTTTAATTAAGCAAAACCCCCAGCAGCACTTAATCCATTACAACCAGCGTTTCGAGAGTTGACTGCATAATGCGCACGAAGGAATTAATTCCTTCGAATGCAAAACTTTTGCGCCGTGAAAACCAACACTTCTTCTTCTCGATGGGGGAGGGAGCTCCAATTCGCTGGGGGATTGGTTAGAGCTCGGAGGGTGCTTTTCTATAGCTCGAAACAGAAAGTGCTTGGGCTAAGTTGCCTGATGCGGCGCAGCCCGGCAAGCGCCAACACCTCCGTCTGTCTCATCCATTGCGTTAACTTTTAATGCGAGTTCATTAATATTAATTTGCAGGGAGTCGAGCTAAGTTGCTCTAATTCCTTATTGCTTTATATCCCCTTGCGGTTGAGCGAGGGCGATCCAGATGGAGAGCTCCATACCCTCTCCCTAAGGGTCGGCGGAATTGTAATGGATCGCCAGCACCTGGCCGCAATTCAGCCAGATCTAAATCTTTGTACATTTCACCAGCTCTATAATGTTGCGTCTGGCACCTTTGCCCGGAAGAGGGTGATTGAGGCCGCGGCGCAATATAGGCGCAGAAAAGTGACTTTTTCTTTTCGAATTCCCTCCCGGCCCTTTGCTCTTCATAACGACAAACATGAGGTTGTGTTGCGGCCGCAGTCATTATGCGAATTGAGTGCACTCCTCTGAAGGGAGATGACAATTTCCCGCGAATGCAACCGATATGTGCTCTAATCTGCAACAGTTTATAGTGCGGAGTCCTACCGGAACGGTGGTGCTTCGGCGGGTTTTATGGCCCACCGAGTTAGGACGTCTATTTAAAAGCAATTTCGCTCTTGTGTGTCGCTGCACGAGCAACCTTTGTTCCTAGTTGCATAAGTTTTATAGTCGCGGAAATGATTCCCGAGCTCAATTCCCGGACGCCGCACGAATGGCTGAAAAAAAACCAAAAAAAAAAACAACATACACTAGGACTAGGAATTTTTCGGTTTCCGGGCGCTTATTCCCACCGAACCGGGCGCCATCGGACGACGACAACTAGTACTATGCCGAAGGGATGAGGTGGGGCTGGGGCACCACCACCAGTATACGCCCCAAGATTTATAGTTGCTCTAAATGGGTGCAATTTTAAAAGCTTTTTAACTTTCACATGTCGACTGACTATAGGACTAGCAGCGCCACCTACCGTCAGCTGTATTGTTGTAGCAGCAGTTCTTCTCAACATTTTACAACCCCTTCCCCCACCACCTATCAGACCAAGACCCGTGTGTTTTTTTTTTTTAAGGGTTTTAAAAGTTTTTGTCACGTAAGGAAGCTTTTAGGAGCAGCCGGCTGAATTGTTCGACTTCTGCACGCTCTTTTCCCTAAACCGGCTGCTGTTTTAGGGCTCCTCTGCCCGCCGAAACACCGCTTGATCTCGAATTTCGTGAATTTATGGTGTCTGATATAAAATCGGACCGTTTAAACTTGAATTAAGGATAAAAGATATGTGGAGAACATTTGTTGTTGAAGGCAGTTAAAAGGTCTTGGGAGTTTTTGGAAGATTTTCGATTCTATTTTAGGGGCTGGTGATAGTGGAACTTGCCTGTTGAATGATTTACTTTTAGTTTCTTCTTTAATTTAACACATTACCATAAACTATTCAGTTATATGTATATAGGCTGTAGGCAGAACTTTCTACAAGTACAAGCTGTTAAATGAGAAATTTAAATTTGCGGTAGATGGCGGGTGGATGAAACTCTTACTGAAGTTTTAATTTACTCGGATTATATCACAGCTAGGAAATGTAATGTTTTATATAATTCAAATTCAAAATGTTTTAATTTAAATAGGATAAAAATATGGATTAATTTCTATGGCAAATGGCGTGATTTTTCGTTTTTCATTGAGTTGAATTCAAACACAAAAATGTCACATATTTTGTTTAAAAAGGTTGTAATAAGTCAATTGAATTAAAAAGAAAACTTCCGAGTATAAACATGAGTGAAAATCATTTTTAAATAGGAGCTTTAGTTTGGGAGTTACCATGAACTTTTTGGCATGTTAACGTTGCCCACCATAAGACCAATGTATTTTATTTAACAGATCAGACCACTTTGCCATATTGTTGTGTACGGACTATAGATAAGACCATAGAAAAATAAAGACAAGTAGTCTCGTGTAGAACAACAGAAGTGAAATTCATTTTTAAAAGTTCAGCTTCCTAGCGATGCTTCCAAATTTAAAGGTGATTTAAGATTGCATACTGTAGGGCAGTTTAAATTGAAGAAGAATGGTATAAAAGCGTAACGTCTTCTTATTTTATAAAAAGCACAAAACAGCAGAAACCTGGGAATATTAATTAAATATAATATAATCAATGTACATAATCATGCTTTTATCAGCTAAACTGTTAAGCGATTTGCCCTAAACTGCCCAATAGTATGCAATCTCAAAATATTTTTAAGTTTGGAGGTATCGCATGGAAATGAGCTTTCAAAAATGCGTTTAACTTCTGTTGTTCTAGATGAGACTACTTGTCTCTAAGGTCTCTCAAATAAATTTTATCATAGAAAAATAGAGTTATGAGCTATTACGTTTGGCTCAATATATAGATAGGTTGCTGTTGCTGTTTATGTGGGCTAAGGGCGAGAGGTGTAGTATTCATTTAGAATTGTAGATGTTTTTTCGTTGCAGATATTTTGAATTCTGAATTTCAGGTTTATTTCTACATACTAGTGTCGCCTGTTGTCGATATTCGATCAACGTTTCTGGTTCTATTTCGAATTGATCTGACTTCATCACTCAATTCAACCGGTTAAAATAGACCGTTGTGGCATATTTATAATAAAATAGAACACACTATTTAAAATTAAGAAAAATTTCAGTATATGTTAAAAATTTACCTGGCTTTCACACCTTACCCTATGCACATACTTGAATAAAACATATATTCTACACATCTATGAAAAAATACCTTTCGCTTGATATATGTTTCATTAAAATATGTGCACGGGAAATAGGTTAAAAAAGGATAACAATTATTGGCTTTGCCTATTAATTTGTAGATATGAAGCTGTCATCAAAATTGTCACAAGATTTTTCACACCACTTTTTAAATGGTCAATAGTTGCAGAATTACCTTTTCTTTTTAATTATATTCTTCGATAAATGTTAATATCATACAATTTAATTATAAAAACTAGGTAAATAGATAAATTCGTCCAGTAGTCTGGGTCTTACAGGAGAACAAACCCCTTAAATGAAAAACTTCAAAAACATTGTATGGATATCTGAAGAAATATTTAAAATTAATTGAGCTCATAATAGATTTATATTCAAACTTTCTTAGTACTCTTCTAGAAATTAGAAAGCTGAATTTACTCAGCTGAATAATCGAATTACTTAATTACAAATTAAATGTTAACAGAAATTGCACAATTTTAAAGTTTATTAAAAAACTTGCAGGAAACTTCATAGAATTTACTACAGTCTCCGGTAATATAAAAACTCAAGTCCTCTAAATATCTTAAGGAGGAAATTATGACTTGCAGCTAACTTAGCAGATTATAAGGTATTAAAATAAGTTAATTTTGTTGCAGTAGTGCCCTGTAAATAACCACTCATCTGGGAAGAAAATAAAAAAATTTTTTAAGTAGGTAAATGCAGCATCTCTAGAGGAGAACCGTGATCAGTTCTCATCTGTTTTCAGTTTATTAAGTATAACTAAGCGAATTATTAAGGATGGGTTCAGGTTTTACGGAAATGGAGGGTAATAAGCGCTTATGGCCGCAAAAGTACCTCTTTAAATCCCATCATCAACTTTAAATTTATCTTGAATTTTAAAAGAGCTCAGCATGCAAAAGTCTCCTGCACTAAGCCATCATATATCATCCTGCACAGGGTGTATATTCTCGTATATTTTCCTCCCCAGCCCTCCCCCGGTTGCGTCGGTGGAATATATTCATCTTCATTACGATCCGAGAGCCATCCACCTTCCATCTGACGAGCAAAAGTGAGTAACCTCATTTACTTGAAATGCACTCCAAAAGCTTCGACGTCCATTCAAGTGTACCTTTCATTTTTCAATAAATCAAATTTTCAACAAAAAGGACGAAAAGGAAATAAAATCAGGGGAAAAAAAAAAAACACATACAAAAAAGTAAAAAAAAAAAAGAAATAGTGGTCTAGGGTAAGATGATGGTTGGAATCTACTACCATCGGGTGCTCTTATGCTCGGTGAAAGGATTTCAGGGAACTGCACTTATTCGGGGCTGTAATGTCTGAAAATACCGTCCCATACGTGCCCTTTGAACCTACGCCATATGGGTTCAAATGCACCATAACTGCGGGACCGAATTGGCAAAATAGAAGTCTGCAGCAGAACCGATATCGTCAATGCCCCATCCACTTGCGGGCAGTGGATACTTGTGGATCGGGCCTTAGCCCCCACCCCCCCGCTGGTCGGGCTTAGAATTCACCGTCAATGGCTGGAAAAGGTTTCGTCATTAGGACTCTACTCTTATGCGACAGGGAAGCTGTGGGAGGCTCTGATCTGGCCCCTAGCATTCAGGTGGTAATTGAAGGTATTTGGGCGCTAACCGAGCGGTAAACACCTTTTCATTTTTCACCCCCGGAAGGTTTGGGGTTGTTCCGTATAAGGAATGCAAAAATGCATCGTTACAGGTAGATATATGCATAGACTTATTGATTCAGCAAGAATGGTTTTGTATAAAAATCGTAAATTTCCTATTACATAAAACAATAATAATGGTTTGAATGAAAATAAAAATATTACAGATTAAGTTTATTTTTTAAAGCTAAATTTTGGAACTTTTATTTATATTAATAGTCAAGCAGTTAGTATTGCACCAATCTTGTAGAGCGAATAGGTCACGTTAAAGAATATAATTCAATCACTCGGAGTATCTTGAGATCGTCAGCGAATACAAGACAGTCAGAATTTATATTTGAAGTCAAATAATTAATAAATACAAGGAATAGTAGTGGTCCGACTATAGATCCTTGTGGAACACCGGAAGATAGAACAAACTCAAAGGAAGAACAGTCAGAAAACACTACCTTAAGTCTAGGGTCAGATAGATATGACGAGAGAAAAGATAATAAAGACCTCTGCAAGTCATACATTTTAAATTTTGATAGAATTATTCACCCTTTTTTGAAAACAGGAACAACATAGGTCAAAAAATAGATGAATTAAAAATTACGATTAAGGGCTAACACAACAAAAAAGTTTGGTATGCCGTCAGGTATAGAGTGTTTGGAAGGTCAATAAAAAGTCTTGTGGAGGTGATTTAGGACAAAGTCTTACAGTTTTTTGTATATTTATTAAAAATTCCATTTTTTCAAAATTTCACCCTAATAACATAAAAATGGGACATGGCACTTTGGTTAGTTTTTGCTTCTAATATGAGAGTGTGTTTCTGTTCTGTAAATTGACACAAAAAACAGTCAAACTGATTTAATAATTAAATCGCATTTATGTAAAAACAAAGAAATCGTATACTAATAACAATTTACGTTTTTGATCGAATATTATTAAAAAAATGCATTTTGCTCCGAAGTTAAATATTTTTTAAAATAATACATAATATATGGTATATCACAAAATGCAGAAATGCATAGTTACAAAAAGGTAGACAGGCATTTAGATGGATATACATATTGTATATACACACATAGATATGCGTTAGGGTTTGAATTATCCAAATCTGTATTACACATCCCCTTCTTCTGAATTTGGCATTCGATTTTACCGCGACACCCTGTACCGCATCCCGAGCAAAATTAGGCACCGGAGACGATGGCATCAAATACCACACAGAAGCCAACACGACGATGGTTTGGCAGCATTTAGTCGCTTTTGTAAAATAAATAAAAGTTAACCTGTGAGTGGGCGCCAAGGGAAATTCGCCCTGTGTTGCCTGCCCGCTTGTTGGCCAGTGAGGTAGCCATTTTTTTGTTTTTTTGTTTTAAGGGGGGTCTTCTTGTTTTTTGATTTTCTGTTTTTATTCTGCGGCGACGGGCAGCGGCGGGACCATGCCATGTAAATAGAGGCCGGTAATAAAAAATTCAGAACGTAATTTCATGCTACATAAAGCTCCACTAAATGCAGCGATTGGAACAAAGATGAGTTTTGGTCAACTCCGGGCATCCAGAATCCAGATATAAAGCTGGAGTATCATTCTGAAATTTTGCTGTATTTTTATTTTTTAGCAAGGGAAAAGATTTATGAAGCCTCACCCTCAGCAATTCCACCCTCCTACAGGTTTTAGATCCATGCCACTGCGGATGAAAAAATTGATACTAAGCAAAGTTTTGCTGGGGATCAAGAAAATTATTGGAAAAAGTTTTTGTATGAGTAGTTTAAAGTTTTGTGACGGATTCGAGGAGAGATCGATATGAAAGAATTTGCTGTATTTTGGAATTAAATGTTTTTCTTTTTAAAAATGGAAATGGAAAGGTGGAACGATGCTATGATTACAGGGAAAATAGGATAATGCTTGTCAGGGAGTTATGTTGGTCTCGTCGTTATGCAGTAGATTTACATTTTAAGGATGTTACCACTTTTGTTTCAGCTTGTATGAAACCACTGCTCTAAATTTTATTTAGTTTTCAATAAATATATGAATATTCCCTAGATTTGATACTATCTACTTGTGGGATTAAAGATAAAACCTAAATTTCATGCATACTATATCGAAAAATGTGTTTTTTCTAGATATACCAAAAAAAGTGCCGATGGTCTGATTTTAATAATATTATAAAGGGATTCTATGGGTGCCCCCAAGTCATCTGACGCCGAAATTATTGGTGTCAAAGCAAGTTTCATTTAATTATTTTCTTCGGAATCTACAAGGTTTTGAAATTCGGCGAGGTTTTTAAATTCTACGAGGTTTCCTACGAGGTTTTTACATTCTATGAGATTTTTAAATTCTACAAGGTTTTTTAATCCTACAAGGTTTTTAAATTCTACGAGGTTTTAAATTCTACGAGGTTTTTAAATTCTACCAGGTTTTTAAATTCTACGAGGTTTTTGAATTTTACGCGGTGTTTAAATTCTACGAGATTCTTAATTTTTTCCTCTATGAATTTGTATTAATTTTGAATACCTCCTGTTTAAGGGGAGGTTCTCATCTAGAACGTCAAAAAGTAGGTAAAGTTCGTGATTTTTTTGAAGGCAAATGACAAGACATAGGGAAATGATATTTGGCATTATCTTTTATTGTATATTTATCTGTACGAAAAAATTTTTTTATTAAAAAAAAAAACAAAATGGCGCCCGTTATTCAACTTCTCCGGAGGCATGTTTTTCGAAAATGGCCCAGCTGCGTACAATTTAGGGGTCGCAGATTGGTCTGAAATCAAATAATGATGACATTATTATAAACTAGAATAAATTTGTCTCAGAAAGAGCGGACGACTTTCAAAAAAAATTTAAAATTGACGGAATGGCGCGATTTTGAAATTTTAAGGCCGTTTTCGGCCGTTTTTTTTCATAGTTTATCACTTACAAAAAGGAGATAATGTTACAATTTTCAAAATGTGCTCCGCTCTTTCTATGAAGAAAATTGTTTACTTTAATATGCACGGAACTAGAAGTTGATCGGTTGAACCGTTTTTGAGTTATCTTGTACGCAAATTTGAAAAATCTTGAAAAACAAAGTTCCGAGATAATCGTGATTGAACGGCACGGCACAGGCTGAGCGCCCCACTACGATCATGACACCGCCACAATCAATGGGCTGTAGAATCCGTTCTAGTGCTCGGATCGACTAAATATTTTAAAGCAACATTCTAGACATATTAAACTTTAATAATATGAAATAAAAAAAAAATCGAAAATTTCAAGATTCTAGATGAGAACCTCCCCTTAAACTTACGAATTAATATTTGAGTGGTATGAAATTTAAAATATTTCATTATAAGAATTTTCATATCGAAGATTTTAATAATTTTGTTTAATAATTTCTGTATAGTTCATGGTTCATTTTATACTAGATTTAAGTTTTTGTAAATACATACGCAAAGAAAATAGTATAACTTTTAAATGTAGTGAATATGCTGCCGATTTCAGCATCTCTTAAGTGTGTGTGTGATAAAACCAATTATGTGCAATATGTCTAGGATGTTTCAAAAAAGCAGTTTTCACTATGAATGAATCTTTTGATTCAGCCCAGCCCCTGCTTAAGGGTGGAAATATTTTTAGAAAATTCATTTGAATCCTTTGGGTACAGGTTAAACGACATGGAGGTGGTAAATTCGGCGATGTGTGAGGGTGAAACCGCCAGACGCAAATAAAATACGTCGAGGAAGCGTTCATGCTCCTCCGTCGCGACGCCGCCATCGCCGTCGCCGAGAAATGGTTGAAGGTAATATCTCCTGAACACCTACTGTGCTT
Organism: Dysmachus trigonus; assembly: GCA_949715965.1. Taxonomy (NCBI): domain Eukaryota; kingdom Metazoa; phylum Arthropoda; class Insecta; order Diptera; family Asilidae; genus Dysmachus; species Dysmachus trigonus. The sequence continues at coordinate 81,226,576 of OX454321.1, forward strand.
TATTGCCGGTATAAATTTAACACACGAAAGGATTTTCCAGCATTGAAGGATGCCGCGCCAACGACCGGCTCCACCTCTCCCCCAAAATCGAGTCTATTTGAGCCCGTAGGAATCACATTCCCAGCCCCTTCCCCCTGCACCACCGGGCATTTCCTACACCGACCGAAATCGTCCTCTAAAAAATATGTAGAAGAGATGCGATCTCCTTTTCTGTACAGAAGGGGGAGGAGAGTTCATTTCGTTGTTTGTGTATGGGAAATTGGAGCCAGAAGCTGTTCTAGTTTCACACAGTGTCTCCACTTTTTGGGGTGCTGGAGCCCTATCTATTCAGGCGGCGGGCGGGAGGTGGGAACAGGGGGCGTAAGAAGGCCCGGGACGCCTTTATGATCAGTCCTGGAAGATGAATTGCGCCTTGGAATGGGATCCGTTGAAATTTTAATAAAGTCAGTTGTTTGAGTAAATTATGAATGAAGTACTCTAGACCAGGAATGTGGAAGAAGAGCGCACCAGACACGAACGAACCCCCGACTCGTGGCGGGAAATTTTGTTTTACCAAAAGGATTTACTCGTTTTTCCCTTTGACACAGCGTCTTTATTTGTCATTCATACAAAATTGAAGGCAATGAAGGAATGCTGTTTACCTAGGCAGATTTTCTCCAATGATGAAGACATATATTCTATGTGTTTCCGCTTTTACTAGGCGCTCCTCGGCTGTACCAAATTTCATAGCCGAGGCATGTCGTCCCTTATGCTCCCCGGGAGAACAGTCCCTCGGTTCCTGGTACTTTTTGGCCTATAGACGCACACGATCCACCGTACAAATCCTGGATTTGATGGCATCATTCAGCGTGTCTGGCTGCTGCTCCTAGTTTTACCCAGATGAGGTTGTTTTGTAATGAATTTATATACCCCTTAGTTGTGGCGTATTAAGATTGTGGGCAATTTGGGACCCAAATGGTTTCTTTGGTGAGCCACTAAGCTACAGAATTGCTGTAACACATTTTTGGTGGGATAGACGATGCGACGACGGGGGTACAACAATTGTTTCTAAAATGAGCTCGTTCTGAGGCTTTTAACGAATTGTGCATATTTAAAAATTATATATTCTCAATAAGAATTTTTAGGAATTTAATTTAATCAGTTGTGCCAAATTAAAAGCAATCTAAAATTAAATGGCACTATTGATGCTTACAGCTTAACTTATTACATCTGGTTTTAACCAAATTTTATATCTATTCTAGGCAATTTAAAACTCAAATGCGTGCTTGTCATCACAATTCACTCTGAACCTGTTATTACAAAGTTACTTCTAAGGTCTGTGCTTACAAAACCAAAAGTAAAATCCACTTATATATATTTTAAATGTTTAAATTTGAATTTAATTTTTATTTTATTTTAGGTTGCATAGTTTACCAAATAACTGACTGTCTTATACAGAGAGACATATAGTATTTGTGCCAATACTTATAAGGAAGAACAATTTAACTAATAATTTAGAAACACTGAACTTAATTAAAAGGTCTGGGGAAAACTTGACCTTCTTGGAAAGTTAGGTATGTGAAAATTTTAAAAATAAAACTTTCGATTTTAAGTTTTTGTAGAAATTTTTTCAATTAAATTATTCGAAACCTTTTTTTTTTTTTTATGTAGAACTTTCAATAGTCATTATTTTCTGGTTTTATCTATTTTAAATAGTTATTATGAAAACTTTGATACGTTATTAAGAAACAATCAAAAGATATCTAGAAGAAGGTATTATGAGGTGTGGTACTTAATTTTAAAAGATTTCTAATAAATGGCGTTACTAATGCTTAGTAATGTGGTTACTGGAAAAATTTTAAAATACAGAATTGAAAGGATTTTTCGACGAATATCCAAGTCAAACACAAGAACAACTTGCAACAGCATTAAATGTCAGTCGAGAAGCTGGAGGTAAGCATCTACGAGCCATGGAAATGAATCAGAAAGAAGGTAAATGGATACCACATGATTTGACAGAAAAAAGTATTAAAACCTGTATGATGACTTTATGAAATCTTGCTTCAAAGACAAATAGAAATTCGGTTTTCCATCAAATTCGGACTGGTGAAGAAAAATGGATCATGGATCGGTTATAACGATAAGAGACGAACCACTACCATTAGTGTCAACATCGAAACCAAAACGAAATATTCATACTGTTGTATGTTGTTGGTGGAATCAGAAGGGCATATTGTGAAACTATTACAGTCGATCGTTATAAACAACAATTATTCGCATTAAACCGAACATTGAAACAAAAACGCCCTGAATATGTTAAAAGACACAGCAAAGTGATTTTTTTACAAGACAACGCTCGGGGACACTGTTGCGAGATCGGTTAAAGATGTATTGAAAGCGCTTGTCTGGGTTGTCCCACCCTCTAAAGACCACACCTAATTTGTTATTCGCTACGATACGTAACCCATTGTTGCTACTTGTCTGTGCCACGTATTTTGTGTGTGCCACGTGAATTTTAATATTACATAAAGTTGCTTAACCGCAATTATTAGTAATTATTAGTTTAAAAAAAGAGATTTTACGAGTTGGATCATGAGATATAGAGTATGTGGAAACGGACTATACATATAAATAAGAGGATTTGAAAAATGTTTAAGGTATACATAACACAAATTATGATAACTTCACCAATTTTACAAATATTAAGTAAGTTTCATAGTAAAAAATCGTCGAATAAAGGTGTGGCGACATCAAGCAGTGAGATCTAAAAGTACCGCAGCGAAGTTATCATTGAACTGCAACTCGACAGCTCGCTCTCTTCCGTTCGTGAACCTCGTGGCGACCACACGCATCCCTCTGTGCAGTCTTGTATCAAATGTTAAGTTAGTTATTAAATTAGTACTTTATCTACGAAAAGTAGTTTTTCTTACACATCGATTTTCCCTACTAACCGCACGCGCCAAAAAGGTTTCTTTGTGTTATCTTTCAAAGTAAAAAATCTTAAGGGAGCTATTAGGTTACGATTTCAAAAAAAAAAAAAAACATTACAAAAAGAACATAGATATTGTTTTGAAATGTTGCACAAATATTTATTTATACCTTAGATATACAAAAATATTTTTTTTAGATTTTGAAGGTCGGTTTTTGACTTTTTATGATTTTTTGAAAAAAAAAAACACCGAAAAATGATGGCGGGCATGATTTCAGGCGTCTGGATCGTCGGGAAAAAAAGAAAAAAAAGACCAAATTAATCCTTGTTCAAATGGCTATCGTGTGAACTATGATAATTTTCTTTACCAAAAAATAACAAAATGGTGGCCATTTGAAAAAAAAAAAACGATTTTTGAGGTTAGAAAATCGACTGAAAATCGGTAAATTTGTTACCGATCAACACGATTCTAATTCATACGATAGCCATTTGAACAAAGATTAATTTGGTCTTTTTTTCTTTTTTTCCGACGATCGAGACGCCTGAAATCATGCCCGCCATCATTATTTGGTGTTTTTCTTTTCAAAAAATCATAAACATTCAAAAACCGTTCTCAAAAATTTAAAAAAATATTTTTGTATATCTAAAATGTAATTAAATATCGTAACCTAATAGCCCCCCTTCAAAAATTGCAAATACATAGCTGATTTCATGAAAAAGCATTGTGAGAATTTTGAGATGTACATCCACATTCCGTATAATTTAAAAGATTGTCCCTTTTTCTTTCATCAATCTACTTAACAAATCTTTTGAAAAACAAACTCTTCAATTGCTTTCCTTTTATAGTTCGAAAAGTTTTAAGTTGATTACAAAACTGCGTCGATCAGCGTCTCTAATGCAGCAAATTGGACCAAATTTAAACACTGAGGCTGCATTGTTGAAGCGTTTGGTGGTGGTGGGGGTGGTTACCAGGAAGTCGGTAAATTGTAAAAAGCAGTTTCATAACACACCGAGACACAACTAGAAGATAAACTTGCAGAAATTCCCCAAAAAGTTGTGCCAAACACCCGCATTTCTCAGGCCGGGGGAGTGCAAGACAAAGACATTTCACGCATAGTTAGGCAAAATGATCGAACTTTCAGCAATTGTTTCCGCGAAATTCTTTGAACTCTCAGCATCCCTTCCACCCACATTCCCTCCCTTCTAGCAGGAAGTGAGTTCGAAGCGATTTCAAAATTGGTCCATCATCCCTCTCTCTGTACAAATTTGGCGCGTTAAACCACCCACATCCCTCGGGAACTTGGGATCTATATAAAGCAAAAAAGTACTCGCGCAATAAAATTGGAAAAGCAAAAAACTCAACTATTCAATTGTTTGTTTCTAGGTTCTTTTTAAAGGGGGTAGTACTCTACATCGGGCGGATAAGAAATCGTCAGGAAGAGAGAAACTTGCCGTTCGAGCTTTTTGTTCGTCCCGAAACTTTCTCAGGAATGTCGGGAATTTGTTGCACTTTTGTTGCTCAATTCAGTTGCCTCAAGTTTTTGTTGAATGCATGTTTTCTATAGGGCCACCCTGTCCAGGAGCCGCCCTACTCTTCGCTAGCAACATTCCATCTGGCGGTACGATATCCGCAACAACAGGTAGTTGCAGATAATCTTATTAGGACTTTGCATTCCTGGCGAATAATGGACAGTCCAGGAATTGCCTGCATTTCGAGCGATTTTAAAAGAAGGAGGAATTTGGATTATCTTGGGGTTTTTGCAAAAAATTCTATTTTTCCCACCCATCATTTACTGAGGTAAATCCTTTTTATTTTCCGCTTTTGAGCGGATTTTTATTCATGCGTTTTATTGTCCTGCGGGGTTAAGACACCCATCAAAAGGTGTTTCAGTATTTAACGCCTAGAAGTGGTGAGCAGCGCACGTCTTTAGATAAAACCTCATTTGGAAACTTAAAATTGAAGAAATTTCCTTAAAGATCCCTTCCCCTTTGCGCTGTCACTGCCAAAACTGCTGTTCTAGTGCTCCTGTTGGAACAGAGAACAGGACGTGGCCGCCGCTTTAGTCTTCGTCGGGGACGGAAAAAAAAAAAAAAAATTCTCATTCCTCAGGAAAATTTGTCGGTGCTGAAAGATTCGCTAAGAATTTTAATGACAAATTCCTGAAGAGCATTCGGAAAATTGTCTTGCAAAGTTTTCCCCACATACTTTTACGCAGCCCAGCCCAGAAAGCAGTGGCGTCAGATCAGGTTCTCCTCTGGGATCTCAAGGGGTCTTCCTTGGGGTCTATATTCTTGGGATGCATTTCACAAAGAGGCCCAGAATAAGAGGAGTTTGAGAAAACGACGACGACGACGGTGGCAAGCAGGCAGGCGTCGACGAAGGCATGCAAATGGCACCACCGAAAATTCTGTCCCTGATTGCAGTTGCATTTCTGCTTAAGGAAATTATTTTAATTCCTTCAAAGGAAGCCGAATAGATTGCATTTAAATTTAATTTAAACTTAATGCTCAGGGATACCGGCAGCAGGATTCTGTTCCTTTGTCATACACCCCAAACCACCCACTTTGTCCCCTCCAATCACACTAGCCATTGGTTATAGTACTCTGTTCTCTGGATGAAACCAGGAATATTGGGGAAAATTCAAAATGTTCCTTATTTTAGAGACCGACGGTATTCTGCTCCTCTAGTAAATGAATTTATGCGTTTACTGCAAGGGTTCTGCACAATAAATTTTCCGAGTTATGGCAATTTTGGGATTTAATGAATAATTTGTTGCTCAATCGATTTCCGAGAGCCTCCAGAGTTCATAAATTCATTCATAATAGTATATTGTCGGGAAACGACTGTTTCTGTGTTAAAATGCTATTAGGGTTTTAACTTTGTTTTATATTTTTATGTTTATTTATCTTTCTATCTGTCTGTCTACTTAAAAGCTTACATTGTAATCCTCAGAATACATAAATGAAAATCTATAATTGCCGCATGACTAAAAAATTAAAATCATGGACGTTCTTTTATTTTAATAAAAGTTGTTTTAAGAACATATGAAGCACTGGTTCTTCGAGACTTTTTCATCAAAAATTTGATGCATGTCGTTCCACAACCACCGTATTCGCCCGAATTAGCTCCATGTGACTTCTGGCTATTCTCTAAGCTCAAAAGACCACTTCGGGGACACCGTTTGGAATCGACTGATGAGATAAAAAAAAAAATCGAAGAAGGAACTGAATTTCATTCCAATCATCGACTTTCAGAAGTGTTTCGAGGATTGGAAAAATCGCTAGTATAGGTGTATTGTATCGAACAGGGACTACTTTGAAGGGGATGATACAGATTTGGAAGAATAAATAAAAATTTTCAAAGTTATAAACAAATTGGTTTTACTTTTTGATCACAGGTAGTATATAAGAGCGTGATTTAAAAAATTTTCTCTTTTATTTTTAGTTAAAACTCTATTTGAAATAGTAAAGAATTGAAATAATAAACAAAACTTTGATTTCCTGAAATTTCTGGATCCATTTCAAGACATGTTGATTGCCCAACTCTATTCAGCTACTTATTCAGCTATTACGTGTCACGTCACGCATACGTGAAAGTGTTAAAAAGAAATTTAAAATGTTTGGATAAATTGTTCACTGCTGACAAATTTTAATAATATATTCTGCTTGACTCGACATCGTTTACAAATTGCAAAGAAAATTATTAAATGCAGATTTCGAAAACAATTAAGAAAATTCCATTCTAGCGAATAGTTTGAATCTGTAGAATTTTAATTATGTCGGACATTGTTTCTCCTCTATTCTTTATAACTAAAAATTTCTAAATATTCTGCTGTCATGAATAAGTAATATAATTAAAATAAACAACAATAATATCTCGTTTTTGGGGAACAAAAAGCAACATTGAATTTATGCAAAGAATTCCTTGAAAACGTCCTCTCCCTCTTCAGTGGAATAGTTAGAAAAGAATTTAACATGATTACGCTAATAGCACTGCAGTCCTCCTTGGTAACAATTACATCTGCTGCGTGCCCCATTATACTGCAAGCTACTCAGAGAGAGGAGCCCCACGTTTCGCTGGAAAATGCGCGCGAGCCCCATTCTTTCCACACGGCACGCTGCTTAAAAAGAGGAATTTTTGTGTTTGTTCACGTTGAAAAGCCAAAAACACGCCAACAACTGAGGGTGGTGACTTTATACCCTTCAAAGGGGTGGGGAGGGACGGGGAACTGCACCAGTGGGCAACAACTGGTGCGCTACTGCTCGCTAATTTAATCACAATTACGCGCCGAACAAAGCAGCTAAACCCATTCACTTCGTTAACTTGTGAATTAAATATCACCTCGCAGCTTCATCTTTTAATTGCATATCATTAGGGGCACGGAGCCCGGGCAAACTTTTGTTAAACATCGAGGAGAGGGTGTACTCTTTTTTTTTTATATATATACATATATATAACATTTTTATTTTATTTTTACAGCAGCCCCACAGTGGTGCTATGTTAAGCCCCCATTGACTGAAAGGAGGCACCCAGTGGGGCCTGCGCCAGTATCGCGCTTGTAAACTTCATCACGTTCCGCGGCCATTGTAAAGCCCGGGAAACTTTTCAATCTGCTGACTCCCAAGATGAAGCCGAGCAGAAAACAAGACAATGGGTTAACATCTCCCCCGCCTACCTTTGTCTATCTCTTATTGTAGGGGATTATGATGAGGAATATGACAGCGAGGGCAGTAAAAATCCGCTCAACAAACATCCACCGACGACTACACATTGTAAAATTTAATTAAACTTTTGTTTTGGGTCCCCATCATCATCTTCGCCGGTCCTTGCACCCACCGCCGACGGCAGTTTCTTCATCGTCTTTCTGGATTTTATTCAAGCGGGCCTAACACCCGGATGGGGCAAAAGGGACCCTCTGATTCACAAGAAGGACTTTTTTTCTTTCTCAGAGGACCGCCCCAAGGTGCAGCATCCTCGGATGCATGCAACGCACAAAAGGATTAGTAAAATCACGCATTCGGATTCCTTTGAACTTCTCTGCACACATTGTCCCGATCAAGGACACTCCATTTGCCCGAGGGACTGCACAAGTCCGAGTCCTCAAGGATCACATCGCACTTTTTCGTTAAAAAAAGTCAGAAAGTTTTCTTCATATACTTCATATACAGGGTGATCCAAAAGTATGTAAACGGCTAAATAACTTTCGAGGAATACATTTTGGAGAAAAAAGTTTTAGACGAAAGTTTTAGGAATTTTCCCTGGCTATTCAATGGTGGCCGTAGATTTGACCTTGACCATGGCCTTGAAGGTAATTTCAAGGTCAAGTTGACTTTTATAAATGGGAACCCACATTTTTGGCCACGGAAATAGAAAGAGCGGAAAATTTTATGTCCGACTATGATCTTAACCATGTCCTCGAAGGTCATATCAAGGTCAAGATGGCTCTTTAAAGGGAAATCTGCATTGTTACTGCGGATTTAGAAATAGTGGAAGTTTTGCGTCCAAATGTGACCTTGACCATGACCTCGAAGGTCATATCAAGGTCACGATGCTTTTTTGAAGGGCAAACCATATTTTTGTCCACGGAAATGGAAAGAGCGGAACATTTTACATTCCCCTTTAAAGAACCATCTTGATCCTGATATGACCTTCGAGGACCTTTAAGATTATTATATGTATATGCATTTTATATTTAGAAAAAATTATGTATCTCAGAAAAGAACCTAAAAATTGCCAAAAATCACGCTTGACCCTAAATTAGTGGTGATCTTCTTTTCGTTGTTATTGTCATTTACAAAATAATATGAGTATGTGGTTAAAAAATGCATATCCTCAATTATTTAAAAACAAGGTCAAAACAGACCTACCAGCAAATTTATTTTCCAATTCTGAGATGGGCTTTATCAGCCTAGCTTCTTTATATTAAAATTTTGATAGTGTAATTTAAAATTGGGTTTTACAATGAAAAAGTTCAAGCGTAACATATTTTTGGGAAAAGATGATCTGATCTTACCTGAGTGCATCATTCTCATCAAGGTCTGTGTGTTCCCATGTGGGACTACTAAAGTCGAAATCCTCGAAGGTCTCTCCGATGATAGCTGAAGCTGGAAGCTGGCTACCGGACGTCTGCTAATCTTATCGGGTACGATTAATATGCACGGTGCGGGCGTAAATTGCAGATCCGTGAGCTGGCCGCGGATAATAACGGTTTCGATTGTTTACAATATGCATTGTAATGCACAAGAATTACTCCCGCCATAAATTCCTGTCAGGATTAACTCGCCGGCATAAATAACTGCAGCGCCCGGCAGGGATAAGGCTGCGGGAATTAAAATTCGGCATGTGCTCCGCCTGATAAATTCCGATTATACAACTAGAAAACGGGGTTCGCCTGCATTCCGCCACTTTACCGCTTTGGTGTGCAAGAGCGGAAAAGTCGGGGGAAAAGTGTAAAAAAAAAGTGGTCTAAAAAAATAAAAAAAAGGAAAAATTAAACAAAGAGCAGGAAAATGAAGGAAAAAGGCCACCTCTCCGGGTTATACCGGGGACTATCTAGGGAACCGAACCTAGGACCACACTCGCACACTATCCCCCGGTCCCGTCCTGGCCGAGGTGTGGAGGGAACGCAACTAGTTACCCCGGGACCCGGGAGAATGTAGAGATTCCGGCGATCAGAGCCGGGTTATTTATTAACCACAAGCATAGCAGTGATTCCAGGAATGGGGCTCCTCTAAATCCTCCACGATTATATTGCCCTACTGGGGATTTGCGCAAAGGCTTGTTGACAGATTTTCGGGTGAAATTAATGGAAGTGAAGTAGTTGCCTGTTCGCAAGGAAATTTATATCGATGGCCCCCGGACCAGGGGCGCTCCGTAGATGTTCCCAAAGTTAACACTCTTCACGGCGGCGGCAGCTGCAGCGCGGCAGTGGTACAATCGGGACTCTGGGGCTCCAGTTACTAAAGCCCCACAGTGGGTAATTGTATAACTAGTCCGGCAGGAGTTTTAGATAGACGTCATTGATCAGTACGGTGCCCTCAGATTGCTTGGGATCCTTTAAATTGACTCAAAGGTTCAAGTGAATAAAAACCAGGAAATGCATTTTTACTTGATTTTTGTAGGAAAAACTTGGTATTTATGTGAATAAAAATCTAAGCTTTTCCTTAAAAATGTAGAAAATATTTTTACTGGAAGCGTTTACTAATTTTCGAAGCAAATACTAAAATTTTCAGTGAAAGAATAAACCATGGCTTTTACTTATGACAAAAAGCAATTACTAGTAATATTTTCAAGTTGCATTCAGTTGTGAATAAATCCCTAAGAATTGATGGCTGAATTTATGAATTAAGCGGTTATTGTTGATATATCATTTAACTTCTTAAATTAAATCTTAATTTTTAGATAGTCATAATTCGATTTAAAAAAAAAACCGATTTACATATACCACTTCCATAAACAAAGACTCATTTAAGGGGGTAAATACAATTAGAAGGTAAAAAAAATCGATTTTTTTTTTGTTCCTCTAAAAAGTTAGGAAATTTCCCGTAGAATACGCTCAAAAAAGTTTCAGGTCGAAAATCGAACTCCTTATATATTTTTTCTTCATTTTTCGAGAACGCTTTGTTCAGCGCATAGTAGGTTTTCAAAACTTTAAACGCGTTTTTCTCAAAACAACATTTTTAAAATTTGCAACCACGATTACTCGGAAACTACTTGTCCAATTTATCTGAAATTTCTAGGGTTTCTTCTTTATACCTTAGGCTTGTCTGTAAGCCTAATTGTTTTGGAAGTTTTTGTTGCAAAATTGAATTATTAATGCAAAAATGACTGAAAATATAGTGAAAATTATCGGTTTTTTACAAAAACTTCTACCAAACGCAGAATTATTTTTTAATTTTTTAATTTTTGAGGTTTACCGACAAATTACATGTATATTTAAGCCAAATTTTTTTTATGGGCTGTTACAGATTAATAACACGACGTCCAGAGTGGTTGCAGTTTTTTTTGTAGGTCAACTTCACGCCAGCGTACAGCCGCCATTTTGTTTTCAAAAATTAAAAAAAAAAAATTTTACATTCCTCATTTATACCTTAACAAGTGTACAAAGTTTTATAATGATTGCATTAAACCTTCTTTGTGAAAAAAAAATGTTTTCTGATGCATAATTTTTGCCCGTGTAATTGTATTTACCCCCTTAAGGTGTTATGTGGGTTTCGGTTTTTGAAAATTGCGATTTTTTTTTTGACATTTTGGCGTTTTTTTCAAAACTCTATTTTTGAAGACACGATTACTCAAAAACTAATCAACCGATCTTATTCTAATTTTGTACACTTCTTCTAAATAGCATTGACTAGGGAATGAATAAAGGATTTTGTGTTTCGTTTATCACAACTTACTTTACATGGCAATATGTGTTGTTTTTTCGCACCAAAATATGAATTCTTCTTATGGAACGCCAACAAAAATTCAGATTTAAAGTTTTCTACTCCCGAGCTGAACTCGTATACTAACATAAAAAAAAATTTCATTTTGCTCAGATTAATCTAGCACAAGTTATGATGTCCCTCCATCGCATTTTTAAGAGATTTTGAAAAATCAGCTCTCAGCGGGCCATTTTTTGATATTTTTCAATACAAATTTCATAGAATATAGTTCAAATGGTACTTTTTTTTATGCGTAAAACTTTGTGTGTAGTCAATCAATTTTTTATTACTTTGAAATTCATATTAAGCCCTTAATGTTACTGGTCAAGTGTAACAAAAGTAATTTGATATAATAGAATGATACTCTTTATTTTAATAATACATATAATAATAAATTTTTGTATCACACTTCTCATTTTCTTCCATGTCTTGTATCATGTATCGTGTCATCTCATGTCATGTCTTATGCCATGTGTATGTTACTTCTTACATATAAACAAATTCTCTCTTTCTATATAATATTATTAAAATATAAAATATATTGGTATATAGAAGTATAGATTGGCAAATTAATATATTATTAGTATATTACACATTTTCACGTTTGATGCGGCGTTGGTGGCGAGCCAGCAAGGCGTTAGAGATTGTGGGCTCGATTCCCACCAGGAAACGTCTAGTTACGAAAAGTAGTGGTATCACAATAGGCCTATAAATGGCATGCCTAGGTGTGTCTTCTTCCGACAGCCACATGCATTTCAATTTCAAAAACTTCATTTCTTTTTTAAGAAGCTTTTCATTAAAAACTTTTAAATTTAAATTTTAATTGGGTATTATCTGACCAATCAAAGTACTTAAAATTAAAAATTTTCTTGAAATTATAGTGTTTTATTCTGAATAAAATATAAATTTACTTTAAAATGTGATTTTTGCCTAGAAATATGTAAGATTGTTTTTCTTTACCGTCTAGTTTCTATTTGTTGCGAGTGAAAATCCTATACGTCTTTTGAATTTCATGAAGATATACAATGAAATAAAGTAGATTATTTAATAATTACCTCCTTAATTCAGGAATTTTGTAAATATCCTAAATTCAGTGAAAATGTTTCTATGTTTTAAAACTTCGCCCCCTTAGAGCCTAGAGCAAAGGAAAAAAAAAGGCAAATCATCTCCTGTAAGTAGATATGTGCACATATGTCTCCAATTTTGTTTGCAAATCGAAAACCATATCCAGATCCACTGTCGTTGAAGTAATTTCAAGTAACAACATATAAGACGTTGGAGAAGAAATCGGTTTCCTTGCCCACGAGACTGTAAAAACGACAAAACAGCCTCGAGCAATTGTTCAACTCATGCTGGAGCACCCTGTACGGCGCGCCTCGCCACGGCGCCTCAACATTCAGGCTGGCGCCCCCATTTGCTGAGAAAATAACGAGTTACCGGTAGAAAACACCCGAAGTAACTTCTGAAGAAAAAGTATAAGAAAAAGAAAATCGCCGTATGGGTGGGTTTGGTACAAAGTACAAAACCTCTGACGAAGAAGCACCAGTTTAAAAGTAAATGAAACTGTGTATCGTATCACATTCGCGCGATACCTTTTCCTTATACCTTGTACCTTTTACCTGATATTCAGTGTGCTACCTCGTTTTTTTTTTTTTTTTTTTGTGTAAACACTCTCAGAACCCACCTTTAAGGTATGCGCGCATAAATTTCACCTGAAGAGGACGACACGACGATCCTAGTGCAAAAAAAAAAAAAGTTTAGGGCGCTTCCCGCCCTTATTCTCAGCCGGTGGAAGGGTGGAGCGGGGCACGTGGTACCCGCTGGTAATACGCATTATTCCTCCATCCTTCGAACATTTGGCGAATATTTTATCTTATTTTTATCCACCTTGGTTCCATTATCCTTTCAATTTTTCAGCTCTCGGTTTTATGGAAATTTAAAAGAGAGAAGGACCCAAGGGAGATGGGATATGATGATATCACAGCTTGTGGAAATTTATCAAAAAGAAAATAAATAAAATAAAAAAATTGCGGTATAAAAGGGGTAAAGCTGCCCCCGGATGGAAGCCAGGTGTACATATTGAAAATCCAGGTTAATTTTAGAATGATAGAGGAAGCAACTCTGTTCTGTTTGCACAGCGAAAGTGTCCTGAAAACATGGCGAGAGAGGAAATATTATTTTTTTTTGATGATGACAAAGTGAAATTGATTAAAGCGAGAATTTACTGCATGTCTTTATTTTTTATATAATACAAATAGAATTGTGTAGACTTTATGTTTTAGTTTTATTGAATATATTTAATAAAACCCATGGGTAAAAAATTCGACTTTGCCCATCTATGGACCAATGGTATTTTTTGGTATGAAATCCTCTCCGACGAAACAAAGCATATGACGAAAGGAAGTTCTTTCAGGAAAACTCTAATCATATCGAAGATTAAAATTTTGTTTCATCATAAGTTTTGTTTCTTCGAAGAAATGAGATCAACTTTTCACATCATTCAGAATAAAAGTTATAAGAGTTCTTTATGGCTTTTTGCCAGAAGAAGAATGCCTTTTCAAAGTCATACAGAATATCTTCCCAATTTTTAAATAAAGCAGCAATATAAAATTCAATAAATTTTATCTGCTTTTCCTTTAATGTTAATGTTAATGTGGAAATCATTTTAAAAATTATACGAATTCTTACTTTAAACTAGCTTTCTTTATGGATTTAAAACACTTATTTATAAACGAAATATTCAAATACAATTCATTGTACCTTATTAAGTAGGGGAGAGGGTGGCAAGATGGGGTACTTAAGGTTTGAAGATCAATAAAAGAAAACTTTACCTAGTGAGACATTCATATTTATTTTTTAATTAACAACTATTTATTACTCTTCTAATATTTGGTGAAATTAGGAACTTTTAATTATGCATTTTAGAAAAAAAAATTAAAATCAAAATAAAGGTGTTTTGCCCCGTCTTGCCCCATGGTGCTGGTAAGATGGGGTACCCCCCTGAGGTAAGATGGGGTAATGAGAATTATCAGACAGAATGATGATTATTCCGACTGGCACAACTCGCAGACGTGGAAGGCTTCGTCATATCATCGTCGATTCCTGCACAGCTATTATGAGCATGATATCCACTCTTCAATGGAAGCGAAATATACTTCTATACAATACATACATGGTGTGTAGTCATTACCCCATCTTGCCTACCGTGCCGTTTTTTAATAATAATTAAAACAAAAAAGAAACAGTCAGCAATCTCAAGGAAACACAATGTTTATCTTATTGTAGGTTAGTTTAAGCGTCAATAGCAGTCACACCTCACCAGCTAGTATTATTTAACAAACCACAGTCACGTGTTAAACTGGAAGAAAATGTGATAAGCACTTTGCAGTAAAACAGTTTTTTTAGATTATTTCGCCACGCGTACACTTGCGAACAAATAATGGCTGGACAACTGACAGGTGTCATGGCGGTGCATCGAACGATGCATGAACGAGTGTGATTGGTCAGTTTAAACTGCGAATTTCGCTGGGTACCCCGTCTTACCCGCTACCCCGTCTTACCCCCATCTCCCCTATATTGCATAAAGTATAATCATTGTATAATTCTTAAGGAAAAAAAATAATTTACTTAAATTAATCATACGATTTACAAAATATTTTTTAGTCTTTTTTCCATCACAGAGGAAATAAAAGTGTATTTGGTGACTAAAAAGGTTTAAAGGCTTTTCCTTAATTAGAAAAAAAAGTGTATTAGTGTGTATGTGAATAAATTTTTTTTTTTTCAGTATAGGTAAAACTTTACCTGACTTTCACACCTTTCCCTATGCATGTACCTGAATAAAACATATTCTGCACATCTATGAAAAAGTACCTTTCGTTTGATATATGTTTCATTAAAATACGTGCACGGGAAATAGGTTAAAAAAGGATTACAATTTTTGGCTTTGCCTACTTATATATAAGAATAAATAATAAAAGTTATTCCTTAGCACTTAAAATAAAATAGACTTGAAAATGAGTAGAAAATTCCTAGACCTTATTTGAATAATACAAAATAATAGTTATTTTCGGTCTTTGGTCTAAAACGTTTTTACGTTTCAACTTTGCAATTATGAACTTAAGGTTATAGGATTTGCGAATGATTGCAAGTATTTGAACAGGATTAACATTATAGAATTCTATATATCGACCACAATTTTAGTACACTATATAACCACTATCACAAAAAGCTCATAACTAAATTGTTAATTATTACCTATATTGAATTTTATCACCTGTAATAACCAAATAAAATTTATAAAAACTCCAAGAACTAAAAATACCAAATACCACCGTCCTAAAAGTGTCTCATTTATACGCGCCAAAAATTCCCCCCTCCCCCCTCTTGATATAATCCTTCAGAAAAATAACTTTAGCATACTCTGGTTTCCGTTTTAAATAATTCATTTTCGTTGAAATTTTATGATTTATGATAGAATTGCTTAAATTTTAATTTATGGGTCCAGGTAAAATAAATCACGTCAGCGAGAAAAGAAGAATATTTAAATGGCTTCTGTTTACCATTTTACCACTTGCTTTCAAGTTATATTTACATCGAAAATCCTAGGAGAAAGCTGCTGTTCATAAATAATCGGGTGGTGAATTTCATTTTAATTTTTACGTCGTTTTATTTATTTTCGTAGCAGCTTAACAGAGAAGATGAGAAATTGTTTAGCGGCTCAGATTTTGTAACAAAAGACTTACCAGGCGTATTAAATTTGGGGGAGAAGGTGGTGATTCGAAAAGAATTTAGAAAAAAAAAAAAAAAAAAATGATTGATGGCTGTTGGTTTTAAAAGATTTACTTAAGCAGAAGGCAATTTCCTACTGAGGCTAATAAAATTTTCACAATATTCCATTATTCGTTCTATTACTCGTAAATGACAATTTTAGCTTGAAACATACTTTTTTTGTTCAATATTGTTTTTAGATTTTTAGAGTCAGTTTATGGTTCGAATCGACTCAATTTCCTGAAGGGTATATTTGACCATATGGAATTTATTTTGAAATGAGAAAGGGTGAAGATAAAAAAGTAATCTGTTCTATTATTTTTTCATTCCAGATGGAGAATAATCCAGGCATATTCTGCACCTTAAAATCAGAAAAATCAAGACTTAATACAAAAATAATTGTGTGGGGTTCTTTAAGTAAAAGGTACGTACGATATGTACATATTGTGTTTTTATTTATGTTACCTAAACATTTTTAGAGAGAAAAACCCGACGAAAATGCTACTACAAAGGATCTATAAAGAAACCGAAATCATCGCACATTTTAACATGATGACTGCCAAATTTTATTCAGCCACTAATTCAGCTAGTTTGTGTCACGAACGTGTGCTTGACACAGCAGTCAAGGTGTTAAGTAGACATCAGCGTCAACTATTAATCATAAATGACTTGGGTAAGTTTTTTATATATTTACAATTTTCATCATATTTGTTCGCAGTAAACAAGTTCGATTAGGCAGAGATATTTTAATTTTTCTTTATAGGTATACTATAATTTCATATTCGTGCGTCAAATTAGGGACGATAATATCAGTTTTTTCTAAATTTCGAACAAAAGAACGAGTTTTTACGTGAAATTTAAGCTAACTCGCTTACAAACTAAAAACAAAACTAGGTCCCTCACTTAAAATGCTAGGTTTGCAATCTTCTGTCTCGGATTCATTCTTATTTAAAAGGCAGAATACCGAATATGAAGATATGAGGCTCCTCATCTAGATCTATCCGTGGTATCTAAGGTGTTCCGCAAGGTAGTCATCTGGGACCTTTACTTTTCGTTCTTTTTAGAAATTACATTGTTTATCAGTCTGTTACATCGATTGTTTGGAACCTTTATCAAACTATTCATATTAACATTGAGCATTGAAAGCGTTTAGTCGCTATATTTATATTCTGTTGTGGCTTTTAAGGTCAACTCTTTTAAATGAAAGACATAGATTAAATTTCTAAAGGACTAATTTTTAGTTTTACTAAACTATTTTTTTAATCTACATCATTACGTCTGTAATCTCTTGGTTCTTTACTGTAGATTAACTTTTATATTAAAAATTCACATTTCCTATGTTTGTGGACATTTTAAACCTAAGATACTTACTGCCATGTAGCAAAAATAATGTAATTTTTAATCGTAAAAGCCAAAGTAGCAAAAAGTTTTATATGTCATAAAAAAACTTCACTCAGTATATTCGTAAAATAAAAAAAAATGAGACAAAATCGAGAATGGGACGAAGGCTAGAAATTTTACGAGTTTTACATTAAGAAATTAGCCCTGGTGTGCGGATTAATTTGAATGTCAGAGGCAGAGAACAGTGTTCCCGGGGGCAGGAATCCTCCCGGCGTCACTGTCGTCAGTTCATTAGGAGATATAAAATAGCTGAAAGCACTCATGTGTGAATTTATACCTGTCGGGGGATGTCAGTGGTGCTCTAGTTTTAAGTAATTACTTCCACTGTGAGGTGAGGGCTTTTTTTTATAAATTTTTATTTATTTTTTTTGTTTTTTTTTGGGTACGGAAGGTGAAGAAGGGAATATTTTTGGAGCATCCCTGTTTTGTTTTTTCATCTGATTTTAAATATATATTAGGTTGCCGTCGGTTGGTGAACCTGTGTGTACCAGTTTAGGTACACGTCCTTTATCCAATTGTTTTAAGCCGGAACGGAGCGGAGTGTACCTGCTGCGGCTGTAATAAAATCGACGATTTAAATGTATATGTGAACCTTTGTCCAATTATTTTATTTCCCAGCCTTCCGGTTGTGTACATCCTGGACCCCGGGAGCAGGGTTTCTAATATTTATCACGGCGCCACCGCAGGTACACCACTCCTGGAATTCCTCGTAGATTGCCATAATGATTCCCCCTTAAATGTTGAAAAATAAAAGGACCGTGTGGCTTCTGTGCAATTCCCGGATCCTTGCTACTCCGGAACACAACTGCACAAACATGTATAAATTCGTACACACCATTCAACCAAACCTGTAGCCACGGCCCTAGCTTCCCTGGGGGTTTTAAAAACTTCAATGTTACGACAGTCAGAGCTTGGGGTACTTGGTGTAGGGTTCATTTTCACTTTCATAAAATAAATTTAATGAATGCAATAGAAGAAAACGGAGGGCGTGGTGGTTGGCGGTCGGGAGCAGGTTTACCCGAGACCTCAGAACCTCCGGATCCCGGGGATACCTTACGTTAAAATAATGAAAGGTGTCTGATTCTTTTTCTATCTAATTTGTTTGATGCACCGCTGGGCTCCGTGGAAATGCAAAGGTGAAACACAATTTTAATTAAGTTAGTTGCACCGTGACATTCGAATAAAACTTCACTTCTGTGCGGGGGTGAGATGGCTCCGTGGAGCTCTGCACAAAATCGTTGGAAACTCGACGGAGAAAGTTTGCCTTTCCTTTTTTTTTGTCTGTGTGTTTTTTTTTTTAGAACCAGTGAATTCATTTAATTACAACGTTAAGTTACTTCTCGCTTTCTTCATTAATTGATTACATCATTTCGAAATTATTCACATTGCGATGGAAAAGGATGCTGCAATGTTTAAAAATTAGAGAGAATTTTCAACTTGAAGGCGAAGTTTTGAACAGAGCGACAATATAATTAATTGAGAAATGTAATAGTAATTTGACTTTTGATCTCGGTAGATTAAGTAATTATGATTTCATATGTCCCACAATTCTTGTTTAAAGTATTCATTTAGGCCACAACCATCAAATTAATATAGAATTAAGTCAAGGTTACTAGCTTTGCGATAAAAGATAAATACAACGAGAAATCAGTACCATACAAATTTTAAATAGAGACATATCAAACTTTTAAATCTATTACACTAGTTTACAAGATTTTTGTTCCCTTAAAAAATTTACTAAGTAAGTATGTTATTATTAAGATTTTCTGATCTCGAAAAAATAATAAAAAAAATTCCATCACTTCATATTTTCAACAAAAATTGGGGTCAAAATTTTTTAAAAAATCCGTATTTTAGCTATTTTTAGAATTCTTTTTTTAAAATAAAGGGATTTCGTAGCGATCCCAAACGTAGTTCAAAATGAATGCTTAAATTCTATACTCTAGTTAAAAAATATCAGTTAATGAAAACCTTTTTCAAGGTTTGTTGAGGAGATAAGATTTCCACTCCTACATATCGTTGGTTCATTTAATTTATATGGCAGAGGAAAGATTCATGAAAAACTCGTTTCCTGAATAAATCTTAATAAAATTTACTAATAACATATTATAAAGCTATAGTATAGAATTCAAACTTTGATTTGACCGATGTTTCGAGCTGCTACGAAATTCCATGTTTTATAAGATTTTTTCCAAAATAAATACAATAATAGTTACAGGCTTAACTTGATATCACTCACTTTATTGGTTTCTACTCTTCAAGCCATTTCATTTGATATCCAGATTAATTTGATACCTGAACTATTTTAATATAACGTCACTCATTTGATCGTTTCCTGCTCTTCAAGTTCTTCCATTTGATACCCATATTAACAGGGTTGACTAAATATACACCACCTACCATCTTGTGGCGGCGGCCATTTTGAAAATATTACAATATTAAGTACTGCACATTGCAGTGTCACCAAAACTAAAGGTGTATGCAACATTTCAGCAAAATCGGTTGGGAGGAAATGGTTCAAAATTGAGTTGCAAGATTTGATCTTAACAAACAAACCAGCTTGTAAAAACGTTGGATTTGCGAGCGTCCTTTAAGTAATTTAAAGTTTTTTTTTTTTTTGCAATTCGTACATTTTTAAATGACTTTTAATCAATCATGAAGAAATTACTTGTGAACAAAAAGCCAAGCAGTTGTATAATCAGTAAATGGTATGAACTGGAATGAAAGATTAAAAAAAATAATTTTTGTCACAGTTTTCTTGTTTTTTTTTAACTATGAAGTACCCTTTCAATGATTTTTTAAAAAAATATGTTTTAGCCTTGGGTCGAAGTATACTATAGGAAAAAATTGGTGGTGTTACAAAAAGGGATTTATTAAAAAAATTTAAATATTATTTTTACCCCCTTCTAATTAACGAAATTAATTTTCGATTTTTTTTAAAGACTGTTTTGGGACCCTGTAAAACATATATTTTAGCCATCAACATGGGTTCAGTCAATTTCGAGAAAGTTCATTTTTTCAATTTTCCAAAAATTCGTTATAACTAGTGTAAAAAACATATTTTGAAGTTGATATTTGGTATAAATTAATCCGATCACAGTAACAACATACCACAATAAGTAGCCCACCCACTCTTATCCTGCTATGACCTTTATAATCAATTTAAGATCATATTTTATTCAATTATCTTTAAATGAATATATCCTGGGACCACCACGATTTGGCTGACTAAATCCAAATTTTTTTCCCCTAAGATTAAAATAAATTGAAACGCTCCTTTCCTTTCTACTTTCTTGAAATTGAATCTCCTTGATACACACCCACGGTGCAACTTTGTACCTGTGTTCTATTATCGCAGTGCAATTTTACCTTAATCCCAACCCACAGGAGATGAAAGAAAAACAAAAGGACTTTTTTGCCGCAATTCCCGGAGCGACAAAGCAGCAGTAAATAGAATTTCTACGAAATGTCATCAGGTTCGTAAATTTTAGGATTTCCCTAGTACTTGAAAGCGCACTATATTCCTTTCCCCCCTATTCCCCCAGAGGAAAGAGTGGGTTTTGGGGTGTAGTGCATAGTAAGAAAATGTTGCGGCGGGACCATAAACACGACAGTCTACCCCACAGCGAGATTTGGTGTTGCATCATTGTAGTCCCAAATGCGTTTCCACTGCTTTATGGACTGGAAATGACATGGAACTTGGTGTTGGTAGAGCTCTACTCCTGGTACTAGAGCAAGTCCAGATTTATCGTTCCCGTAGAGTACTTCAAAGTTGATTTGAAATTCCTAAGGAAGGAGGGAGCATATGATGATATCGCTTGGGTGCACCGCACCGTTTAAGAGGGAACTTTGAGAAATCAAGGAGCAGCCACGTGGTCTTGTTTTTGTTTATCCCAAAGGAAAAGCTTCGATGGTTTGTAAACAATTTCAGAAGGAACCTATTGCGCAGGTGACCATCGTAAAGCTTCTAGTAAATAGGAGATATCTCCTGAAAAGAGTTATCTAGGTACTCTTAAAAATTCTCAACTAGGAGATAGTCCTTGTGGTGAGTATGCCCAGAAACGTAGTAATGAAATACAAATCCTTCAAAGGAGCTTTTCTCTGCCATCCCTTGGATTCCCCAATCGAAGCAATTATCAAATTTGATCCGTTTGCATTTCACTTTGGACACCTTCCAGCATAAGGTCGGCAGAACATAAATATGTGTCGTCTGGGGCACCCAATATCAGAGGGCAAAATCATGGTGCAAAGAAACATTGGACAGCAGTGCCTTCCAGGCAGAGATGCATTCGATCCCGAAACATAGAGAACATTGTTTATGGCATGGGGGAGGATAGGGCATATATATGTTTTTTGTGGTAATTAAGTTGTTAGATTGCCAAACTTTGGATCCAAATGTTACTTTATACTCATGCACTCGTGTGTGTATGTATATATAGTACATACCATTAGAAGAAAGGGTAGGTCCAGGAAAGTGGTACAGAAGTTCAAGTCAACCTCCCGGACCTAGAACATATAGACCTACATACCGGGAATAGGGATAGTGGAGTTGGGGATAGTGTCGCATATATAATACCTATAAAAGTAGGTTCGTCCATATATATATATATATATATATATAGTATACGAAGGCGGGTTCGGTTCGTTTGTACAATGTCCAGGACTATACCATTTATATTCGTTAACCGTTATGTGTCCCTTGCTCCCGACAAATATATTTATATCTGGTCCTAGGGCTGTCTCAGATCTCACATTTTGTAGTTAATTTGGAAATTTGTAGTTGTAGGACCGCTCTGCGGGCATACAGGTTTGTTTGTTTGTTCGTCTTCCCTGTTTTTTTTTTTTTTTGTGATGTGGCATTTTCCCAGTTTTCCTTTTTTTATTATGTCAGCTGAAGGTGGAAGATAGTAGCGCACCAAGAAGATGCACAATTATGTCACTAGGTTTTTGGGGTCATTTAAATTTTAAAAGTGTTGAAAAGACCTCATGACAAGTGAGGAAATTTGATAAGCATGACTTTTATCCGCATGTGGTTGATTAAAATTTAAGGGGAAGATTTTAATCTGCTTATATTTCAAACAAAATTCTATAATTTAAAAATATTAAAATGCTTTGCTGTTTTCTTTAATATTTAAAAGATTTTAATAATTTTTCCATTGTACTTAGTCAATGATTTGAAATTCACTATTCAAATACATTTCAAACTATAAATCTTATAACTGCTACATGTTTTTAATTAAATTATTTATTTATAACACAAGTCGACACGATTTTTGATTCTGATTAATATGCAGTCATTCCTCATTGATTTCGTCTCACAATTGAAGAAAATCAACATGATTTTTAAAAAAATTTGCTTTTGTGCCCAGGACAGCAAATTGAAAATGACCAATCATCAAAATTGTTATGTTTTCATTTCCTTGTAAATCTATTGGGGGCGGACATTTTTTAAATTTTCGGTTGCTATATTAGATCCTCCATCTTTAATATATATTTTGGTAACAGATTAAGTTTCAGCGACCCTAAGACCTCTTTGATTCATTTTGATAAAAAATCCCATAAAATTACAAATGTTCGGACGCCATATTTGATTCACCACTTTGGAACCCAATACAAAAATGTACCTATACTGTTTTCTCTAGTATAACGTACTTTTTGGCAAAAAATCAGAAATATCGCACAGCGCATTTAGTTATAATTGAGGTTCAAACTATCCAAACGAATGTCAAATTTTCCTTCACAAAAGCAAAGTTTTAACAAAATTATGACACTTTTGCCTTCCTTTTGGAGACAAGCAATAAGAAAATAGCATTCATAACTCAGACTAAAAAAAAAGTTTAATTTTGTTGACCTGTGTAATTAATCAATTCTAATCTTTATAATTTTTAATTCGGTAATGCCGAGTCAGCGTCGTGAAAAAATTAGTATTTTCAATATTTTTTTTTTTTTTTTTACAGTAGTTTCATATATTTTATAAAACAAATAATACAAAGTTATTATATTATGTTTTAACTTTATTTTAAAAGTTTTTTAAAACAAAATATTTATTGTAGACTAAGTTATCGCTATATTTGTTGGACCTCTGATAATGTAATCGCAAGGATTCAAGGAGAAAATCACTAGTTTTTTGTACATAAAAAAATATTAGTTTTAATACAACAGCAAAATCCTTCGATCAGGCCCTAGTTTTTAATGTTTTCTATGAGCTGTATAAATTACATTCAAATTGATTAAGTGGTTTTTGAATTACAGTGATCATCGACTTTGAAGACATAGTTTCGAGAAAAAATCATTTAAAATTTTACACTAGCCCATCGATGGTCGGAGAGTCCTTCAGTAATTGTAGGATATCTCGAAAACTATTCATTGGATTTACTTGAAATTTTCACACAATATTTTCGAAACATCATACTTTAAGAATAGGTAAAAATAAAAAGTCGTTTTTTTTGTTTTTAAATACCCTTAATTCAGTAGGAAAAGAAATAGTTAATAATGTCTGATTATTTATCGCCATGCATAATCAATGGAATAAATTAAAAATATAATAGGAAATATATTTGATACTAAGATTTTGAAATCCAATTTAAAAGAATTTATTTTCCACTCAAATTACATTTTAAATTTCAGAATTTTATTATAAAAAATTTAATTTTAATTTTATAATATTGCTGAATAGATTATTTTAAAGTAATAGATTTTTCTGGGTTTTAATAGTTTCATTCGAATTTGAAAGACGTTTTCCTGAATTAGATCTTAAAAAATAGTTCTAAAAAAAGAAAAAAAAAAAAGATATATACACTCCTGGAAAAAAAAAAGTTCGCAGTACCGGAAAATCGCTACTTTGCAGTATATTTCTTTTTCTACAGTATAAAATATCAAAAATTGGTTCTAGAACATTTAGTAAATATAGTAACAAGTAATAACATTTATCTGTGAGGGCTTTTAGAGAACATTTAAACATATGAAAGCATTAAAGAGATATTTTGCAATTTTTCATTAATAATTGTGATCTGAATATTTTCAAAAATTAAAGGAATTTCATGAAAATTTCGGTGTTTTGGTATTAGAGGTGACTAAATTATATCCTTACACGAGTTTTGTGAAAAATAATAAAAAAAAATTTTTTTTCTGTAACATTTTATTGCTCTTAATAGTGAGTTGCACCAGCTTTCTTTTTTATTACCTCATCAACCCTACTTTTCATTGATGAGTACAATGTTTTCAAATATTCTAAGTTAATTTCATTGTACCAAGTCTCCTCCACAATTTTTTTTAGATCAGCCAATGATTGCGGTCTTTTTTTGGGCAACTCTTTATCCGAAAGTAGCCCAAACATTCTCTATGGGATTGAGATCCGGGCTGTTTGCAGGCCATGGCAAAGAATTTATTCCCAGTTCCTCTTTATAGACTTTAATCTACGATAGAGAAGACACCAATAATGAATTAGAGATTGAAATTTTATATGATCTTTTCCTAAATACTCACAGATCTAGCTCGATGACAAGGAGCTGAGTCGTCTTGAAAAACAGGATTTTCTGTTATTTGACTCAGCTCTTCTAGAGCGGGAACAGCACCATCCAATATTATCTTTTTGTATTTCTCTGCGTTCACAGATCCCTCCAGGATTATTAACGGCCCAACACCAATCGAAGTAATGCATTCCCAAACCATTATGTAGGGTGAATGTTTTACGGTTGATATGATGCATAACGTTCACCTTTTCTACGACGAACTCTGGCAGCTCCATCTGACCCCATCAAGTTAAATTTGGACTCGTCGAAGAATATGACTTTTGCCTAATCGGAATCCGTCCAAGTTCTTCTTTCTTGAGCCCATTCGTAGCGTTTGCGCTTCATTCTTGTCGTTAGTAACGGCTTTTTCGCTGGTCGACGGGATACAAGCCCCATCTCTTTTAGTCGATACCGTACAAGGTGATCGGATATTTGTAGCCCTGTTGCTTCCTCAAGTTGTGCCCGTAAAGTTCCGGAAGAAGCAAATCGATTTCTCAGAGTTAACTGCTTCAATAAGTTGTCCTGCCGAGGTGTAGTCTTTTTTTTCCGCCCAGAGCCTTGCTTTCTCTCACAACTTCCAGATTCGCCATCATTTTTCAAAAATTTACGCACAGCACATTCACTGAATCCTATTTCAGATGCTATTTGTCTATTTGACCACAATAAACCTTTCAACGTTAGAATTTTTGATTTTATTTCAACAGACATTCTTCGTTGTCTCGCCATTTAAATTCACTTCACTTAATTCACCTCAGCTAATTTAACACTTCTTAACCCTTTCAATGATCTAATTGCAATGATCTATGGTAATGCAACCATTAAGGATATGTTCATCACTTTTATTACCGTTATGTCGCATTTTACCTGGCCTGTCGCCAATGAAGCAATTAGATCGTTATTTTTAATGAGTTCGAACTTTTTTTTTTCCAAGAGTGTATTTCTAAAATATCTTCTAATTTTTAAATTCAAATTTTTTAGGTTCTATTGCCTTCTGGATAATCTGCTGTGATCCATAAATTCCTAAAACAGACGATTGAATGATTGATGATAATTATTTCACTCTGCGAGATTTACGAAAAAACCAAAAAATAATAGCAGCAGCAATAACAAAACGAAAATATAGAAACTAAATCATGGAAAATGTGGAACATACTAAATAACTGATAACTCCTCCCTAAAAAGATACAAAATGTATGAGGTTGCAATTATTTTAAGTATTTATTTAAACACACTTTAAATAAATTAATTTTAACTCTAGACATCACTCTTTAAAACGGTACTTTGCATTTTTATATTGCGGATAAGGCCGCATTTTTGATGTATAATTGCTATTTAATATATTAACTAATTGATTTTAACGTGAAAACAAACAGGTTGCCTTCATTACTGAGTATTTGATTAATAAAGGGTGTCTCAGTAAGAGTCAACTTCTTAAATTTTGTCAGCTGTCACCTATGATTTTTTCGATTATTAAAAATGAGACTGAGGCATTTGTTACAGGATAATGGAGTTCTTGTGGCCTCAACTGGAAGGCATGAATCTAGACAACATGTCGTTTCAGCAAGACAGCGCCACCTGCCACACCGCGTATGAAACAATCGATTTATTGCAGCAATGATTTCCAGACCAAATTATCTCACAAAATTCTGATGTCAACTGGCCACCACGATCATGCGATTTAACGCAGTGCGATTTTTTTTTTTTTGGGTTTTGCGAAATCTCAGGTTTATGCGAATAAACCAGAAACAATTCTTGAGCTCAAGGCCGAGATCCCACGTGTCATCGGTGATTCGTGGAAAAGTCATCGAAAATTTCATCAAAAGAGCAAGCGTCTGTCATCAGAGCCGCGGGGGCCGTTGTCAGATCAATTCGTAATTTTGATTTATAGAAACCAAATTTTAATATTAAGTTACTTAGAATATTGTACAGGTTTCCAATTCATACCTACCTAAATTCCCTATTCTTCATAATCTTCTGAAAATTAATATTTAAATATTTTACCACTGTCTGTATCATTCAGAGACCTGAGTCAATAGATCGAATTTCTTCTGGAAATCCCCACCAACAAAAAGCAACTTTAATTAATTCCCGCCGAAAGAATTCAAAATACCAAAAAAGAACTTCTTCTGGCAACTTTCACCCCCCAGTTACACAGTCACAGGGGCCAAAAAGAATCCCTCAGCGCTTTCCTCCATTCAAAGTATTTAAGATTCTTTTGTGCGACTTAGTTTGGGACGCTCGTTGCGGAGCCCCCCAGTTCGCCTTGAATGAAAGTCCAAAGATATTTGCAAATCACAACAAAATCGAACACCATGAGTACGACAACCATTGAATCGGGCAGGAGC
The DNA here is from genome assembly GCA_949715965.1 of Dysmachus trigonus. Taxonomy (NCBI): domain Eukaryota; kingdom Metazoa; phylum Arthropoda; class Insecta; order Diptera; family Asilidae; genus Dysmachus; species Dysmachus trigonus. The sequence goes on from OX454321.1 coordinate 81,253,932, forward strand.
AGCCATCCAGCCAGCCAGCATCATCTCAAGAACAAAATCTTAGGCAAATATGATCACGCTCCCGAACCGAAGACCCACAGGGACTGTGCAGGGAATGCAGAATAGACCTCAGGAGCACGTGGCGCACCCTGTTTCCGTACACGTCGGGAGGACGACTATTTAATTTTCCTTTTGAATCTAATTAATTCTGGAATTTATTCTCAAATCTCAGGGAAAGCTATTCAACAAATTCCACTGCGCTCCCTGGGCTACCCTGGATCTTCCAGAAATATCTATTCTGGACCAGCGGGAGGAGGAGAGTGCGGGGACAGTTTGTAGATGATGGGGAGAGGGAAGATTTCTTGTGTTTTTGCTGTGATCTGCCACCTCTTCTGTCTGACCAATGGACTTTTGTTATCACTGGGGCTTTCAGAAACTTCCACTAACTTTTCGCTCGGAATCTGATTCTAAGAGTTGTGTGGTGGAATCCCGGCCCTCAAGGGGGGAGTGGTAGGTGTAAGAGGATTGGAATGTTTCGGGGGTGCGGAAACCCCCGAATGAACCAGGGGAGATGGGGGGAAATCTAAAAACTTGAAATCTGAAAAGTTCATCGCATACATTTGGAAGATATCTGGTTGGTGGGAAAAGGATTATGAAACTTTATGCCTCGGCTTGTTTGCGGACGGTGTCGGACATCCTGAGCTCTTAAGGATTGAAAACTTAAGCGATATTTACTCAGCTTGCAGCCACCTGAAAGGATGCCGGACAGTACCCCGCCCCATCCCCCCCTTCCCTCCGGACACTGGACAAAGAGTTATTGATTTGGGCAAGTCGAAATGATGGAGCCCATTAAAGAAATGGTTCTCAAGGGAGAAGGGTCTGTAAGAGTGTTCGGGTCAAAACGATACTCCTGACCACAATAAGTAATTGTATTAGCTTTTCCGAGCCAGGCTAGAAGCCCTTTCTCTGAGTCTGACAACGATGACGACAACACACAACTCGACAGAGAAAAGCTGCGCTCATAATTAAGACTTAACGATCGTTTTATGCGGTCTTTGGGGCCCTTCAGCACGATAGCTAGCCAGCTCCCAGAACATAAGGAGCGGCCAGCGGCGATGGTGAGAACTACAATAAAAGTATTTACTGCCCCTCTTTTGTACTTTACGGGTGGGGAGGCGTAATTAAAGGACGCTGTGTATGGTAATGATGCCTTCCCTCCTCCCCTCGACCACAACTCATCACTGCAGGCTCCACCCTCACCATTTAAGGGAGACGACGGTCAGTAATTAAAAGTTCACTCACGCGGCGGCTAGGACAGGCTGTCATTTCCCATTTTGGAAGGTCCATGCCTCCTTGCTTTCTTTTAATATATTTCTTTTTTTTTATTCTCTATGCCCGAGCTCCTCTTTTTCACTACAACGAAGGCGTTGTACACGCATATTATTATTATTATTGCTCCCACAGGCATATAATTGTTTCATTTCCAGGGGATAGTTGTTGTCCTGTCCCAGACTCCTAGATCACCCTAGACCCCCAGACCCTCAAACCCTCAGATCTTTAGACTCAGACGTCTGGCGAACATAGTGGAAGGACGCATTTTATGTTGTCCTTCTATTTCTATTTGCTACCATTGCGTGAGGCGGATGTAATGTGTCCTTTTTCATTTTCATTTTAAAAAAAAGTACTAACAAACACCGCCCATGCCTCGACCATGGATTACAACGGCCACTATACGTTCATCCTGGTGACAATGTACCACATTCCCTGCTCCCTGGGAAGCCATTTTCATATCTCGTGTCACTCCAAGGCGATGGACGTGATGTGGATGTGATTTCGCTTTTAATGAGCTACTACGATAGGTTTGTCCTATTACCAGAGAGATATGTGATGATGATGGCAACTGTTTTATGCTATTTTCAGTCTGCAGCACGTTTTCCTACAGACAGGGATTTTATTTTTTTCTTCTTTTTTTTAGATTGCCCATTTTATTGTAGAATGAGACATTTTGTGTGGCATTTTTCTTTAATATCTTTTGTTTTGAAAGAACTTAGGGCTTTCACAATTTTTATGGTACAGCACTTTGATATTTTTTGATCTCCTAATATATTTGAATATTTATGCAAGGAACAGATTGAATTTGAGGTATTCTCATCGAATTTCATAAGATTTTGTAGAAACGTTTATTTGAGGTCAAAACAACTGTTGAAAAAGTTAGTCATCGATTGGTTTCTTTTTAAAAATGCTATAAAATAAATACTATTCAATATTTTCCAAAGTTTTTTGATTTATTGAAAAGAGTAGAACTTCCGATTAGTTATGGATTATGATTTAATTTAAATGACGGTCTCGGTTGGCTTGGCAACCCAATTTTTCAGCGTATTTTCGAGAGTTGGCCCTATTACATGAATAGCTCGAACAATATTGTACTTAAGTGTCTGAATCGTTTCTGGATTTTCAATATAACATCGATTTTACACAGCTTGTGTGCCATAGAGTGCCCTCTTGCTGAAACCGTTGTTAAATACCTAAGCTAAAAATTGTTCTACCCTTGTATTATACAAAATTCTGTAAGAGTATTTGAAATTAAAAGGAATTAAGGGAGAAAATCTCTATTAAATTTAATAAATTTGTTTTAAAACAAGGAATGTGAATGGTCGAATTACATTTTTTATACGAAAAATATATCACCAGCTTAAAGTTGACGGACAAATTGGGACAGTAAGGTTTCAGTAAATTTGTTTATGCGTGCTTGTCATTCATTTGAGGTTTTTTAGAATAATAAACTGCCAGTTGAAGTCCATAAAACAAACAATTGATCCTAAAAGAAACAGTCCTTTAAATAGAACGTATCCAAATCCCAGAGTAAATTATTTTCCCGAAAAAGTCCCAAGGCAGAGTCGAAAAGGCAAACGAATGTTTAAAAATTCTGAGAAATCAATTTCTTAGCAAACTTAATTTAACAATGTGCATAATAAGAATTTCTGGAAATCAAGAAAATTACAAAATTCCAAAAATCTCAATTTAAAAGTTTTCCCATGATTAAGATTTCTTTGTTCGCCCTTATGTTTATTTTTTTTTTCCGTAGAAAAAGAAAAGTCTTTCAGAAGTATGAGCGGCCAGATAAAGAAGCAGCAATCATTCCTCCATAAATAATGGCGATTACATTTAATGAGAATCCACCGACAATAGATCAAAAGCGCAAGAATTACTGAACCATCATTTCGCGTCTTCTTTCCCACGTTCGAAAATTCCAATTCAATATATTAATTTTTCAGTTTTTTTCACGAAAACCCAACCCCCGACATGGAGAGCTTATTTTTCTTGGTAATTTTATTATTTTGTTGCTGCTTTTCTATTTATATGCTATCAAAAGCAATTCTTTAGTTAATTTAGGGATAAAAAGAATACTCCCGAAATATATTGATAAAACATCTTCAGTTGGCTATTTTATATTTTATTTTCAATTTTCATGAAGGAGGCGACTCCTTCCTCGTCTCTTTGCATTCAGTGATAATCCCCGGGCTAAATTTCTGCCTGTGGTGAGTACAAATTCAATAAATTTTCCTCTGTTGTTTCTATAGAAAAACAAATTTTCAGGAAATTTTCTTATGAAGGAAAACAACGTGGATCGGTCGGTGGATAGTCGACTTCGACTTTGTCGTCATCGTTTCAGTTCCGTGCACTTGTGTTCAACTTCCTCTTCCCGGCAATTGCGGAAGGATTTTGTCCTGGTTATTTTTGGATATGCCCTACGGGACTCTAAGAACCACAGCCAATCCACCTCTCAGGCAATCTGCCCTACAATAGTAAGAGATTTTGTCCTTTTAACAGAAATACAGGAAATGTAAATATTCAGGGCAGTTTACCGATGATTTTGTGTATGCCCTAGCAGAGATTTGTGATTAAAGCACACGCACTCCTCACTATGATAAGGGCGTATGAGGGCTCTTCCCGGGCTTTTCAGTCCGCCGCGCCAGGAGTAAGGGACCTCGCTCGCAGGCAGACAGACAGACAGGGACAGGGAGACAGAATAGCTCATGACTAAGTCAAAGCAATTAATTAAACTTTGTCCCTTGAAAATCTCCCTTTGCTTGTTGGTTGTGTTTGTTTGTGTTATCTCAGTGTGCTTTGGGAAATTTTGTGCTCTTCCTGATTCTGCTGGAGTGTGCTTAAGTAATGCGGAGAGGCGGGATAGGATTACCGGAGCCCTACATAATGCACATTTTCTGTCAGCCCTGCTGTAAACAAGAGTATTAGCTTTACCTGCTAAGATGTCGATCGGGCCAAGATTATACACTGGCGCAGGACTTTGTGAAGTTGTTGGACTACTTCCTCCTTCTTTGAATTCTGAGTGGCTTCGGGGACACTTTCAAGTTGGTAAATTTTATTAAGAATGTCAACAAACTTTTGAATATTTTAGTGATTGAGATAATTTTTAAGTAAACGGACTTTAGTTTAAAACAAAATTATTTTATTACACTCGAATTTCTGATTTATATTTTAATAGGATAAACACGTACCTACACTATTTCAGGAGATATTTCCTAAAGACTTAAAAGATTTTTAATTTCGTTATCCAATTACCGAATATGTTACAAATACCACTGACACACAGTTTTATTATTGTATTTATGGTCGCGATCATGTCTATTTTTTTTTTTTTTTATTATAAATATGGTTTCGCCTAATTTGTGATTCTTTTTATGATTTTGGCCCAAAAATATAAGATTTTAGGGGATGATTTTATCCCTTTAGAAGCATTTGTAACCTGCTGATGGTTCTTTTTTCCAAAAATCACAAGAACTGTATTTTTTATCACTCAAAACGCAAACATTTTTCATATTCAGAATTTCAACAAATATTTAATGGTATTTTAATGTTTAGGAGATAATTTCACCCCTTTAGAGAGTAATTGTACCTAACAAGAGGGTTGTTTCCCTTCTAAAATGGCAACAAAAACAAGATCCATATTCAAGTACAAAAATATTCTCTGTTCAGATTTTATAAGATTTTGATAATATAAAATTAACCTTTTAGGGTGATTTCAAACCTCAATTAGGGGTGATTTTTAAATATTTTTGAAAAACTAAAAGCAATACTCCTCTTGATTATTAAAAAGTATACATGTAAAAATAACAGTTTGAAACAAGACATATTTCCTTATTGGTGAATTGTATTATTTATTTACCGATTTTATTTCCTTGTTTTTTTGTTCCTTACTAGTACTTGATTATTGACTTTGTTCTTTACTAGTATTGTTTAATCTATATTAAGGGACTACTACCGGTTATAATTTTGAAAAATTCAATTTTTTTTTTTTTACATTTTTCAACTCAATATACCTTCAGAAATTACGTCTCAAAATTTTATTAGGATATTCCCAAAAATATAAAAGTTACAGCAGTTTAAACGTGCCCGCCTATTATATATTTATAAGTAAAACAAAAACTTTAAACGTGATTTTCTCAAAATGACCTTTTATCAAATGGCGGACACACTAACTCCGAATTGGCCCAACCGATTGGGCTCAAATTTGGAGTGCTTCTTTATTTGAGTATTCTGCACAGGAAAAAACCACAATATTAGTCAACATTCAATCCAAAAAAATGTAGCGAGTGAAAACAAGTGAAAAAATAAGCGATTTCTTGAAAAAAATTTTCAAACGTCCGCCATTTTGTTTTTTTAATCATCTTTTGACATATTCTGGTTTTTTGGACATTCCTTAATAAAATGCCGTTTGGTTTATTTGTTTCAGACTCTTCGTTTCTGAGATGAGTTGTCCGCCATGGGACGAGTCATTTTTTGAGCTACCAACTTCGGCGCCCTCTATAAACAAGGAAAAAAAATGATAAAAATAAAAAAAAAATTTTTTTTGTAATATTTGAAATAATTATTATCACCATGCAAAATTTGAAATTGATATATAATAAAGGAGCTGAGAAAAAAATTATTGAAAATTATGCTGATTTTTTGCAATCTAACCGGTAGTAGTCCGTTAAGCGATTATTGAACTGAGTGCGCAAAAGATCAATTGTTGCAAAGCTTGTGTGCTATAGAGTGCCCTCTTGCTGGAACCATTGTTAAATACCTAAGCTTAAAATCTTTCTAAACTTGCTTTATAAAAAATTCTGTAAGAATAATTGAATTTAAAAGCAATTTAAGAAGAAAATCCAGGTAGATCGTTAAAAACCATTAATAACGAAACAGCTATATTGTTTTCTGTGAGTAACTCGTACTTTATGTTCTTCATTGTAATTTCAGGATATCTTTTTACCAATTCTTTAATATATTAATTTTGCAGAGGAAATGCATTCAATTTTTATCCTCCTGAAGTTTAATTTTACTTGAAAATAGTTTAGTAGTTTGAAAAGAGTTTCATTTAATTTGAAAATGCTATATTCGAAAAATATTTTACGAGTTATTTCACATTTTTATCGTATTAACACTTTAAATGCAATCAACGATCGAATTCAATTACAATCAAATCAAAATAAAGATCAGGACCAATAAAATGATATTGATTTAGTAGATCTTAATTTTTGATTTCGGTATTGTTGAATTAATTTTACTGTTTGTAAGATTTTTCGACCCACTTTACAGATTTTAGTACTATCCGAGAATAAAATTTTAAATAAATAATCACCTCAATGGTTTTTATTATTTTATTCCCTCGAAAACTGCAATTTTCTTACCTCTATCTCGAAATTTCGAATAAAATCACTTTATACCACTGTTCGAAAACTTTTCCAACAAAATATTGTTTTGGATATTTTGGGAAGAATCCATTAAATATCGAGAGTTAGAGAACTTTATTCTGGTTTTTTTGTGCTGCTATTTTAATCATGAGCCGCTTTGGAGGAAAGCCAAACAATAATAATTGATAAGTTTTTATTTGTGGGCAGCACCTCAGACACAGAAGGGCATCAAGATAAAAGTTTTCTTCGCCACCCTCTCGCCGGGCAGTCCTATGAAAGAACCCTACATGTCCTTCATCCTAAAGAAAAATGACCTTTTCCAAGATGATGGGCCATGGTACAAAACAGCTGCTGTCAGTTCTGCCTTATTGGTACATTGGCAGCTTCAATATATTTAATTAATTAGGATCCCATTCAATTTTGACTGACTTGCAGGAAATATAATAACGTCGAAAATGGGGCGCACGGTGGCATGGGGGGACGGAAAATCCCTAATGGAACCAGTCAGGTATATTTTGAAGGTAGCAAAAAAATATGAGAGGCCTATTGAATTCTTGGCCTCCTCTGGCGTATGTCCCAAAACACTTTGTGAACTACTAATGGGTCTAGATGGTATAATTAATTATGGAAATTCCGCTTCAGATGAAATTTGTCTAATTAATTAATTTTGCTGTTTCGGGTGCGCGGCAGCGCCCCTAAAGCAGGGATGAAAGGCGCCTTTTTTGGTGTTCAAAGTTCGAAATCGTTTTGCAAGAAATTATGCTTTTGTTTTTTTTTTTTTTTGTTCTTGTTGTTGTTGGAAAGAGGCGGTTTTGGGAAGAGTTCTATCTTTAGAAGTTTCTTAATAGCTTTTTATAGAAATTAAGGTTTATTAAGTGAAGTCGACTGTCTGTAGGGAATTCAAAGTATCCGTTTCGAACTTTTCTTTTTGCAATTTTTAAGTAAAACTGATCTGCCCACTTAAGGGTAGGTTTCCAAGGGACCCATTTGTCGCTATTAGCACTTTACGATATCCAAACACATCACCGGGTCTATTTCCCTTAAGCCTATCCGTTGATAGCAAAAAGATCCCCCCCATCTCTTCTATCTGAAAGGGATGTGTCCCGGTGCTTCCGTTGAATTTTTCGAAACTTTCATTTCGTCCGAGAAAATAGCCCACAAGAAGTAAAAAAGGAAGGAGCCTCCGGGTTCAAGAGGGGTGAAATATTTACGGGTATATTTAGTGTGGCTCTCTCTCCACCCACCCGCATGGTGTGAGAAGAAAAAAAAAATAAAATTTATCACCCATTTTGATTTAAAAAAGAGCCGAAGATGACTGTCCAAAACCGAAAAGTTATCTGAGGACATTCGTCTCCATATGAACATTGGGATTTGTGTAGGCTAACTCGACTGATTTGTTCCCATTTATCCTCATCCGTTCCTTAGCATTTTCGGAAATCACTGCCCCGGATGCCCGGGACCCCACATAAGCCCCACACCTATCCAGAATATATACACACACCATCCTGCTGGAATAGATATAAACGAGATAAATTTATGGGAAGTCATTTAGTTTTATTAGAATATTAAAAGCTAGCGACTCCGATGAAATGTTGCCGTCAGTAGTCCCCTTTTATCCCTTCGGATGTTTGATGGCTATCAACTTGTGCCTGGGGACGGGTAAAAAAAAAAAAAAAAACATAGAGGAGGAGAAGACGAAAAAAAAAAATAGAAAACGGGTCACTACTGGAGTTTGACCCAAATGACTTTTTCGCCATTTGAAATATTGAAAAAAGGAAAATATGTGAATGCTTCATTCGTCGGGGCCATTGGGACTTGGGGAACGGGTCGACATTCAGATTTTTATGCTTTTGCGCTGCGCCCCCAAGAGTCATTTGAGGCTCTCGAAATAAAAACGAGTTTTTTTTTTTCTACATTCATTCCCCCCGTCTCGCGCCGCCACTCTTTAAGCACTTCATAGTTTGATAAGACCGGCGGGACAGCTCGAGAGGGTTGTTGGATAGAGCTTTTAGTCGTCTGAACGAATTTTTATGTTAAAAAGCAAATTGTCGATTTATTCACATTTTCTACGAATCTATTTATAATTAAGAAAAATCATACGTTACCCAAATTATATTAAAGTTTTTGAAAATTAAAGGTCTGAGTTGAACTTCTCATCAAAACTCACAATTACTCGAAGGTTACATTGTTAGAGCATCGGAGCACAAAATCTGAAGGTCGCAGGTTCGAGCACTGTCTGTGCCCGGCCCGAACTTTCCAACTAATTCCCACATATGGATGGACAATCTTTTAAAATCAGACTGCTAGTTCAATTCAATTTAAGCCTAAGGTTTTTGAAAGAATTTTAAGATATCTCACAAGATGAAAAAAAATAAAAATGTAAATGAATTTCCTACAATACATACAGAGTGGCCCAAACAAATAATGGAGCAAATGTAGTAATAAAGTAAAAAACATGAACAGTAGGGTGCTTTTTTTCGCGACTATTTTTTTTTCACTCCCACCTCGAAATTTTGTGGGAAATACCTAAAAGAAAATTCCCTGAAAATTGAGCCCGTTTAAAATACATCTAAACTTTGATTTGTTTTCTTCAAAATTCTATAGCTCAGAGGTATTTTATGGTATAAACTTGGTCAATGATAGGGTTTCTTTACAATTGAATGCTCTACAAAAGTGTCCATTGCGGCGTAACCCTAACTCCCACCAGCGAGTTAGTACGGGTCACTAAACCCAATTGTTTCGCGAAATTCCCGTTTTTTTGCCCCTATCTTAGAAATAACAAGAGCTACAGAAAAAATGTAAATGACAAACTTGTCGGAAATTCAATTTCCTACAAAACAGTTCTTGATTTAAGGGTTCCGTAGCCAAATGGCAAAAAACGGAACCCTTATGGATTCGTCATATCTGCTGTCTGTCTGTCCGTCCGTATGTCACAGCCACTGTTTTCCGAAACTATAAGAACTATACTGTTGAAACTTGGTAAGTAGATGTATTCTGTGAACCGCATTAAGATTTTCACACAAAAATAGAAAAAAAAAGCGGCCAAGTGCGAGTCCCCATACTTAGAACTGAAACTCAAAAATTTTTTTTCATTAAACCCATACGTGTGGGGTATCTATGGATAGGCCTTCAAAAATGATATTGAGGTTTCTAATAGAATTTTTTTCTAAACTAAATAGTTTGCGCGAGAGACACTTCCAAAGTGGTAAAATGTGTGTCCCCCCCCCCCCTGTAACTTCTAAAATAAGAGAATGATAAAACTAAAAAAAAAATATATGATGTACATTACCATGCAAACTTCCACCGAAAATTGGTTTGAACGAGATCTAGTGCGTAGTTTTTTTTTAATACGTCATAAATCGTAAACCGCAATTTACCTTTCATTCAATCAACTCAAATAAAAAAATAAGCCTATATGGGCTTGCATATAGTTAGATCTAAATCCCATCATTTAGGTACCTAATTATAATGTTTACTTATCAATAACTTAATTTTAAAAAAATACACTATTATTAAAAGATCGATCAAAGTTACAACGAACTACAAGAACTTTTATATTATGTTACTTGCTGCTACGGAACCCTTCATGGGCGAGTCCGACTCGCACTTGGCCGCTTTTTATTTTATTTTAGATTTTAATAATAAAAATCATTTTCTGATTTTTATTTTTGATTTAAAAAAATTAAAATCATATTTTAATTTTTGTTTTTGATTTTAAAAATAAAAATCATATTTTGTCTATACGATTTTTTGGTTTGAAACATTGAAATTATTGTGTACTTTTCTTGTCCCAAAGTTTTTGTATTATGTAAGTGATGAATAATTATTTACTAAAGTAATAAAGCTGGTTTTGATGCGTAGATATGCAGTAATAAGATTATTTACATAGACATATAAAATAGACTTTATTGAATCTATAAATGTTCTGTTTTCTCCCGATTGTGAGACGAGGCTTTAAAAAAATATAAGAAACGCTCTAATTCGCTTCACCCGCATAAAATTGGAGTCAAAAGGATTTGCAGCATTCAGCTCCCCCGTGAACTAAACCAGGCCCTCGATTCTTCTTTCCCTTTGTAATGCTAATTGCCTTCACGAGCTTTGATTTCGAGAGCGCGTTTTCTTGAGAATTTTCCACTGCAAGGAGACAACGACGACGACTACGACATCTTTGGTGGAAAAAAAAATCCCGCCCAGCATTCGGAAAAGGCTCTTAACATGAATTCCTTTAAGATTTTCCCTCCTCCCACTACACCAGAATCGGGTGGTGGAGGCGCCCGAACAAAAGTGCGAAGTCGTCGGCTGTTATCAGCGAATTAATGGGGGATTCCCAAGACACGAAAAAGGACCCGAGCAAATCGAAAAGATTCCAGCTGAGCGCGCTGAGGTTCATCTGCTGGGTGCGGTGCGCTATCAGAATTCCTTTTTATTCCCGGAAAACAAAAGGGAAATCTCACCGAGAAAGGGCGGTACGGGGCGCGCTGATTTGCGGTGTTATCACAACGATGGGGCAAACGAGTTGTTTAAATTGAGTGAAAATTGCCCGGGGTCCGTGCGAAACAATCTTCGTTGCGAGAGACCACCAACCCCCAACTCTTGCGTTGTTCCAGCCCCCCCCGTGACCGCTGTATCACCTTGAGTAATGGCCCACCAGGAGTTATCTCCTGATTTATGAATTAATCCTAATGCGATTAATTATCGCTGCACAACCAATCCAATTATGTCAGTCGTTCCGGGGGAATGGATTGTGATTTTTCAGAACGAACCCCCTAGCGATCCTCAGGGGGCTCGAATCCTATCCGCAATGGACCAGCAGAGGCTCTAAATTGATTATTGTTTAAATTAAATGGAACCAAAAATGAAAATTATCAATTGTATTATAGAAATGCTGCCAAAATGGTGCTGAAAATGAATGAAATTACGCCGCACTTTCGGTATATTACAAAGTCAATCGAAGCCTCATTACACCGCTAATGGGCTTAAATTGATTTTTTGTTGTCTCGCCAGGGGCGCTGCACCGTAAAATGCGGTCGCGCTTGGCTTTTTTTCGCAGCCTGGTGCGAGCGGTTGGTGGGCTATTTTTGAATATTTTACTTTAAAATTACTTAGTTAATATAATTAATTGATAGCAATTATGTCCCCAGGGCGAATACCGCACTCGGTTGCGATTTCCGGAAGTGGGAAGTAATTTTGGGGAGTTTCAAACTCCTCCCACAATATCACACCAAATAATTAGGTGCACATTTTGAGGTTTGTTTGAATTTTTTGTTTCTAATTAATTACAAATCGGCCGCATTTTTGTTTCATCCACCAGATCTCGTTTATATCACAATGCGTGACTTTGCGGTGGATGGATTCAAAAAGGCAGGAAAAAAACGTGACATGGATACGATAACTATTAATTATAGCCCCGTGAATTTGGACCTTTTTCGATATTGTGGTACTAATGATGAATACCTTTAATTTTGGTACCAATTACGAATGTTAAAAACCTCTGAAAAGGGTATCCGATTAATCGCTGGATAAAATTATATCTTTTGTTTTTATTTTTAGTAAATCCAAAAAGTTGTTCAGAATGTATTTTTGGCTGTCTTTTGTTATGAAACCATTCATTTAAGATATCTTAAAGTATACTAGATCTTCAGTTTGGTATCCCAATAATCAAAATCGGCCCATAAATAGCTCTGCAGCTAACTGGAAAATTTCCTTATACCAACTGTCTACTAACTGGGAATTTTCCTTATACAAACTGTCTATTAACTGGAAAATTTTCTTATACAAACTGTCTATTAACACGTTCCCTGCCATGCTGTTTATGAGAAGGTGTCATTTCTAGGCCACGTGTACCATTTTCGGCGCACGGTAACCACTTTAATAATTTTCTATAAATACATATTTTTTTCTTGTTTTTGAGAGAACGTATATTATTTTCATAATTATAGATACACAGATAGATATACTCAAAAATTACTGTAAACATCATTATGTCACATGAAACAGTTTTACCACAAATTAAATTTTAGACGGAAACATTTTAAATTCAAAAATTCAGCTTGGCGTACAAATGAGGTTCAGCGTGTACCGACAACGGTACACGTGGCAGGGAACGTGTTAACTGGAAATTTTTCTTATACAAACTGTCTATTAACTGGACATTTTTCTTATACAAACTGTCTACTAACTGGAAACTTTCCTTATACAAAATGTCTATTAACTGGAAAGTTTCCTTATACAAACTGTCTACTAACTGGAAAATATCCTTATACAAACTGTCTATTAACTGGAAATTTTTCTTATACAAACTGTCTATTAACTGGACATTTTTCTTATACAAACTGTCTCCTAACTGGAAACTTTCCTTATACAAAATGTCTATTAATTGGGAATTTTCCTTATACAAACTGTCTATTAACTGGAAAATTTCCTTATACAAACTGTCTATTAACTGGAAAATTTTCTTATACAAACTGTCTATTAACTGGAAAATTTTCTTATACAAACTGTCTATTAACTGGAAAATTTTCTTATACAAACTGTCTATTAACTGGACATTTTTCTTATACAAACTGTCTACTAACTGGAAACTTTCCTTATACAAAATGTCTATTAATTGGAAAGTTTCCTTATACAAACTGTCTACTAACTGGAAAATATCCTTATACAAACTGTCTATTAACTGGAAATTTTTCTTATACAAACTGTCTATTAACTGGACATTTTTCTTATACAAACTGTCTCCTAACTGGAAACTTTCCTTATACAAAATGTCTATTAATTGGGAATTTTCCTTATACAAACTGTCTATTAACTGGAACATTTTCTTATACAAACTGTCTATTAACTGGAAAATTTTCTTATACAAACTGTCTATTAACTGGAAATTTTTCTTATACAAACTGTCTATTAACTGGAAATTTTTCTTATACAAACTGTCTATTAACTGGAAAATTTCCTTATACAAACTGTCTATTAACTGGAGATTTTTCTTATACAAACAGTCTACTAACTGGGAATTTTCCTTATACAAACTGTCTACTAACTGGACATTTTTCTTATACAAACTGTCTACTTACTGGGAATTTTCCTTATACAAACTGTCTATTGGCTAGAAATTCTTGTAGAAACTGTCTACTAACTGGAATTTTTTCTTATACAAACTGTTTACTAACTGGAAATTTTCTTTATACAAACTGTCTACTAACTTGCTTTACAAAACAGGTTTAGGAAATGTTAAAATCTTGTTAAATAGTGAATTTCATACTTTAGTTTTAATTTTTCCATCAGCTTTCATTTCATATGTCGATTGACAAACTATTTCGCATACTAGGCTTATATGTGTCCCGGTTTCTTACATAAATTCCATTTAACGCTGATATTGTTATATGGTAATTTTCTAGCAAATTTCTTATACACTACATTCTAAAAAATTTCTTGAGAATTTCAAATTTATTTTAATTGTTTTGTTTTCAACTTGGACAATCAACGTTTTAATTTGTCTCGCTAAAAACAAAATTCTTACAAATTTCGAATTAGTATTATACTTCAAAAATTTTATATTTTCCATATTTTAATCTTTGATAAGAAACACTGAATTCCCTACATTGTATAGTTTCTTTTAATTTCTGTAGGGCTTTCTCTCGTCCATTCTTGTCGAACAAAAGTAGGTTATATCTTTGCGTTCGAAATTCTTTCGTTCCGACTATTTTTCTCTAAAAGAAATAAGACTCCAAATGCCATCCTTTGATGTTGGTCATTGAAAAGGAACAAAGAAAGAAAAAAAGCCATAAAGGTTTCGGGGAAAATGATGACCACCATAAAGTTGGTAAAGGGAAATATTCATAAAAAGGGTGGAATTTTGGAGTGAAATCGTGTCCAGTGTCTTATTTGTGAGACTGCAGGACGTCCACATTTAAGGAAGTAAATTACAAACGAATCTATCTATTCTGGCACACCACTGCCCGTCCGCACCGAAATCCCTCCTAGATTCTGAGTCAGACGTCCTGGTGGAAAAGGTATCAAAGGGAGAAGAAGGGCTGGGCTCTCTATGTGTCCTGTGGCAGTGATAAACGAACTCTGAAGGCCATCAATAGGAATCTAGAAATGGACTCTTGGATGCTGGCAGCCGATCCTGGACTCGTGTAGCACAAGGTTAATAATACGAAGGGCGTTGGTGACGAGGTGGTGATACCTCCTGGTATCCAGGGACAAAGGATCCCCCCGTCGTCGTGGCGGATTCCTCGTCGAACATCCTCTGGTCGTTTGGATGGACCAGAAAACTTAAGAGCGACCGACCTGCAGGACTCGGGCAGCATATTGAAACTTGAAGATTATTATGGTCCTCGGGAATCGCCGCCCGTGCCGCCTCCGCACAGTTCGTGGGTCTGTGTCGTCGTCATGTTTTATTCAAGAGGAAATTCACTAGAGTGAAATAGTGAATTGTCGTCGGCGAGCCGGAACTTTTTCCGCAGATAAAAATTCATTCGTTTGGGGGGGGGAGTTTATTAGGGGCGCGTTTATGAGAAGTGTGGACAGTCCGAGGGCCGGACAAGAGACATCGGTCCAGATTTGTTCCATTTGGCAAATGAACGTCCAACTTTATTGCCTGTCCGCCCTTGTTATAATACCGGGAATGAGGTCCACACTATCCCCTGGTACCGCATAATCATTATTATTAATTCCGGAAGCATTGTGCTACCCGGGCAAACCAACCCGGCAATCAAAGGGAGGATTTTGCCTGGCAACAGCGCATTCCTGCCTCGTTTCGAACGTCCTTGTTCATTGGACAGTAAATTTCTCTGGAACACACTCGAAGTTTGGCGAAGGCTCATTAACTTGGGATATTCCCACATTCAATGCAGCTCAGGATAAATTGCATCTTTCCACGAAGTTGTTAATCCTATAACTGCCCTCCGATTAGGTTTTAAACTACAAATTAACTATAATAAAAGCTAATGAGCTTCACTTGAATGGAAGATTCAAGTTTTCTAAACTATTTCAGCCGCACAAATTTAAACAGTCCGAAATTAGCTTGTGAACGAGGGGATCGGATCTAAAGTGAGAGAAGAAGGGAGCGGCAGTTCTCCGGCTGTTCCTGCCAAGAAAATATAGGGCTAACGAAGGAGTTTCATCCCAGGCCGCCAGAGGGCGGTGAAGTGGTCCGGACTGATTTCTCCTAGAACGGAAGAGGAAATTATGAAAGTTGTGTATTGAAAGTTTCAATGGCACTTTGGACATATTTGCGAATGCATGTGTTAATGGCCGAGGAGCTAGAGGTCGACTATAGCTTCAAATTATGAGAATGCTTTGCTTAGATAGTAAAATATTAAGGGACATTTAAAGGCAAAACAGATAAGAGATGTGAGGCTATTTAGCATAGTTTTTCATTAAAACTTATGACTAAGATTTGGTTTAAGATATATACTGATTTTATTTTATTTTATTTTACAATAATTTAAAATTTTCAAGTTTAAATTGTTAATATTAAATATTTTTATATACATATAATTAAATATAAAGATTTGCCCCAACCGTGCATCAGTTCAGGACAAATTGTACTGCACATATAAAACCCCTTTTTTGGGGTTAGACGGTACTAAAACATAAATATATCGATCTTCTAAAAAAAAGTAGTAGTGATAGGATTTTTAAAATTTCCAATACCTAGTCAAAACTCGGAAAATTCAATACGATTCCAATGTCACAAACATTAGTAAACAGAACAAAACACTTATTTATTTATACTCATTTACATTTATCCTTTTAATTTCAAAAAAGACTATTTTCAAATCAAGCTGGTCGAATTTAGCTTTAAATATTAAGATATCTATTTTCATTTCAAACTAGTCCGAATTTCCAACACTATCAAATACAATTTTTCAAATCAAACTAGTCCAAAATTTCAACTCAAACAAGTCCGAATGTTTAAAATTTTAAGTTATAACAGACAACAATGAAATATATTTTAAGTTAAAAATCTGTACTTCTTTGAGTTCAACTTTTGAATAATTGTACTTATTAGTGTTGAAAATTCGGACTAGTTTGAAATGAAAAGAGACTTCTTGATATTTAAAGCGACATTGTTGAAATTAAATTCGGCCAGCCTAATTTGAAAATGGTCTTTTTTGAAATTAAAAGTGTATACTATGAATTTTATTCGGTTATTATATAATTTTTTACTTTGAAAAAGACTATTTTCTAATCACAGTGATCACGTTTAAATTCAATAAAGGCGTTTTCAAAATTTAAATGTTTATTAGGATTCCGTACCTTCAAAAGGGGGGAAAAAAAGAACCCTTATAAGATCGTTCTCTTGTCTGTCCGTCTCTCACAGCTGATTTTCTCAGAAACCATGCTACTTAAAACCTTGAAGTTTGGCAGAGTAAAACATCTTATTAACACACACATTTTGCACTAGTTAACACTTTAAAATTTTCATGTAAAAATTAAAGAAGGGGCAAATAAGATACTCGAAGAAATGTTTTCTGAATTTTATGTATCATGTGGGGTATCATTTAAAAGAGATTATTATGTGGATTATAAAAATATATTTTTCATAATTTTTAATAGCATATTTAAAAAGGTATTCTGACAAATATGCAAAAATAGAGCAATCCCCTTCCCCTTTTTATTTCCGAAACTACTACTACTAAAAGTATTTTAAGGTGATTGCATCTACATACATCTATCTTTAGTGTTTCAAATCAGTGCCAGTCCCCTGCAGTACTCAACAGCAATTGATTGAACGAGTAAACAGCCATTGAAAGTGCTGAGGGAGGAAATTCTCCTGCTTAATTTTACACCCAAAAAAACTTGAATGGTTTTCGTCGTTCGGCCGGTCGCATTCGATCCATCGATATCCTTCGTACGATTATTCAACAATTTGTGCAAATTGCAGCACGTCTCCCAATGGGTCTCACACATACACACTCCTCGGCACCCCCGCAGCCCTGGACCCAAGCACCACCGGACCAGGCGACAGGCCCTTGTTCGAGGCTAAAATCCATTCATTCATCCAATCCAAAACTCTGTCCGTAATTCAAATCTTGTATGAGTTATTGTCCCTTCTCATATAATACTTACCCGGTCGGGGCATGTTCGCAGGGTGCATCTGTGTGGCTCGAGATATAGGATATTAGGCCCGCACCATTCAAACTGAAGGGCAAATAATGGAATCCGGTCCTGTGCATAGCTTTTGTGTCCAAAAAGAGTTACTACACTCACATATGCATGCATCTGCCGGTGTGTATACATTAAATACGTATACTTTGCAGGGAATCGAAAGGACAAAAAGACCCCTACTACACACCGGCGGACTGTAAGGACAATTTCTCAAAATATTGTTTGAATGCAGTCGAAAGAGGGCTCTGACGACAAATTGGAGGAGGCAAATGCGATCGCTGTAAGAAAGTTTCTTTTGGGGCTGCTGCTGCTAGGGCTGCAACAATTACTCGTTATTACATTCAGGAGCAGGAGCAGGAGCAGGCCCCGTGTGGCTATACATTTCTTGTGAGCCCCCACATTCCCCCTCAGACCACCACAGTGGTGGCGGGATATGAGAGCAATGGCGCTTTTCGTGTATTCTTCTTTCAGTAACCGTCGTCGGGTCGTTTCAAGGCGAAAACAAAAGGGGATACGGCTGAATACAATTCAAAGGATTATCATAACCCCCTCCTCTCCGCCTCGTATCCCCCCCCACCACGCCACATAAGTCCGTGGACCAAGATGCTGCGGTACGACGACGGCCGAGAGGGAGGAGGAGGAGGATGCTGCTGAGATAGTGCTTGCTGTCCTCTGCAGACATCTAAATGAGTCATAATGGAGAAATTTATTGATCCATTTGATGTAAGGCGATTATGTAAGAAGTTCCTCCAGATAGCCCTTGTTTATTGAAGGCATTACGACCCGATAAAGGGGGTGATTAGCTACAGTGCTCCCTACTCGGCTTTAAAGTGGCCTAACTATCCACCAAAGTGGCTCCACATCGTCCCACCACCCGCGAGATAGGTTTAATTTAAACAATATAACCAGAAGGGCGGGCAAATTTGAACAAGGAATGTGTGATTTGCTGGCTCTTTTGTTCTAATTGCTTTGTGACTTCATAATTGACTCTTATGGGACATTGAGAACGATTTCGATGTAATCACGTAACATTAAATGACACACTATAGTGTTGATACCGGAGAGATTTTGTGATTAATTGGTGGAAAACATGTGAATTAATTTGGTTTATTTTTAATTTCATGTAGGCAAATTATAATACCCTTAGAGATGCCCAGAACAATTGCCTTTATTCTATACAAATATCTTCATTGAGCGAGATTCACATTCATACAGAAACATAATCGTTTATACATCCTAAATATACATACTATATAGTATGTAGGTATTCAGCAAATGTTAGTAATTTCGATGTATGTTACGTAACTAACTAGGATTTATAATTGGCAACTAACGATACTATCGGTTTGGTGGCAAACTCTATAAAAAGGGCCTAAAACCATGTCTTCAGCCTGAGTACTGAGCTCGCGTGAAGTGAAAACTCTTCACAGGCTATTTTCGTGTCCGATAAAAGCGGCTGTGAACAAGCTGGCGTGAAGATTTTAGAGATTTTATATTTAAAATTTGTTTTTAGAACAACTTCCCGAAGAAGAAAAAGAAACCAAACCGCTTAGAAATCGACAAGAAAACATGTTTTTTCATAGGCAATTTACTCACCGAGGAAAGTTTTCAATTTGAAGCATTTTCTGAGTATACAATCGTATTGATTAAAATTAAAAATAAAACCATGTGCAAAAGAACATAAAACAAGTATTTTAAAATTTAACATTTGAAATAAAATTAAAGTTTAGATACATTAAGAAATTTTTTCTTAGTTTGGTTTTCAGTATTAAACTGAAAGGTCTATTTGGACATAGTTTTTGGATTATGGAATTTTATATTAAATCCATCCGATATCGTATCTTAATGTTTGCAAAGGAAATATCATAATATAGTATATTTTTAAAAACATACATTCCTATAATAAAGTAGGAAATACGTTCTATAAGAATCATGTTGAAAAAACCGTGTAGAAAAAAATCAGGAAAAAAATGTAATTGCATAAGTTTTATCTGAGATATACATATGTTTACATACGTGTCTTTATTCACTACACTTGGCAAAAATAGAGAAAAATACTGAAGTAAAACTTGAATGCATAATGTTCTTAATTATACATTTTCAATTTTTAAATAATTTCCCATTTTTGTTAAAATTATTAAACCGTAAGGGTCATATAGGGTCAAATTGACCCCACGGTAACTTTACGTCTATATATTTTTTTTATAGGCTTTTCAAAATCGATGTTATGGCGCCATATTTTTTTTAAAGATTTTTCCAGGTTTTTTTTAGATTTTTTCAAGTTTTTTGACTGGTGGAAGTTTTTCAAAAAAACCTAAAAAAATCACGGTGTACAAGATTCTGAGTCTGAAAGAACAAAAAGGGTTTTAATTGGTATGAAAATCTCTAGGGACTGAATTAAAAGGAAAAATTTTCATCGACAAATAACAAAATTTTTTTTTTTTCAAAAAACCCACATTTTTTGCCCGGAAAACCTGATGAAAATCGGAAAATCCCTTTTGTCTGTAGTACAATCCCTGAAAAATCATGTGTCAAATAACATATCAAAGTTTAAAACCAATAGGTCCAATAGTTTTTTTGAATAGTGTACACCGTGACTTCTTGAGAGTTTTTTTGAAAAAAATTCCACCAGCCAAAAAAAAAAAAAAAAGCGGGATAAATCTAAAAAAAAATGTTTTTTATTCTTTGAAGACTAAGAAATAAATAAGCAAAGTTTCATTAATATATCTTCTTTCCCATCAATTTTCCAATTTTCGTAAAAAAAAAATTTACAATTTTGGGTGTGTCAAGTCCCCTTAATCTTTTTTTATAATATAATTTTTCTCTATGGCAGATACCTGGGTTCTTTATAGGTATTTAAGATTAAAAAAAATATTATTCAAATGTTTAAAAGATTCAAAATCTACAGTGACTAAACATTTTTAATTTTTTCCAGCACTCATTGCGATAAAACACCAGCCATTTAATTTACAAGGAGTTATTACGCTGAAAACTTCTAGAGAATTATGAATAATGAACATAAATAAGCGAAGCTCCTCTTATATTAAAAATCCAGACACAGGGTAGCTTAGCAGTTCGCAGAAACCGACTGGTCAGAGAAAATTGGTGCAATTCGATTTATAGCGCCTGTTTCATATGGGTTTCCAGCCAGCGTGTGGTCTAGCTCCGTCGTGATGTTTTATGGGCCCTTCGTCGGCCAACCCTCTGCATGATGACGCGATCCATTGCCCAGAAGAGGAGGGGTATCACCACCAACGCTGCCACCGTTGCTGATATTCGTAATTTGCAACAAAGTGTGAAGGTTATTAATCACTCTTTCTATTGTTTCCCCAGCACCTGTAATCATGTTTTACTTACCTGCCCATTAGAGGCCGCGATGCAAATTGAGAGTGACCAGAGCTCGCGAACGCAGTTGCATGCTGCAGAATTGCACAATTTGCTGTAGAGAGAGGGGGGTAAGGGCATTACCAATCTGACAAATAAGATGGATGTTGGAGGAAGTTGCCACATCCGCAGCATCCGAGAGGGGGATCATTAGTCAGACCGAATTTCCTTGTCGATCACAATCTAATCGCATTACAGACGATGCTGATCAATCAATCACCGCCGCAACCAGGAAGTTGGCTGTTGGGCGGGTCGGGGCCGGGCTTATTGTCGTGTTTCTTCGGATTTAATCAGAGGAATAAGAAAGAAATATATATATATATATATATTAGATTCAGGAATGTTCCGGCAACCGTCTTGAGACATTTTTCATTGTTATCTGGCGCAGATGGTGCATCAGGAAGAAGGCCGGAGGGCATGTGTGCACCTTCGGGGCTCGAATTTAGCAATTTTACATAGAAAAGCGACGCTCGCACTTCATTCGTGCAATATTGTCGGGGAGAGTGAAGTCCTTCCCGCTTCTACCCTGCTTTTCTGCATTTCTCCTCGGGATGGATAATATGCTTGAAAAACTCTTTTCCCCAATTTCATTTTGACAAAGTCATCTTAAATTTCAATTTACGGGCGCACAAAGATGTGCCAAATTGATTTCGCCCTATTGTTGATGGGGTGAAGTTGCAGGGGTACCAGGGGGGGACAGGTAATGGGTACAAATGCGCCCCTGTTGCAAGCTGCACAAGATATTACTTTCGTACTTTTCTCACAGCACTAGAAAAGCTGATGGAAGGGCTGCAGAAAAGAAAGAAAGATGCTACCCGACTCCCCCAACACGTGTGAGGGATGTTCAGGATTTTAACAAAATTGGGGTAACACATGTGCACCGAGCGAGTTAAGTTGATGAAAACGAAGTGACTGAAGAAGTGTGCCCACCCCCCAAACCCGATGGTAGAACGCTCTAAACCACCCTCCTCCTGTTCAAGGCTTCGGTGGCGCCGCGCCAGACGGTGGAGCGCCGTAATCCGTGCCATTAGCAGAGGAAAGTTTTATTTTCGAATTATGAGCTCCCGAAAAACACACGGGACCCAAAAAGCTTCCAGCCAAATTTTTGCAATTACCGTCCTACAGTCTTTCAAGTAAATTGAGAGAACAGCTCCAGGAATTATCTTTAAAATCAGCTCTTACCAAGGATTTCTGATTTAATAATAATAAAATAATCGTTCCCGGAATTCCAGGAAATTTTAGGTATGTTTTTTTTAAATCGTAATTATCTTTTAGAAAAAATAAGTGTTTTTCAATTAAAAATGTTTTATAAAAAGAAAGGAATTGTTTTTTACCTTTTGTACCTCGATTTTAGAAAAACAAAATTATCAAATTATTTTGTTAGAATCTCCTCGAATATTCTCCGAATAGATCACAAAAATAGAAAATTAACTTTAGAAAATATACCTAAAATTTTATTTTATAATATTCTAGTTGTGCCAGGAAATTTATATAAAATTTAAAGTATATTACAGAAAAATTACACTTGTAGATAAGATTTATCATAAATATTAACAAAAGGTATAAGCTACAACTCATTTAAATATCATAAAATTGTGTGCATAAACAGACAAACCAAATTTGAGTTACCATTTTTTGAATTTACAGATTTTGATAGTAGATTCCAAAACAGAAGCCTCGATATGTCTTTTGTATTAATTTTCATTAAATTGTCTTCAATTTGAGAAATTTCGGTCGCCATGTTGGTTTCGTCATTTTTCAAATTCAAAATTTTGATAGTAGACTTGAAATCAGTGTCCTCGCAAACCCCCAAGTATCAATTTTTTGTTAATCGTATGAAAATAAAATATTTTATAGTCATTTTGGGTCCGTCATTTTGAGACCCTATATTTAATCAGAACAAATAATATTTTAAATATTAGCGAAGGATATAAAGTTTGGAAACAGTAAAATAGCTTTCGGAAGGTGCATTTTGGGGAGAAATGTTTTAGACAAAAGTTTTAGGATATTTCTCTGGTTATTCGATGGTGTCCTTGGATTTGACCTTGACCCTGATCTTCAAGGCCATTCCAAGGTCAGGGGAACCCCTCTTTTTTTAAAGTGGGAAACCCTATTTTTTTATTGCGGATTTGGAAAGAGCGGGAAATTTTATGTTCAATATGACCTTGACCGTGACCTTGTAAATTCCTTAACTCTCCGTTTATTTCGAAAGTGAATGTAATGTTGGAATTGATGGGTTCTGTAGATCTAGTGTTAAATATATCGTAATTTTGAACCTTAACAAACTTTGGAACAAATCTTAAGAGATAACTTTAAAAAATATAATTTATTCAAGGAAGGAATTGATTATCTGTCAATTTGACGGGTCTTGGTATTCTAGGGTTATTAAGTTGTGTATGAAATGATCATAATAATATGGTTTTTAACTTTTAAACCCTATTTTTCTCGCAAATATGAGGTGATTGAAAATTTTCGTTTAATCATATTGAATAACATCAAAAGCAGTTGTTAAAGCTAAAACTAATTTTTTTATTGCAGACTTGTGGTATCGAAGTAATTTTTTATTTTTTTACTTTTTTATTTATTCCAATTCAATTTTAGAAGTATGTACAATAGAAGTCATACAATTGAATTGATTGGTGTTAGAATTTAAAATTTATACAATTATTACATATCATTATTATTTTTGTATAAGCGATTAAATGTTTACAAATATATTGCTTTCGGGGAAAATAGCTTACTGAACATCCAAAGATAAAAACTAAAGCTATTTTTACATACCATACTACTTGAGCTGCAGAAAAAAAATGTATTCTGCATCAATTCAAGTTTGTTCGTAATGCGTTTTAATTCAATAACTATGAGCCTAATTTTTAAAAGTTTTGTTTTGGGAAGCTTTGGTTTTATTTATGTGTGTTGTGGCACATTGAAACCACATAGGTAATGCTCCATAGAGTATAATATCATTTTATGAATTATTAGCTAATTTTCCAAGGTCAGTATGAATCTAGAATAAAATCAGAGTTGATATGCTATAGACTTTCAGTTTATAGGCATTCAATCGCATTCATCATACTATATAAAATAGTAGTTATAATCCTTAATGATTTATGGATCCATGGATAGAACCTTTCAAAACACAGCCTCAATTTTACCTTTGAAAAACTTATCTCAAGAAAAGCAAGAATCTCAGTAAGCAGTTGGAAATAAATTTATAGAATGGGTGGCCCACATTCAGCGATACGAGCATGAAATTTTAATTTTTTAGATATATTTTTATTCCCGTATGATCAGAAATTCCCTTCCCATATTTATTTCCAGGAACGGAAACGTTCAAAATTGACGAAATCCTCGAGAATTCGTTCCGTAAAAAAAAAAAAACGTAAAGAAGGCAGTAAAGAAGCATCCCTATGCCACCGAAGGAGCGTATTTTGATGCGATTTTTTTCAAAAAATTCTCACGTTGTATCAATTCACGCTACAAAATGTGCTCTTCTCTAGCCATTAAGATGCCCAGCGTCATTGGTTTTGACTGCTCGATGGGTTTGCACCCGCACCGAACGCTCCGCCACGCTTCCACCGAAGGAGAAAGATACCCGCCATAAAATCGCACATCAATAAGAAAACCTTCGACACCTCATGAATTCTGGTGGCCCTTCTAAACACCATCTGGAAGGGCGGGGCGGAAGGGATGGATGGTGGGCGCGATGGCCGCCAACTTCGACAGGCACATGCCTCAATGTTTTCACCTTTGATTTTTATGGTTTCAAATATTTATGGGATTTCATCCATAAAACAGATTTACGATCATTACTGACATAATTCTTGTAAAATGTCTATTCGGAACACGTTCATAACATAAACGACAGACGTGTACAGGAAACTATCCGGCCATTGATGAGACTTTAAAGTCGGGATGGGTGGAGGGGAGGGCAGGGAGGGGTGGAAGAGCCAACCCGGATCTGATCCTGATCCGGATATCTTCCGGTTCGCCCAAGAATCGACGAGCTTCCTTGCTTTCGGTGATGGATGTTGTGAAAAATTTTTAGTTACATTCTAGACCGGGGGGTGGTGATTAATATTCTGGAGTCGAAAGTAAGTAATGTTCTTCGGGTGCATAGAATCTGGTGGGGGGGGGGGGGGGGGGGGGGGGGGGGGGGGGGGGGGGAAGGTTTGTGAGGCCTGCGATTAAGGAATTAAAGGGATTGAGATAGAGTTTGGTCAGGTCCGAGGCCGATGAAAGCACATATGGCGCCTACAATCAGGAGTTGTCGTTATTAATTTAATAAGAGCACAAGACTCAATTTCCGAACTGGATAGCACGTTGACGACTGCCCAATTTGATTCAGCCAATTATTCAGCTATTGCGGCAGTCAAAGCGTTTAAACAAGTCGTATGCAAACATTTCGATTTTTTTAAACCAAAGAAATAAATTACCAAAAAGAATTATTTTCTTGGACATATGTCCTTTTAGTATTTAATATAATTATAATACTATTTAATAAAAAATCAACTCAGTTCGTAAACGTTCTTTTTCTTTTAGAATTTCAAAATTGTTATATATAATACTTATAACAAATAATATATTGTTTATTTTGTTATCATACCACATATTCGCACTACAGATGTTTTGAACATTTTATATGTATTTTAGATATTTGAGGTCATCTGTTGGTTTCTTTTTAAAGTACGTGTTATTCTGATACAGATAGATATTTTGCGTTCAAAAAATTTACAGAAACATAGTATCATATCTCCGCGGTACAAAATTAATAAATTTACGCCAGAACAATGTCGGAAAATATTGAAAACTTATTTCCAAAGTAAGCTCTGTGTTTCTGAAACAGTTGAAATTTTAAAAGGAAAATGCTATACGCAGTTGAAGATATTATGCTGACAATCCAGAAACAATTCAGGCACTTAAGCAAAATATTGATCGAATTATTCGTGAAATAGGTCTCCAAAATGTGTTATAGAATTGGTTTGACAGGATGGACTACTGCCAAACCAACCTAAGTAGCCATTTAAATGAATTCATATTTCACAAATAATCGGAATGTTTGTTATTTTCAATAAATCAACAAAGTTTGAAAAATATTTAATATTTTTTATTTTATAGCACTTTTCAATAGAAACCACCTGATGGCCCGATACTTGATATTTTTATATTATACATTTTTATAATAAATAAGAGTTGAACAGCAAAATTAACTTACCTTTTCCAAATGTTACAAAAAAGGTGGAAATGAATTGAGTTTCATAAGCTCATTTAAAGTTAAGTTTAAAAAGACATCACTATTCGAATTAGGTTACTAAAAGCTTTTGTCTTGAGTCATATGATGGACTAATAAGTCATTTCCTTAAGATGAATGCTCAAACAACAAATTGGCCACATGGAAATTCCGTAGTCCATTTAACACTTGATAAAGTTCACAAAGTGCGCCTTGAAGCGGGCAAAATTGGAGCTTATGCTCTAGGCAATTATCAATCAAATTTACACCGCACGCATGCAAATACATGCACACTGCAATATTATGTTATGACATGCCGTGACAGCCTGTAATGGCTTCATTTCCTTTTGATCTTCTACAATCAGCTCATCAGCAAGTCCAAATTGACAACAATCGAATGTGTGTTCAGCGAACCACGTTAACCTGTCAAACGGTGAAGAATAATTGATTGATATGAAAGCAAGCGTTTTGCGGTGATTAAAGGGTAAAGGGGGAGGGGGAAGGGGAGGAGGAGTGGCCAGATAGGGGTATAGTAGGGCCCCCCTACCCCCGATACTGTCAGGTGCATTCCTAGCAATTGTCGATGTTCTGTTGACACGTCAATAAATAATAACAAGACCATGAATGGGAAAATAGTCAACAAGAGGAGTTTGGTCGCTGGCATCAGCACCAGAATGATGGCACAAGGAAGCTGTGGACGACCGCTGGACCGTCCGTCTCTACTTCTCTACTTCTATCCGACGAAAATTGAAGTCCAAATCCGTTCAATACCGCCACTATCCGATACAGAAGAGTTAGGGCTGCCCTCCCTCTAACCTCAAATAAAAGGGTGGGAAAGTTGGGACAGACGTTGACCGTGTCGAAAATGTATGTTAGCAAATTTCAATTATTATGTTAATAACGACTGTCTACCGTGTCGTTCGATTATTTATGTCGAACTCATGAATTTTACCCTTTGAAAGGTATTTGATAAAAATGGATTTGTACTTACCCTCATACAATATGAAATATTATTTCTGCTGGTGGAAAAAAAAAATATAGAACACACCATATTTAAACAAAAATATTTTAGTCACTCTAAATGTATATCAATTTTAATTTTGTGAATCATTAGTTAGAGTCTAACAAATTTTTCAAACGGAGTTTGGACCTTTCCAAAGTTTTGGATCTCTTTTTTAAAATATTTTTTTCTTATTTTCAAAATAAGATAAATTTATATACATTTTTTTTTTTTTGTTATGACTCATAAAGACGGAATATCGCAGTCCTTTTTTTTTACCCCTTTTGTAGTTAGAATGTTTTTTAAGTCCGAATTTTTTTAAAGTCATTTCCTACCTTGAAATCATCCTAGTTATTTTTTTAATTCACAAAGAGACCATATTTCAACGTTTTTCCCCCTTAAAGACAAGATTAAGACATGAATAAGACATAAATAAGAGATTTTTAGATTATTTTTTGTTTTCAATCCCTAGTTATACCTTGTAATCATCGAAATATAAACTGGAATATAAATTTGAAACATTTCAGTTCATAAAGAGATCATATATCAATGGTTTTCCACCTAAAGACAATGTGGAATTCTCCTGAGCAAGCTGTCATTAGTGTATTGTATCGAGCGGGGACTACTTTGAAAGGGATGATATAGATTTGGAAGAATAAATAAAATTTTTTAAAGTTATAAACAAATTGGCTTTACTTTTTGATCACAGTAGTATTACAGCAATTAAACAGCATTTCATAGTTTCTTGAAATTTTCGGGGTAGCTGATTATGGTTAATGAAAAAGTGCATTCAGGAGTTTATGGCTTTCTATCATATTTCACCCTTGGTACCTTTTTATCTAGTCCTCACGCGTAACTTGGTCCAAACAATATCGAGATTGCTTACAAAATTAAATATCTATTCACCGGTGTTATTAGCTAACTAACAGTGGCCCACCGTGACAAAGACACAAAACGTGCGTATCGTTGGCGTATAGTGTTAAATATATCGCGAATGTTCGCCCTAACTTTCCGCGATATGTGCCAGACAATAGATGGGCTTAATTGCACAGCATGGGCTTTATTTTATAATACCATACACATAGTCGCAAAATAACATCCACACGACTATTCTATCGCCGCGCCGGTCAGAGATAGGTGAGATATTTTTGAAATTCGCAAAATCGTGAAACTTTTCAATCAAGCGGTTGACATGGATCTGTGCTAGGGTTAACCCATAAATTGTTTCTTTTTTCCGATTAGCACTAATGCTCCTCCGATTACATTAGAATATCTAGTTCGATGTGGGTTTTATGTGGGTACACGAAATTCCCACTATTATTTAACGAATTTGAATTTTGGCTAAAATCGGGAAATAGACGGGGGCAGTTGATTCGTGTTACATGTGAAAAAGACTCACCATACCGCAGGAACTTTGTCGAGAATTTCATGATTTCCAAAATGGCAATGGATTTATTTGTTTTAATATAATTCTGATTTTGTTTTACATGGTTTTTGGGTGAATTGGGTAAGCAGGAATTATTGCCATTAGTTAGTATCAATTTCTATTAAAGCATAAGTTCATTTAACTTAATGGATCTAATTCGATTATTTTTGGAGCAATTCTGTTATAAGCTATTATGTAATATTAGAGATAATTCTTGGAACCTAGTATTTTTGGGTATATATTAGAGATGCCACGAATAGTAATTTGGCCGAATACCGAATACCGAATATTCGGCGAGGTTCTTGGCCGAAGCGCCGAACATTCGGCAGCCGAATATTCGGCCACACTTAGTACTTTCCGCGGGCGATAAGTCACAACTGTCGCTGCAGAAAATGATCGTTCAGATGAAGGTGTGGAACAGAAAAATTCTGTTGCAAATGAACTTGATTTTTACATGGTATCTGTTCGTTTAGATCGGACAGCAGACCCTTACAAGTGGTGGTCAGCAAACGCGAAACAATATCCAACCCTTTTACAATTTGCTAAGATGTATTTATCATCTCCCGGTAGCAGTGTGTATAGTGAGCGGCTGTTTTCGGAAGCAGGTATAATTTATGAGGAAAAACGCAACCGTCTGCTATCAACAAACGCTGAAAAAATTGTTTTCATTCATCATAACTTACCACTGGTAGATTTTAAATATTAATTTGTTAGTTCTTTTTTTTGGTTAAATAAATATATCTTTGTGAGTAATATTTTGAGTTCTTTTTTCATGATTTATTTGGTAATCCTTACTATATTTTATCATAAATACGAAAGTAAATCTGTTTATCACGATTTCACGCCAAAACTGCTGAACCGATTTAAATGAAATTTGGTACACAGATACTCTAGAGCCTTAGAAAGGACATGGGTTATGATTTACGCGAACGAAGTCGCGGGAAAACAGCTAGTAATAAAAAAATTATAAATAAATTGCTATTCGGTATTCGGCCGAATAGTTAACCATATTCGGTCGAATACCGAATAGCGAAAAAAAGTGGCCGAATAGCCGAATACCGAATAGTTGCCGAATATTCGTGGCATCTCTAGTATATATATTTCTTGTTTTTTTTAGAAGACAGAAAAATATATTTAGGTAAACAAACTTCATGTGAATAAAAATGCGAATTTGTGAAAATTCATTATTTCAGCCGATTCATTTTAGTCTTAAACAAGAAAATATTTAAAAGAACTAACCTTCTTTTTATCTTAGATCTGGAGATTTCAAATTGCATGATCTCGATAGCCAAATTCTGTCACAGTTTCGTGAAATTATTTCTGATGCTGTGTGAGATGTAGCACATTCTTGTTGAAATTAGAGATCGTCGATGTTGAAATTTGCCAATTGGTCTTACAAGAAAAATAGATTAAAATAATAGATTTAACATTTAGTGTCGAAGCGTTTTCTTAATCATCGTCATGATGAAAAAAATACGGACTTAATTCGTCTTCAAATCACAAGCTCTATCGTTTTTCATGTCTTGTTCTTTTTTTACTTCGTGATAGAATAGCATTAACAAATTGAGTTTATTTTTAAGAATCCATTAAAAAGTGATCTCATAAAATTATTAAATAAGAAAATTGAAACGCTATGATTTTTTGTTATTTTTAATAATTTTGTTTTATTTCATTTTCATGTTTATCAATGTTACAAATGGCAAAATAAAAATAAATTACCATTAAATAAGGAGAGAAAGACAAATATATGTACCGAGAAAGCGATACGTCCGAATATATGCAATCCTCCTCGACGTCGACGGATGATGATGACGATTTTTTTATTTCCACTTTCAAAATCTATTTTGCATTAAGCGTGTGTGTCATCTGTTTCGGAGTATGTTCATCTTCCCTCTGGCAGGCCATTAAAGCAGTATGTGTTCGTTGCTTCCCGAATAAGAACTCCCTTTTGTCGTCCCGAAAGGAATCTGGAAATCTGGATTGGGAACAGCAGTACACCACCTGGAGCAAATATAACATTTTGAAGGACATGTGTGCGGGGGTACACTTTTTCTTTTCTCGATATGAATCTGACTACAACCGACAACAAGTCTCCTCTTTTTTTATGTGATATGTTTCACGCTCTGTTCAAAATGAATGATGATGAACAGTGTTACACGTCCCTAAAAATTTCCCACTATTTTCCCAACCCCCTATTTTTGAGGGTTTAAATTTTAGTCTTAACATTTCGATGAGTTCGATGCAATCCACAGCTATCTAGTTTTTTTTTCATAAATTGTACAAAAATACCCACAACTCATTGTGAACACTACAAGAGCGTTCCAGAAACCGAAAAAAGATATCTAAGCGCGATTCTAAGAGGCCGGCACTCGATACAAAGTCGAGTAATATATTTTTTTAAATTTTTTTTTCAATTTTTTGCTTTGTTTTTTAGAATTTGCATTAAAAAGTTTCGTTACACTACGATTAATATTAATGTTAAATTGTAGACAAAAAAATATCATTCATTCATTAGCTGCTGTTGCTGCATGCTTTCTACTTCTTCTATAATTTCTTAATTTTCCATCTTTCTACGTGAGTTTAACTTTGAAATTGTTAGAGCTTTCGCCGAAGATTCGCTTGATCTTGGGCTTCGTCTCGACACTTGTGGCATTCCGGATCCGAACGATTCTCTTTCGGGTAGGCGGCGGTTTTGTCGGCGATGGCGGAAGATCTGGCAAATTGCAAGATTTTTTTAAATACTTGTAAACACTATCGACGCGGTCTATAAGGCGTTTCGCGTATTTTGTCGCTGTTCGATCAACAATCGATGGTGATTTTATGCAGTCATCACCACCAAATTCACAGACCTGTAAAATTATAGAGGGGATTTTATAAAATTTATTTATTGTAAGATATATACATATAAGAAATAGCATTAATTTTAATCTACAAATGCGTGCTTGTCAGAAATAAGATACACGCAAGAGTTTTTAAAATATAATTAATCTTAAATTTTTTTTTAAATGTTTTATTTTCATATACAAAATTTATTTTACTTTTTAGGATCCTGCAGTATAAAGGAGAAAGATAATCTAATATCCCAAGTGGTGTCTAAGCCTACACAAGGAAATATTTTTGGACAAACTAAAGCGATTTTAATAAAATTACCACTGGAATACGCAAGATAAAGATGAAATGGAAAATTCAATACATTTTATTTACAATTTCATCAAAATATCCACAAGTAAGTTAGCACAAAGCCTAAAAAAGCAGAATTCGTCTTCAGAATTTTCATAAATGGTATTTCTAAAATAATTCTTTTAAAATTAAATGACTAGTTTTATCCATGTTGTTAATTGCAAAAATGTTTTACCCTTATTGTCCCAATTTGTCAGTTTTTGTCCGTCAACTTTAAGCTCGGACAAGTTTGTATTTATCATATTTTTAAAAAGTTCTGAAAAAATTTGTAAAATTAATGCTACAGATTTTTGAATTTTCAGCCCTGCCACCGAAAACAAATTTTTGGAGGAAAAATCCATAAGATAGCGCGTAAGCGTAAAAATGTTGATTTTAGGGGTGGTTTACAATCCCTTAATGATAAAAATCATACCTCCGGGTTTAATCGACATTTTGAGCCGGAGTTTTTGTGGTTTTAACTTTTTCCAAAACTTCTTTCATATCGAAAATATATTTCTTTTGTAAAATCGACCCTCAGAAATCGATATTTTTTTAAAAATTCAAAAATACAATAGCAAGGTGTATTTTTTTAATTTTCAGGTGATATTCTGAGAAAATACCCGGGTATGAATTTTCAGAACTTTCTAAAAATAAATAACAAAGTTGTCCGAGCTTACACAGCTTGACGGACAAATTGGGACAATAAGGGTTAAAGAACTGTAGTTTCTGCAATCAAGTGCTCAATTCAGCTTTTAAAAAAAAAACAGCCGCTGAATACAGCAGTTCAAAAACTCATTATTTTTAAATTATATTCCTTGTTTAGTTCAGGTATAATTTCATACTGCTCAGTTATAATTATATATATTATAATTTAAGCTCATATCTCTTTTGTATCTGTTAACTGGAAAAAAATTCGTACTCACCCTGTAATGATGCAAAATGCCAGCATCTGCCGGTACATTTAGGGAGCCCTTTCCTGGTATAAACTCCCAAACAAAATGATTTCCAGCTTCGACTACTGCTTCAGGCCTACAGATATATTTTGATCGTTGTTTCTGTGGGTGTAATTTAGACCGCCTGTAATTTAAAAATAAGAAGATATTGTTTGAAAATATTGAAAATAAAAAAAAATAATTTAATTAGAAAAACAACAGTAAATTAAAAAATCAAAAAAATCCATCTGCGTAAAAAGCGAACTGAAAAGATGGACACAAGATGAAATAGAAAAATTCAATTTATAGTATTTGAAATCGTCTCAACGATACATTTCTTTTGATACCCATATCGACGTATGTCTTTAGAAAAAAAACAAAAAAAAAACAAACACACAAATAGGACATTACGGCGATTGACAGCTGTCATATTTCTTGACAGTTCATACATGCAACAAGGGAATAAAGAATTCCAGATATGTACATGGATAAAAAGTTTAAACAAAATAGGAAATATAATTAGGACATTTTTTAGTTTTAAGATTTATTTTTAAAATTTTGTTTTTATACTTTGTTTTGTTTTAAAATTTTTTCGTTTTTACATAAAAGGGTTATTATTATATTTTAATTTTTTGTAAGCGTTTATTCTATAGTCAGAAATTGGTCAATTTACTTACCTTCTCGTTTTTCGTTGCGTCAAAAGCGCAGCCCTTAGTCGAGCGTTACTCGAGTGACTACCATAAATTAGGGGGTCATCTCCGAACTGCAAGTAAAAAAAGGCATTCTGGAAA
The DNA here is from genome assembly GCA_949715965.1 of Dysmachus trigonus. NCBI lineage: Eukaryota > Metazoa > Arthropoda > Insecta > Diptera > Asilidae > Dysmachus > Dysmachus trigonus. The sequence goes on from OX454321.1 coordinate 81,287,643, forward strand.
GAATAGGCCCCTGTATTTCTGTTGCTATATTTCTGCGTTAGCCAGCTAAATATTTTTATAAGTAGAAATAATTAAGATTTTTTTGAAATTTTAAATTCAGCCCTTTAAATGTACCTCATCAAAGCAGTTAAGGTGTCATTGTGGCGCGGTATGATAAACTCGTCGAGGTCAATTAGAGCCAGATGCGAGTACCTGTACATGTTCCTATAGAGGCAGTCGTTGAGTGCCGCAAACAGGCCCTCAGTTCGAATCTCCTTCTGGGACCGCATTCTGAGGTTCCATGGCAAAATACTGACCGTCGGTTTCGAGTAGTTCACCTCAGATTTTCTCGTCGACGTGCCACCCTTTGAATCGTTCCTCTGATTCCCGTCGGGATTGAAATTTTCATAGTCATCGGTTGCCGTCAAATTCCCGGGAATGTCCCCGTTCGTGTAATGATTTAAGATGCACGATGCGTGCGATCCAAGGGTGTGATTGTAAAATGTAAAGTGCGATATGCCCAGAAGGGAGTTCAACTCGAGGAACTCCAAAAGGTAGAGAGCTTGATCGTAGTTAAAGTGGAACGGCTTCACACAAACAGCCAATTTTTCTGGTATCCTCCCGACAGCAGGACCTGTTTGATTCGCAAAGTCTGCATCAAGATCCGTGTTTCGCACGAGCAATGTGTTCCCTGGTGGGGCTCGTAATTTGCTAACAACGCTCACTGCATACGGAATGTCCAGTCCTGGAGCCCTCAAGGGGCACAGGATGAAACAAGCGCTGTATTTTAGATTCCAATTCTCCCGGATTACCTACCAGGGGGGAAAAAAAAAAATTTAAAGCAATGAAACACCAGCCAAAGAAGGTCACCATTCGGTTAATATTTCATCGTCTGTTAATTGATGGGTCAATAGCATTCCAATAATTGCCCCCTATCGATTTTTGCCGCCCCTGTCGTCACAAAAAGGGCGGCGACGACGACAGGGAACATGCACCTACAACTTGTTGGGGGTCACCGATTGTGTGTGGTGAACTCACCTTAACCCGGGCCATTACAGTCGCCGAATAGTACTTGATTCTGTTGCTGGGATCCTTGTAAGGGTACCAGAAACGACACCATACCCTCTCCGGTCCACGTGTTTTCGTTGCCCCAATAATTCGGACCATTTTACCATCACGTCGGTCGTAGTAGGCCGAAAATACGAAAAATTTGAAACGTGTCCCATTGACAACTTGCCAGGAACCATCTGTTGGCTGATACCCAACTGAATAGTGCGGCAGGGTCTGTTCGATTTTTGCTGGCAACAAATGCCCCCAAGGTATTGATGGTCCATTCCCAACACCTCCGACACCATTCCCTAAATTGACTGGATCGGGAGCAACTGGGATACCAACAGCTAAACGATCTGTAATATTTCAAGGGGATATAGTTTTTAATTTTTGTTTCTGACTTGTCTAGATATGGGATTTTCTTTTTTGGTGTCAAGGTTGTTTTTGAGCCAAAAATTGGTTCTTTTCGAAATGGATCGATATTTCAGTTCGTCTAAGTGGAGAAAATTAAAAATCGAGACAGACACTTACCACTCATTTTTAATTTATTGTCACTGCGAAACTGAAATATTCCTAGCTTATTATCACCCATCAGAAGGCTACCATCTAGCAAATCATAGTCCTCCTGAAAAGGAGAAAAATTAGAGTTGTAAATGCTGCTGCTAAAGTTTCTATACAGCATTAATAAGAGTTTTCCTTTGTTTAGACTTAATCTACATATTTTTTAGACAATTTGTCTAAAATTGGAATAGATTAATTTTTCTAGTAGTTTCTAACGATTTTTCTAATCAATATATTTCTTGGAATTCGCACAAATATTTAAAAGTGACTATAAAATAGTTAATAATACCAAAAAGGTAATATTTCTAGTTATTAATAACTAGAAGATTCTCGTTAGTTTTGACTAGAAAATTGTTAATTTAACAATTTCTTAGTAAAATTTCAATAAAAATATAGAAATAGTTTCTATAAGTTTGTTAATTTGTTAATTTTTGCTTTTTTCCAGTTAAATTTCATTTTATTTTAACTATTTATTCAGAATTATTTGTAGAAAAAACCATTGATACTTAACCCAGAAACTACCCAGGGGATTATCTGGACCCCAAACTTTTTTTGAGATCTTTAACATCTCAGAATGACTAAGAATATTGAATTCGTTAAAAATAAGTTTTTTCGAACCAACATCCTCTTAGTTTAAAAAAAAAAAAAAATTCGATACAGATTGCAGTTTAAAAATGTCCTGGGGTCAGTTTGACCCCGTGAGTGTTTCTCATTTTTGTAAGGACGTATGTAGTCCAAGGGTTAAAAAGAAAATCAATATTTTTGCCATTACTTTAAGCATAAAATCACTGTGTTTGTAGTAAATATTTTTCAGTATAGGTAAAACTTTACCTGGCTTTCACACCTTGCTCTATGCACGTACCTGAATAAAACATATATTCTGCACATCTATGAAAAAATACCTTTCGCTTGATATATGTTTCATTAAGATACGTGCACGGGAAATAGGTTAAAAAGGGATTACAATTTTAGGCTTTGCCTATTAATACATAAGATATCAGTAATTTTGTTACCAGAATTTTGACCAACATATTAATTGCAGCTATAGTCATATATTGACTTTGATTATTCTAAATAATCTATAAAATATTTTAAATTATAGTCACAAACGATCAAAAGTATTTTCATCTATTTCTAGTTGAAAGTAACTACGATTGTAATCTTAATGACCACAATAATTTTTATTTAGTAACTATAACTGTGGTCGAGTGTAACTAATTACTATATTTGTCGACTATACTTTATAGTTAAAATTGACTAGATATAACTCGCTTTTCTAGTTATTACAGAATGAACTAGAAAAATAGTTGCAAATGGTCATTTTTGACTAGAAATGTCTTTAGGTGTAGAATTAGAAACCTGCTCAGAATCAACAAAAATAAATGTATAAAAGTAATTGTGTAGTGAATTCAACATTAATTGTTTCCGTACTTTAGAAAATTAAACTTTTAAAATTTATCCATTCAAATTTCTTTAAAATTAATCTTTGAGACATTTTCTTCTAGAATTATTTATTGTAAAATTCTTCTCTCAAAAGTCCGAAAATGGTCTAAAATGATTGTGCTAATATATAGATAATTTTATTTATAGATAATGGCAGAGTGCGATTTTCATTTTAGACAACAGAGAAAAATATGTCGAATTATTTACGTTGATTTAGATCATGAGATTAAAAGATGTAATTTTTATTTTAGGCAATATGCCTAATTTGAGATATTACATCAGCCTACTCCAATTTCTGTTAGTAAAACCAAAACCAACAAACAACATGCTAAATTCATGAAATATAATGATTTTCTAGTGATCAAACGGCGATAAATAGTGCGATTTCTATTTTAGACATCATTTCTAATTCAATAAATTGCGTAGAATCCGTGCCTAAGTTAGTCCATAGAAACACGTGAAAGCTTCCTATACTTCTAACAGCGGTAGATAATGCGTATTTTATTTTAGACAACATGTCTAACTTTAAAAAGTAGTAGTCTAGACTCATATTTAATTATAACACAAGGATTAGTCGCCTTTTATTCTTGCTACTAAAGAAAAATCTAGATAGAATAACTCACCTTAACATTGTCATAGTCAGGCATAGAATCGCCAAGACGTCCAGCCAAATTGCTATGCCTGAGAACGACAACTCCACCATGACTCTTGTCATCAATCATGAAAAGCTGCAAATTACAACAATAGACCATAGAAAAACAATTTTTCCACTATACAAAACAAGAATCGTTGCGTTTCACCATCCGGAAAACATTTATTTGAATTCTCTCATTTAAAATAAAAAGATTTTCACAAGTTCCTTACCTCAGTTAAGATGATCAAGCCGAAAACTGCAAAAAATGCTATGACAATTAAAAAACTCATGCCGGCACGTTCTCTAGCACCCCAGGTGCTCCGCTTGCTTCGCTTATTCCTAGTGGTATGATGGGAATGATGAATGCCAGAGGCGGAGGATGAGGATCCAGCCGCCAAAGGTGCCGCAGACGACGTTGAATACAAAGAGGTGGTGGATGAGGCCATCGAGTGGGACGGGCAGGCCACTGATGATGTTGATGTTGTTGCTGTTGTTGATGTTGACGATGTTTGCCGTATTCCTGCAGGTGTACTTGCACTTGCCTTTGTTGTTGCATTTATTAATCCGCCGCCGGTCTTCAAGGAGCCCCCCGACTTCTTACTTGGGGGGCTCCCGCTCAAATACATGGCAATGGAGAAATTTTTTATGTAATTTCACCATCATCTTAATCGTCATCATTCAACAAGAATCCAGTGGTATAGAGGTATGATTTAAAAACATGACTTTTTTTTTACCTCACTTATCACGTGCACGAAAATATAGTGATAGAAATAATATACAGGTTTTTTTCTTTTTGTTTTAGCACCTTGAGTCCTTTTTCAACACAGTCGTCACAGTGTCTGGCGAAAGGAGTAGTAAAATTGAATCTTTTTTTTTTTTTGGACTAAATAAATCCACAGACGGACTAAAAGGTGGAAATTACTTCACCAAACACAAGAAAAGTGAGAAACAACACACTCGAGCCAGTTTCCTAGACTTTGAAGGACCCGCACGAGCCGCTTCCTTGTTAGGCTGGGAAAAATCAATTCCTAACCTCAAATTTGCCACTGAGCACTAGGCTAGGATTTTTGTTTTAGGTTCGAACGCGATTTTTATGGGATATAGACAGGGAAACAACGTTGGCACAACCATTGGGGTACAGCTTTAGAAAAAAACAGAAACACACTATCTAACGTTTAGATTTCCAGTCTACAGATCGCACGAACCTTTCAATTGAAATACGTAAAGACACTTTTAGATACAATCACTCACAGAGAGCCAGCCCATAAACAAATTGCGGAATTGGCTCCTGTACAGAGAATATGACGCGAATCCTTTTTGCTGACATCCCGAGCGAGCCGAGAACCACCCCCCTGTCCCTGTGTCCTTTTACTCTGTTTAGCAACTAGGAAAAAGGATGTCATGGGTGGATGACCTGCGCAATGGATTGTCGTCCTCGTCCTCGGGATGTTTTTCCCTATACCTTTCAACTGAATCGCGACGTCACGGCGCTGCTGACTCGGTCCTCTTCTAAAAGAAGAAATTCTCGAAAGGAACAAACAAAAATCCAACACGCGGCGCCACTGGCAACTCAGAAACAACAACAACAACAACAACACACTGATATTTTCGCACTCCGCCAACAATTCACGCACTCGAAAAAATGATGACCGTGAAAATGGGGTTGTTATCGTGCATAATTTATTTTGCCTACCTTCTCGTGGGAAAACGCGCGCGCTACTCCGCTTCATCAATTCTGTGAATTTTCTTCGATTTGAGAGCGGTGGTGGCGACGACGGGTGGATCAGTGCGAGTTGTTTATCAAATTTTTTATTTCAACAGCTTTTAGTGAAGCTCTGTTTCATCATTTCGATTGGGTTTCTTTTTTAAGGTCGTGCCGATGGGCGCTTATTATCAGCCCGGAGATAACCCACGACCCATTTGGCTTCTATGCGATGCGGGCACTCGAGAAAACGATTTTTAGACGTTTTCGATTTTAATTAGAATCCGATTGAACGATTATTATGCTCTTGAGGGAAAAGAGGTGGATTTTTGTTTGTTTTTTTATGGGATTTTGTAGGTGAGATATTTCACTGGAGTTTTTATGGGGGTGTATTTCAGACAGATAAATGGGTACCAGCATGAAGTGTTAGAATTTTTTTTGATAAAACCGGTGAGAGAGAAATTATCTTTCTTTATAAAAATTTTTACAATGAAATTCTAGAAATTGTAATATACCGAAAAGTTTAAATTTTTTTTTTGGTAAATTGTAGGGAGAAAAAAGATATATTAGTGAAACTTTGCATATTTATTTCTTAGTTTGCAAGGAATACAACAACCAAATTGTTTTTTATTTTTCCAGGCTGTTTTTGGACGGGTGGCATTTGTTCAAAAAACCTCCAAAAATCACGGTATATAAGCGATTTCGATTTCTTAAAAAAACAAATTATTTTAATTGGTACGAAAATCTCCAGATATTTTTTAAAAAAAGCACATTTTTGGCCCAGAAAATTGATGAAAATCAGAAAGTTTTCGGACAATATTTTTGTCCGTGGTTCAATCCCTGGAAAATCATGAGTCAAATAACATACCAAAGTTTCAGACCGATCGATCCAATAGTTTTTTTTTTTTTTTAATCTTGTACAGGAATTCTAAAAACGCGGTTTTGAGAAAATCGTGTTTAAAAATTTTTAAAGACATTTTTAAAGGAAAAGCTGACCTAAATTTAATCTAAAACGAGAATTTTGTGCACGCAAGTTCAATTTTACGATTCGAATAGAAAATTTGGGCGGTTTTCTTCCAAAATCGTATATAGGAGGTTTTTGGGGATGCTCTTTCAGAATCATTTATTTTCCATAAACGCTTCTAAAACCCTATTATTTTTTGTGGTTTTTTAAAAAACTGCTGGGTTTTTTTGGTATTTTTTCTTTTCAAAGTCGATTATCTTGACTTTGCTGCTAGTGAATGATCATATAACCACCAGATATCGCGGTCGGAATGTGTAAACTTTCTCAAACCATGGTTTTGAAAGTTTTTTCCTGCTTTGGTTTTTGCGAAATGGCCATTTTGTACAGCAATGTAATAAAAAACATAGTGATTTTTTTACAACGAAAAGGTTCAACTTTACAAAAATATTGTATAGAACAGAAAGTGCTTGCAATTAGCCAAAGAACACGTGTGAAATTTTTTGTACTATTTTTGGTTTTTTGAATTGGCCAATTTTCGAAAAATCCAAAAATGTCCCAGAAATGCTGAAAAAAATATTTTGGAAGAAAATCGCCCCAATTTTCTATTCGAATCGTACAATTGAACTTGCGTGCACAAAATTCTCGTTTTGCGCATTAATGGGTTAAGACTCATCAGCTTTGTACAAACAGCAAGGCTGCAAGTTTATATGACTGCATCATCAATAAACACAGCAAAAATAGAAATACAGAAGCATTGCTAACTAAATAGTTAAGGAGACAGTCAAAAACACTCAGAATCATGCAACCTAGTCACTTTTATGATAGCAACAGCCAAGTTGAAATTACATTAAAGTACAATAAAATGTTTAAAACCAATTAAATTAAGAAGACATGATTATGATTATTACTTGAAATTTCTCACCACAATAAAATTTATTCAAATGAATTATTTTTGCAAATAACAAGACCGCATTCTTAAAAGTTCATTTTAGTGTAGTCTATACAAGATTTAATTTTTGATAGATAAACAAATCCAAATGCCGTTTTTAGCTCTAGTGTGGCTGAATTCGAAAGTGATCTAAAAATAAGTGTGTCAGAGTCAGCACTATTACGCCTATGCGGTTTAGAATTCCTGTAAGTCGATTTCCCTTGTCCTCAAAGGATGCAGAAAATAGAATTATATAAAAACATTAAATCCGAGTAAATATTTCACACAATCGTACAAAAATTGGAACAGCACTTCTAAATATAGAAATCTAAATTCGGAAAAGAATTTTGTATTTGCTTCTAGACCTAGACCTTCTTTGTAGAACCGAACACTGCAAGGAATTTCTGTTTAATTCCATTTTCCAAAAGAATTCTCAAAGTTGTTCGAGGTTCCTTAAACAATTCTTCGCCACCTCCCTCACCGAGAAGAACCCTTTTTACCTGAAATGTCCTTGTTAGAAATCGGTGTTCGACATTACCCTGAACAAACACTTCTCTGAGAATCCTCCTTACCCGTCTTCTACTTTTCGGTATAATAAAAGTGCAAACCCATTTTGTTCGTTCAAAAAGTTTTAACTTCGAACACCCTCTTCCTGTGAAGGGGGGGAGTGGCAGAGTAAAGTGGACGGTTTCAATCTTCCCGTTTCGCATCCCCCTGGGAGCACCTTATGTCCGAGCAATGGTACTTGCAGCCGAAGCAAGATCTCCAATAGCCCCTTAATAGATAAATTAAAACAGGAAGTGTCCTTCACAACTTTTGATCAAATTCTTCGAGTTTTCTCTCCCTTAAATAAACTTAACTCCCGGCTCAAGTTCGTCTGGGAGGTCCTTAAAATATTGAACAGGACGTAACTCCCTAGTCAATTGAGGCTGGACCAGAAAAGAAAAGACGGAAAGCAAGGAACGTTCCAGGATTCGGGTGCAGGAAAAGTGCCTATTTGAAAAGTTCTGAGACACGTTCGCGACTACTTGTACAAACTATCAGAGACTCCGAATAACACCCTTCGTTCTTTGGTTGCTCGCCACCACGAAGGGTAGTTTTCGGAGGGGACTTGTAGGGCTTGCTAGGGCCGCTTAATGGACGGTTTCGGTGTCCAAACTACTTGCGAGCAAAAGTATCCGATTACGAAATGAATTTGTGCTGGGACTAGATTTTCAAAAAGGGTAAAGGCTTTTCCCGGGAATCTCATTTTACACCATTGGTTGTCCAGGGCGGTATGAGACGCGAAAAACTAATGGGTGCTTTACTAAACTAAAATGATTCCTTGACACTCGGTTTCCCTTGTTTTAATCCATAAAAGTTCCTAGAAAATATAAAAAAAAAGAAACAAAAATTATATATATATAATTAGCCGAACTAATTAACATATAGCTCATAACTATAGAATTGTTTCTTTAGATTAGGAATTAGCTAATAAAATGCTCAATTGAGTGAAACAGTACAAACGATCGTATTTTGATCATTAATGAAAAATCATTAAAAAATAGCAATGAATATAAAACACCAGACTTTCGAACTTTTCAAAATATTTCATACAATTCGTCATTTCAGAAGTCCCAAAATTCAGATCCAATTTCCCTACTTAACATTTAATATTACAGATCATTTGTAATAAATATGATTTGATATATCAGAATTATACTTTTTATTTTAATAATACATATAATAATAGATTTTTGTATCTCACGGTTCATCTTCTTCCAAGTTTGTGTCATGTCATATGGCATGCTATGTATCAAGCCTTATGTCATATGTCATTTCGCGTATCATCTCATGTATCATTTCATGCGCCATGTCATGTGTCAAGTCCTGTTGTCATGCAGCCTGCCAAAGTAAACAAAAAAAAATACCACTGAAATTAGTGTTAATTAGTGTTAAATTGTGTTAATTTATAACCTATATCCACTGGGAAGATATAAAGCTTGCCAACGGTGAAAGAATTATTAAAATCGGTTCAGTAGTTTCTGAGATTGCTTCTTAAAAATAAAAAAATTCTCTCTCCTTATATATTAGTATAGAAGTATATATAAGATAAATAATATATACATAGAAGTATAGGTAGAGATATTATTTTTTCTAAAACAAAACTTCCCTACTATTTCTCGTGTATTAAGAATTTCTTTATTACATTTAATTATTTGAATTTTACTAGAAACAAATAAAATGTTTTACTCACATTTAAAATTTAATTATTAGGCACTTCATTAAGAGTAAATATCTTTGAATTTTCTTTAATTTTTCTGAATGTAGCAACATGAAAAAATATCTATTTTTTTATCTAGGATATTTTACCCTTTCGGCCCTATCGCTGCCTATAGTCGGCATCCACGAAACATTCTCTGGGTACGATCGCCGCCCAAAAACTACATTCACGGAAAAAGCTCTGCGGTTACGACTGCTGCCTGAAAGGGTTTAAGTATAAAATAAAAATTCCTAATATGTATATACAGTAAATACGGAGCATTCCTAAATCCTTGAGCTCAGTCTTCTTATAAGTGAGCACACATTTTAAGGAGAAAGGTTGATTTTAGAAAAAAGAGGGGATCAGGATCAGGACACTTAAAGAAATAAAATATGTATTATACTTAATTTTTTGGATCCCAAGTTTCCTATAAAAAACACCTTGCAAAAATCATTCGTCCGGGATACGCAAGCTGCAATGGACGCCACTGGTCCAGGGCATTACTTTAAAAGAAAAATCGCTATTTTACTCCCGTCTCCCCAGTGCGGGAGATGCAATTCATACGACAGGGGAAGGGGATTATAAAACACAAAAGGTTTGAATTGCGGCGCAATTAAAATTTCATTAAAAACCGACGACAGCGACATTCGCTTCCGTCGTCAAAAGATAAAACTGTTGTTATTAAAATTATCTGAAAAGCGCCTTAATCGTGCACCCCCAGCCCCGAGGGGGATGCCATCTACTGGCACAATAAATAATTCACACCTAAGCTGGGGTCCTTTTACGTGAAAAAGTTTTTCACGTGCGCTGCACCGACAGTGGCGGCGTGAGATATATAGTGTATAGTAGCGCAACGTTGGGGCTCACCGAGGCTCCTGGTACGGGGTTCCTCTACCCCAGAACTGAAGAGGGGGTAACCTGGCAAATCCCGGGGATCCCATATGTGCAATAAAAGATTTTGTGTGGATGCTGGGAGCTGCAATTACCATCATTTGTGGGCAGCATAAGCTAACAGTGGTCCAAAGTTTTTCCCTGCCCCGGGGCCCCGAAGGGAATATAATGGGCGGCCAGCGATAAATATCAGTCAAGTGGATGAATTTAATTACGAGCTGCAGGTGTATCCAAGCAACTTATGGACACAGAAGCACCCTCCGACAGTGCCCCCCCTAAAAATCAGGTATGTATATATGGTGTGGGTGCCAATTTACCTGAGCTATTTACGTATTTGTATGCATTTTGCAATACCAGTCAGATCCCCATCCCACCCATCTGTCTATCCTCATTTTTATTTTCCAACTCTCACTGGACTATTCCATTTAAACATAGTGCAAAAGCCGGAGAATCTCCGGCGCATTTTAAGCAACAGTGACGCAAAGGATATTATCCGCATGTGTCGTCATGGGCTCATCGCGGTGATTAAATCAGATGGGGGTTTTTTCAGAGGAATTCCGATCCAGCACCTCGATAATTCCAATGGATTTTGAGCTTCGGTTGGGATGTTTTTGAGGCTTTTTTTCCAATGTGGACTTTCAGAGGATTTACAAAAAGATGTTCAAGCTCAAAAGCGGATCTTTGTAATGTGAAAGGGTTTATCACTCTGTAAAATTGTAGGGAAAAAAGATAAAATTCAAATTTGAATGAGTACATGAATTACATTTACTGCACCCAAAAAAATATCTTACTAAGAACTAATTTTATCGTTCAGTGACTATTTTTTGACTTTTTGAAATATTTTGATTTTCATCTAACAAGATTACTGGATAAGCATGACCCGAGAAGTTCATTTAAAAATCTATATTTTTATTATCTGGTTGAGAGACTCATTATTAAAATAACTTACGAACAGGTATCTTTGTAACTTTTGAATTTCCAAGTCCTAAACTACCATTTTTGACCAAACTGTGACCATTATACCATAATTCAATTACAATCCAATTAAACTAGTCCCCAAAATTCTATGTGTATTAAATCTTTTGAAAAAACATCAATCATAAAGAAAAGCTTCAGGGAAACTAGAGTTTAATTGCGATTTTCTTGAAACTACATCTCGTTTAGTTAAAACTCTGGTACTTATTAAAAGAAAAATTGACCATTTAAAATTATGAATAATATCTTGTCAATTTAACGTGGATTAAAAGTTAAATGGACTCGTTTTCTCTTATAAGAATCAAAAAATCTATTCTAATTAAATTGGCATGTATTCTCGTTCGTATTGAGTAAAATTGACTAATAGATTTAAGTTTAAATATTAAATACGAATCAGATAAAATAAAGGCTTAAAAGTATTGAACTCTAAAAATATTTAAATTTTAACTTTGCACAGTCATTGTTGGATTTTGTGTTGTGCAGCACTTCTGACACCCTTTAATTATTTTTAAAAAATCAATGATAAGTTATGCGTTTCCAGTCTTATGGAAAAATTCATTTATTATTCCTCTTTATAAAAAAGATAACAAGAGCAAAGTGTCTAATGATAGACTCTCAAAATGTTCGAAGCTATTATCTGTTCTCAAATTTTGTACAAAAAGGGATAGTGTAAAAAATTTATATTTGAATCAGTTTAGCTTTCTTTCCGGACGAACCACAACCAACACTTTCTTCGAATTTATTTCTTATCTTATTAAGGGCAAATTTTTATTTTTTGGATTCGTTCCCACTTATCTGATAGAACTTATCAAATAACATGTAGAGCTGATCTAGGGTTTTTACGGCTACTTCTGGTGTTCCTCAGTGTAGTCAGTTGGGTCCCTTAATTTTTATTTTGGTTATTTACAATATCACTATACTGATGAAAGTGTGTAAAGTCTTTTTATATGCTGACGATATTATGTTATTTCTCCACACTGAACGATCAGTTGACAATTTTCAATAGTAGTGTTTACATAATAACACAGGTCAACATTTTATCTAGGCTTGTGCACGCCGCACGGGAATCGAAGATGGTATCCTAGGGTTTTTGGGGTCGCTGATTACGATGAGCGGGTCGGTTAGGCTCCATCACGTCAAGTTCAAGGACATTTCAAGGTCAAACGGTCAAAAAACCTTCTAATCTCAATCTGCCAAATGCACAATTGTGCCACAGAACTAGAATACCTGCGTTGAGATGACATTGAATGACCTCGAGGATGCATGCAAAGTAAAAATGAACACCGGATTTGGATGCAACGACATCAAAAACACGTCCATGAATTTTTTCAGATTTTTAGAGGGTTCAAAGTTTGACCTTCAAATGACCTTGAAATGAGGTCGACTGACCTCAGATTCAGATTCAGAGTCCTCGAAAACATCCGTATGAATTTTTTCAGATTTTTCTAATGGTACTTAGCATTTTTCTCAAAACCCCTTCAAATGACCTTGAATGACCTCGAGGATGCATGCAAAATAATAAAAAAAATAAACACCGGATTCGGATTCAGCGACCTCAAAAACATGTTCATGAATTTTTTCAGATTTTTGGAAGGTTTTTTGACCGTTTGACCTTCAAATGACCTTAAACTTGACGTGATTTAGCCTAACCGACCCACTCATCGTAATCAGCGACCCCAAAAGCCCTAGGATACCATCTTCGACTCCCATGCACAAGCCTAGATAAAATGTTGACCTATGTAATCTACACGTTAATATTGACAAATATGAGGAATCAGGATATGTAAAAGAATTACATAATTATACCTTATATACTAGTCATTTTATAAATAGACTTGTATTCTTATATTTTTCAAAATATATTTATTTTTATTTTACGTTTACGTGAATTATACACATTTTAGTCTGTTTTCGATTTACACGGTTTAACGTATGCGAAATCCCAATTCCGATTTACACGGTTTTCTGAGGAACCTATCTACCGTGGTAATCGAGGGATAAGTGTATATATGTACTATATGCATAAGGATTTAATCTTCCATTTGAGTTATGTTTTAAATGCCTGCAACATATAGTTATTTTTTAAGAAATTTCCAAAAATCCAAAAATCCATATCGAACATTTTCGTTTTCGGATTCGCATTTAATCGAAATCATCCTATTAAATTAGTCCATCAGTATTTCGGACAGAAATTTTTGTAGAGTTGTGATTTTATTTCGATAAATAGATATAACCAATTATTTCGGTTACTTAATTAACACATTTTGGGCGACCTGTTATAGATTATTTCGCTAATTGAAAGTTACTGATTACGGATATCAAAATACAGGACAATATTTGGAAAATGCAAATTTATTACACATATCTTTAATTTATGGAATATCCTCCCGAGTAAAAATATCTAAATTTTTTAAAAAGGCCTCGACACGGCCAGACGATGTTTGCATTTTGAATGTTTTAGTCGGCCGCACTGTTAAATATATTAAAAAATTTAACTAGAACAGTAATTAGCTCTGTCATTTAAAGATTACCACGGCTGTACCATCAGCTAATTTATAAATATATATATACCTATATAAATTGTTTCGTATTTTTCAAAAAGACTTCGGACTGCGTGCGGCCGTTGTATGACCGTCTAGAAACCGTGCGGCCGTTGTATGACCGTCTAGAAACCGTGCGGCCGAGGTGCAGCCACTGTTCATTTTTACTCTGTTAGCACAAAAATTATTATTCTTATTTGTGATAGTCGATAATTTGAAAATTTATTTAGTTTTGTTCTGTCGTTTTCAAAAATGTATTAGGGTTATCAGAAAATAGCTAGAAGTAGCAATTATCTTTCTAGCATCAGCACCTATAAGATAATGATATGCATATCGCATTCCAGCCACTTTATACTTGAACTTCCTCAAAAAACTGTTCAATTTGTGTTTAAAAGAGCAAAACATTTCCATTTTCCCTAGATATTACAAAAACGTGTTTTTCTATACTTTCTTTTTGTTCGAGCACATCGCTATCACGACTGCTCTCAACTTGAAGCTTGACAACTTCAACGTGATTTCGCAAAGGTTAAAATCATGCACTTTAGCAAATTTTTCATCTCCGTCACCTCGAAGGCATCCCATGATATCAGAACCGGGGCGACGAAGAGGAGGAGAATGGCTTTGGCCTTTGGAAATCACAGGAAAAATATGTCAGAAATTCCTTCCAGAAGTGGTTTGTCACTCAACCGAGGGAAGCGATTTATCATCGGCGACCGAAATTTCTTTTTGCCCTCATCACTGGCCCCCAGTGTCGCATGAGAGATATCTTCCACGGTCAATCCGTCACAGGATGCTGAAGTATTTTCCTCCTTCGAAATCCCTCTGTCTGTCTGTCTGTCTGTTGGTGGAGAGCAGCTTCCCGGCGCATCCCTCCGGACATCGCATCAAATATACACCAGGACGAGGAAGGAGCTGAGGAGCAGCAACACCATGGACCAGAAAGTCGAAACTTTTGTCGAATCCTCGGACAATTGTTTTAAGATTTGCCCATGACAAATTGCTACTAAAAGACATCAGCGAAAGCTGAGAAGATTTTAGGGGAGACTTGTGCAAGATGTTTTGGGGGTTTTCTACAGCGCTTCTACAATTTATAAACATTTCCAGATGCTGTTGTGTACCACTTTACTTTGGACGACAGCTAGTCCAGTGTCAGAGTGGCTTTCTAGAATCCCTAGAAAATCTTTGAATTATTTAGGCCCTTTCTCCTCACTCCTCCAGCCCGAACATATGCAGATGCAGCGATTCTGAATGAGTTATGTTCCCCCGTCAACGTTTAAATTGTGCTGAATCAGGTGTGCGGCATTTAGCCCGGGGAAGTCTAATGGCGACAGATCACGAATCCCAGATAATGGCCATGAATAATGCAACGCCAAAGTGTTATCGGGGTACAAAATTAATAAGTACCAAAACAAATTCACGCTCAGATTCGGGCTCCACCGCCACCGCCCTAGCAATTGCAATTCAGCTGTTTGCAGAGCCCCTCCCCTTAGAGCAAACAGGGAGTTGTTCGGCTCAACAGCTCCATTTGGCAGGGCCACAAATTAAAAAAAAAAACATTCTGTGAATAATATTTAGCGATAGGTAGCCGAAGTGTGCTTAGTTCATAAAATCGCCCTATGGCTGCTGAATGGACCACTTTTCACCAGGCTGCGGGGCCTCCACTGGCAGAAATCCACTGCTGGACCAAATGATTGTGAGTAAATTTTCATTTGGCTTAATGTGTTTGCTAAAATTTTAATGTTTCGCTGAATATTTTGATTTAATTAGTGAAAATGCAACCGAACAAATATGGAGCCTCCGCACGGGATTCACACTTGTGTTTGGATTGCATCTAGTCAATATTTAGCTCTACAATTTTTTTTAAGTAGATGTTAGAAATTAGAAATGAATTTTTCATACAATAGAAATTTTTTCTGGAAACGGTTTGTTTTTGTTTTATCTATGTTTGAGGTTTTCTGGATAAACCGAATTAAAATCGTTAAAATTTGTTCTTGTAGGTAGTTTTGAACATTTGTGGGAGCAAATACTTGAGGGACAATCCGCGTCAACCGGATCAGAGCTACGACCAAAATTAGAAGAAACCAAAAAAACTCGATCAAGCTTTTAAAGATTAGAGCGTCTACGGAAATCGTAGAAAAATCGAGTGTGCAGCAAAAAAAGCTTGTAAAAATAAAAATTCGCAATCGATCGGATCGTTTTTTGTCTCAAACTATAGCTGATAGTCGCCCCTAAAAAGTTTCGTGTAGTAGGTTGACCAAGACCAACATGGTGGACTCAATATGGCGGTCAAAAATCCAATATTGAGGCCGAATTTTTAAAATTCAACCGATTTGCGCCAAATTTGGTATACTGGGGTTTTTGGAATCGCTGATCAGGAATCCGAGGTGAAATTTGCAAAATTCAAGATGGCAGATGATTTTTTTGAAAATCAACCGATTTGCATGAAATTTTTTTTAGTTTTAGGAGTCACTGATAACGAATCCGAGGTCAGAATGTGCCTAATACACCTACTTAATTCAGTAAAAATGATTGACATAAAGGTGTGAATTTAATTTAAATGAATTTTACTCCAAAATCGACAATTTCTATTGTTAATTTTGAAAAAAATACACATTTTTTGTCTCATGGAGAGCAAAAAATATGCAATTTTGATAATTCAGTTTTCTAAATTTTTTTTAAAATACATTTTCAGTCTTAATTCGTTATATATCGTTGTTAAACATGAATAAATTTGAAAAAATCTAAGAGGTTATTGACTACCTTAAAAAAGCTTAAAAAAAGGAATTTTTGTGAATTCTTTATCAAAGAGGGATAAATTGACTTATTTATAACTTACTTAAAAATTAAATTTCTCTATCTACATAGTTTCCTAAAAAGTCAACATATTCAATCCATATTTTTTCTAAACCCTGAATACCCTCCGAAAAATATTCGTTATGTTGACGTTCCGAAAATGCCTTTACAATGGCTATCACCAAAGCTATCGCAATTTCAGCCGTGTGGGCAAGTGCGTTGTCCTGGTAGAACAGTTTTCTCGTATTCAAATGAATATACCACAAATGAGGCGGAATTTCTATAATTTTTTTTATGCTTTAAAGCAAATTTTACTGAGTTTTAAGCAGGAACTTAAGGGTCAATAATTTAAACTTAAAAGAATATTTATTGAATTTTATGACTTCTTATGACTCCTTAATAATTATTTGTTATTTTTATCCACAATACTACAAATAACAAATTAAAATGAAAATAGGGTGAACAATCAAAATTATGATAAGAATTTTTATGTATAATTCAGCTCTAAAACTCAATTTTTAAAGAATTTTACAAGAAACTAATGCTCCTTATTTTATTAATGGGTCACTTTGATTCTACAGATCCCTTTAATTGGACTTCAGGATTTGTGCTGACATAAAACACATTTTAAATCTAATAACAGAAAAAATGTAATTGCGGAAATAATTCGCAAAATAATAAAACTTGGCGAGATGGAATTGGCGATTTATCTTAATCCCAAAGATGTCATCCCACTTTCTCAGCGATTTATCGCTTCTTTTCCCAGATCCAGAGGGAAGGGAGGGGTTTAAGCGGGCGCGAAATGAATTCCATCGTCCAGGGTTGAATGCAGAAAATGGAAAATTCTTACAAATTCCAAGCAAAGTGATTTTTTATTGAGATTTATTATGATGACTCTGCCGAGATAATTACTCACCCCAGTGTCGAGTCCTTCGGGATCCTAAGCGGTGGCATCCCATCTCCAGTTTCTGACTGTTAGGGGAATAAAATATGTCACGGTACCGTCGCGACGCCCGTGGATGAGAGTTCTGTAGAATTCTGAATAGTCCATTTCCTAGATATCATCCCGTACTCCAGAATGTAGTGTAGTAGGAATTGCGAGCCTGTATGACTCTCCTGACCTGGATTACACAGGATAAGTCAGGTCTGGAGCACTCGCACACTTAATGGCTGTCATATGGCATGGATGTTGTCCAGGACAACACCCCCCGATGTGGGAAGCCCTCGGGTGGTAGTAGGTGTATCGCTTCCTTTGTGCTCGGTACACCGGAGCCGAAGGAGCTCCTCATCTCTCCTGAAGGAGGCCGGAGGTCCTTCGTCCCGTCCATAAATTAAACATTTCCAGCCATCAGGCTCAGATGTATAGGGCAAGATGCCACCGTTCAACCTTAGTCGATCAATTAATTTGCATATTCGCATTGTTTATTTGTGGAGGCGCTCCCCCAGTACCCACAACACCAACCCCCAGTAGTAGTGCACGCCACTCACTCAATTTGGGGCTCATGAACGGCCATGTGGGGGTGGGGTATAGGCGGCCACTGGACAACCTCCATTCAGGAGCCGTTTAATTTTGACATGGACACCCACCGTCCCCGATTGTTTGCCGTGTAATAGCCAATGCCCTTCTGCATTCATGTATCTGTCTTTAGGAATGTGCCTATTTATGTCACCCACGAAATTTATTGGTTTCGGCCAATTGAAATCGGGCGCCAAAGGGAAAAATCCAGTGTAAAAATCTAAATCCCAACCCATGGACGATGGTGACACTATGAGTCGCCAGGTCCTCTATTGGACTTTGGGACTCGTAACCCATTTTCTATTATTACTTTTTTTTTTGTAACTCAAAAGAGGAATATCTTTTCCAGTCGTGGACAAATGTATGACTCCCAGGACATTTGCATAATGCTCCAGAGCTGAATTTTTCCGATAGAACGATCAGAAAGTATGGACACATTTTATGGACAGACGAAGAAGTAGAAGAGAGAGAACCCCTGTGTGTCCTATGAAATGGTCAGTGAGTGGTTTCTGGTCCTGATTTAGTTCATTCGGACGGGTGCTTCTTTGGTCTGGTCTCTCTGCCACACTTCGTAAATTATATTGTCAAAAAGGATTCGGCGACGGCATCCGTTTGATTTACTCAAAAGTCCACGGTTAATGGTTCCTATCGGTTCTATATTGAAATAATATTCCCCGTCCGGGGAGATTTTGATATGCAAAAATGTTCGACTCCTGCATTTGAAAAGTCCTTCTTAGATTTTCACACGGATGATAGAGAGCAGGAAAGTCGACAGAATTTTTTAAAGTGATTTCACCATTGGAATAACATTTTCCTCAGAACGCAGACTACTTTTCTTCCTCATTTTACTTTTTCTATGTACTTCGAGGTGCTGAGGATCGGGATTTCCTTCAGGCTCAAAATGTGGCAAATATTTGAAAGTATAATTTTACTCTAATAGAAACACGAAATGATAGTTTCCATAGTTTAAAGATCACACCATAAAATTCGTAAGAGACGAATATTTTTGGGAATATTTTATCAGGGACTTTTTGATTGAAGATATTGAAAATATTTTCTTTAAAGAGAGCTAACTCTTGATTTCTATGAGTATTTACTATACTGCAAAATTTAATAATTGAACTTATATTTTAAAATAATATTATTTAATATTTTTAAGAAGCTTTAGACTATAGTTTGTTTGTTTGTTGCTCAATCACACTTAAACGCTTACATCGATATTTTTCATTTTTTGTCCGAAGGTAGTACATATCCCAACTTAACATATGGGCTTTTTTTTTTTTTTTTTTTGATAATATTTAGGGTTTCAAAATGGAGGATCCAAGATGACGGTTGAAAATTTTAAATTTGAAGCGATTTTCATGAAAATTGGTACTTAGGGGTTTTGTGGAGTGCTGATTTAAATTTCCGCTACGAGCAAGATTTCTCGATTTCAACGGATTTTAATGAAAATTAGTACAATGATTATCTTGAGGCCACTAATCACTATCCATTATATTGTATATAAAGATGAAAGTTTGTTTGTTTGTTTGTTGCTCAATCACGCCTAAACGCTTGCATTGATATTCTTAATTTTTTGTCATTAACACATAGGCTAATTTTTTTCGGTTTCTTAATGGCGGATCCAAGATGGCGGCTGAAAATTTTAAATTTATTGCGATTGTCATAAAAATCGGAACTTTGGGGTTTTGGGGGATGCTGATTTCAAATCCGCAATCCAATTTAGAAATCCAATATGGCGACGAAAATATCTCAACTTCAACGGATTATAATGAAAAGTAGTACGTTTTTTCTGGGGCCACTAATTTTGAATATTATCAAAATTTCCAAATCCAAAATGGTGGATCCAATATGGCTACCAAATTTTTTCCGTTTTCAACGGATACAATTATTATTTTAAGGCCACTAATTTTGAATATTACTAAAATTTGGACATTAAAAATGGCGGATCCATAAAGGGGATTTCAGGTTGAAACAATTTCTAGAATATAACAAACAAAAACATTTGAGAAGTGTTTAATTAATAACTATATACCCAACGCCGGGTAATCCTGCTAGTATATAATATATAATTAGTTAGAGATACTAAAAATTTGTAAATTCAAGATGGCGGGTCCAAAATGGCGACCATAATTTCTCGATTTCAATGGATTTTAATGAAAATTAGTACAATAATGGTAGTACAATAAATATTTACCCAAAACCGGGTGAAACCACGTAACTCAGCTAGATCTATACAGATTTAAAAAGATAATGCCATTACTAGGACAGCATTTTAACCCTTGAAAACCGTTTTCATCGTAAACGAGCGACTTTTCAAATATTTTAAAAGAATTTTCCAATTAAGCAAACCCATGAAAATAAAAGCTCGAAATCAAACTGAAGAAAAACCACCGGAGTCAGCACAATTTCACCAGCACATCGATCATGGCCGTGGCCATCCAATTATAATAGTCCATCGACCCGATGAGTCCCCAGGACTAAATGTTGAAAATTGCAGCAAAGAGCTTGCAATTTTCCATTTTACCCCGTTTGGCCGATTGTAAATATTAAACACGCGCTTGTGGACGTACATCCGTATGGGTTAGTGCGTTCTTTTTCATTTCATGTTTCATTTATTCGCAAATAAGCCCCCTTCTCGGTTAATTATTCAGTAAAATAAATCACACGAAAATGGTATGCACTGAATTATATTTTTGTTTGGGTGTAAATTTCATAAAAATTGAAACACCTGAAATGGCTGAATCAATTTACGATAAATCTTTATTTTTAAACATTTTATCACCATTCATCATAGTCGACATCCCCTGATGAGGGTGTGTGTGTGTGTGTGTGCGGGAAGGATATCTTAGCTGCGGTGGTGGTGGTGGTAATGACTTTACCCTTACCGGCGGCTATTTTGCCAGTGTGACAACGAAGGACTGATTGAATGCCATCGTCCACATTTATGAAATATTTAATATTTTCCCAGTTGGAATTTATCGCTTGATACATTATACACCCGAACTGTTGTCGGTGGTCCTCTCATTGTTGTTATTATTATCATTACCCTTTTTTATTCCACTGGAGGGGATTCCTGGTTTATTTAAGTACTCCCATTTGGACTTTTATGCGTCCAAGTATTTTTCAATAATCGCCCGGGATGATCTCTGAGTTGATTAATTAAATAAGGAAATAAACACGATGGTTTACAGATGCAATGGTCCTGCTTCGCTGTGATAAATCTCGATGCTTTTTTTCGGGAATATATCTGGCCGTGATGTACAGCAGCAAATTGGATATTGGATTTTATGGGATATTTTTAATGAGTTTGTGATATCAGAGGTTTGGGTTTTTCGTTATAGTAATCATTTTATTTTTATGCTGATTTAATACTACCAACATAAGGCCGTAGGTAAACAGACAAATTTACTTTTTGAAATTGGTAAAGTATTTCTTGTTTTAATGGATATTTTGTTTATAGATACTGTTCAAGTGGAACATGCTGTTAAGAATGATATAAAGCTTTATTTTATTTTATAAAATTCAATGGGCTGAATAAGTAAATTGCTTAAGTTATATATATAATATAAAAATGTAAAAAACAATAATCCTAAAACATAACATAATTTATTGTATTTTATACGCCAAGCCCTTTCATTTGATACCCATATCAAGGTGGTTGTGAACAAAAATTAATCCGTCATCTTGAGGCGTCCGCCATATTGAATTTTTAATGACACTATGTCAAATTGTCACCTGCTTCATACACGTATGCAAAATTTCAAAAATTTAGTTTACCAAGAAGTCGTCGAAATATTGATTACAAGAATTTGTCTCATTAAATAGAGAAAGTGCGTTAATAAAAGAGTTTTTGTACTACAAAGAAAAAATTTTATATCAGAATTGTGGTTTTCTAAAATATTATATTAAAGATAAGTCTCTAAATAAAAATTTAAGACATAATATACATAACTAATTTCTAAACAAATCATTTTTAAGTTTCGAGAATGAGAAACCAAAATTAATTTAAATGTTAAAAGAAAAAAAGAAAAATGTTTGAATTTTTATTGACTTATTTAATTCTCTAAATAGCCCATTGTCCCTAAAAAGATAATTTTATTAATTATACCGATATGTACTTTAGTTTTACCTATTTTATATAATTTTAAATACAAAATTTGAAGATAATACCCCCTTAGGAGTCAAAGTAAATACTTTTTCTATACAAAAACAACATTATGCCCGAAAATCTGTAATTTTGAAAATGTTCAATGTTTGGACATTTTCTACTGACTAACAACTAAAGCCTTAATCAACAAAATAACAGCTATTAAGCCATAACCATTCATAAGCAATTTAGTAAACATTGTTTGCGGCAAAACCTTCCACACTAAGTCCTCATTTAACCAAAACATTCCCCTATAAGTCCCCTGGAATATCTCAAATCATCCTTCTGAACTGACCCTTTTCGGTCTCTGGCATACGCCCCTATACACAACTTGTAGCTGAACGAACGCCTCCCAATGGAGAAAATAAACAAAATTTCCCAGAGAGTCGAATTATGGGACTCGTAACAATTTGAAAACATCAACTAATAAGTTGGGTACATTTTACGCCAATAATTAGATACCCGAAATCGAACCAAACCAAATTACTTCAATCATCATACTGTTGCCCAACACAATTCGATATTAACCCTCCCTCCCTCCCTTCCGTCTCTTTTAGTAGCCCTGCAGTACATACGTTCAGTGTCATTTCGTCTCCTCCTCCTCCTCCCCCCACCGTTTGCCTAATGATGCTATCAAATCTGCCAACAAAGAGCACCCTGTAATTGGAATTACACATGTTTTCTGAAATAATAAAATCAACGAGTACTTTATGGGGGCAAATTTATGCGATATTACATACATATGTGTGTAATGTGTTGGTAGAACACTAATTATTATGCACCATATTCCCGAATGGGAGGGGAGGGAGAAAAAAAAATTGCACAGGGTGTGCGTTTCGTCGCCCCTACCTCCCACTCTAGCCTACAGGCTGGATATAAGTTCTGATACATTGTGTTGCGTGAGTGCAAAAATTCTAATTGGTAGTTTGATGACGGCTCATTACTCTAATCTGAGCGAAAGTCTAGTGAAAAGGGGTATTTTTTTTATTTTTATAGGGTGACTATTCGGCTGCAACTTGAGTTATTCATATCGGCGCTCTTGAAATTGCCAAGGATTTTTATTAGGTAGTAGGTGTATTTATATACATTTTTATTTATATTGTTTTTCAAAGTGAAGGTAACAATTTTTATTGCACCCTATAGGGTGAATATGTTACCCTTCGAGCGAATTATGGTCAATGTACCCTAAGCAATTTTTTCGCAGTATTGAATACCATTAAAATTATGATTTATACTGATTTCCACTTAAAAGAATATTAAATTTATTATAAAAATGTACGTTTTTAGCAATTATCCGCAAATTAGCATATTAGGTCTAGGTGTTTATTTTTTATTTTCAAATTTATACACATATTTCAAAGTTTTCGTTATAAAAACTAAGAAATATTATTTATATTATGATTAGGAATTGTTGAGTGCACTAAATAAACATATATCGTAAGGCTTAGTAAAATTTTTGCAATTTATATTTTTTTCCAAGAGTAATTATTATGAATTAAAGAAAATAACACACAGTTTTTAACTCGGGAATTCCCAGTGTCATCTGCAGGCAGAACTGTAAAAAATAGCATTACCAGTAACATGCATTACCATTACAAGTAATGCAATTTAAAGAGGATTACCGGTACCATTACTAGTAATGGTAATGCAAAAAATAGAATTATCATTACAGATTACTAGTACTGGTACTTCACCATTATTGTAATCAAATAAGCATTACTAACATTACTTACATGAGGATTATTTAGCATTACTCACAATTACTTGAATTACTTACTACAAAGCACAACAGTAGTACTCAGCCTCACTCAAAATTATTACAATAAACGTATTTTAAGTATTATTCCAAGCTATTGGGGTTTTGCAGAAAACGATATTGAAAATGCCAAAATTTATTTAAATACTCTTATTTTTTTTCTCAATTACAGATTATTTTTGAATAATAAAAGTGAAATAACTATAATTTATTCAAATAAAATTAAAATTTCAAAGAATATTGAAGTTCCTAAGAAATATATAAAACATGCTCATAAAATTACGACAGTATTTTCTTATTATAAGTAATGCAAAGTATTGACGTGTAATGCTACGTAATTCCGAGTAATGATAAATAATGCTCATTTGATTGCAGTAATGGTGAGGTAACAGTACCAGTAACTGTAATCATAATTCGATTTTTTGCATTACCATTACTAGTAATGTCACTGGTCTTTAAATTACATTACTTGTAATTATAATGCCTATGTTAATACATTCCAAAGTAATGCAATATTTTAAAGCTCTATCTGTAGGTGACTTCACTTTCTGATTTTTTTTGAAATATGTACTATAAAATAATTTTAAAAACAAGTATTGCCGTAACAGTTATATACTTGGTATATATATATTTTTTATGGCAACCCTATTATTGCCTGTGTTTCACCAATATTTTAATTTGTTAGTGATGGGCCACAAAAATTTATTGTTTTTATGAGCATAAAATTGTGTACCTCACTTTTTGTAATTTTTGTAATTTTATATAACTAACTATACTTACAGTGATGATTACAATTGTAACATATGAGTATACTTCAAGAAACTGAAATAATATCATGGAATTTGTGATATTTGAATTTATAAAGAAAATTTTATATTTTTCTAGAGAGGACTCGTATTATTTTTAGAAAAACAGCGTAATAATACACATGATAGACTATTTTAATTTCCTAATCACTAACTGAATGCTTTCCGGTGTATTAGCAAGTGCTTGGATATTTAAAAAGTTAAAAATGAAAATGAATCATTAAGAAAAATTAAGCAAGTAAGCTTGGAATTAATCATCAAACTATCAAGAGGAATAAAGACTCTCATGGCCCATGGGATTATATCCGAAGGAAGGCCACATCGAGAAACTTGTTCAATTACTCGATTTCTAGCTTTAGAATCCCAAAATGTCCTAAAATTAGCTACCCAAAATATTGAATCGAATGCTAGTCCATGGATAAGGCAAAGAGCCTTAAAATTAATTGGGATCGTTAAAAAATCCATCAGATCTCAAAGAATTTGCTTGCAAATTTAAACACTGGACTAGCGAAGATTGGAAACAGGTAATATAGAAATAGCTAAAAATTTTACCGCTTTTAGTAATATTTATCGATTTTCCTAGGTTATTTGGTGTGACGAAACAAAAATTGACCGATTTGAGGCCGATGGAAAGAGCGGATATTGGACTAGAAATTCTTTAAGAATATTACCCGAATAAAGTCCAAACCATGCACTAATGTGGCTGAAAGCTCAAGGCACGGATGTAAAACGGATAGAAAATTTGTAGGCTTATAATATATGAAAAAATGCTGGCAAATTATCATGAGCTATTGGAAAGTACAAAAGATATTTGGTATAATATTACTTCACAAATTGTTGACAATTTATACTACAGTATGACTACGTTAGAAAAAATCAAAGGATATTGGATTGATTAGTAAATTCTTTTGTTTTCATATTTGCTTACATATGGGAATTAACGAGTTAGGTTTTGTATTTGAAACTAAAGAAGGGAAAAAAAAAGGATTGAACATATTTAGAACACATTTCAAATTGTTTCTAGACATTCGATATTTCTTCTTTAAAGAGAAAGATTGCAAAAACATGTAACATGCACCTTCAACAAATAGACAAAACTTAGTTCCTAAAAACATAATGTAGAACGTAAAACGTTGTTCAGAAATTGTGCCCATTCAAAAGGATCCGAACTTGGAACATTTCGGGGAATAAGAATTTTCGCCTCCAAAAAGCTGGAATACATTAGACCACTTTAAGCTTACGTTCCAGAAAAGGGAAAATGGGTCCATACTTGAAGTTGGTCAAAATTATCGACAGAGAAGTCACACTTCAAAGACTAATTTCTACAAAATCCAAAATTAATCTGCGGAATTCACCTACATAATTTATGCATTTTAGAATCTGTAATAAAGCTTTTATGCTATTTGTAGAACAGTTAAACATTTTCGGAAATATACAGTTGGTTCCACATATTGTGGAACGTTAAGAAAAGCTTTCACATGCTCTGCGCAAACTTTGCTATTTGTACTTAGTTGTATAAGTGTTTAAGTTCGAATTACAATGAATATAAGAACGAAATTTATTTTTGTACTATCTACCAGTTTGTTTTTAACCGGAGCGAAAAAATAAAATTGTACATAAACATGCCAAACCAAATTTATATAATTTTTTGAACTATAAAAACATGGTAATGAAAAATTCGTTTTATTTATTTATTTATTTTATTAAGTCTACCGATTATACATAAATCTTACAGACTGAAATTCAAAAAATAACCTAACCTGAAGAAAGCTTAAATCAATATACTGTACTTTCTAGATACATTCAATTATTTTTAAATTCTGCTCTAGATAAAATTGGCTGCTTTCATTCGCAATCAAAATTGAATATAGAAAGAACTAGTCATGTCGAATGTTTAATTTATTTAATTATGTATTTGTACTACAACTTTAAAAAAATTATTATAACGTTTTCCTTGTTTTTTAGGTACACAACTAAAAAACACGCAGACCGTAGAAGATCCCAGTTACAAAATTTTGATTTATAAACCGAGGTACAGGACCTTTTATAATTAAAGAAAGATTCAAGGAAATTGGTGGATTGATTATGCAAATGTTAATAAATCAGTAAGTATCCAAATTCTAATAAAATTCAAATATTGCTTATGGCAATCGTACAGGGTGATTTAAAAGGTCTTAGATTATTTAGAAACATAACAAGGTTGTGTTTTTTTCTTTAATTGAATTTAGTATCGAAGAAGGTTATAAATTTGATTTTCAGTCAGACCACACCATTTCATTTTTATGTAATTTGACGCCCTGAATCCGAATCCGAGCTCCATTAACCTCTATCACTTCAGGTTCAATGTCATTTCAAGGTCAAATTGAAAAAAATACACTAGATAATTCTGAAAAAGAAGATATTTAAGTTTTTGGGGTCGCTGAATCTGAATTCGTGATCTTTTAATATTCCTCAAGGTCAATCAGAGGTAATTTCAAAGCCAATCCAAGGTCAAATTTAAAAAAGGCGTGTATTGAATCCTAACCACTCAATATATGGGGTTTTGGATCGCTGATTCCAAACTCTGGGCCTCTCAGTTGAGAAATGGCCTCGTGACATTATCCAGCCACTGGGCATATAGGGTTTTTTTTTCAGTTGCGGAATTTCAATAAAGGGGTCCGTTTAATCTTAAAACTTTGGCTGGTCATTTTAAGTTGAACATTAAGCCGTCATCTTGGATTCAAGAATTCTCGAATTCACACTTCAGATTCGTGATCAGCGACTCCAAAAACCCTCGAGTAACAAATTTTACATGAACTACTCAATTTTGCAGGGATATTATTTAGTGAATTTTTCTCCATTTGACCTTGAACCTGACGCGACAGAGGTTAACAGATTCGGATTCAGGGCGACAAATTACATGAATGAAATGGTCTGGTGAAATAGGTATTATTTTTTTTTTTTTTTTTTATAAAAATCTGTATTATTAACAATCAATCAAATATAAATTTTCTAATTCAAAATTCAAATAATTCTTCCATCCTGTAAAACAAATAAAACTAAAAATAAGTAAACCAATTTGTCTGAATGCCCAAAAATTTATTCAAACATGCCCCAAAAAAGTCGACTGCTTTTAGTTGTGTGAAACCATTCGCTACCTTGACCAAATATTTACACTTTGCAATTATTAAATATGCCGCAGCACTGAAACTATGTACATACGTGTGTACCATGTTCCAGACTTCATCGTCCTGGACCAGGACCCAGGGAAGAGACCCGGTCGTGCTCAACAATCGGTAAAATCTCGGACGATTAAATTACTCAGTGAAAATGTTGAAAACCTTTGCTCATTTGAATAACTTTCCCGGAGGCAGTATCCAGAAAAGTTGAAAGCGCGCAGGGGACCACGACAGGGAGCACAAAAAAAAGTAGCGGGTGAGCAAAATGAAATGAAAAATAAAATTTAAAAAACAAAAAAATGTGCTTGAAATAACCGACCGGTGGCAGGGATATTATACGAGGTGGAAGGACTGAGATTCCCGACCCTACAACTTGTAAGCGTGCCCCAAAAAAAAAAATGTTCCACCCGAGAAAAGGCGAAATCAGCAAAAATGCTTCATGCTTTGTGCCATTTTAAGCCTTTTAGTGTATGCTCGCTGTCGCAAAATGCAAGCAAACATGTGGCGAAATTTATGAGCATGCTGCTGCCGCCCCCGTGCAAAACCTCCCCCAAATCCCTAAAACTTCCCGCTCTGTCCGCTGTTTTCTGTAAGACGGAGAAATCTGCAAAAATCCACAAAACTCTACTCTGTATTTTGGGAGCAGTGCGCGCTGCAAAAGAGCTGCTGCTTTCTGCTCCATCTGCAGGGCATCTATGGAAAAGTATGGGAGAAAGGGTTTAAGGGGGTAGTCCAGTGAAAACGAATGTTTTTTCAACGATTTTTTTTTTCATATTAGAAGTCAACTTTTATTAAACAACTTTTTGACATATGATAGTACAACTATTAAATTACACAAAAAAAAATTTTTTTTTTTGTTTTCGATGAGTCATCCCGACAAAATGGCCGCTCCAAAAAAAAAAAATTTTTGTTGGCGGACGTCGAATCTCTGTAACGGTTCATTTGAAACAAAAAATTCAAACGAGGTTTTAATCTGTAGAACATTGGGTATCGTCGGAACTAGAATTATTAATTTTCAATAAAAAATAACAAAATGGCGGCATTTCGAATTTTTCGGGTGTTTTTCGGGTGCTTAATTTGTTTATAACTTTGTAAATAAACAATGGATTTTAATAATTCTAGTTCCGACGATAGATACACAATCAAGAAATATACAGCTAAATTTTTAGATCAATCGGAGCAAAAGACTCTGAGATCTGACGTCCGCCGAGTCAAAACATGCTGTTTTCAGAAAAACGCGTTTAAAGTTTTTTATGCGGAAAAAAGCTAAAAAAATTAATTTTACCTTAGTCAGCGATGCCTGCTCCATACATAACGCGATGCCTCCTAAATACATAACTAACCTTAAATACAAAGCAGAAGGACCTAGACCGTTATAAACCGAAAAAAATGGGCGAAGCAAACAGAAATACAAGAGTCCTCCTTGCTCCGAAACACGCCAGGGGACCTTCGAGCGCTCGGATTACACGTCTCTCGAAAACTCTCTGTATCTTTAAAACTATTCAATATTTTGCTTAGATATTTTAAGGGAGTATTTTCTAGGTGTAGTAGAGTAGATTTAAGCAAAAAAAAAAAAAAACGAAAAAATTTTTTTTTTCACTGGACTACCCCCTTAAGTGGCCGTGTACGATTTAGGGGAGGGGATGTTGCCATTTAATTGGGTGCGCCAAATGCACGAGACTAATGAGAAATTCTTGCCAGCTTCAACGGGGGGCTAATTTAAATGAAATTTCGTGTCACGTGCCCTCACAAAATTTCTAGCTTGCACTGCATTTAGAAATACTACCCTAAAAAACACACTCCAGGGTGCCGGGTTTTTGGACGCAATTTCGGGAACCACCAGGTTCTAGTATCCGACTATCCCGTCTGCACCAGCTGATCAAGATACATGTTGCCTAGGAGAATTGGCTGGATCTCGGAAAATTATTAACACTCCAGCTGAATCCGGTTTTAATAATATTTTCCTGTTTAAAAACGGCTCTAATTCAGGGAGTCGGATACCCGGAAAAACCCTCGGGACCTAAATTTCTAGAATCATTCGCAGCATGAACATGTCAAAAAGTCACTCAGACGGTTATAGGGTTCAATTCAATCCCTTGCATTAGCACTTGCTCTACTTTTCCCCCTTCGCTCCGCTTAAAGGGTGTTTGCCCTTTACTCAGTCTCATGTTGTTACCCAATTTTCCGAGACATATGAAAGAACCATTACGTCTTGGGTACGAATGAAAAAGGATCCTGTTCAATTCCCCTGTTTTTCCCGCCTGCCCGCTGTTTTACCCGCGCCGGATCTTTAATTTCAACTTAAGTTGAAGGAGTCAGCCCAAGTGTCAGATGCAATGAACCATTTAATTTGGTGTTCGGGGAGGGGGACAAAAAAAAAAAAAAACCAGCGTCAACCGAAGAGAAAAGTTCCTCCTTTTACTGCTTCTTCTACTGGTACAACATACTACCCGCTCCCTTGTCACCCACTTTGTCCCTTGTCCCATCCTTCCAGCCTCTGTTCACTGTCGAGAAGTGAGAGGCAGGGACAACTTCCGAAGTTTTCCTGCCCTCACTTCACTTCAGCTCCTTCTACAATTCCTCCCTTCTTGCCCCTATATGTATATACCGAAAGTACTATGACCCAGATCCAAAAACCTTTTCCTTTGACTCAAGAAAAGGACTCAAGACTCTTCACTTACTGCAATGTTTGTAGACCTCGCCACACACCATCCATCCGTTCTGACGTCCTTGCACTTCGTCAAGAAGAAAAGACGAAGAAATTGAAGTTGAAAATGCAACAAGAATTGAAAAATGTCAATCACCAGGATGGGGCTTTGCCCTTATTTTTTGTGTGGTGTGTGCATGCGTGCGTGTGTGTGTAGGGCGGAGGGCAAGGAGTCTGTGTCAAGATGTGTATCCTTGCGAAATGAGTTTTTACAAAGAAAAAAATGACTCCTTTTTAAAAGATAACAAATGACACAGGTAATGTAGCTGCAGCTTTAGCTGCACGTAGGTTAGTTGCATATCTATGAAAAGAAGGATAATTTCACCCTAAAATCCGCCTTGAGGAGTTTAAACTCCCTGACGACAAATAGCCAGGATATTCATAGGGTGGTGAATTTAGAACAGCCATTTGTCTATCTCAACAAGGGTAAAATCTCCACCTTGTGGAGCCTCTGGAATCGATATTCTGAAAAGTAGGTCCCCACAAAGCTTCACTTTTTCTTCACACGAAGAGTTGTGTCTTTTGAGGGACATCCGGCTTTCTCATGTAGTCTTTAAAGATGGATCAGGCTTAAAAGTCTTTAAGATGAATATCGTTCTGTCTAATACATCAATAAAAAAAATTTCTTAATTTTAGAATTCATTCATTCGTTTTTATGCGAGAATTTATAAATAAAGTATCTAATTCACCTTTAAATTAAAGAAAAATTCATGACACAAAACATGAACATGAATAAGAATTTTTTCCACACCTTTTTAGAGTGTTTTCTAACTGAATTTCACTCAAATGTTGCTCAAGTGGTGATGGTCAATACTTTGTCGATGTTATCATTAAATTTATCAATTTTAAAAATGGGAAATAAATGTATTAAAATATTACTGATCATAATAAATTTATATATAAAAAAAAAAAACCTCCATATTTCCTCTTTTGAAAGCAATTTGAAGAACCTTGATACTTGCATGCATTTCAAAATAATTGCCGATTAGTTTCAGCAACTTCCCGCAGGACACAATATCTATATCTGTCTAATTTTAATAAATATTCAAAAATTAATTTTGTTAAAAATTCAAAAACGGAAAAAATTCTACGAACATTTGAAAACATGATAGCCTATGACACTCTCCTTTATATAGAGACTACGTAATATAAATTTCAAGGAGATCGGTTCAGAGGTTTCGGAATCTATAAAAAACAAACAAACAAAAATTCATTTTTATAATGACAGCTCAATTCCGACGTAATGTCATATAAAATAATTAAATAAAAAAGAAAACAAATTGAAATCCATGGAAATTCAATTTAACAATGAAATAGGAAACATTGAAAATGTCAAGTGACAGCAGCTGTCAAGAAACACGCTGTTGTTATCACATTCAACAGATGGCGCTCCTAATTGTCGCAAAATATTTAGTATAGAGTGTGTTAGTTTTACTTCCAACAGATGGCGCTGTTAAAAAAGAAAAATATATATATTATATAAAAACACGTGCTTATTCGAATGTAACGTTGTATTAAAATGTCAAAGCAATCGATGAAGATCTTTCGGAGATTTAAGATTTTGTACTTCGTCTAGATTCCGAAAATGTGATTCCACAATTCGATTGGACATTAAAATGCAACTCAGTTCTGTTCGGATTATAAAATATCATTTTTCCTAAGTTAGTAATTTTTACGACAGTTTTTAGAATAAATCTATCTTAACTCTCTGATCTTCGTGAAAAATAAGACTTTTCCAAAAATTAGTAGTAATATTTACGAATCCACAAAGATGTAATAATAATCTTTCTATCGAACTTGTAATTAGAATTATAATTAATTATGAACCCTCTTTTGAAACATGTAAAAGCGTAACACTTTTAAAGTAACAACAAAAAGATATGTTTTTCTAAAACCAGCGAGTCAATAATCGAAGGCTTAAAATGTTAATTCCTCGAAGCAAAAATGCTTCAGAAACATAATTCCCCTTTAACATTTTGTCTTCAAAGATAGACCTTTAGGCTTTATATATTAAGAGCAAACTCAAGCATTTACAGGTATCTATAAAGAGATATTTAGGGATTCTTGTCCGTCGGATTACCTTCGAGGAACAGCAATAAAATTTCGTTGGAAATGGTAAAGAAAAGCTCGGCGTTCAAAACGATAAAGCGTTCGTTCCAAGCCAATAAGATCTATTACTATACTAGGGTCTAAGTTTCTACGTCAGACGGCTTCTGAGATAATCGGCTGTGACAGACGGAAAAACACGCGAGAAATCTTATAAGACTAAAGCCCAAAAAGGCCTAAAACTCTGCCAATTTCACAGATAATTATATGAAATTTTCAGAAAATCTATCTATTATAGGGGGGAAAACAAAATTAAGGTAGATGTCTAAATCTGTTTTATATACATCGACTTCATCAAACAGTGCGAAATTGGCTGCAGGGGATCCTTTAGCCTTAAAAGACGAAGAGAGAGAAGCCGGATATAAAATTCTAATGAATCTCGCGAATTGAGGCGGCAACATCATCAAAAAATATCAAACGGTCCAATTGCGAGTTCCCGCCACTCGCAGAGCTACCGGCAATTACCTGAAGCTGCAATAAAATTTCGTACATTTCCCGGATCCTTTCCTCCCTCCAATCGGGAGTCCCATTGAAGTCCCGGAAATCCTGACTTATTCGACGGAAATACACATCCAAGGTCGAACCTGCCCTAATACTTTCCGGTTTTCAAGAGCTCTGGAAAAATCCCTGTTGCTTCAGGGGAGCCCTAAGGTACAGGAGCCCCCCTCCCCTCAGCACTCTCATCGGGCCAATTTGTCTTGGTCCCTACAAAGTCGTCAGCAGGAGGCTTCCGGATATATCAATAAAGCACACTCCTGTCGAAAGGGGTTTGGGGGGTTCTCGTGCTGCTCGTGTCACCTCTT
Organism: Dysmachus trigonus; assembly: GCA_949715965.1. Lineage (NCBI taxonomy): Eukaryota > Metazoa > Arthropoda > Insecta > Diptera > Asilidae > Dysmachus > Dysmachus trigonus. Next base: position 81,321,347 of record OX454321.1, read on the forward strand.
TTCTGTCCCAGTTTTCCTTCATAGAATCGCATTTTCCATTTCCCAATAAAATCCCGAACTCATTCGGGGAAGATTCAGTTAAGAGCGTTCATAAATTGCCCCCGTAAATCGGATTTCCACGGATTAAAATTTCGTTTGAGTGGCCGGGCGAGGGGGGCTGCGACAACTGTTGCATACAGAAGACCTGATTACATCCGTCACGGATGGGCTGCACTTCCTCGTTTCAGGAAGACTTCAAGTTTGACGTGATGGGGCCGCACCCCGGAGAGTACATAACCCCCAACTCTATAGTGCAGAACTGTTCTATGGTGCCCTTAGGGGCGCACCAGATTTAGATGGCAGCACCGGGAACAATGAGAGCCGCCTCTTCCATCCTTCTGGGGAATATCGGGAGACCGGGAGTAGGCTCTTCTCGGAATGCATAATTGGGTTAATGCGGGGATTTTTACTATCATTTGCGGATTACGGGAGAACGACCGCGCCCCAGGATAAAAATGAAATTAGAAGATGAAGAACGGATAGTGCGGGGGTCAGAGGTTAGGTCACATGCATCCAGGACAGGATGTGCTATTTGCAAACGAGTATCCTGCTTTTATCTCTAGCAAGTACTGCGGCCCATTAAGGGCAATTAGGGCCAGGAAATGGCTCTTGAGTCATATATGAGCCCCAGGGGTTAGGTGCAATTAAAAGGGCATTCCCATTGCAAGCTGCACCCAACAGTCGACCGAAATTCAATTTTAGCACACAGTCTTTAAATGTAACTTATAATTTAAATTTTTATTTTGAATTTTTTTATGATATATTATTTTTAAGTGGGGAATAACGATTTTCTTTTACTGAGGTTGTTTTTTTCTAATATTTATAATTTGTACAAAAAATTATTACTTTAAGTATTGGAATAAGAATTACCTACCTACCTAATACCTTTCTCTGCGTAGAATAAGACATTATAAATGAAGATGTCGATTTGTATTTAATAAATCTCCCTCTCAAAGCTGGAATTTCCATAAATTTTAAAGAGTGTAGCAGGATAAAATGATAAAAAGTGCCCTTAGCCCAATTTTTAGCTCTCTATCTCTCTTTTTCGCTGCTAGGTGGCGCTGTGAGGCAAAAAGGGTTTTTTTAAGTTATCTCCGCGGTTTTTCAACATTTTTCAAAAATTCTAAACGCAGGGTACAGGTAATATTTTAAAAAAGTTAAGTTAAAATTTATATAAGTTTTATAAGTTAGTTAAAATTTTTTTATTGAATTTCAAAATGTGCTCGCCAAAATTTGAATTTCACGTCAATAAAGTCTCAAAAAATCTTGTGAATGCGAACTTTATTACCTGTAACCTCCCTTCAGAATTTTTGAAAAATGCAACGTTCATTTGAATTACGAAAATGTTTTAATTTCAACATAGAATATGGATATGGAGGTTACGTGTGGAATACAATATTCGGACAAATGCCCGCCTAGGCTCTGTTGGGAAACGCTTATTCTTTCGACGAAATTTCGTCAATAACACATCGAATTTGTTCATTTGTTCTTCATAGTTCCACTTCGGAACCAGGACAAAAATATTCTAAACCCATTTGGAACTTTATACATATCTATAAATGAATTCTCTTCTCTATCAAAATTGATCTAGTAGAAGCCATCTTTAAAATTAACATAGATACAATTTTTTTTTAATTTTTTCATGTTATTTACCAACATTTTTGAATTGCCTAAATTTTAATCAATAAATTCAATACAAATCTAAGAATAGTTATTTATGGAACAAGCAATGTATGAGAAGGGTCACAGTCGGCACATTCACTCTTATATTCATAGGGGACGGATCTAACAAACCTTTTTACCTAGATAGGTTCAAGGTCCCTTTTCTTTCACTTCTATCCCATTCAAACCATTTTCATTAGAAGGGAACGAAATATTGCAATTATTCAGAAAGTAACCTTCACCTGCTTTACCCAGAAGCGTACTAATTTTTGCCCAGAATAAACGTTTTAATTGAAATTCACGGGATATTTCTTTTTTTCTTCCTGTATATTTGTTTTTTATTTTGCTAATGTTCCCGAAGAGAGTGTCCTATTTTTCTCTCTACGCAACGTGAACAAAAAAAAAAAAATGTTTTTCTCGCTTAAAGGCACAAACCATTTTGCTCTAATTATGTCCCTGAACAGCGGCTTTCTGTCCTTTCTGTTTCTACATTTTTTTAAAAAGAAGAACGCTGGCCAAGGTTATAATGTTGCCCCACTTTTGTCATCATCACCATGGCTCCCAAACCGCACCTCTTGCAATCGCTACCTCATTCTTGGTGATATATTCGGACTACAAAAAAAAAATAACTAAAACTAGGAAAATCCGGCTCCAAGGACCACCTCAAAAGAGTCCCCATTCTACCGGATGATAAATTTAAAAAAAAAAAAAACTTTAGAGCAGAAATTAACACAATTTTCAGCTGTTATTGTTGAGTCACCGCCGGAAACGTCCTTTTCTCTATGCGATCTCATTAATCTTAACCGACGAAAGTTCGCTCCCCGTCTCACAGCCGCCTGGAGACACTTCGAGGACATCTTGAGGACTTTTCTCATCTAGGAATTTGCCACCCCCGCCCGCCGCCACCGCTGCCGCCGCCGTCGTCGACAGAGCGTTGAGCGGCGAATAAATAGCAAACAACCTGGGCTCCATTAACTCCGATAAGATGAACATCACGCCCATGATGACACTAATAAAATTGAAATCAGAAAAGAAATGGACCGAATTCCGCCAACAGAGGGCTGAAGGAAGGGCGGAGGCTCTCATTTGCGAATGTATTATCTCAGCATCCCCCTTCGTCCCGATGTACCCCATACAAATGGGAGTTTTCTTCCATCCTATCGCATCGAGCGTTGATCTGGAAATTCCAGTTCCGCAATTCCGCAATCTGAAAAAGCTCAAGACCCGTGCCATCGTCGTCGCGCCTGTTCTTCTAAGGCCCTTTCTAAGGGCTTCTACCGCTCCTCTACAACTTCTAGGGCTTCTACGTACAACCCCGGCAGCACCTCAGGCGGCACCAGCCCGGCCTATTTATTGTCTAGTTCTTGAGCCGCTGATGGCAAACACTTGCTCTTTTCCCCACGCGATTTAAAGGAGATACTTTTAAGAGGATTTCCGAATCAATTCCGTAATTTCTTCTGTTTTTTCTTCTTTTTTTCTCTGTAAATAGAGGGCGCTGGGAGTGATTCCGGGGCATTAATCGTTTAAGGGAGGGGCGCTGAAACTAATCTCAGTAGAACTAGCTTAGTTAAAAATCGTTAAAATTTAACTTTAGCACAAAATAATGATTTTTTCTTATGGAATTTTTTTTTTTCTAATATGAATTTTTTGCCTTATGAAAAATGTTAGAATTTTCTTTGTATGTATTTTCACGTTTGGTAGCTTCACTGAAAAGTTCAATGAATTTCAAATACTGATGTTAGATTTAAATATAACGAGCATTGTAATACCTCCGTGCCAAAGGACAATATCTTTAATGTAATGTAATAAAGATTTTTATATAGAGGGTGTCCCGATTCAATTTAATTTTAAATATAATACAGATAACGAAAAAAAAAAATTAAATAATATAATATAATATACAGATAATGAAACACTAATCAAATACACGTAACATAAATTCAAATATATCTAAAAAAAATACTTCAGTGTACTTCGAAATGACACGAAGAAAAAAATCCCTTTGACCTCCTGCATCCGTCCTACAATTTTCCACAAGAAGCTCCCAATAAACCAATAAAGTTTTCCATAAACATAATAATAATAAAATAATAAATAAATAATAATAATAAAATAATAAAGTTAATGATTTCGAAAAAAAGTAAAAAAATTGGCTAGCTGCCTTGCAAAAGTATACGCAACAGGACACTTAAAGTCACCCTGTATCCCTTCCCGAAGTTGGTGAGCTGCTAACATCCGACGCATTTCTGGCGACTCGAAGAAAATCCCACTTTATAGGTCGTTGCTCCGCCTTCCAACCGGAAGAAGAGTGTATGCTATGCTTTGAATCTCCGTGAGAAATATTTTTCCTCCAGGAATCACGCTCGCCCGCACTGCCGCGCCTTCCTTCTCATCTCATATGTATATGTCCCTGTGTCGTAACCCCTACTCCTTCAAAGTCAGGTTTTATTTTCCGTTTGCCTTCCCTATCCCTTGTAATCCCATCACAAGGCACTATACTCCTTCTTCTGCACATGTCCCCCCGTTCCCCTCGTCCTAGATTCCATCTCATCCCCGGGAATATTGGGAAGAAAAAAAATTCGATTTGCGAACATCGCCGGCATTGCGTCCGATCAGAAACTTCCTGATCCGAAACACACTGAGTGCATGCATTTAATCATAGGACCGTTGACTGCAACGGATATTTTTTATCCTGCCCCACATCCATGTCTCCTCGCAGCAGCTTCTTTAAATTTTCTAGTTTTCTTATCCCCAACATCCCGGTGGACCATCTCAGCCGGACGAGAGGAGGATGACACGGCAGTGGCTGCGAAGATTTATCTCCTTCCCTTAACGGCGCGGGGGGGCTCCGCTAACACTTTCTCAAAGGACAAGTGTTTGCCGAGATGTGTTACATCTTAACCTCATTCGGGTGACGGAGACATCCCTAGGGATCTGTGATGGTGTACTGCCGTTGCTGCGCGTTTCCCCCGCCCTCTCGTAGTGTGTACGATGCTATGCCTCCCCTGGGATTTGCAGGATTCTTCCACGTCTTTGCCCAAGTCCTCGTGAAAGGACTTAGACAGCTTGCCGCCACCGCTGCCGCCGCGCCGCCACTGCAAGCTATCGTCGCCGCCTTTTGGTATGGGGCCCCGTCTCAAATGAGCGCCCTCGAACCGCTCAAATGTGAAATTTCTCAAGAAATAAAATTTTAACGCAGTCCCTGAGTCGGTGGCGTTAATGTCCTGAAGTGTGCGGAAAATTTGATTTTCAAATGTTAGCTCACAGAGTCCCTGGGAGACTGGAAGTCGTTTGCTTTAACGATTTTACAGGGTGCTTTTATATTGCATGCTGGTCAATAAACGGGCGTATTTGAGGAAAAGGTCCTTAAATTTTCTAAAGGGGTAGTTATATCTACATAATTCTCTGCTTTGCCGCAATTCTAGAATTTAAAGACATTTTGAAATATAAAATGAATTTTAGGGGTTTCTTAAGATAATAAAATTAATACCGAGAAAAGCTCATTATTAATAAACTCTATTACAGAGTTGTCCCATAAATTTATAATCAACTTCAAACTATGTTGAGTAATTCCAAAATTTACAATCGTGGTTTTTTTCTCAGAAAATATATACGAATATAAAATAGTTGCCAGATATTTATCCATGTCTAGATCAAGTATAAACAGGCATTTTAGATTCTCGAAACCCGGTGATTAAGTTGGATCATCTTTTTAAGATTTACTACTGATCTGATAAATTTAAGCAGGGTAACGCATCCTGTCACACAACTCATAAATAAAAAATTTCTTAAATCAATATTATTTCTGTTCATAACAAGGATACTGTAAAGAAATCTATCTATATTATAAACTAGTTGTGCCTGCGATTTTTTTCGCGTGAATATTACAAAGAATGACACTGTCAAATAATTTTTTAACTGTTGCACAAAATAAAGCCATCTTGAATTAATTTTGATAGTAAATTTCAAATCAGATGCCTCGAAATGCCTTTTATATTAATTTTCATTAAATTCTCTTGACTGTAAGAGGATTTTAGTCGCTACACTCGAAATCAGCGCCCTTACAAACCCTCAAGTACTAGTTTTTATTTTAATTTTAATTTTAAATTTGGCCAAAAAAACAACGAAAAAATCCAACAAAGATATTTTTGTACACTTTCAAGTTAACTACACATACCTGAAAAATTCCGAAACGATATCTTTTATCTTCCTGTGAAAAAAAAATATACGAAAATTTGTTTTCAGAAAGCCCCTTATCTAATTAAGTAAATTATTGTAATAATAATATTTTTTTTCCTGACAGCGTAGTGAGAAATTCTCGATTTATAAAAAACCATAATTTAAATTTGGTAATTCTAGTGTAAAACTTCCCTCTTTAGTTTACATACTATTAAACTGATTATTGAGGAAAACTTAAAGTATTTACCTATTCTGCATTCGTTTGAAAAGCAATGTCCCATTTTCCAGGGGTCTATCTTCTCCTAAGTAGGAAAAACATTTGGGTCAGATCCGGAGCAACACGACTTCGTTCTGGAATTGAAAATTTTAATTCGTAAAATCAAATTCCATTGATTTCATTCATCCCTAATGGAATCGCAAACCCTTAATAAACCCAGTAACTCCCATTCCTCGGAATGCCCTTCCATTATCGAGAGACATTGAAATCCCTGATAGAGGAAAATCGGGCCAGGAACGCGCCAGGCGGCTGTTCATAGCCAAATAGGAAAGAGGTTATACAGCAGGCTAGATCTGGATAGTCGAACTGCTGAGGTCTTAGGGGGGGTTTCTATGGCTGAGGAGAAATCAATATTTTGAAATATCTCCTTAAACTGGGATTTGCCTCCTTTTCATCATCATCCTTCTCCATGGTCAAAGAATGCGGCAGCACAAGGAGACGCCAACTATGACGAGAAATACGAAAGAAAAGCTCTGGGAATTTTCTTTTGCAATAAGGGAGGCAATGGAATCCGGTTTCCATTGTCCTCGACAGCCAGCAATTACTCTACCCCCCAATGAAATTGAAAAGGAAACGAAAACAAATGTGGAAATGGTTTTTATTGTGTCTGGAAAACTGCATTTCCACAATTCATCCCCACAACAGGACTCTCTTTTATTACGAGTTTATATATATGCGGGCGAAGGCATTAAGCCTGCATTTCGTAGTACAGCTGTTTGCAACTATTGCACTCATAATGCACTGAATGAGCTCCTGCCGTTGCAATTGCACCCTATAATAGTGCTGATGCCATTGCTTAACCAACAATGCATCATCACTTGGGTGCACCACGATGGTGGGCTCAGCTCAGTTCAGCAATCCCCGTTCTATCATCGGGGGGTGCTCCGCCCCAACTTCAACCCCTAGCCCAAGCCGATATGTATCCGGAACGCGCGATGGCACCGATCTTATAAGTGCTCACTTCGCAATTTCATGCTCAATTTGCTTAGAGTCTTTTGATGGCTTTCTAATGGAGTAAAAAAATAAATAGCGAACCGAACCGCGACGCAACGTTCCATGAGACTTACGTGGGTTCGATGCAAACGATGAAGGGTTTAAAACTGTGGAATTTGTTTAGGGACGTTCTGCGAAAAGCAACAAAATTAATATTGAAGAATTTGGTCGTAGTTGTAAGGAACTTTCATTCATTTCATTAATACCAAACCTTAAATTCCAGTTTAAAATTGATTCGTATGAATTGCAAACAAATTTTAGACTGCTCTTGTTTCTGTTTCTCAGAATACTGAATTTAAGACTTTAAAAGCGGTTTACTCTAAACAGAGTTTTTGCTTATTCCTATTTATAACACTGGTTTACAAATTCAATGTTTCTTTCTGTTTCCGAATGAGTACCAGATCATTTCTATAGGATTTTTTCCATATATTACGAATTATGGAATGAAAATTCTCAATAAGCTCCCGTTTTCGAGAACAATAGAGTGGAAAATTCAAATTTCGTATTTTGACCATTTTTGAAAAATCATCAAAAAATAACAGATGGTCACTGGAACTTGTAACATGGCTCAAACCTATTCTAAATAATATCAAATACTGATTTCTATAGCTTTTTCTAAACATTCTCACGAAAAAGTTTTTCATGAGCGTATATTTGCTATAGTCTTCATTCAGCATCTATTGTATGAAATAATCGGTTTGGTCAAAAATTTGAATTTCAAGGTATATTTCGAACATTTTTAAGATCTTTAGTATTTTGAGATAATAGCTGAAGGTTCTAACTTTTGTTTTAGCCACGTTACAAGATTCTATAATAATCCGTTATATTTTAATGATTTTCCAAATATAGTCAAAATAAGGCTTTTTGACTTTTTCACTCACCTATTCCTTGAAAACGGGAGCTTATTGAGCATTTTCATTTACAAATTCATTATCTATGGAAAAAATCCTATATAGATTATTTGCCACTTATTCGGAAAAAAATTGGTGTTAACAAAAAAAAAAAAAAAGTAAAAATGGCGGACTTTACAATTTCTTTTACCTTTTTTTTGCAACTAAAATTGTTTAAAAAAAGGGGTTAAAAATGTATTATATAAAAATTCTGATTCTTGTACATACTGAAACTATATATATGTATTGTATATGTATGTGCTGAATATTACCTGAAAATTTCAGCCCAATTGTGTCATATTGATTTTTCAAAATCTTGTCAAAAAGGTCAAAAAGCGTTTTTTTTCGAGAAGTACGCATTTAAAGTTTTATGGTGTAGGTGCGCTCGCACGCATACGATCTATTATATCGCATGATTCACACAATTTTGCAAGCTTTGTGACCTGAATAAAATGTTATACACTATTTCTACAGGTATAGTATATAGTACATGAAACTGATTTTTTGAAAAATCCATTTTTTCATAAAATAAACCCAAACTGTTCCCTTAAAGTGTATGTTGAGTTCTATAAAATACAAGATTAAATTGAGCGTGAGGTTTCCTCACAGATTTTCATGATAACAAAAAACTTTGATATTATTCAAATTTAAAAATTCGAAAATGTTTCGAAAAAATTCTGAAAATTCGGAAATTGCGTGCTTGTCATCGTCGATAAGACAAAAATGATATTTCCCTTTAATACGTTAATTTCAGGGATTTAGAATTATTGATTGATGAGAATACAATGCAAAGTTGTAAACATCTTTAATTAAAGGTATTTATACAAAAATTCGTGATTGGAAAATTCAATTTTTCGAAATTTAAAATTTTTTTTTTTTTTTTTACATATTCATTAGTTTTAATTACAATAGTGAACGTTTTTATGTTTCATCAAAATTCATGAGAAGCCCGCCCTTAAACTTAATCTGTTCCAAGACTGATACCTCAGTGAAATAAATCCCCCCTATATAAAAAGAAGTTATCCTGGGATTGATATACCATACAATCCCATCAATATATAGGGCACCATCGTTTAATTTTATCGTACACATATTGAACCCTTACTCCTAACCCCTTTACCGCCGCGATGAACTAGTTTCATGTACTAATTGACACATTTCCCGTCTGCTTAAAGCGTTAAAATCGCCTTTTACTTGCGAGACGACGGTGGTAAAACTTCTTCCCGAGCAGATCAATTGCATCCAATTAGAGGTAGAAGTAATTTATTTAGTTTATCCCACTTCCTCTCGTCTTCCCACAGGACTGTAAGTAGTTTAGGAGTGCACTAATAAAGATTTTACACAGTTTCGAACTCGTTAGAGCTGCCAAACAAAAGGCACTGCACGTTGAGAGTGGTGTTCTTGTTCCCTAAGGAAATCCCTAACAAACCTGCAAATTAAATCACTCTGGATTTCAAACAAATACTTTTTTTTTAAAAACTATACCTGAGACTGGTCCAAGAGCTGCCACTCACTATTATACCCTCTATGCCCTTTTTATAGTAAGATATTTTTTCTTGATTTTATATTCTTTCCTATTTTATTTTATTTATTTTTTCTTCTTTTTCTCAGAACATTTCCAGGTATTAAATTCGAGACGAGACCCGACAAAACAGGGAAGTGGAAACTCTTTTAAAAAAATGCTGACAACTTTCCTTTCCTCAACAGAAAGTGGATGTAGCAATTTCTATCTGTTGACGATACAAAGGGATAAGAAAAGAAGCTGCTTTAGCTCTCTAAAGAAAAGTATGTTTTGTAAGAGGGTGAAGAAAGGGGCCCGGGGAAAGGTCTCTACGGCAAGGACATTAACCAATTAAGGATGTTTTTCATTCGGTAAGCAAGATATTTCCCAACAAGAAGAGAGCACGAGGATTGTGCACCACCGCAGAAAACAGTCCTCAATAAGAAAGTTTTTCGGAAATTAGCTGTGAGGACTACTGCGAAGACTACTTCTCGAATCGAGCGAGTGCTCAGTCCTGATCCCATCTTATTAGCCCCCGACATCAGATATCAATTTTCCTAATGACAATCATCCTCCGTTCCCTGTCTATTCCCCCTTTTCGACCCCAATTTTCGATGCTATGTCGCGAAGAGCCAGAAGACGAGGAGTGGTTGGTTGTATGGACTGTGCGCGGGGCGAAGAGGCTATAAAACTTTTGTCAGCACGATGATTAAATGAAACTCTCGTAGTGAAGCAATAAGGAGCGGAGGAGCTTCCCGGAAAGCAGAAAAGGAATCAAGGATGGTAGGAGCGCTCGTTTTGAACTTGGCGTAAAACTTTCTCCTCGGAGATATCTCCGAGTTTTCCATATTAAAAAAGAAAAGAAGAAAACATTTTTGTTCACCCTCCTCTCATTCTGAGCCTTTGATGAGGAAACTTCGATGAAACTGATTAGAACTATTAGGGAAAGGGTCCCCGGAGGTGCTGCAGGCCTTCCCCAAAAATAAAAAAAAAAACTTTCCAACAGCAGCTGTCGTTGGTGGCTAATTTTTACGCTGATGTCCGAGTAATTGGTAGCAAAAGTTGTGACAAATTCTTTGGGATTTTATTTTTGGATACATTGGTGGATATTCAAAGAATGTATATTTTCGGAAAGTTCTAAAATATTAAGAATTTAATTCTTAAAGCCATTAACAAAACTATAAAAATTGATAAACAGAATATGAAGAATTCTTTGTGGACGAGTCAAATTCATACTTGAACAGCATTTAATATTAAGCGCTTGAAATATAAAAATCTCGGAATCCAATTACTTTGCATAAATTTTCATAAAACCATTTGGATTGTATTGTTTATAAGGTATACTAAAATGTTTACTAATTAAAATTTGCTGCTATTTTTTTTTTTTTTTTTTTTCTTTAATAGGTATCCAGGAATTCAAAGATAGCAATTGCAAATTTTAAATTTTAAGCGATTTTCATGAAAATTTGTGCTTAGGATTTTTTGGAACTGCTGATTTCGCATCCGCTGTCCAAATTTGTAAGTTCAAGATGGTTTTTTAATGAAAATTAGTACAATGATTATTTTGAGACTACTAATTTTGAATATTTGAATGCAAATCCAAGATGGCGGATCGAAAATGGCGACTAAAATATCTCGATTTCAATGGATTTTAGTTAAAATTAGTACAATGATTGTTTTGGGACCAGTAATTTTTAATGTTATCAAAATTTGCAAAATCCAAGATGGCAGAACCAATATGGCGGCCAAGATTTTGAAAAAAAAATGAAGAATGTAAACGGTTTTGGCAAGATCAGAGGGTGGGTCTTGGAAAATAATGATAATTATGAAGATATAGCTCCAAACCCCTCATATCTACAGAAAATAATTCAAAATACGATAAAGTGTATTTTAGTGTCATAAAAAAGTTTGATTTTTTTTCAACTCTCCTCAATAAAACAAAAGTTAAAATCAGTGTATCAAAAAAGTAGGGGCAAAATAATATAATTTTTAAGGCAAAGACAACGAAAATCGGATCTTAAATAAAAAAGTTATGGCCGTAACGGACAAAAATGTTATCCCCTCCACTTTATGCTGCCTGCTCCTTGCTTCTTCTCTTTTTGAATAGCTGCCATCTTTCAAAGATTATTTCTAATGTCCATTTTTGTTAAATGACGGTTATACGGATTGACAATGACAGGGAAATATGGTAACTAATATAGAAAAGAAAATTGAATGATAGAGATTTTGTAGATTTTTTTTTTTTTTGTTACTTTAATTATTTATTTAATATACAAAACTAATAAATAATTATTATCACAATATACATAGTAAATTTGTCGTACATGTTATCAGTATCACTGAGTAATTTTCTAAAACTAATGATCCCAATTCTCAAACTATACCACACTTCTCACAACTCATCATCAAAATTAAATTAACTACCTAACACATAAATTTTTATTCCATCTACGTTAGTGGTCTCTTAATCGACACTTAATCTTGAAGACCTGTTTGATTTATGTCCTATAATCGTAAAACACTTTGACCATATCTCTTGTGTCGAAATGCACCATCTCCTGAAAATTTCCTGACCAGTCTGGCTCTCTCTCTCTCTCTCGCTCCCTGTGTAACACGTCGTGCCAGCTACAAATCAAGAAAATTGCAATCAATTTCAGGGACGAGAAATGAAAATCGATGAATAATTTCCTGCTGTGTCTAGACAAACTCATCACAATGAAGCACCCTCCAACTGCCCTTCTGGGGGGGATAAAACCTGGGGTCTCGGGCGTTCTGTGGTAGAGAATGGCGAACTGGACCATAGAACACATTTCACTTTAGACTATATGACCGCAAACAATTCGTAGGCGCCCCCCTTAACTCTCTAGTGTAGGTGTCCAGTGCCCACATATGTGGACGTATGTTTCAACCCATCCGCCCCTATTCCATAGGCCAGATATCAACGGGGATGTGCTAATTAGAAGAAATTCCCCGTCACTTGGGCTTGATTAAAGCGGGCACCGGCTGGTGATTCAATAAATAAATAGCTATCAATCAATGTAGCTCACTTGTGCCGCGCGATTATATGTATTTTTTTTTCTAGGACTCTCCAAATACTTCTATTCCCAGTGCTATTGTCCTTCTGCGAAAGATGTTGTATATGCAAGAAATCCGAAATATAATAAACGCGCCATTGTCGAAGCAATCCAGCAAGAGGTTGTGTTTAATAATCCCACAGGATAATTCGTGTTTGAGCAAAAAGGGATTGTGGGACCAGCGAAGCGTCATAAGCTTGAGCCACTATTAATCAAACGATTATTCGCTAAATCTGATCGTATCTGCGGCAGAGGGACAAAAAGGGTTCGCCCAGCCGCCACCTGGGGAGCACTAGGGAGCACTATGGAGCACTAGGGAGCAACTGTGGTCCCATGGTGTGTCGTTGCGAATTTCTATTTCATTTCGTATTTTGCCAGCCAACTTGGCTCGACGGGAGCATTTACGTTATCCTGGTTTTGGGGGGTAGGTAACTAATAACCAAGGAACTGAGGGAGGAGAAAACTCCAACCAGGAGGAGCATGAGTCGTTGTGGCATCGTCGCTGTCGTGTTTTCCTAGAAAGTGGCAATGGAAGGCTTTTTATTTAACCACTAATTTGGACAAAACTGGAGATAAGGAAGAAGAGCTGCTTTTAATTGAATTAGCTAAATTGAGCTTCTTGCCTTTATTAACCCCATGGATTAAATTGCTCCACAGTGCACCTATCATCCAACTGGAGGGCGGAACGGGGAGAGGGATGGAGTTGAGTTGACTTTTACACTTTGGAGCCAACTTTTGCTCTATAGCAGGCTTCGTTCCTCTTTGACCTTAAATGTTGAGAGTGCTCTTAGTCGCCTGCATTAATTTTACTTCTTCGACTAAGGTGCATTTATAGAACGAGTAATGCAATAAGAATTTCTTGAAAGGAACTTTTAAGCCACTTGAACACCAAGAATTATGCTTTAGTTAGAATGGCATCAAAATAGCCGGAAAAATAAGGCAAAATTAGATTAATTCAATTCGTGGAGAAAATGTATTTTCGCAAAAAGGAAATTTTAAATTAGATTTGTTTCGCGCCTTATAAAATTCTCCTTGTTTTCTTCGCATCGGGAATATTTGATGAGGAAGATATTTTAATTTATATCTAGTCCATAAAAAAACTTGTTTATATATAATTTTTGATTTTCGAAATCTTCAAAATTCGCATCTATTTTATAGACAAACAAAGGACTACGACTCAAAAAGGTTTAAAGAAAAAAATGAAAATGCCATTATTATACTTATAACAAAAGTATTAAGACAATTGTTTGTTAATTATGTATTTTATTACAATATTATTAACACAATGAATGAGTTTAATATTGCCGAAAAATTTTTTTCATAAATTATATTTACTTTTTCGGTTTATGAAAATTTTAAGAAAAAATTACAATTGTCTCAATATTTTTTTTCTAGTGGATTTCTAAATCCTATCAATTTTGACCTTTTAGGAGTTTTTGGCAGGGATCGAAAATAAAAAATTTTATTATAAAAATCAAAAGTAAAAATCAGGATATGATTTTTATTTTTTAAATCGAAAGTCAAAATCAGAAAATGATTTTTATTATAAAACTCAAAAATAAAAATCAGAGTATAGTTTTAATTTTTAAAATAAAAAGCAGAAATTGATTTTTATTATTCAAATCTAAAATATCTAAAATCAAGAAGTGATTTTTATTATTAAAGCAACAAATCGAAATAATAAAAAAATTATTTTTACTATTAAAACCAAAAATAAAAATCAGAAAACGATTTTATTCTAAAAATTAAAAGAAAAAAGTAAATGATTTTTATTTTTAAAATCAAAACCGATGGAGCTGTTTAAAAAAAAAAATTGGTATATTATATATTAGTATAGTATTATTAAAATACAACGTGGTGTCAACATTTCAAAGCAATCGGTGAAGAACTTTCGGAGAATTAAAATTTTGAACAAACGAACATTTACATTTTTATTTATATAGATTTTAAAAACAAAATTAATTTTCCGATTTTTATTTCAGATTTTAAAAATATAAATCACTAAGTAAATAGTTTTTAATTTTAAAAATAAAAATAATTTTTTGATTTCTAATTTTGATTTTAAAAATAAAAATTATTTACTAATTTTTATTTTTGATCTTAAAAATAAAAATCACTTTCTGATTTTATTTATGATTTTAATAATAAATTTCATTTTCTGATTTTTATTTCTGATTTAAAAAATAAAAATAATCATTTTTATTTCTGATTTTACGACGTTGACTGCCGCATCACCCAGATTCGGGTGACGACACGTAATAGCTGAATAAGTGGCTGAATAAAACGCGGCAGCCAAAGGATTCAAATCATACTCTGGCTTTTTGTATAAAATACGCGACTGTGTTCAATTGACACATTTTAAAAGGTATAACATAATGTAATATACTGAAAAAGAAAGATATGCTTAGGATTGGTTTTTAAAGAAACTGTGCAACCTTTACAAAAAAAAAAAAAAAATAATAAAAAAATTGGCTCAATTTATATTTAAGTTTTTAAAAAATCTAACTTATTCTGAGCCTTCAAGTTTAGATATTAAAACTGAATGGGAAATGTTTTAATATAAAATAATCCTACGTCATGATGAATACGTTCTTTCATTGTTAAAAGGGAATTTTTAATACATATTGTTTCTTAACCAATATTTTTTCTATTTTCTCAAAAGGGTAACATCTGTTAAGAAGTCAAAAAGTTTTTCAGAATTTCTTACATTTTTTGAACCTTGACGTATTTTTCAATCTTTTAATTTACTACGTTTCATTGATATTTTTCACAATAATAAATATTTGAAGCTGATTTATTAACGCGTTTTCCTCCCTTTCTTGTTTAAGAAAAAAAAATATTACAAGAAATTTGTGAACCCCCCGAATTTCTGATTGGAGTAAATTTTCATTTTTACGAACTGAATAAATACTTCAAATTGTTCATAATTAAGTAGCGCAGATAACAGGTCGTATACCATCTCATACTTAAAATTTTAATACCTGTATCATATCTCTCCAGCTTCACTCTTCTTCTGCATTTGATCCACTCTCCCTAAATCCTGAAATCCCATCTCTCCAATTAACAGGCACCAAGATAAATCTGTAGCGGCTGGTAGCAGCAACCAATAAACATTATGTCTTGCGAAGGATGATGAAAGCGAGGCAAATTAAAATAATAAGAAGCCATAAATCCCCGCCGTCGTTATAACTCTCGGGCATGCCAGAGAAATTCAACTTTCTTACGCGCTCCCAAGAAGATTTAGCGTTCCGCGAAAATAAGGGAAAATTGCTCGAGGCCGTGGCCGTTGAAAAATTGCTTCCATTCATGCATCTTTTTCTCCTTAAGCTGGAAAATTACCATTATTATTTTTATTTTGTTGTTGTTTCTTTCTTAAAAAAGAAAAAGAAAAAAAAATAAAGATGGGCGCAAAATGACCATCTGTGCGGTTAAATAATTGAAACATGACCTAAAATCCATCCATCCATGCGCTCATTGCGTTTGCTGTTACTTCATCCACTAAGGGAGCAAAGAAAAAGAGGGATCCTTGAAGAAGGGATTCTTGTTTAGAAATTGTTGCAGGGATCTTCGGAAGGATCCGTTGGGACAAGCACCAGCCACTTCCGAGGATGGTGAATAATTTCGAGTTAAATTATTATGAGCTACTACCCTAAGTCGCAATAAATCCAGAACGGGGGCGGCGGCAAGTTGGAGCGTATAAGAGGGCCCCGAGCCGCGCAAACAAGGACTCATTCCGGGGTTATGTAACATTACCTGATTCCTATAAACAAACCGTTCCACAAGGACCTTGTAGACTCGGCACAAACACTCGAAATATATCCTGGCCGCTTTATTTTGTTGTGGAGCTCCTCCTCCTATTCGCCTTATTTCTCCCCTGCCACTGGAGTACTTCTTCTTTTGTTTTCCTTTCTTTTCCCTTATACTATATATACATTTTTTTTTTTTTACATTTCCTCTTTTTGTGCTGCCACTGCTGCTTTTTGTTGCCCTTCCTGCCCTATGCTGTTTTTTTTTTTTTTACAACTTCATAAAGGGGTACAACCCCCTCCTAGTCTGTCTTACAATAACCTCAATATCTCAGGCAGTAGCGGAGAACGGTAGGAGGGGCAACTTACAAATTAGAATCGGGGTAAAGTGAAGTTCAAACAGACAATCTCCGACATCATCTCCTCGGGGCTCCTCTTGGTTGTTAGGACTCCTTCCGAAATTGGGTCGTGCCGGCGGGAACACAAGGCCGAGGCCTTAGCTTTTCTCAAATACTTAAGCCCAGAAACTGCCGACTTATATCATATATAATAACTTACAAAAAGACGCCCTAACTTAAGCCTTCCCTGGTGGGCCCCAATTCATCCCTATCCCTAATCGTACAACCGATGCCAAATTATTATGAATTTTTGTCAGCGGTCTTTGGACTTTCCCACAGTCAATGGCAATGTTTCTGGGAGATACGAACCACACAGTCCACAGTGTTCTTGTAACGAATGACCTGAAGAAAACGTTCTGGGTCTGGGTCTTGGGGATCATTGATGGAGATTCGTTTTCTTTTCTTTTTTTCGTTTGTTTTTCTTTTCTTTTTTCTGGAGAAGTGCTCCATCGAAAACTTGTACAAGTTGTTTAGTGGCTGAGGCCAGGAATACAGCACTTCCTGAAGGCGAAGAAAGTGATAACGATGTAAAAGTAAAGAGGTCAGTTGTGCGAATAACCAGAAGTCATGGAGCATCGCATAAATGGGGGATGACATTCTTGTTGAAGTGTGCCAATAAAATCAATTTTTTTAGGAGCTCAATGGGGGGAATTAAGGAATAATATATAGACGAGTTGTACAAAAAATTTATAAAAATCAGGACTTTCTTATATTTAATTTTCTTGAGGGCCCCAGAATTTATTATTATTATTAATTTTTTAGGGGTGAAACTTACGGTGGGCACTGTGACCAAATGGTATTTTATACCGATACCCCTTTAAAGTAAAAGACAATTTGCTACCCTAAGGAACGGCAAAGGGTCTTTGACAGAAAAGAAACGAACGTTATTCTTGATATGTAATATAGTTTCATCGTCTTCAAGATACAGATATATAGACCTATATTATATTATGTAGATGGTACCTTAGCCCATAATGCTCAGATGCCTACTAAAAATATGAAATTCGCTTTACTCAACTCGTTGATTTAATTTTAGCTATAGGGTCTAACAAGCTCTTTAGGTTATTAGGGATATTTTACCAGTGTATAGAATGTTGACTGTTAGTCCATTTTTCTATCACAGCCTTTATTGAAGATCAGCCAATGCCGCAAAAGGGTTCAGGACCCTAATACCGAACTTTTTTATACTATATAAGGTCTGTATGTTATCTCTGAGTAAAAAATTTGTGTGTAAAAATCTAGTATAAATTTAGATAAGCTAGTAAAATCAGAAAGATAACATACGACTTCAAGTAAAAATTGGGTAAAATCTTGAAGTCTTGTTTGGGTGTGTAAATTGTCAAAAGTGGTAAAAATGTCAGAGGAAAAACTTATTACCATAACTTACTTCTATTTGAATCGAAACACATGACAGATTACACAGTGACAAGCTATCGGTGATTTTACCCAAATTTGCTCGTTCTCGCGGCGTGAGTAAAATCTGGCAAAATTTGGTTAGAGGAGAAGTGCTGTCAAGAGCCCAGTTTTTCCCCTCCGTCAGGTTAAAATACACTTTCAAGTAAAAAGTTTTACCCATGAGTAAAAATGTCAGTAACACACAGAGACCTAATATTTGCAATACGAAAATTGTTTAATTAATAACTACAAAAAATGTCCTAATAACGAACTTCAATAACTTAAACGAAATATTTCGAGCTAAAATGTTCCGTTATGGAGAATTGTACTTTTTATATAACAAACTTGTACAAAATTAAGCTACTATCTAAACAATTAATTTATTTTAAGCAATCTTGTCAATTCATAAAGCTACAAATTACCAATAAATTACTGTCCTTTAATTTTAGAAATTGTAAATTAATCCAACTTCTTGTTTGCTTGCTTTTTGTCACGAGTTTTTTGAGAAAATAAAATCATTGTTCTTAGAATGACTATTTAAACAACGTGATGTTGATGAAATAGGTTTGTTATTCTGAGGAATTCCGGAATTCGCCTTCAAAGTAACACGTTTATGTCCCAATTAGTAAGTCTTATGTTATCAAACATACATATAGTATTATAATTCAGCTATTTCGCAGTTCCTTTTGATTTAATTATACTACAATATATAGGAATTTCGAAATTCCATTACAGATTGCCATGCGCAATTTTTCAGTCTAGAATTTAGCTTACAGATATTGATAGTACTTCTTTTTTTAACACATTGACTACGAGGTTTTATTCAGCTACATATTCAGCTTATTGAAATGAGTACCACTATAGAAATTCTTCATTTTTCTAAAGGTTCTAAACTGACTTGTTAAATACTGAAAGTAGATGGATGAATTCTAATCACAGATTCGTATTCAGCACGCAAAAAACATAAGATGAAACGTATTGCTCATGAAATAAGTATCCCCATCGAAATTCTTCATTTTTCTGATGGTTATTCAGCGATTTGCTGAAGACTGGAGGACGACACTTCGACGATATTTCACAGTCGATTGGTTTTTTGTCATAAAAAGCCTAAGACCTAAACTAAATATTATTTATTAGAGAAAAACATTTTCTTAAGAATCTGAGTTCAGATTTGAAAAATGTTTTCCCAAAAATTAAATATGGCCGCCCAAAGATGCCTCAACCTGAAGCATCGACTGTCCAATTTTTCATAAACTTAATATTAATTTATTCTTAGAAATGGCGTTCTACAGTTACTCATCAGTTATCTTTGTAATGTATAACCGCATGCACTATATTTGCAAAGAAAAAACTTTTTGTTGTAATAGCGGTCATATTGGGTCCGCCATTTTGTAAAATGAAAACCTGATAAGAAATTTAAAATTAGCGACCTCAAAAACATAAGTAATGACTACTTGCTTGCTCGGAATTTGCAAAGAAAAATTGTTTGTTGTAATGGGGGCCATATTGGATCCGTAATTTTAAAAATATTTGTTACTAACATTTTCATGTACTCCGTGTTTTTATATATTTATTGTTATACATTCCAAAGATACAGTATGAGTATTTGAGGTTATGTTATAGAATGCTTATTTTTCGCTCAGCAATTTTCTTTATTTTTCTAGTAATCTGTAAGTAATTGTATGAACTTCGATATAAAAAAAAAAAAAAAATACAGCGATATTTTAATTTCTCGTGGAGATAAAAACTTTTGAAAAGAAAATTCTCCCGATAGTCAATAGTGCAACGTGGCAGTCAATGTGTTAATAGGGTTTTTTAAATGTTTTTTTTTTTTTTTTACTTAAACAGTCCAAATTTTGTTAAAACATAATGTTGAAGACCGCAATTTGTTTACATCTGGTCAAATATGTTAGCAAAGCTAAGATAAGATACGTCACCTAAATGTGGATAATACGTAATAGCTGAATACGTGGCTGAATAAGACCTGGCAGTTAAAGCGCAAAAGGTCGTTAATCAAATTTTAAATTCAAACATTAATTTTTATATTTAAGATTATCAAGTAACCTTCAACAAAGTTACGTTAAGTATAAACCGTTTAAGACGTGAATTATTTGATTACAGCAAATAGAATGACCCGCTCCACAATCTTAATTCCCTTTATTCTTGATAATTTGTACGTTTAAAGTAAACATCTTTCGCCTAGATTAGACATTTCAGACAAGTTAACTACCTTCTACCCATCCACCGTCTCCTGTGCATGAAGATAAGAAACATAAGCCTATGACTTTGGTGTAAAAATTAGTTTGCATTGCGTACTAATAGTCCTGTAATCCTGTAGCCCTGTAGTCCTTGGAGATCCTCCTCCGACGTGGCGGCGGCGACGTCAGCGGCTTGATCATATAGAGGAGCCCAACTTAATGGAAGATAAAAGGTAGATATAACACGCCTTTCATGCGACTTGAAAGCGGTAATTGCTCATTCTGCAAAACACACGATTGCCACTGCTGCATACCTTTCGCAGGGAATCGTAGTAACCATTTATGCTGCCGCCGCCGCCCTTAAAAGCCCTCCCCCACAGAACGGCAGAGCAGTTCGGATATGTGGGGACGCGCGGAGGAAGGCAAAGTGCCCGTCTTTTGTAGCGCAGCCAAGCACATGGAATCCTCCGGAATAGACCTTTAAAAAGCTAATGAATACCCCGTAAAGGTGTTATCCTTGCGCCCAGGACCCATTCGCCCCGTCGAACAAATTGTAACTGAATGGGTGAGAGGAGAGGAGGTTCACTGGAGCTTTGGTGTATGTAGTCAATTGACTACGAATAGGGGCGCTTCAGGATCTGGCCAGGGTATAATGCAGAGAGGTATTCCAATTGGCCCTTTATCGTTATTAACCTTAAAAGGTTCAAAATGTAATTCCTCCGTGAAAAGACAGGAGAATTCGCAATCAAATCACGTTCCGAACAAGGGCACCCATTCAAACAGCTTAACTTGGAGTGTGTTATTGCACACACACATATTCTCTGTGCATTCATTTTTCCGGGGAAGGGGGTTGTATTGGGAATGGTTAAGCTGAATGACAAAAAAAAAAAAAGGAAGTTTGTGGATCGTTGTCACTGTCAGCATTCGCAAAAATATCAAAAGCGATAAAAAATGAGTGCCTCCAATCCTCAACCTACTTCAAAAAAAAAAAAAAAAAAAAACATATTCCCGATCTGGCTCAAGGGTATCAGTGGGTACGATTAGAGTTTCGGTTTAAGGGGAGGGCTTATATAGGGGGTATAAGAAGGGCCCGTCTTGAAAACATCTTTTCAATACGAGATTCACTCCATTGAAGGTATTCTGACAAGGTCCCCACTTACGGGCAGTAGAGTAGAGCTCCCTAAATTGGTTATGGGTGTTGCCGAACTCCAAGAGTCTACTACCAGCCCTCAGCACAACCCCCAAAACTCCCCAAAAAATCCTCAAACTCCAGAGATCATTCTCAGAGTTTCGGTTAACTTCGATTTAGCCCCGATTGAATTTTTATTGCGAATTTTCGATAGATTGGCAGGCGTTTGTCGCCCCCCCAGTAATGGATTGATTCCGATGTGTGCAGAGAGATGTTAATTTTTTGATAAGGATTAGTCCTTGGCCTGGTAGGGATATTTCTGGCGAGGAGGGAAGACTCAGGACTCTTGGAAACGTGTACTATAAAGTCCGATGATAAAAATTCCAGATGAAAATTCCAAAGACGCATAGGGTGGGAGGACGACGGTCGATCTCTCTCTCTATCTCTCATTCTGAATACATTCAGTTCAGACCAACCGAAAATTGGATTTTACCTAAATTCCCGCACTCTGAATAGCTGAGGACGTGTGTCCCCATCTTTTTGGGGAATAAAGCCAACACAATGTATGCGGGAGGAATCATTGGGGGTTGTAGTTCACTATGACCAGAACTGGGCCAAAATGTATTCCAAGGATATGTACCACCCAACCCCAGCCTCCCCAAAAACCGGAGAATGTACTTCCTGACAGTAAAATGAAAATAAATTGACACTGAGATTCATGACAATCTCGGCCTTCTACTATCAGAAGAATTTCTCTTCTCATCCGTTTTTCGTACAACGAACGATACCCCATCATGAGTTTTTGGAAGAGGGGGAGGAGTAGACAAACAGATCAACAAACCCCAAAAAACTCCTCCCACAAAAATACCAAAGTATGGAAATGACACATCCTTGGTGTCCTTGACTTCTGTTTACCGCCCCTTTTTTGAGCAGCAAATTAAATGTGACGTGGCAGTCATTATTTTTCAGATGACTTGAACTTAATGATTTATTTGGACGAAGGCCCTTCGCCCTAATGGAGCAGCAATTTTCTGAAGGATAGACGTACACTTGAGATTAATGTGGCCAGCGCCCGGTTATGGCTTTGTTTTATGAAGCTAACACAGCTTCAGCTACTATACCAGAAGTTTCTCGACAACGTCTTCTCTAGATCCTTTGTGCCTTGAATTTAAGGACAAAACCTTCGTTATGGAGCCATCCACCTCTGAAACCAGTCTTTTATATATACTACTAAGAGGAAGGATAGGTGGGACCAATGAAAGATTAAGTTTTTGGGGGGAATGCCCGCAGATTTATGCTTTTTTGCCTGCATGGAATATATGAAGGTGCTTCGAGGAAAGCAATTCAAACATTTAATTTTTGGTCTTAGTCATTTTCTGGTCTTTCTGAGTATCATACTTTGAGCTGGGAACTTTAAATGACTTAAGTTGCTAATATTGTGCTAACATTAAAGTTTTTAGTACTAGTAATTATTTTCAGCTATTATAACTCGGGGAAATCTTTTGAAAACCAAGAAATTATTTCGACTTCAATATAATTTTATTATTAGGACTTTACACTATATGAAATTTTGAATAATATATTTAAAAGTATGTTTTTCTGATATTGTTGTAAAATAACAACAACAACAACAATGATGGCATTAAAAAACGTACTAAGAATGCTAAAAACTCAACTCTTCAACTTCTCATATCTTAATATCCTAGATATATGCTTATATGATTTTTTAATATCCTAGATATAAGCTCCTAATTGCCATTTTTTCCTATTTTTCAGTTACGAGTGATTTGAGATCTTTTTCTACGGTCCTGCATATTTTTAAACAACAAGTGCTCAAAGAAATTGATCAAGGAAATCGTTCAACAGTGTATCAATCATCATGGAAATAAATGACGGAAATAAATGATGGAAATGGATTAAGGAAATAGAATTGATTAAAGAAAATAATGGCTTTGTTGAGTAGAAAAAAACGAGATATTCATCAAAATACAACTCTAAATTTCTACATCAATATCAACTCGATTGGAATTCATTTGAAGCTGATAAGACCCAAAGCCTTAAAATAAAACAAAACAAAATAATGTTGAATTCAATTCTTCATCATGCATTCCTATAAGTATATACGGAATGCCCCGTCGTGGGACTCAAAAATGGTTTATGTGTAATATTTGTGATGAATGTTAGTGTTTAATCACTTTCTTGTCTTTTAGGAACAAGAATATCAAAGACTTAATATTTTCAACTGCTAAGAAATCTGCTGAATGAAATACCGAAGAAAAACACTGGAATCAAAAAGGTCCACACGACAGGGTGCATCACTTTGAATTTTGTGGTAAGTGAAATATATATACTTACTATTTACTATTATATAGAATAATAATAATAATATTTATCCTGCTAAATCCTTAATTCGATTCAAATCGTATATTTCACTATATTATAAATTATTATTAAACGAAACACAGCGCTCCGAAGTATTAAACAAACAAGGATTAAAAAATCATGCGATTTCCGAAAAGCCCTAGGTCCATATAAAAAATATGAGTAAATTAATTAACAATTTTGGTGAATAACCTAAAATAAAAACACCTGAACAATCTTATACCAGAAGCTAAAGTAAATTAACTAACAAGGAGACGGCACGATCGTGGGGTCGGGGATTAGCCCGAATTTGTTTGTGGTGAAAGAGGACCCCTAGCACCTCACATAGTTAAAGTAGTAGGACGCACTACTCGGAAAATTCCGAGAAAAATCGATTCAAAGTTTTCTAGGCCCCTAATGAGTTAAAAATGTCAAGCGTTTGTCGAGCCGCTGTCTAGTCTTGCACTAAGAGAGTGCATTTTGGAGGAATTACTTTTACAGAGCAAGTTGGCATATTTTCGTCATCTTGAAAAATGTCATCATAAATCTCTAGATTTGTTTAACCTCCCCAAGAGTCAATGACAGGTAAAAATTTATTCTCCCCGACGTAGGTTTTTAAACATTTCTGGAGAAAATTCGTGTAATGTAATGTAGGGATGAGAAACGCTTTCAATCGATTTTTCTCGGAATTTTCCGAGTAGTGCGTTCTACTGACCACCACGTGAGGTGCTAGGGGTCCTCTTTCACCACAAAAAAATTCGGGCAAATCTCCGACCCCACGGTCGTGCCGTCTCCTTGTAAGACTCTATGTGTACACATTTGGCAGAGTTAAAATACCAGCCTTAGTTTAATTTGAGAACATAAACTTAACGTAAAATAATTTTGTGAGTGAATTTGTGAATAAATTTCATATGACAAAAAATGCTTAAAATTATCCAGTGAATCCGCATGAATTTTTTGGATTTGGCAATTTTTAGAATAATCTTAAAATATCCCGAAAAAATTCATACGTGCTCTTTTTCTAATTATAAGCATTTTTTTTCATATGAAATTTATTCGTAAAATTGATCCATTCTGAGTAAAAAAATGGCGAATTTTTTAGTTAGCCACCTGATTAAAACCTCGCGCATTAATGGATTAATTCTTTTGTAAAACTTTGATCAATCGAGTCGGGAAAACGGCTTGAAGTATCGATTTGAAAATTTACAGGGTTATTGGAGGTACAATAGGCTGTAAAAAAAAACCAGCAAATATTAGTCTTTCCGTCAATATTTGTAAATCAGGGGCAGATTTTCTAAAAAAATCGCAAAAAGTAATTTTTTTCAGTTTTTTTTCAAAGTAATATTAATGGAAAAAAAATTTTTTTTTTTTTTTACTTAAAAAACCATGATAGGTCCTTGTAGAGAATTCATTCAAGTTTTCGATATCGTCCTTAAATTTACTGTGGCGGTCATGAGTTGCTGAGATATCGATGATCAAAGACAAAAGGATCCTTTTTCATAAAAAGTCGGATATTTCAACAAACAATTGACGTAGACAAAAAAAAAAAATTATTGGCCAGAAGATCTTAAAAGTAGAGAATTCAAGCTGCAAAATGTTTTTTGTTTAATCTCGATACGATCATTTTTCACTAAGATACAGCTTTTCAAAAATTGGCAAAAAATTTCAATAAATTTCTTGCTCCCTTAAGGGGACTGTCCGATTTTTTAAGCCAAAAAATAGGTCATTTTAATTATTTTTTTTCAAGAAAACTACTGAAGGTATGACAACGATTTTTTTTTAAACGTTTTATTGATCCTTCGACTACATTAGAGAATTTTGTTGAGTCACTCCGGAACCGGGAACCCCCCCCTCCAGCTCTTCAAAGTTTGCCGCTCCGTCCGCTTGTTGCGCGAATCTTTTTGCCTCAGGTGAACAAAAATGAAAAATTCATAAATTTATTAAAACTTTACACTGTTTAGCCCATTGTAATAGGGACAGTTTTTAAAATGGGAAAAAACATACAAAATGGCGGACACTTGAAAAAAAAAGTCGTTTTTTCGTCATTTTTTTTTTAGTTTTTTGGCAATATCTTTGAAAAAAAAAATAAAATAAAAAATGTGATTCTATTACAATGGGCGTATATATTATAACAATAAGTGTGCCAAGTTTCAAGATAAAATCATGAGCCGTTTTCTTTTAATTAGCGCAACCGACATCAATTCCGACGAACGGAGAAATTCACTGTCAAAGTTTAAAGTGCATTTTGGCTAGAAAAAAGTGTATTTTCTCACGAAGAAAGTGGACTTTAGTCGGGATTTTTTTTACAAAGAAACATCAAAAATACCTACCTCCTTATATTTCATTCATCAATTCAAGGCCACAAATCCGAACGCTATTCACACGCGTTTCATAGCTCGCACCTGCTCTCCGGCTCATCGACTCAGACGGCCGCGCGACGGGAGGCACGCCTCTTAAATGACCTGTAACTTTTGAACCGCTCAAGATATCGGTTCCAAATTTTTACAAGTTATTTTTAAAAGTATAAACTATTGATTAAGCGAAAAAAAAAAAATCGATTTTTTGAAGCAAAAAAATCGGACAGTCCCCTTAATTTTTTTGAGTAGTGTATTAAATATCAATGCCAGATTCTATTAAAAGGCAATGTTATTTGATTCATTTCCCGGACTATCCCCTTCTCCTTTATTGTGTTAGTGAACTACCGGCTTGAACCTTATTTACAACATTTAATATCAATGAAAATAGCGCCAATTGCAA
Source organism: Dysmachus trigonus (assembly GCA_949715965.1). Classification (NCBI taxonomy): domain Eukaryota; kingdom Metazoa; phylum Arthropoda; class Insecta; order Diptera; family Asilidae; genus Dysmachus; species Dysmachus trigonus. The sequence continues at coordinate 81,347,946 of OX454321.1, forward strand.
ATTTCCTGATCATTTCTATAATTTTCCCAAATATTTATTTGTAACCTACACATATTACTCATATTCTTTAGTACTTGAGCAAAAACTATTGTGTTTTGAATTGATGGATGTCTTATAAATAATTGCAAATTATACATGTGCTTAGGAAATTTACCTTAACATTGTGTATAAAATTTTTTCAAAAAACAATTTGCCCAAGTACTTTTTTCCCAAAATTTTATATCATTCAGTTAGATAAATTATACCATAACGAAGGCATCTTAACTAAAATTTATGCAAACATTTTCGCAAATTCTGTTACAAATCAAAAAAGTTATTTTATGAGATTTACCAAATCTTAGGAAGTCTTAGCTTGGTACAAAATAACAAAATAATAGTGAAATTTTTACCTAATGATAAATTTCCACATAAAATATTTTACTCTAGCTGAATTAGGTAATTTAACAATAGTATTTTCTCTCGGTGAAATATCTTCTATCGTATTTTATTTCTGAAAAGTATGTGGAAAGCTCCTACAGTACAATACAATATTTACTATATTATGTCATATACAAATTTCTTTCCTTAAAAAAAAACAAAATTTTTAAAATAATTTTTTGCATTGGTCCCCAATTCTCTCACTTGAGAAATTTTATTTTAAATTTCTCTACCTCTCAGAAAATTTATGGTACAAATTGTATACTTAAAGTCCCTTTAGAAGTGGTTACGTGCTCTCTAAAGCAATTTCAGTCCACTCGAGGTGGGTCAAATCATTAAAAAGACAAATCTGACCCCCGGAAAGAAAAAACGTCATATTTTCTTGATGAAGCACCAGTAATGTATTAAAGGGCCTCCGGCATGAAATCCTTTCCTTTACCCTTACACAAAAAAAAAAAAAAGAAAAAAAAGGAAATAAAAAAAAAGTTAAATTGCGGCTAGCCCCAACTTAATCCCCAGAGCACGTCAGCTGGACATACATCTCTATCCTAAGCAGACTAAATCGCTCCGAGGAGAGGAAAAAAAATATAGGTATATGAAAAAAAAAACCACACACACAAAAATGTGTCATAGAACTTGAGCCCCATAAAATTCCGCAAATTCTCAAAAAAATTCCAGAGACCTGGTAGAAAAAAAAACAACAACATATAAAGCAAAAAAATAAAAACAAGGCGCAAGGACATCAGAGAAATACCTAAACCTTAAAAAAAAAAAAAAAAAAATTGTAGGGAAAATATACGAAGTAGCCGAAAGGAAATGAGGAGCAAATCGAAGTCCACTCAGGTACACATAAAACAGACATCAACTTCGTCGGGTTCGGTCGATAAGAAACCTCGAAAAAGTCGTAAAAAGGTCATGTTTCGGGGCCGGTATTCGCCCGGTTTCGTGTCGCATACCCGCCCCCCTATTCCCTTAGCCGGGTTACCAATTATGTTCATGCTCCCCTTCTACTGAGCGCTACAAGGACCTTTAAAAGTGTTCCTTTATGGGGGAGGACATTAGTCAGTTAAGGACCAATACGGATGTCAATTAACATAAATCAAAGCTCCTTTTCCTCTCTCTGAGACATTTCTCAATGGTTGAGAGCTTTCTCTACAGCGCCCTCTAGTTTTCTCTCTCTCTCACTCACTCTCTCTCCCTATCCAAGGACCACCTGTTGCAGGAGTTCCTGGAGGTTCCTGGAATATGTATCTTGTTTTTTTCTTCTCCTTTGCCTTTCGGAAAGTTCGAAGCCCTAATTCCAGTTTATGTGGGGGGGTGGGTTGGGTTGATTTGGTTTTGGAATAATTTCCTGGAAAGGCTCAGAGCTTTTTTTTTGTCCCTGCTCAAACAAAAACCTCGTGTAGAAGAAGAGGAGGATAGTGTGCTCCAAACGAAGGGATGGCCGGGAAAAAGCTCAGTCGTCGGTAGGCTCCCGTACGGTACCTATAGTAAGCAAAGTAGTCCTCAGCTGACTCCTTTTCTGGACAGGAAGCGAAGAATTTCTTTCAGTGTTTGATTAAGTGACCCAACACCGGAAATTTGCTGGTGAACCCCTGAAAGGGAATCGAATTTGGGGCTTTGGTAAAGTGTCGGGTGTCCTGTGGTACATATTCTACACGACCACACAACATACACAGGCCGGTCAAGTTAGTGTCCCGCAAAGGGGTACTTCTGACCCATACTGCCCGATCACTCCCCCCATCTGGAATTAATAGAGTGTTGATAATAGTGCGGCATTTCAGGTGCACCATCTGATTCGTGTCGGGGGGATTCCCCACCCGTCTTTATCGGGGGGAAATAAATAAAGCACCTTTGGGTGCGCTTCAATAAATTGTGTGTTGTGTGCGGTCTGTTGTTGTTGCTGTGTCGATTTCTTGTTATATAGCTAATTTGTGAGTGGCATATAAAGCCTCTTTAGGGAAGTTATATCAGAAATATTTGAAGAAAAGAGAAGTTTGTTTGTAATTTTAAGAAAGTGTACTTGTGCTCCGATTTTTTTGGCTACTTCTACTACTCCTCCACACTCTCCTGGAAGGGATAGCTGAGGAAGAAGTCTAACAACACCTCGATAAAAAAAGGGTGTAAGCCCCTTCAACCGAATCTACTCTCGCTACCTTAGAGAACTGCTGTAATGGATTTTGAAACGTTGAATTGACTAAGGAACGAAATAATCGTGAAAGGGCGTTTTGTGAGAGCACCGTCACTGCCTTGATACACACAATCAGGTAAGCGAACAAATCCTTTGTAGGGCCTCTCTTACGAATTGGCTTATAGTCCAGTCAATTTAACCTCTGAAGCGGAAGTTTTTGATGGAGTGCTAATTTTTGGATATATTGTTGGGGACGGTGAGAAATGAAGCTATAATTTCTTTCACCCCTGAGGGGTGTTTGCGAAGGGGTGAAAAAGGGTGAAAAAGGATGAAAACGGTTTTTTGTTTATAACTTTGAATAAAAAAGTCAGCCTGGGTGGGAACGTTAGAGGGTGATATAATAAATGATTATTCATCTTGTATTAAAGTTTCCCCCGGTTTTGTTTATTGCAAAATTGTTTATTAACAATTTCACTCTCCCAAACCGGAAAAAATCACGGCTGATTTTTTTAAAAATACTTAAGCTCGTACGATGTCTTTCATTTTCACAATATCACTAGAAGACGCAATCCCCCATCATATACCAAAAATTCAAAACGGTTCCATGCATTTCACCTGAGATAATCACCCAGATACCTCACCTGTTTTACACCGAAAAATGTACAGTTTTAATCCAAGTCAAGATATCCCCCACGAATCGTCGCCCTCCGACCAGATATCACTGAGCAGCACACATTTTTCACATTTTTTCCCAGCCCACGGTGGGGAAGAAGAAGATTTGCGACTGATTCAAAAACGGAAATCGCTATAACTTTCGATGTATGTAACGGAACTTAATGTATGATGGCTTCAAAAATCACTTATTTTTTTCTCCATCTTTTCCTCATACACCACTTTCACCTAATATTTTTACTTTTTTTTATATTGAATTAAACTTAAAAAAAAAATAAAAATTAATTACATTTTATTCCTTTTCTCCCACAAAACTAAACTTTTTTTAAATATTCTTAATTTTTTAGTTATCTACAGATTCCACCCTTTATTCCCATAATTTTTATTATTTTCCACAAATCCCCCCTGACCCCCCGAATAAATATATTACCCCTTAAATTTTACAAACAAAAAACTCGCCAAACATTTTATTTTTTTTCTCCCACAAAACTAAACTTTTTTGAAATATTCTTAATTTTGTAGTTGTCTACAGATTCCACCCTTTATTCCCATAATTTTTATTATTTTCCACAAATCCCCCCTGACCCCCCGAATAAATATATTACCCCTTAAATTTTACAAACAAAAAACTCGCCAAACATTTTATTTTTTTTCTCCCACAAAACTAAACTTTTTTGAAATATTCTTAATTTTGTAGTTATCTACAGATTCCACCCTTTATTCCCATAATTTTTATTATTTTCCAGAAATCCCCCCTGACCCCCCGAATAAATATATTACCCCTTAAATTTTACAAACAAAAAACTTGCCAAACATTTTATTTTTTCTCTCCCACAAAACTAAACTTTTTTGAAATATTCTTAATTTTTTAGTTATCTACAGATTCCACCCTTTATTCCCATAATTTTTATTATTTTAAACAAATCACCCCTGACCCCCCGAATAAATATATTACCCCTTAAATTTTACAAACAAAAAACTTGCCAAACATTTTATTTTTTCTCTCCCACAAAACTAAACTTTTTTGAAATATTCTTAAGTTTGTAGTTATCTACAGATTCCGCCCTTTATTCCCATAATTTTTATTATTTTCCACAAATCCCCCCTGACCCCCCGAATAAATTTATTACCCCTTAAATTTTACAAACAGAAAACTTACCAAACATTTTATTTTTTTTCTCCCACAAAACTAAACTTTTTTGAAATTTTAATAATTTTGTAGTTATCTACAGATTCCGCCCTTTATTCCCATAATTTTTATTATTTTCCAAACATCACCCCCTGACCCCCCCGAATAAATTTATACTATTTACCTTTTTTTTAAATTATTCCCCATTTTTACTATTCAATTTTTTCCACCAATTCTCAATTAATCTCACTTTTTTTTTCACCCACATCTACTTCAAATGATCCGCTAGCACACACGGGGGTACAAACTATTAGCAATAATGGAGAAAAAAAGGTAGATTTAGTTTCGGAAGACCTTGAAGTAGATGTGGGTGAAAAAAAAAGTGAGATTAATTGAGAATTGGTGGAAAAAATTGAATTGTAAAAATGGGGAATAATTTAAAAAAAAGGTAAATAGTATAAATTTATTCGGGGGGTCAGGAGGTGATGTTTGGAAAATAATAAAAATTATGGGAATAAAGGGCGGAATCTGTAGATAACTACAAAATTATTAAAATTTCAAAAAAGTTTAGTTTTGTGGGAGAAAAAAAATAAAATGTTTGGTAAGTTTTCTGTTTGTAAAATTTAAGGGGTAATAAATTTATTCGGGGGGTCAGGGGGGATTTGTGGAAAATAATAAAAATTATGGGAATAAAGGGCGGAATCTGTAGATAACTACAAACTTAAGAATATTTCAAAAAAGTTTAGTTTTGTGGGAGAGAAAAAATAAAATGTTTGGCAAGTTTTTTGTTTGTAAAATTTAAGGGGTAATATATTTATTCGGGGGGTCAGGGGGGATTTCTGGAAAATAATAAAAATTATGGGAATAAAGGGTGGAATCTGTAGATAACTAAAAAATTAAGAATATTTAAAAAAAGTTTAGTTTTGTGGGAGAGAAAAAATAAAATGTTTGGCAAGTGTTTTGTTTGTAAAATTTAAGGGGTAATATATTTATTCGGGGGTCAGGGGGGGATTTGTGGAAAATAATAAAAATTATGGGAATAAAGGGCGGAATCTGTAGATAACTACAAAATTAAGAATATTTCAAAAAAGTTTAGTTTTGTGGGAGAGAAAAAATAAAATGTTTGGCAAGTTTTTTGTTTGTAAAATTTAAGGGGTAATATATTTATTCGGGGGGTCAGGGGGGGATTTGTGGAAAATAATAAAAATTATGGGAATAAAGGGTGGAATCTGCAGATAACTACAAAATTAAGAATATTTCAAAAAAGTTTAGTTTTGTGGGAGAAAAAAAATAAAATGTTTGGTAAGTTTTCTGTTTGTAAAATTTAAGGGGTAATAAATTTATTCGGGTGGTCAGGGGGGATTTGTGGAAAATAATAAAAATTATGGGAATAAAGGGCGGAATCTGTAGATAACTACAAAATTAAGAATATTTCAAAAAAGTTTAGTTTTGTGGGAGAAAAAAAATAAAATGTTTGGCAAGTTTTTTGTTTGTAAAATTTAAGGGGTAATATATTTATTCGGGGGGTCAGGGGGGATTTGTGGAAAATAATAAAAATTATGGGAATAAAGGGTGGAATCTGTAGACAACTACAAAATTAAGAATATTTCAAAAAAGTTTAGTTTTGTGGGAGAAAAAAAATAAAATGTTTGGCGAGTTTTTTGTTTGTAAAATTTAAGGGGTAATATATTTATTCGGGGGGTCAGGGGGGATTTGTGGAAAATAATAAAAATTATGGGAATAAAGGGTGGAATCTGTAGATAACTAAAAAATTAAGAATATTTAAAAAAAGTTTAGTTTTGTGGGAGAAAAGGAATAAAATGTAATTAATTTTTTGTTTTTTTTTAAAATTAATTCAATATAAAAAAAAGTAAAAATATTAGGTGAAAGTGGTGTATGAGGAAAAGATGGAGAAAAAAATAAGTGATTTTTGAAGCCATCATACATTAAGTTCCGTTACATACATCGAAAGTTATAGCGATTTCCGTTTTTGAATCAGTCGCAAATCTTCTTCTTCCCCACCGTGGGCTGGGAAAAAATGTGAAAAATGTGTGCTGCTCAGCGATATCTGGTCGGAGGGCGACGATTCGTGGGGGATATCTTGACTTGGATTAAAACTGTACATTTTTCGGTGTAAAACAGGTGAGGTATCTGGGTGATTATCTCAGGTGAAATGCATGGAACCGTTTTGAATTTTTGGTATATGATGGGGGATTGCGTCTTCTAGTGATATTGTGAAAATGAAAGACATCGTACGAGCTTAAGTATTTTTAAAAAAATCAGCCGTGATTTTTTCCGGTTTGGGAGAGTGAAATTGTTAATAAACAATTTTGCAATAAACAAAACCGGGGGAAACTTTAATACAAGATGAATAATCATTTATTATATCACCCTCTAACGTTCCCACCCAGGCTGACTTTTTTATTCAAAGTTATAAACAAAAAACCGTTTTCACCCTTTTTCACCCTTTTTCACCCCTTCGCAAACACCCCTCAGGGGTGAAAGAAATTATAGCTTCATTTCTCACCGTCCCCAACAATATATCCAAAAATTAGCACTCCATCAAAAACTTCCGCTTCAGAGGTTAAATTGACTGGACTATTATCTAAGGCGCGATTTCGAGGGGTCTAGGATCTTTCGTTCGGTCGGGCGAAGAAGAGATGTTTTCGCTACAATAACTTTTACCAAAATTTCGCAACCCCAATTACTTATTATTGTTAGAACCCTGCGCATTTGAATTAATTAAATGTACTGCCAAAGGTCCTTATTCTTCGTATTGTTGTTTTGCATTCCCTTCAAGTTTACAAATAAGCCAAGATAACTTAATTTTAGAAATGTACCTTGGTTTGTAGGATAGAATGAAAGCATTGACACACAGAACAAGTTTCAACATTTTTGGAAGCTTTTAATTCTAGCGCTTGGTGACTCTTACACACGAAAATTTAATGACATACTTTTAGATTTAGGATTGTATCTTGAATTTAGGCAATCGGTTTCCCCTACTCCAGAATATTCAATTCAGCACTTTGCTTTTCTGAAGCTGAATTGAGCAATCGAATGCAAAAAATAAATTCATGAACAGGGGATTTTTGTTTGTTGAACAGGTAAGATCGAGCTGCAATTTGAAAAGGTTCAGTTCGTGTCTTATTTCTGTACTTTCTTCTTTAACTCATACAAATCAAAATTTAACAGAAATTGTTCGGTCAATCAAAAATGCATGAGCTGCTGATCTGATCTTAATGCGATCTTTATCAACAAAAAAATTGTTTTTTCCCGATTTGCATAATCTTAGTGAGCTTTCATTATTTCTTTATCGCCAACAACTAAAACCTTTGTTTTAATTTGCAACTTCCAACATTCTTATCCTTCTAACTTTTGTTGTAGCTGATTTTAAGTGAAATTTTTGAAACTCCCAGTTTTATACCACTTGCTGTCACCCGATTGAACTGAGATGATCAAAATGGCGTCTCTGAAATGGTTTTTACAAAATGGCATCTCCAAAATGGCGTTTTCATAATGGCGGACGTATTTTTGTCATTTATGATGCAGTTTGATTGCTATTTTTTCTTTTTTGTCAATTTATGATATTTATTTTTTATTTTTTTAATGTAATTTAATTTTATTGGTTTTAACTTACCTTATTATTTTTGGAACTCTGTTATACTTATGATAAAACCTCACCCTTTTATTACCTTATACATTTAAGACAGTACTGTTTCTCTGATTGATTATGTAGCTTTTTCCATATACATATATATGTATTCAGGAGATACTTTAAAAAGCAATATATGATATCTCTAGAATCGTTTTTGCTTGTAACAATATATAGGGCGCTTCAAATATCCCCACAATGGCGTATTCATCCAAAGGTTGTTTACCTGACTGGCACAAATTATGATTTATGCCCCTTTAATTTGATTTCAGCCCAGAAGATGTTAATCGACAATCTACACTAATGATTTAAATTTCCTGAGGCATGTACAATGTACATACATCAAGCAATAGGCGCTAATTATTTCTTGCTCTTCGATGTCCAAAACTGCTCCACCGAGGAAATTGTTAATGTCGAACAAAAAAAAAAAAAAAAAAAAAAACATGAAAGCATGCACCTTGCACGCTTCATAGCTCTATTTTCTCCACCCCCTTCACTCCTCTATTCACCTGTCGTTATTATAGGACCAAGTTGGAGCAGGTGGGGGTCGTTTGAGATTTCAATAAATGTTTTCCGACCCACAGGACATTCGGGCTTCACTAATTTATTTGAATTGGATCGGCCTCAATGCTGCTGCCTATGTATGTATGTCCCCATCTAGGGTTCGATTTAAATGTGTATGTGTGTCAATTGTGATCGTATGTTTTTCCCTTCTTATTCGACAGGTATTTGAGAACTGGTCAATTGGAAAAAATTTCCTTTTGTATTCACAATGGGGTCAGCTTTGATTTTTTTTAGAATAAATTGGTAGGAACCCGTGTCATCACCTGAAAAGGGGATTTTTTTTCGCCCTATTTTTCTTTGCTGAATTTAAATTGCTTGGTACTATGTTGGAAAGAATTTCTTACCTTTAAAAAAAAAAAATTCAGTAACCTAAGGATACCTTAGAAAAAAAAAAAAAAATAATAAAAAGAAAAAAAGAAAAAAAAAAAAGAATTGATCGAATTCGTTATTTGTGCGGGTTTATTAAAAGGAATGGAATGATGATTTCTATAATTGTTATGGAAAATCTTCAAACAGATTTTGTTTGAATGATTCTATTGGTTATTATTCGCATGTATTTTCGCATGTACTTTACCACATATTTTCAAAAAATGAAAAAGAGAAAAATACATTCAGTTTATTTTTACAGGTATTGTAGGTATACATCACCTAGACAATTTATGCGATTTTCCTTTTGAGGTTTACAAGTCTGATAAAATTAGATCAAACGATATTAAAGTTGCTCCATTTTATAATAAATTAAATTCAATATCGAAATGTTATATGTATAAACAGAAGCGGTGAAAACTCATCGAGCTCCATAAGCCCTTGGGTACCAAATTAAAACCGACATGTGAAAAATTGACATTTCATTTTAAAGGTTAACCTAAAGGTAATCCGCCTACATATCGATTTTGTCTCATTTATTTTTCTTATTTTTTAATACGAAACGAACGAATATATTTTTCTACAATCAATAAATAACTTAATCTGGTATTACACACAGTCTTCTGATTTAATATCAAAGAGGATTAGCTCTTTTAAAAAATATAAAAGGCAAATCATGACAAATGTCAAATATAAATTGGGTTGTTTTTACTCTGAACAATTTTGAACCTTAGGATTATTTAAAAATTTAATTTGTTGCCATGTCCTCTTTTCTTCACTAGCTCGCCTTAAAAAAAGGTCGGCTCGTATGACCTCCAAAATAATCGATGCCTTTATTTTTGAATGGAATTTATGACTTAATTAAATGAAAGTGTTTATCCCTAAAATATAGGTATCTAAATTTAATATTCAAAAGATAGAGATCAGAATGTCTTTAACGTGTTGACTCCCTAATTTTATTCAGCCACATATTCAGCTATTGCGTGTTACTAACATAAAAACAATTTTAGGCATTTCAGAAGTGAAAAAAAATTTTAAAAAATTGAATAAAAGGACGTAATTACAAAATGTATGTAAAATTCTACGCAACGTTGAAAATCTACCCTTAAAAATTAATAAAATTTAAAATTTCCTTAAATTTATTACTCAATCTCTAGTAAATCATTCCTGCAGCAAAAGGGGGCGCCCCGTATACGATGTCAGGGGCATTAGAAGAGTATAAATAAACTAAAACCGAAACAAAGTTTATTTCGTTTTTAACCTCCCTCACACATTCCTCGCTCCCCCTTGTCATACTCTTTTCATATACACGGTTGAAAGATTTTTACATGAAAACATCATTTTTCATCAGAGTCTTAAAAAGTCCTAGGGAAAGAAAAGATCGGGAAAAAAGGAAAAGAAAAGGAGAAAGAGAGAGAGAGAAAGAAAAAAAAACGGAAACCCACTGAACAAAGGACAAGTTATTCGCGGATGATTTATTCTGACACTTTTTAAATTTTTGACGCTCCGCCACTGAGAAAAGAGAAAACGGGTGAGCTGTTCCCATGCCAACTAACTTATGGAAATTGCAATACACTTTGTTCCAAAAGCAATCAATCACCAAATCAAGTGGATGCTTCCTTGGTAAAAAAAAAAAAAAAAATGAATAATAAAAACATGAAAAATTCCTTAAAGACACGCGATGCCAGAGAAAGATTTTTTTTCTTCGTCATTATTTTGTTTTTGCTTCTGCTTTGTTTTTTTTTTGGCTTAACAGATTTGTCAGGATGGGATGTGGTTGATAGTGAAACGATTTTGTTACAAAACACAAAAAGCAAAAAATGATTGATAAATTTGCAATTTGTTATCGGGCGTAATATGGCCCAAATTGGGTATATTAGTCTAAGCTTAAAGAATCAGGATGAATCTGTTTCATTGCTTATTGCTTATCATTTGGAGTAGTATTGGCATTAGTAGTTAGTATATAATATTTAACATATAAGTTTGTACGACAAAAACTGGAAAGTTATGATTTCTATGTTCTATAATGAAATAAAATTTAGCAGGGCAGTACTTTCACAGTCCACTATTTATTTATTCAATTTAACTCAGGTTAGTGCAACCTGTACATACAAAACAAGCATACAAACTTAAAAACTAAAACTTATAGACTATCAGCGAAAATAAGTAAAATTAGAAGGGTTGAGGACTGATCTTCCCTAAGGCATGACTTACTCAGGTGGAACTCCACACCCTTGGGAGTTGGTTTTATGTATCATCATGGAAATTGGTTTGGAGAAGCCCTATTTAAGTTGTCGATATTCGACCAACGTTTCTGTTTCTATTTCGAATTGATCCGACTTCGTTCCTATGACTTCGTCGTTCAATTCGATCAGTCAAAATAGGCCATCGAGGCATATTTATAATAAAATAGAACACACTATTTAAATTAAAAAAAATTCTGGCGTCAAATCAAAAATAGATATTGGTATAGGTAAAACTTTACTTGGCTTTCACACCTTTCCCTATGCATGTACCTGAATAAAACATATATTCTGCACATCTATGAAAAAGTACCTTTCGCTTGATATATGCTTCATCAAGATACGTACATGGGAAATAGGTTAAAAAAGGATTACAATTTTTGGCTTTGCCTATTAATATATAAGATTTCCTTTCTAGGGGTGACCCTTGTGGTCTGCACTGCGACGGAAAGGTCTTTTGTGCCGAAACCCCGTTTGTAGTAAAAGACGGTCTGCTGCCCTAAGGAACGTCAAAAGGTTTTTAACAGAAGATAAGAGAACTTCAGCCAAAAACTCCTGACTGAAGATCTTTCTTCTTAACCGTGCTAAAGCAGGACAAGCACACAAGATTGTCATGTAGTTACATGGTCTTCAAGACACAGTCGATATTCCGTCTCATTTGACGGACCTATTTTATGTAGGTGTTTCTATATTTTTAATTTCTTTTCATTATCTAATACATAAACGGTGCAAGTAGCTGAAAGCCATTTATTTGCTTTACTTATAACATCTACTAAATACGAATAAATAAGATATCAAAATTCTTTGATTCGGGAAATAAAACGAAACAAAGGCTTGAAAGACGGAACCAAGACCAAGACTGTTAATGTAAGACCAAGACCAAATAAAGGCTATCATAGTCTTGATCTTGGTCTTATTTTTTTCATCACTAATTTACATTTAGTAGCATATTCAAGGTCAGTTCGGAAAAGAGATGTAGTTAGATTTCACGACGTATAGGTATTTAAATTCTATGGATAACGCTTGTCGTTGTTGTTAAAACGAAAATTAAGTTCACTATCTCACAACTCTATTGCGATTGTCGATTGGATGACCATTCGACTGCTGTCGTTCGAAACGATAAAATTTTGTTTGGTATTGTGTAAGCATTTGTGACCGTCAGTCATCGTTCATGTAAAACACCATCGATAACAAACGTCTGTCAAATCGACACTTAGCAATCACAATCGACATTCACAATACCAAACTTCACAATCGACGAACGATAATCGATAAGTATCGTTTATCGACTGTTTTTCGACAATCACAATAGGTCCCTCAGTTGACGCCAAGATCACGAAGAAAGACAACTGGAGGTATATGCTTGCCAGATAATAGATAGACTCTAGGGCTGGAAGGAAGATGTCTGCGGGTATAGGTAATGGATTGGTATTTTGAGATCATCTTGGGTTAGTGAATTTTTATATTGACCGCGGAAACACCTATGTACCCATTTTCACGAAAATCTCATAAAGCTTATGATTTTGCAGTGTAAATCCGATTGACACCACAATTAAATATTATTTAGTCCTCATTAACACATTGACTGTCGTGTTTTATTCAGCAACTTATTCAGCTATTACGTGTCACCCGAATCTGGGTGACACGGCAGTCAACGTTTTACTTTAGAAGCTTTTAAACAATTTTTTCTTCTTTTTCTGCTTTATCTAACTGCAATATCTCTTTGTTTTTATGAAGAAGTATGAGAGAAGATTAATTTGTGTGAATTTTGTACCGAAGCGAAGCATACTTTTGTTTCTGTGACGCTAAGTCACTATAGTTTTGTCCTCCACTGTAATTTATACCCGCGGTTCATACGAAAAATAATGATACAAGAACAATTTCATAGTAGAATATATACTTTAATAATATTTCTCTTCCCAATTAATCCTTCCGAAGCCGCATTAACCCAAAAAATATCTAAAGCATAAAATAAAGATCTACTTTACGACCCAAATCATACCTTCGAGTCCATTTGGAGCAAATTCCACCGGTCATCTAAACCCTTTTTTCCCCGAAAAATGTCAAGTTCTCAGACAAAAAAAAAAAACAGAAAGAAAATAAAGAGGTCATGTCTGCATAAAAAATGCACAACAACCTGTACACCATATTTCTAAAAAAAAAAAAAATAAATTGCCCTTCCCTGACCAACGAGATCATTCATAATAAACTGAAAACACCCAGAAAATATCACCAACAGCTCCCCAAATTGATTGCTTCAATGAAGTGCTCTCCCAGTTTAGCCGGGTCCCTATAATATATCCTGGTTCCCGGCATGTTTTCTGCCGGTTGGGGGGGCGGACTGGGGACGGTACGGCAAAGACGGGGAAAACATATTTTCCGGGTCAAATCATGGGAACGAAGAGTAAAAAAGGAAAAAAAAAACCAAAATGAGGAATGAGTGTTCAAGCTCGCGTCCCACAAAATCCTAATCGAGGTCACCAAACAAAACCGGGTCTGCTTCCCTTCGAGAGAAAGCCACGACGACGACGACGCATTCACCCATCAGAGCCCATCAAGCCGTCATGTACAATGGGGCGATTGTCCCTAAATTCGAAAAACCCCTTTTGCCAGGGAATATTCCTTTTGAATTTATAAAATGAGTAAAATCCCAATTTTTGGGTGCCCGAAAAACACACAAAAATGTGCACACACAAAAAAAGAAAAAAATGAGTAAAAATAAAATACAAAAACGAAAAGGGAAAAGCGCGCCATCGTTGAAACGAGGGGAAGGTTCATAAATCGTCCTTTTCAGCAATTTACGGAGCCAACGAGAAACAAAAGGCTGCTGCCAGGCTATACCCCCTCGAGGAAATTTATGAAATATCTCCCCCCGATAGGGTCAAATATAGGGGGGGGGAGCAGATAAATTTGTGAACCGAAAAGCTGCTTGAATTCAGTTTAATAATAAATCATCGATAAATTATTTATAAATAATATTCCCTGTTGCTGGGACTGAAGCGGGTCCTCCCCGCCGCCGGGGGGCCACCTACTGCCGGACTCCTGCCGGGGCACAGTGGCGTGCCCTGTGTTTGCCCAGGAGCCTGCTCCCGATTCTGGCCCTGATCCTCTGTTCCTGTTCTCTGTCCTACACTCTCCACGGTCCGCCCGGCCGGGCTGAAAACTCGGGCTTCCCCCCGGGTCCCAGCAGCAGCTTCGAGAGGATCTGGTTTCTTTGAAATTTCACTGATTTATATGCCCATACGAATTTCGCCCCGCGAACAATAGATGCCTCTGAGGATTTCGCCCCGGTAATTGCATAAATTTTCCGCTTATGGCTTACAGGTAATGTGCTTAGGCGGGGCGGAGCTATTTTCGGGTGTTTTACGAATTTATTCGATTTTGGCCAGCTTTATTGGCACGTCTGGCATGTTTAGAATATTTTCGGTTTGGGCCGTGTTTTTTTTTTTTTTTGGTATTTTTATTTTATTTGCACACCTCGGCTTTGTTTCAGGTTTAGCTGCGGGTTGAAATGGCCCAAGGTTATCGGTTAAACCCGAGTTTATGACTTAACCAAATTGGGCTTTTGCATAATTTGTCCATACAAAATCAGTGTTAAATTTAAGATTTTTTCATAATAGGTACGGGTGAAGTTGCCTTCTATTTTACTTCATACATAAGTACCTCATTCAGCGCCTAAACAAATTTAAATCGAAAACTGTGTCAAGCTCCGTTCAAATACCAATTCCAAGAATCCTGTGTAATTCCCAGTATTTTATTATTGTAATTTCTGGAATGGTCCAGCAAACCTTCTGTACTTGAATTTAATACTTTATTTATATACTTTGGTTAATTTAATAGACTTTTATTAATAAATACCTTGTACTCATATATGTAGTTCTTTCTAGTATTTTTTTTATGGGGTGTTTTTTTAAAACCCTATAGAACTTTAGTTTTAAAAGAATAACACAAGGAATTAACTTTTAATGAACAATTTTATTTTATGCGAAAGACCAATTCATGGCATTAGCTACGATATCCTTTCACATCTTGTTAAAGTTGAACTAATTATTAGAAAATAATTGAAAGTAGTCGGAATTTTTTAGTGTACGTGTGTATAAAAATAAAATTTTATATTTAAAACAGCAATAATAAATTTAATTAGCAATAATGGCAGGTGGTTGTGGAATTATGGATTTTTAATAAATAATTTGAAAAACGAACAATGCCTTTAACTCCGCCCATATCGATTGGCAATATCAAAATGACCAATTCTTAAGGGGTTACATGGGTCTTAAAGGTATAAATTTTATTTCAAAAACGAAAAATCTTTTTTATTTAAAATTTAAACATATGAAAGTAAAGTACTTAAAGTACTTGTAAAAAAATTTTCAGCCAAAAATATTGAAAATTTTCCATTTTCCAGCCATTTTTCGCCGTCAACCTTTTTTTTTGCGGTGGACACGATTTCTCGAAAATAAATTGACCGATTTGGTTGAAACTTTGCACAGTTATTCTTGATAGTATTGCTTCGTGATTCAACGCAGGAATTTTCATTCGGTCAAGTGGTTCTTGTTTTATACGAAAAAGACCTTTTAAAAATGATGAGAATCGGAAAAACGCATAAAAATTTGAGACGAAAATTGATTCAAACTCATGTCAAAATGTAAAATATCATTTTTTTTCAATTCCTTCGTTCAATCACGAGCCAAGGGCATAAACTACAAGAAAATTTTTGAATTTTTGATTTCAGATGAATCCACACCGAAATATCATGTCCACCGCAAAAAAAAATGTTGACGGCGAAAAACGGCTGGAAAATGGGAAATTTTCAATATTTTTGGCTGAAAATTTTTTTACAAGTACTTTAAGTACTTTACTTTCATATGTTTAAATTTTAAATAAAAAAGATTTTTCGTTTTTGAAATACAATTTTTTAAAGAAGTCGTTTTTTTTATACCTTTAAGACCCATGTAACCCCTTAAACAAGTGAAGTTTTGTAAATCTAAATCCAAAGTTTTAAAGCTTGGTGTCATACATTTTTTTTAATTAGTATATTAAGTGCACAATTTATACGCTTTTTTCTCAAAACTTCTTTTTCAAAATTTAACACAATGTTCTGGACAATAGTAATTTTCACCAAAATTATTTCCTCAAAGGCACCTATGTTATTTTTCCTCCCTTAAAATTCGGTTAATAAATCGAAAATATTATGTATTTATTATTTTATGTTAGCAAGAGGGACTATCAATTTAGTTGATATTAAAGATATGAGTTTTTGATTGAGGGCTACTTCTAACTCTAGAGCCGTCTGCTTTCGTAAAGGACTTGATTTATGGATGGAATTTTATTTTTTTACAGATAAAAAAAAAATCCCAAGCATTTGAGACAATTTTGAAAGTGGGCAATTTTCAAAAAAAAATTTTAAGCAATAATATGTATAAAGAAAAATATTTGACTTCGTCGCAAAATAAGAACATTTCACCACCTACGGCATCTCGAGAAATTATCTTTATTTTTATTATTATTATATACCTTTTTTTTTTTATAGGTGAAAGTGTTCCGGTTCCCAGCGAACAAATTTTACACCAAAATAGCACTCAACCTCGCAATGATCGCATTCAGCGTGATGGGCAAAGTACCCGACCATACCATCCATACACAGAGAGTGGCTGGTTACCGGGCGAAAACTAAATTATTCATTGCCATCATACTTTTTCGGCCATCCCACCTTGAGGAGAACCAGCGATTATTTCTCCCATTCGGGTAATATCCCCCAATAAATCTCCTTACCTGGAGGCCATAAAGGTGTATGTTGGTAGAAGAACGGGTGACGGGGCAGCCAGGGGCAAGCCGAACAAATCGATTACAACCCCAAAAGCCCAGGTCTGGAAGCCAAAGAGCAAATTACACTCATAAAGCGGAGATAATTGGGGGGATATTCTTGAAACCCCAACGACGACCACCACCCTCCGCACTATCAAGAAATTATTAATGTCCCACAGTTTCGAGCCCACAGTTAGTATAGTACTATTTGCATGGGCCGGAAAGACAGAGAGAGAGAGGGAAGAGACGTTATTTGATACCTACCTATTGCGGTGAGGGGGGCAAAAACCGCCTATACCAAACGCGACACGGTAGCTTCCCTCATTAGACATGTCAACAGAATTGGAGCCACCGATAGGGCCAAATTAGCTCTGTGGGAGAGAGGGTGGTAGATTTTATGTTTGTCGTATAAAACCCCTGGGTATTCGATGGCGGTAAACTCAACTACCCTGTTCGAAGTGGCTGGTGTGGTGTACTTGCACAAAAAAGTGGCTATCTTCTGCTGTGTCAGCATGTTCCTTCCTTCTCATTGGGGGGGCTGAATCAAGTGGGGTGTAAAGTACCCCATCCGAGGGGGAGGAGGACCAGTCTAGACCGGGAACTTGAACGGTAGGGCTTCTCAGTGGTTTCGGTCACTTATAAAGGGCACGTCTGTCTAACGCCACGACACTGCTACTTCGCTTTGAGAAAACTTCAAGTGAACATAGTCCGTTGACTTTCCGATTTAAGGGGGTAATAGCTACCCTTGAAAATTGAAGTAATTTTGCGACCTCCTCCTGCGGGAATATGATTCTCTTGACCGTTCCAAATACTCCAAGAGACATTCTGTGGCCCCAACAGTGGCCCTCTTTTCTACCCTACATAATCCCTGAACCCCCTGCCTTACACCACCCAAAATGTATGATGGGAGTGAGCCCTTTTATATTGCAAAAAAAAAAAAAAAAAGGGAAGAAGAAGAAAAATGAGGAAAAAAGTATCGCCGACTGGGCCGAAATGCGAGCATGTGTTGGGGGACTTATTTGGTTTCCATATTAGTTCAGTTCGTTAAACACAGACATGTACATATATATACAGTATATTTTCGGGAAGGGACGAGGGTTGGAGATCTAGGATTCCGGAGAGGCTAGGGATACGACCGAACCCAGAGGATGAGTGGAGGTTATCCACCTCATCCGGAGCATTATGTTCTCAGCTGGACACATTCCTTGATTACATGCCCGAGGCTTTGTTCTAGGGGGCGCTTTTGAAATAGGACTCTGCTTCTTTCATCTGACCCATGATTGAAGGGCGGCGGAGAGGGATGAAGGTGGAGCAGCAGAGCACACCTGATGGATCTAGGGGACTCCAACCACTGGACCGCATCACATCGCAACGGTCAGTTGTGGTGATGGTAAAAGTGGCAGAATGGTGGGGCGCTCTACCAGGGATGACCTGAAGGTATAGAAGGGCACATGGACGACGAACGTGCGTTCCGGGGGCAACATGAGGACAGCTAGATAAATGCGGTTCGCTCCCATGAAAAATTTATGACTTTGGGGAAATAATCAATTTATCTGACGTCAGATTTTCGGCTTTATAGTATCATATGTGTCCAGATACGAGAGATGCCCGAATTCTCACTTCCTCCTCCGTTTTGTGTGTCTTCCCGGAAAAGGGCTGGGATTTTGTGGAGGATGTTCTTTGTGGGGCCGGGTATTCTGTGATGATGGGTGCAAAAAAAAAAAAAGGAAAAAAAAAATATTGTTATCTTTTGCATGGAGTTTTGGGTGGTGGGAAAAAAAGGAAGAATCCATTCAATAGGCGAAGTGATGCCAACTTGTCGGCAGTTTCACCGAGAAAGAAAGCTGAAGAAGGTCTTTGATCCGAATAAAATAACTTCTTAAAGGAGGCTGCCTCCACAATCGGGCAGCTCGTCGCCAGCCGAACCAGAAAAAATCCGGGGGACGAGTAGAGTTATATAGAGCTTTTATTTGTACAAAAATAAATTTATCGGCATGATTTTTCTACAAACTAAAAAAATTAATCTAAGATCGAAAGAAATTTCCTTTTTTTTTTCTTTTTTTTTTTCTCTAAGAATAAGAAAAAGAAAATCGACGGTCGTTGAACTTTTGACGCCGAATTATCGCCTCGATTGGACCCTAGGAATGATTTGAACTCGTGCAATGCGGATGTGGAGGAATCGAAGGAAAAAAAAAGGGAACGATATCCTGAGCAAAAAAAATTGGAACTCGTTCCTGATCTTCGACCCACGATTGATGCGGAATGGGGGGAGCGATGAAGGGTGGAGGAAGTAATTTTCCAAGAAAAATTGAAGTGGTCGATAGAAGAAATTGATGCCGTTGTGGCGTTGCTGGCGGGACAGAGAGATTGAATAATTTAAGAGGGGCTTATGAGAGGTCCCGGCTAGGATTACGATGGGAATCAATCGGTGGTGGTGGATGGAGGGATGAGAGAGGGAGATTATTTGCTCAACTTAATTGGGAAAACCGTTATTAATCAGCATAAAGTTCCTTGTGCAAGGAAAGTAAAATTGAAGAAACTTTCAAATTAAGCCTCTTGAAAGTGGTCAATTAGCCTCGAGCCCTTCGGATATGGGCAGCAGGAAAGCGCAAAAAAGCCCCTGATGGGATCCAAATCCAGCGAACGGAGAGAAAATTAAATTTACAGATGTAGGAGTTGGGGGGTGGGAAATTAATATTTTTTGAAAATTACAAAAGGTTTATGAGCGCTGTTTTTTTTTTTTCTCTCGTCCGAGGAAGTGCGACTTGGAATCCGCACCATATTTTCTAGAATTTCTGTAAATCTATGACTACTATGACTTTCGTTATAATTTTGTTGTAAACTTCAAGTAAGGCGTTATTTTCCCTGAATTTTCTTGAATTTTATGTTCAGTAGTTTCGACAAAAACGCACTCTGTTTTCGCATATTTTCCAGAATATCTTTCTTAAATATCCTGTATAAAATTATCAAAGAAATTATTTTTGTATTCCTCATAATAAGCCCTTTTAAATGATACCCCACATGATTTTAAATTAAAGATATTTTCACTTTGTAGTGGAAACAATTCCACAAAAACCCTTGCCATTATTAAATAAAATAAATTAAATAAATCTTTTTTCAATTTATCAAGGTTGACAAGCACGCATTTTTGAAATTTTAAAGTTAAATATCTGAGAAAGTAGAAGCGACCGGTAAACATTTAAGCAAAACAAACTCAAATGCAAAACTTCCCATAAATCTAGAGAGTGTTCCGAAAGTGTCTGGCCTCCATAACAACTTTTATTCGGAAAAGCGAAATTTTTGCAAGCAAAAAACTCAGGAATTCGTACTCACCTGGATGACGCAGGCTGTTTGCGGTTGCTTTTAATTTTTACCCCTAAAAAATACCGGGGAAAAAGAATTTCCCTTAAACTTATTTCATAAACACTCCCTGCCACATATGTGCACCTCAAGCAGTTTTTTGTTGTTGTTGTATTGTCTTTTTATTTTTTTTTTATTTTTTTTACCATCCCGGAAGCTGCACCTTCACCTTTATTAGCTCGCACCTGGTGCCAAAGGATTCCTTATCCTTTTTGAATTTGCGGCTTTCAGTAGGCTCGACAGGGTGTAGGAAAAAAAAAAAAACTGATACCTGAAACGATCTGGGCTTAATGGAATCCAAGACCTTTTTTTTTTTTTCAAAAAATAAAAAAATAAAGAATACGAAGAAAAAATATCCGAACTTAGCTGATTTTACATATTCCAGCAGAGCAGGCAATTTTTCCGGGCTGTAGCATAATTTCATAAAAGATGTAAGCACTTTTCCTGTCTTTTGTATATATTCTTCTTTTCGTTTTTTTTTTTTTCGAAAGGAAGTTTTAATCTTTAAATTTTCCAAGAGACACGACAAAAATAAATAAAAAAATAAGTAGGAAAACAGGCAACATCGGTGCGAAGCGGGTGCAGGGGGTAGAAGGGGGGCCGGTGGAATGGCGCCCATCTAAATCTCTGTCTACATCATCTGCAACTTGACGACAACGGAGAAATAAAAAAAAAATATAAAAAAAAGGGAAATTGTATAAATTTTTCAGTAAGAAGGAGCACGTCGAGAAAGCTCAAGACGACGAAGACGTTGGGCGAAAAGGACGAGTTTTCCTTAAGCCCATCACACCGAACATGAGAATGTGCCTCAACGACACTCTTGTGTATATCGAGGACTCATCCCGATTCATATTTCATGGCGGGAATTTATCAGCGTCTCCCCGGCGCAATTCGTCTCGTTATCGGACGTAAAATGCACGCGCCTCGTCGGTTTATTATAGAAAAGCAGAAAAGTTTGTCTCAGACCAAGAATTCGATAGTACAGATATCTTAAATTATTTTTTACCACTACAAACCCTTCAAGAAATTAGTTTCTACATTCAACTGCTGAATTCAGCTTCTGAAAAGCAAGCGCTGAATTTGACTATTTAACTGCAGGCATTGAATTCTTGAACAGACGACGAGAAATTTAAAAATGAACGTACCCATTGAATCATAAATTTAATAAACATGTACGTACATTTCTGTATCATCTTGAATATCAAAATAAAGATGTTAATATAACAGATTCGAAATCAGAGGCTCCGAAATCCCTTTTGTACTAATTTCCTTGAATTGTATAAATTTTGTTCCGAAATCTTAAATTTCTAAATTTTGATAAATAGAATCGAAACCAGTGGCTCCAAGATGTTTTAAGCATCAACACTCATCGAATTTGAAAAATGTTTCCTTTTATATATTCGATATCAATATTCTAAAAAATCCGTAGATACCAATTTTCATGCAAATTACTAAAAACTTAAAGTTTCCGCCGTTTAAAACTATAAATTTCATCCGAATGAAAAGTAGCCTATATCTTTAAGTGCATGATTATTCAAAAACTAATTGGTCAATTGTTTCAAACATTTTTTATAAGTTTACCTTATTGAATTTCCAAGATGATGAACTAACAATTGGGATAATATTATTATTTAAAGTATATTTTATTTTTATTATTTTTCATAAAGCTACAAATAAAGGAAGAAAATTGATAGCTTTTTCTTTAAACAGTGATAAAACATTCATTTTTAAACTTTTTTAACCTCAAATTAGTTCGTAATTTTAGAAAACATATTAATAATGTACAAAACATTTTGTTTTTGATTTCAAATAAAAATTGCGTCCCCGAGGTTTCACGTAAGCTAGAAATTCGGGTGAGTAAATCAGCGATTTCTGGCTGAATTGATTTAAAAAATCAACGGACAAAAATATTTTCCGAAAATTATCCGACCCAAAAATGTACGTTTTTTTGAAAAAATGCCGCCATGTTTTTTTTTTTCGATGAAAATTTTTCCTTTTGGTCCAATCCCTACAGATTTTGATACCAATTAAACTCTTTTTTTTTCTTTCTTTGTCACACGTTCCAGTGACTCAAAATCGTTTGCACCGTGGTTTTTTGATGTTTTTTTGAAAAAATTTCACCAGCCAAAAAAACAGCCTGGAAAAATCTTTATTCTATCTGAAATATCTTTAATCTGTATTCTTTGAAGACTAAAAAATAAATATGCAAAGTTTCATTAAAATATCTGCTTTTTTTCCCTTCAATTTTCCAATTTTCCAAAAAAAAAAAAATATTTCTACTTTTGGGTGTGTCAAGTCCCCTTTTTCAAAAACACTTATAATTAATGTGATTTCTCTCCTTAAATTATAAGATATGCTGCTTCATTCAAAATAGATTTTTTTTAGGTTCAATTACAGAATATGGTTTGATTTTTTTATTTTAACAAAAAAACATATTTATATATGAATGTCTATCTACAAATATTTTTATATCTCCGATAATGTGATAATAATTAAAATAAAACAAATAGATTTTCAAAAAGAAATGTGGTCAAAAACAGGCAATATACCAAAAAAAATACACCTCAACAAAATTTCGTGAATAATCGATAAGGACAAGGGAAAGTGTAAATAATCCGGCGTAAGCCATTTTTTAGCCTCTTAAATAACTAAAAAACCTTGAAAAACAGTAAACAACTGCTCAACAAAAGAAATAACCGTCTTCTCTGCCATCTCCTGTTTGTATGTTGTCAAGGGAGTTATCCAAATTTTCGTAAAAGAGGCGACACGACAAAAACGCAAATTTTTGTTTAAACTTTACCAAAACTTAGCACTTACCAATGGAATGGGGGGCGGGTGACTGTGGGGTTAGGAGGAAGAAGGGGTTTGGATTGAGGACGAAAGGAGGAAAACTGAAAGTTTTCCTCAGACAAAAGGAAAAATCCTTGTACAGTTGCGACACACAGAAAACAATACCAAAGATGTAAGGTGCACACACAATAAGAAAAGGAAGTTCCTTAAGAGGGCTTAATTCCAACGGCAGAGAATAACCACTGAAAACAAGCGGACGAAGTTCAGCTCCTGCCCAGAGCCCTTCAGCCCCTCGTCGCTCACCAGTTTTCGGTCGTCTGTTGTTCCACCCCTCACGCCTCAAGGGAGGAAACGCTGCCTGTAAGCGAATTAAATTTCTTTGCGCCCTGAAGCTGGAGCTCTAGAGCTCTCGAGAGTCGTCGGGGTTTTCTTCTTATTCTACTGCACACAATCGCACGTCGCCACGATAAAATTAGATTTCTCTGGGCCAAATTCAAAACACCTCGGTCACCTCCTCGGTATTCCTCTACCCCCCGGGGGGTGAGGATGTTGAAGAAGGACGACGAAATCATCGTCGTCGTTGTCGTTGTCACCCACCCTTAAAAAAAAAGGACAAAAATAAAAACGCGACTAAAGTGGGGAATCCCCTCAATTTTGTTTCGGTGCCCGAGAGATCTTCATCTGAACAACAATGGCCCGAAATGTGCCCGACTTTCCTTTTGAAGGCCTCTATCCAAGCGAACTTTCAGGCTCCAGGAGCAGCTCCTGCCCTTCTTCGTCGTACAGACTTGTATTTTGAGTCCTGCGTTAATTCAAGCCGAAGGGAACATACCAAAACCCCCAAACATCCTTCTTCCCAAGTTAGAATACATCCGCCCTTCGCACCTGGAAGAGATGATGATGTTGTTTGCTGGCTCATCAGCTCACCAGATTCTTCGGGCATATTATCCAAGGATATTCCTAGATTTTAGTCCCCCTTATTCCTCATACCTGCATCTCGTCCCATTTTGTCCTTGTACTCCTGAAAATATCCTGCCAAGGCACTGCTCACATTTATGAAGTGATTTGTATGAAGTCGACGTTCACCAGGATGCCGGCGAAATTTAACAAAATCCAAAACAAGGCAACATATACCCGAAATCTCGTGGATGGTGGTAAATATAAGATACTTCTGTATATATATATAAGGTATTTGGGACGGCGCGCGCGGCGAGGGTGGATGACCTGGATATGAGTCGACATCCAGTTAAAACTTCCACGTCCAGACGATGCCTCCCGCGCCGCCTGTTTCTCGGTACCCAGAGGATGAAGAGCAAAAAAGTTTAAATAGGCTACGAAGAACCTCCATGGGAACCATCGGCAGAAAATCTGTTTTCGATGTTTATAGGAAAATTCGACTGGTGAACTTTTAGGGATTCCGGGGGATTCTTTTCCTTGTCACAGGGTGTGCACAACCCTCCCCCACCCGGTATCGTTGAAATTGTCGACGTTGTTGTCCAATGCCCTTTTTTAACCCACCATCATCCCATTTTTACTCGTTTCCTGAGTACAAAAATTTTCTGTTCAGCTCCTTCGCCTGTGAAGTTACTTAAAAAGTTTCGAAAAGATAAATTGAAGAAATTGTTGCCTCTTTGTTTGGAATTAATAAGGAAATATATTGGTGAGCCTAGTAGAATGAGGTACACTGTTCCCTGTCTCAACCCTGTAAAGCGGTCTCCAGAGACAGGGACAGGCTTGTTTCTAATTTCAGCGAATTTATGCGCCTCGGGTATGTACTATATATACATATATATAGATTATAAATATATACCTCCTAACGGAAAACTTCAGGACTGAAAAAGGGATCAAAGTAAAACAGGTGTTTTGAGGAGTTATTTTAATATATAGGGAAAACAGCCTCTTTGCCCTATCATTTTCTTGAAGGGATGACACCCCAGAATAGCTTCTCAAACCCTAAAATTTTCCATACCATCGTCTTTGTCGTCGTTCAATTAGCACGAAATTGTTAGAAGTTCTGTGCCCCAATTCTGTGGTCGACCATCAAATAAAATTTTCCTCTATAAACTGACTTTTCAGAAAGTGAAATGGGGGGTAGTGTGGGGGATGGTGTGAAGTGGGCCTTATGCGGGCACCAGAAATACTTTGAAATATTCGAATTTACCTTCCACTTGAATTCCATTTTGAACAACATTTGAAGTAATTGCCTTTTCCGGGCCAGAACCATCCGGCAGGTATGAGAAGAGTATGCCACTTATCTCATATTTGAATTCCTTGAGTGAAAATCACAGACTTCTTAGCATTTCAAACTTGCACAGTAGTAGTCCGAAGAAGAAGAAGAAGAAGCTCGAGAGGAGGAGGATTGCATCTAGAATTCCTTTCATTCAACTGTAAGCATTCACGCTTCCGGAGGTGCCCACATCTCTCGAAATAATTGCAATCGCAAACCAAATTTAGGATATTAACAAATTTCAGGTGATGCAGTCAATCGTCCTATAAAACCGCATTCCATATAACTCGGAGCGAAAATTGCGAGTGCTCTCCTATAGCGCGGTACTAATATAAGGCGTTTTTCGTACAAGAACGTCCCAACAACTTAATTGCTTAAAAAGTGTATCTATGGCATTACTTTTTTTATGTATTAAATTCTAATTCACATAAAGGTATTGAGTTTCTTTCAAAAATCATAACAAACTTTCAAAAATCATAACCAATTTTTTTTTTACCCCCTCCTATATACCACTGTAATCAAAAAGTAAAGCCAATTTTGAATTTAAATTGCGCGGGTACATCAAATCGAGCAAATCTTTTTATTTTTAGGTTGGCAGCAGTGTCACTCATATCTGTATAAAATTTCACGCCAGTATGTAATTTGTTTGGTTTGTTTCGATGTGTTTTTCTGAGCAACTAAAAGTGAATTTTTTGATTTTTACAATGTGTGATTTTATTGAGCAACGAAGTTGAATTAAATTTTATTTGCGGAATGAAATTTCTGCTGCAAAAACGTTTTGGAATGTTGTACATAGAAGGCCTTCGGCGATCAGGTTTTTCTGAAAGAAGTTGTATAAACAGTTCCAAGAAGGTAAATAAATCGTTGAAGACAAAGAGTGTCCCGGACGACCATCAATATCAATAAATGAACAACATATCAATGAAATCAAAGATTTGGTGCTCTAAAATCGTCGGTTGACAATTAGAGCCCTTGCTGATACTGT
Source organism: Dysmachus trigonus (assembly GCA_949715965.1). Taxonomy (NCBI): domain Eukaryota; kingdom Metazoa; phylum Arthropoda; class Insecta; order Diptera; family Asilidae; genus Dysmachus; species Dysmachus trigonus. Next base: position 81,374,287 of record OX454321.1, read on the forward strand.
AAACATTTCATTTTGAAAGAACATTTGTGAACATCTCGATTGGCTACAAAAAGCGTGAAACACCGTTTTGACTGATGAGATAAAAGGAAAATCGAAGAAGGAACTGAAGGTCATTCCAATCATCGAGTTTCAGAAGTGTTTCGAGGATTGGAAAAATCGCTAACATTGGTGTATTATATCAGACGGGGACTACGTTTGAAGGGGATGATATAGATTTGGAAGAATAAATAAAAATTTTCAAAGGTATAAACAAATTGGCTTTACTTTTTGATCACAGTAGTATTTTAGGCATCTAAATCGGTTCGGTTAATTTCGAGAAAATCAATTTTTTCAATTTATTTATTTCTGAGATACACTTAACGTGATTTCTATCTAACGCGGTACAAATTAATCTGATTTGTATTAATTCTGAGTTTCATATAGCGCGCTACGAATTTAATCGCATTATCGGAGAGTTTGACTGCATCACTTCCGGTTTTGGTTTAGAGATTTTGCCCCCGATGCGACTGGTTTATGATACTCTCCCTGACTGAGCTCTCCTCTATGGAACTTTTATTAAACCAATTATTCCTAGCTGGAGTCCCACTGGGAGCAAACAAATTGCCTTCTCTCACCCTGCAAATTGCTCAAATCTATATATATACAATATGACGTGGTAGGGATCCCCCTTTTCCCAAAAAATCCCTAGTGTATTTAGACAGCTCCCCGAAATACCATCAGGCGGGCGTGTTCATCTAAATTTTCGCGAAAATTTTGTAATATTTTTCGCGTAATTCGATAAATTAGGGAAAATTTTAATCTAGCCATCCTCCGGATATATATAGGGTGAATCAGGCTGAGAGGGGAGGGGAGGGGGTAAAACAGAAATTGCGCGCAGAGGGACAGAGTTCAATTGATTAGGTAAATTGTTGGGACGGGCTTAACTCAATTATTTGGGACACTGCACGCAAATTAGTTCCTGGGTGTATTTTAAAGTGATGTTTCAATTCACAAAACGGGGGAGGGGTATACCGACGAAGGGGAAGAGGGAGGAGGGTCATGGGTCCGCGAAGTTTTCAAGTGTTGTTTTGTGGATTCGGACATTTTTGCGAGGGGCCAGGACGTTGTTGGGCGCCTCTGTGCTGTGGTCGGATTTTATTGAATTAACACATTAATTAGGCTGAAATATTGGGGAGAATTTCAGCGATTTGCTCCGGAAAAGGTCGACGAATTTAAACAACCCTGCGGAAATGACCAAAAGCTATTTTATATAGAATGGCAGAATTTATACAGAAAGCTTTAATATCCTTTTGATAAGCTTAGAACCTTATGTAACATCTATTATCCTGCTTTACAACTCACATATTCGATGAGTAGGCTCTAAACAAGCATAACAAACGGTGGTGGCATATAAGGGTTGACTGCAGACTGTCTAAAATTCTCCTAAAAAAAAGGTTGATCACGGTTTAACTAAATAATTGGTTGGTGAGTCAATCAGAGTCATTATAGGTCACTACAAATTGAGTTATATAAATCTGAGGTGGAGTAGGAAATCATTGCCCACTTTCGAATTCTACATCTAGAAATCAGAGATCGGAAATATTTATTTGATATAATTTTTTAATTTTTATACGAAAAAAGTCGTTGTAAAACATGTGAGCTAACAATAAAATAAGGTACCATAAATAAATTTTGAAAACCAAAAATCTGCTGATTAACATATTGACTGCCTAATTTTATTCAGCCACTTATTCAGCTATTGCAGTTTACGTAACACGGCAGTGCAGTATGAACAATTTATTTAGATTGTAAGAAAATTTTCTTCTATTGCTGACAAACCAGTGATCAAAAAATATTTTTGAACTCTGTTGTAGTTTCTTTATTTAACACGTTGAATGCCGTAGGGGTCACCGGTGACCGGCACCCAATAGCTGAATGTGTAGCTGAATAAAACGTGGCATTCAACGTGTTAATATTACAAAAATGAAAAACAAAACATATCTTTTAATAGGATTAGCAGAAACGAGAATATTTTTAATAGTTATGTATCACTGTCTGCTTGCTTCAGTAGTGTGAATGCAATATTAAAGTTAATTTACACTTTTTCCGGAAAAATTGTCTGTATTAAAAACTCATGAATTATTCTTTGAATATACTGAAAAAAATATTTGTAGATGATTTAACAATAAAGGTATGAAATTTTTATTTCAGTTAACTAGATCAAAGTTCATTTAACCATTTTAGTGTCAATTTTACTAGAGAATAGTAGAAATAAAGAGAATTCGTGTCAATTGCACTATAATAATTTTGTTAATTTTAAAACAGAAAACATTTCATTTTGACTTTTAGTTTACGTTTAAGGTATTCTTCATAACTTAAAATGGTCAATGTTTATTTCAACAAGCATGTATACGCACGGTCGTTGTTAGAATGCCTGCTCAAAAGTTAATTTAACACCAGAACAACAGTGGCCTAAAATGAAGAACCTTAGATTTATTTTTATAAAATATATAATGGTATAACAAAAATTCGATGCATAATTAAATAAATTAGGTATTGTGGCGGCCCTATAAAAACTGTGCAGAGATCGTATAATTTTTAAAGACTCCCTTTGGTCCATCATCTACAATATTTATAAGTATAAATATATTTGCTACCTAGTTACTAAGCTTAGTTACATTTCGAAATTTTTCTTTTAATAAGAAATTGATATTCTTCTTCTGAATTTATTAAAAGATACACGGGCGTTTGTGATAAAAAGAAACGTATCACATTATTCTATGATATAAAAGAAATAACCTTGATACGCCTCTGCGTGCTGCGCAAATTGGAGGCATATATCGGCTTAGTAACCTATATAAATCAAAATCGCATATATATAATATATATCAATTTGACTTTGTCTCATTTGCATACGTCCCCAGGACGACGCGTAACAGCCAGCGGTCTCCTTTATTTGCGCAAATAAATTATTGCGGGGCATTTCCAATCACAATCACGCCCCAGCCATACATTTTCATGTTCTAGATATGAATCTCGAGGAGCATACGTGCCCCCGCTGAATATGCGGCTATACTCCTCGCCGTTACTTGCACCTTACTGAAGGGGGGCAGGGAGGAGGAGTAGTAGAGATGCTGCCGGCTTCCCTGTCCCATCGCTCCAGGACTATCTAATACTGGGTAGGGGAGGGAAGATGGCGGAATAATAATGGCACAAGAGTCCTTTTTGATAGTTTGAAGCCAACCAAGAAATCTGCTGCTCTTGTACTTTCCCGGAGCGAGAAGATAGTGCCTGTTGGCGCTGCAGGAGTTCCATCAAGCCAGCAGAGCAATTCGCGTACTCGGGGAATCCCCTCGTCAGTTCTATCCCTGGATCTGATCTGGGACTAAGGACTAAGAAAAGCTTAATACCCCTGTGTAACTAGCTGGCACCACCGTCTCTACAGCTGTCCAGAGTCCTGGATTTCTGGATATCTGGTTATCTAGATTCCTGGAGAATGTGGTACACCATTCCACTTCTCTTCTTGTGTGCCCCCCCCGGCCCTGGGGCTTAGATTAATTTTTCACTCAGCATTCTTCTGGATACTCCCCCCTATCCCCCACTCGGCCGCCAGCTGTGATTAAACTTTCTCTCATTATTTCCCTCTTTAAAATTTTAATACTTGCCACAAACCTTGAAAGCGCCAAACCGGCCAAGAAAGAAGTTTTTCCCTTTTTTCTTCTTCATTTTATGGGAGAGGGGCGGGCCAGGAGTTTTCCCTTCTTCTTCTTCTTCCTACATATATTTGCGCAGCATGCTGGCCCCCCAATATTTTTTTTTTGGGAGGACTGAGGTTGGCGAAGTAACTACACACGTAAGAAATTATCGAGAATGGCGACAAAAACTTTTCCAAGTCAAACACTTCGGCCTACCGCCCTTTATCCCCTCCCCCTTCCCTCCATAAACCAACTTTAAGGGCAGGGTGCTGCCGATGTTCGGTTATTGCTACAAAAGAAGAAGTAGAAGAAAAAAGAATAAATTAAAAAGGAGCGAAAAGACGAACAAAATTTTTTTTTTTGGGACGGTTTTCCGGTGATACCATGTAGAATAGTAGGGGTAGGGGAAGGGGCAGGACCACCTAAAGGTCGCTGGATTGAAAGGAGTTTGGGAAGGGAAGTGGAGAGGGGGATAAAACCTGTGACCTTTCCATCACCTCTTGGGCATTTTAAATTAAGTCCAGAGAAGGCCCGGTGTCTGTATGGTGGCCGGCCACACCACCGGAATGAAGGGCTTTATAGAGTGGGAGAGGGGGTGTAGGTATAGGGGGGAGGGGTGTGCAATCATCCTGTGCCGGGGTCAGGAGAATTTATGCGGAGGGGTGGCGGAATGTTCATGTATCGATTTTTTTCCTGGAAAAAGGGCTCTCTCTCTCTCGCTCTCGTTTGGAAGGGAGGGTACACGTGGTTTTCGCTATGGCACCCTGCTCCATGGATGTTGTAAGGATACACATACTTTTTATTTATTTTATTTAGTTTTTTGTTTTGTTTTTGGGAGTGTGTGCGCAAATCCACTGGAAGCTGATCACAGAGACCTGAGTTGCCAGAATTTTTTTATGGTTACGTTTCAGTTGAGGAATTTTGAGAGTTTTTGAGGTTAGGAAGTTGTTTTTGTGTATTTATATTTTTAGGTCGATCTTCTGTCCAGTCTGCATTTTTTTATTCTTGTCAGTCTCCCTTATAGATATTTTTGATATGATTTTTTTCCACAGATAACGAATCCGAAAATGAATTTGTTCCATCACATCAGATTTTCAAGAAAAATAGGGTAAAAAAAAGGAAGAAAACCGTATTTTGTCAATTTTTGGTGTTCTAAGTTGTAGGAGCTTAATACCTAATTCAAAAGAAAGTTTAAATACTTAATTATGTATATAATATATCAGTTATTTGTAACCTTTATTTATTATTTATTTATAGGTCTTAGGGAAAGCCTAATTAAAAACTTATTCCCTATCAATTTTTAATAACGTAAACAAATAATTACTATTATATAGCAATAGTTAGGAACTTTATATTTCATTTGAACTACAATTGAAGCTAATACGATAATCCATTATTTCTTAAAAAATTTTAATTAAGAATTCCTAAAATACGTTTTTTCAAATTTTAAACCTATTTTTCTTGAAAATGTGATGTGATGGAATATTTTCGGACTCATAATACATGGAAAAAATTCTTTAAAACTAGCCTATCAGTTGTTCGGTTAAAATTTTTGCAGAAGCGTATTTAATGTATAATTTTTATTTAGCTAAAGTAGGTGAAATCTACTATAAAAAAATAGTGATAAATGAGAAGTAGACTAAAAAAAAATATTAATTTTAGATTATTATCCCTGCTTTTATGTTATTGGTAAAGATAAGAAATTTAGCTTTAAAAAATGTTTCCCTTAATAATTGCAAATAATTCTAAATTTTTTCAGATGTTTCTAATGATATACAAATTTTTATTATTAAATTGTTTTTATCTTATTATTTTTTCTATATTTGATTGGCTGAAAACTACTAATTTAAACTTAGAATGTTTTGACGAAAAGTGTTCGTTTAACAAATCTATTTTAGTAACACACTACTTCTTTATCAATTATCAAAATTAAAAACCCTAAACTCACAAGCAGAAATCACGAAAACATTCCCATTCCAATTTTATATTAATTTTGCAATATTCAGTTCTCAGTTTTTATTTTCAATCTCTGTTTCAACTTTTGTTCAGCTCTTATTAGTAGATAGAATTAATAAAAATAACTTATTAACATTTTTCTAGAATTAAAATGCTAGGCCTAGCCTTTTTAGCATTTTTATTTAGTTTAAACAACGAAGATATTGGAATTATTATTAGACAATTTATAGATTTGGAATAAATTCTGGAGATAGTTTAGATGATGACATAATTTTTGATGAAGAATGACTTAAATGAATAAAGTCCAAATGTTTGATTTGTTTTATTTTCACTGCGTTGCCAAATGTTTTTTCTTTCTAGCCCATTTTCTTGTTTTCAATCTAGGCAATAGACAGATTTTGTATGCGCGTTGTTTAAGTTCTTTTGGTGGTGAAGGTTGCCACTACTAGATTTTGCCCTGGCTACTACTAATGCATTTTCGACGATTTTCAGAATTGATATTTTTATGACATAAAAATTAATAAAAACCGAAATGTGAAATCTTTGCCATATATGTATATAAAAGAACTACATCAGTCTTCGTACTAAGATATTCAAAACCTATAGCTGACCCACGTAATCAAGAAAAACCTCGAAAAATGTCTTTAATATGGCCACTACTGCTGCATTTACCTTACTATGGACTACTGTCTCAAATCTCGATTGCATTAGGACTAGATTATGTGTTTTCTGTAAACTGTTTAATTTTGCAAGCCTTACTTAACTTACTTATATGCAGTCAGGAGGCCCAAAAAGTCGATTTTTCAATATTTTTTCTTGAGATGACCTTTTAAGGGGGTAGTACACTTCTATTTTTTGAAAAAATCGATTTTTTTTTTATTTCATAAATGTGCTCTAATATATCACAGAAATGGTCTCCCGAAACCGTTTTGAGAAATTCGATATATAAAAAAAGTTATAGACACATTTGTAGCGGTGCCTTACGCTTATCGCATCTTAAAATGATCGAATAAAAACTTTAAACGCGTTTTTCTCAAAACCACGTTTTTTGACCTGGCCGACATGATTTTGAAAAAACTATTGGTCTGATCGGGCTCAAATTTTTATGGGATACTCTATACATGTGTAGTTCTCGTCCGAACTAGGATTTTGAAAATCGGTTAATGTTTAACCCTTTTTTGAAACAATTTTTTGCAAAAAAAACTGACCGAAAAATTAAAAAGTCCGCCATTTTCTTGTTTTTTTACCAAAATTTTTTATCCTAGTTCGAACGATAGCGACTGATCTATATTTTAATATGCACTTTGAATTGTTTGTTTAAGACGTTCCAGAGTCGAGATATCATGCCGGCCAGATTAAAAAGGGGTCACCTTCAGGCAGCCATATTAGGGCCCTATGAAGAAAAAAAAAAAAAAAAAAATTTTTTTTAATATTCTTGAATATTAGTTGTATCATATATAAAAAGTTTGCAAGATCAAAATAAAGTTAACTATAAAAAAAAAATCTTTAAAAAAAGGCCTTAAGAAGTGTACTACCCCCTTAAGTTATTAATGTAAAAATTTGTACGCATATTATGGTAACTCTTCAGTGTATTTTAATGATTTCTATTTGTAAAAATAATTATTTAAAAAGCTGCTACAGCGGATTTCCGGGAGCAACTCTAAAAAAAGGCGTTTTGCGGTGAGCACGATATCTCTGGACTGGACTATCCAAAATGAAAAAACCAAAAATATTTCGTTAATATATTGTTTTATCTTGTAATTAATCGAACGAAAAAGTAATATACGAATTTTTGACAAAATCGCGGCTTCTTAAAAAAAAAAAATCGATTTTTAACGAAAATGTTGACCTTAAATTGTTTATAAAATTGAAAATATTTATCGGTGAGAAAAAACCTTCGAATAATTATTAAAAAATATATTTACATAGCTTGTGTTAAAATGTGAAACTGATTAGTTCAGCCGTTTCCGAGAAATCTTGCTCATCGACTTTAAAAAAACAGGTTTGAGAAAGACGCGTTTAAAGTTTCAAAAGCTCCTTACATATAGTAAAAAAATCATTACAAATATGCGTGTAACTTTGAGTATATTCACCGGATTGACATGAAATTTTTTGTCGGTGTACTTAAATATATGTGCATTACAGAAATAATAATAAAAAAAAATCGATTTTCTAAAAATCCTGACTGTATATAACCCCTTAAGTAATTTATTTATTTGAAAAGTAATCTCACCGTTACCAATTAACCTTTTCGGTTCATTATCTGTTAAACAGTTTAAATAAAAGTTGAATCTCCTTTTTAAATTCATGGAAATATATTCAAACACAAATTAGTTTTCCCGCCAAACCGTTCAAAAATCCCCTTCAATTCCACATGACACTAAACGACACAGAGAACACTGTGGAAACTGAAACGAGTTCCACTTTCTAAATGACAATCGATGCTTTGTCGATAAAGCAGTGCTCTGCAGCGCCTTCAGTTTTAAGATGGCTCTTATCGCTTATGTGTACGTCTAGTGTGTTTCGCGGTCGGTTTTCGTGTGTTTTTGTGTATATTTGAAGTGTTGGACGCGTTTTATCGAGTGAAAAATAGCAATTTCGCAAGTGTACAATAGTTTTGTGTATCGTTCAAGTGTAGGACCGGTGCAATTCCCCCGAAATTCCGGTAAGTTTGCTCAGGATGTGAGAACTTGACATTTTTCATGGTACACAGAGCAGCCAGCCGCTGTCAAGTTGACAAATCAATTTTTGTTTACATGTAACTTCCCCAAGTTATTTATCGAATGTTTTGCGATTTTCTACCGGAAATAACAATCTTTGGTCAGTGGTTTGATTTTTATGAGAATGACCACCCATTGGGGCTTCGGTGGTGCGCCCTTGTTTACAAACAAAAGTCCAACTCCAGGCCAGAAAAAGGCGTCAAACATCTTCAGGTATTTGACTGCACTCGGCGCTGGTTGTGGGCGGCTTAATGGGTTGCGACGAGGTAAATAAACCAGAAAGACCGACACGAACGTGAGGAGATGCATAAAAAACGTTGCACTGGTGCCGCAAGATCGGCGGTATGAACAAAAAAGACATGGAAAAGTAAAAAGGCCGCGGTTAACACCTCTCTTCCGTGTGTGGAGCTCCGTACGACGGGGGGGACACTCGGTCGCCCACTAATTGAACATGTGGAGCCGGTCCCTTTTTGCGGAATATTTTCTGATGTTCTCGATATTCTCAGGTGCCCTTATCCCAGTGTCTTGGACGCGAGTTTCACGTCCAGGGAACGATGCATAAATTTTGCTTCTTTCAAGTTCAGGAATTTTCGTGGGACCGACTGTCTCGTCTTCAGCATTTTTTTTTTTTTTTTATTATTTTTTAATAAAACATTTACACTCGAGGTGAACTTGAGATTCTGCAGATAACGAAATGACTGTAATTTGCCGTAAAATTGCAGAGTTACAGCTGAAAACTGCGATGGCCAGGGGGGTCACAGAGAATTATCAAGTTTTCAGGGGTTCGGAATATTTTGCATGCTCCAATCAACTCGATCTGCGCCTGCCAATCTCTCATTAATGGGATGCGTTGCTTTCTTTAATAAAAGAAAAATTGAAATATTTAAATTGCTGTCCTTGAGAGAGCAGCAGCTGGTTCCGATCGGGCTCGTTTATTTTCTCAATAAACATTCCACGCTAAAGTGATGATCTGTGTCAGCGGCATCCAGTCCCTAGTATAGAAGCGACAAAGTTGACTCGTAAATTATTTCCCTAATGATTTCTGGCCTACCGAGAAATAGATCGGATGCTCCTATTGCCTTTTAAACAGTCTCCCACTCAAACCAAAAACCAGGAGCTGGTTCGGTGGTCAATGACCTAAGAAATTGTGCCATGCTGAGAGCAGATGTGCTCTGTACTTTAAACAAATCGAAATCTGGACATTGTCGCCTTTATGATGTCTCTCTCTCTAGGGGAATGCGGGAACGATTCTACTAAGTCTAGGGAATTCGAGGAGGAAAGTTATTTGCCTTCATTGTTTTGCGTATCATCGAAACTAATTAGCTTTATCCGGCTGAATGCGAAATTTTCATGACTTTGTGATATGTGTTAATTAGAGAAGGCCTTTCACAACGATATAACCTTGCATTATGGTCAGGAAATAAAGATTGGCTTTAATGGCTTTAATATTGGACAATGTATTTTGTAGCTATCGCCTTTCCTGAGGTTAGAAGATAAAAATTTAAATTAGGTCATCTTGAGTCAGGGTTGAGGAGCTCTATCTTGTATTCTATTCGAAAACATCTCTTCATGAGCAAAATGCTTTCTAAGCTTATGTATAAAATTTGGTTAGACGCCATTATTGGTCTCTAATATTATAATAATAATTTTTATTTGTACAAAGCTAAATCTTTAGCACACAAAGTTCAAGAGGAAAGATTAAAATTGACAACAGTTAAAACTTAATAAAGAGAGGTAGAGAAAAACTAAATAAGAGGGAGGAAGAGAGAAGGAGATAGCCCAAGATGTGTAAAATATTTTAAATTGGATATATTGTATACATCTGGCGTGACGAATAGAACAATTTTATTCTCAATTCTAAATCTTATACAGTCTACATAACCCTATAGAAGAAACCAATTCTCATATTGAAAAAAACTGCATTGAAATTGGTTGATTTATGAGATAGCTAAGGGGCGAATGAACAAGGATAAAAAAAATGTGCGTACGAGTTTTGTAAAGTTTTCAAACTTCCCCTTTTGGTGAAGGGTTAGTTAGGTCAAGAAGTTGAGAAACAAATTTTACTTGAAAACTAAAGAATGTTTTTGAATATCTCACATTACGCTCAATAACCCCCAGCTCAATTCCCGTATTCGATCATCAATTTGATGAAAATCGAAGACTCTAAGCAATCAAATAAAGCAGCTTTGAAACTGTGTTTTGGCCTTCTATCGAACAGAAAATCGAATAAGAGAATAGGCAAGGGATCTTATTATGAGAAACGAAGTAATTTACTACATCTGTTATAATTGAATTGCATGTAAAATTTCTTAAGTATAAGAATGTCAACTGAAATTCAGCTATAACAGACGAAACGGAATCATTCGCTTCTTTCTTATAAGGCCCATTAATGAATTTTTAGTGAGCTCTCCTGTCATTCGAGTTCATTTTTGGAGAGCGTAAATCATAACTCTGTTTTATGGCAATCTAAGTTTTAATAATTTTACTTTTATCTATGGAAGTTTTTTTATATAACTTTTATATATTAGTTTTGTATTTTTTTTTATATTTAAGCTTATTGCAGATATAAAGCTCAAACCCATAAGAAAATAGATCCCATATTCTGCTGCTTATCCCTCGTCGAAATCACCTACGAAACGTAAAAAGAAACCTCCACCCGCATGTTGGGTATCCCTACAATTATGCAAATTTAAGGGAATCGATCAACAGAAAATAAATCCCTTAATTGACATCAATCTCTGGTTTCCATAACTCTAGACATGAAAATCGAATTTCATAAAATTGCCACACGAATTCATACCGAAGTCTCATCGTGTAATATATATATGCTGCAGAGTGTGTGTATTATGCTCCCGTGGGAGCCGGGCAAGGTCCCATTTGGATGGTGTGGGGAAGAAGCAGCACCACCAGCATCAGCAGCGTACTGGAGCGCAAATTCAAATAAAAGCGCGCGATAATTTCGCTTCGAATTGAAACTGAAAAGCTCGCGTCATGCATTAATTACAATTAGCCCAGCACCACCAAGCGCCCTATGTTGATGATGGTGGTGGCGGCGACGAACGACGGCTGGGGTTCCACGGCGCGTTCCAACTCCACAAGTCTTCTTAAGCCTTTCACATCGACCCACCAGCGAGAATTGTTTTTTGTGTAAACAAGGCGGGGATCGAACGATTCGCTAGATCAACAATTGAAGCCAGCCAAATGTTGAACGTGTGCGGATCAATAAAGTTTGATTGCGACGATGAAGAAGCGGACACCATCGGCCGACTTCTATAGCTTCAATGTGTGTGGAGCTGGAGCTCTCGGGCTCCGTTGGTGGCTCTGGTTGTTTACCTTCACCACATAGAGGGGCACGCACTCAACACGCTAAAACCATTTTCGCGCGATACCGCGTGACCCCCAGCGCGGCAGGGAGGGAATTTTGCAATACAGTACCCCGCCAAAATTGTAGAACCACTAATAAAATTCTTAATGTGCTAACTTCAAAGAAAAATAATTTTATGAAGTTGTTCCAGAAATATATTTTTATCTATATATTTTCTATAAGCTAGTTCATAAGGTTATTATAATTCATTGCTACTGATAACACTCTTTAGTTTAAGCAGAATACTGTCCATTTCGTCATTTTTAAAATATTACACTTACACTTTATTTTTATGTATTGTATATTATCGCAGTCTATGTTTTTTTGTACTTATAAAACGCTTTAAATAATTGGTGACTTCTAATTTTACTAGGAAATTGAATTTTTAGTATCATAAGTACTCCAAAGAGTAAAGCGCAATATTTAGCTATTTTGAGATATTTTACTCCGAAAACGATGTAGTGTGAGTAAATTTACATTAGTTACAATTTTATACAAGAAACGAAGTAATTGAGTACCGAAGTAGTTTAAACATAAATCGAGTACTATTGAGTACCTCTGTGTAAAATTATAAATATCACCTACTCCTCAATTTACACGGTAAATACGTTCCTAGATCAGGTTAATCGAAACCGTGTCAAACGAGACGCCCGATATACAGTATGTAAAAAAGGAATATAGGTTCAAAGACGCTTTATATCGTGTAAATCGAGTCAATGAATATAAAGACAAGTTGTAGATACGTTCATATTAATCGCTTAAAGTAAGTTAATGATTTTGTGACAAAACGAAGATTGGTTCTACTGAATACTAAGCCTCGATATTGGGGCCCTAATATAAACATAATATATAAAATATTCAAAGACGGATTTTGTGTCTATTAATTAAAAAAAATAAAATAAAACAATTAGTAGGTTAATGGTAAATTCGAAATTCTTCCAGAAATTCCAACGCTGTACTTTTTGTAATTTTTGAGTGAATTTGGACTTCTTTTCTTTTTTATTAAAAAATTGTAAATTTACCCCAAACACTTAAATTACCTTATATAAATAAATAAAATGTAAATAAATATGAAATATTGACCAACGCAATGGCACCGAATACCGGCCGGCTACCTAAATCCGGCCACTTGGTTATTTAATAAATATCTATGCGAAAACTAAATATAAATTCATTTTTACTAGTAAAATATATAAATTAATTACTGTACTTGTAATTAGTTAAAAAAAAAATAATAAAATTATTTATTGTTAAGCGAAAAAAAATTATTAATGTGGTCGAAGGTTAGATTTTGCTTCAATAGATCGATGAAATCCTAAAAATCGATACTAGAAAAATGAGAAATGTTTTTGTATCATCTCAATAATTAATTATGATTTTGATAATTATTCTAGACTCATATATTCTTTAGTTACTTATGTAATAATCTCGGTATTAGGATCAGTACGAGATAGTGGCCGGAGTGAGGGTCCTAGTCCAACAATGGCAAGCTTTTTATTAAAAATTAATTTTAAATATACCAACGACAAAATAAATGAACGGGAATAATTTATTATCGTTCAGAATCGTTTTCTCACATTGAAACCACTAACACAATTGAAATAAATGTTCCTATTAATTCAATAACAATAAATAAATGTAGTCAATCCTTAAATGGCCGGTATTCGGTGCCATTACGTCATATAATTATTCTACATTTGTAATTGTTTGAAATAATTTTTTAATTCAATAACAAATATTAATAACTAGAACATTAATGAGAAATACTTTTTATCTTGACCTCTTTTAATAACTAATAATAAAATTTGAAAAAATTGGTGACAAAGTTATCATTTTTTTTAAAATTTTACAATTTTATGCTCGTGATGGGAGAAGGGTAGACAGAGAAGTAAATGAATGACGTATTTTAGAGCATATCGTTACGAATCACTCTGTATAATAGAATAATAAATCATTGTAATATATGTAGAATTACGTGCTTGATAAATATGAGTTATCATTACGAGAAAGGATTTTTATACTATTTTTTTTTATTATTTTTAATAGAATTTTTAATTTACTTCTTTTAAGAGTATTTAGTAGATATAACATTTTATTTCAGTTTAATTTATTACAGCAAAATTTCCTTAATTTTAAACGCTCTTATTTGTTTGTTGCATTTCTGGCACAAATTTTGCAAGTCAATTTTGAATAAGCTCTCGTTATCGGAATAGGCTGATATTTTGCATACACGTGTACTTCTGATGACAATACAATATTATGGTACCATTAAATTTTTTTTAAATTTTATACAAATAAATATCTTGTTTTAGAGTATCGTTCTTAAATAAAGAAAAAAAGTGGTTCTACTATTTTCGCAGAGTACTGTATTACGTGGAGCGCCATCATAACCATTTCTCGTGGGGCCCAAGCGCCGAGTTAGACACAGCCTAGGAAAGGTTAGCAACTGCGGGCGCGGCAGTGGAGCGTGTTGGCACCCAGCTAACGTGCCTCCTTAAAGCGCGCACATGAGTTCGACCACAAAATCGTCGACGTTTGTTCGCCAACGACCTTTCGAGGACGTTCGCCTCTCGTCCATGTAGTAGAAGTAGCGAGGGGGAGCGCCAGGGCACACCGAGCCCCAACTGCCAGAAATAATGAGTGAAACGGGGGGCCCCATGCGCTAGAATGCAGTCATCATGAGCGTCTTCAAGTGCATCCGATAAGCGGCACTTCGCCGTGTTTTCGTCACGGCAACGTGACTACTTGGTGGCGGTGTGCATCGGCCGTGAAGGCGAAACGTTTTGTGATTTTATTCATCTTTTATCACTGGCCCTCTCAAGGGGGCGGCGGGCGGGTGGGGGGTTTTACAGCATGAATATCGACCCAGCACAGGGCACGGTGACGATTTTCAGCACTCAACGACTATATATACTATATAATAGTATAACCATGATTATATAGTTATATACTCTATGATTCGTAACGGCCGAGAGTACGTACGATGCGGTGCGGGTGGTGGCAACGTTCACAAATTGTCGGGAAATGTTTTCACTTCTTGGCTGCTTCGTCGCAAAGCAATTTCATAAGTTAATGAGGTAATTCTTCCATTCAGGGGTCTAATTTTGACTTGATGGAGTTATTCTGTCGAAGGTCTTTTTCCAACCCGCGTACTGCGAGTACTATACCGTCCCGCACCGCACTGTACCGCATACTGTGGGGCATTTGCATAAATTTTAATTGGAAGTTAAACGTTTTGCATTTACGACGACTGAAAACCGGTCATTATGTTTTATTGCGTTGAAAGTCTAAACGTGCATTTTTGTGGTTTTTTGGGGTTGATATTTTCTCATGCGAGTAGAGCAGGAAGAAAAAAGAGGGTAATTATGGGAAGGTGGTGACTCGGTGAGAGAACTTTAAGTAGGCAAAGTGGAAAAAACCTTTTGAGGTTTTAAATTGTTTATTCACTTCCTCATACTTAGCTAAATAACACTAGATTTAAAGTGGTTGCAAAAGGCAATCGACGGCTTTACCAATTTTCATGATTTTATATGAAATATAAGTTTTTATTATCATTACTTTTGAGAAGGCTGTCAACTTCCCTTAAAATTTCTTGTAAATGTAAATGCTTTCTTTTTTACTTGACTTGTTCTATTTCGCTCATATGGGAAAAATGTACAGACTGATATGCCAGTCGATTCTATAGAATCTTTCGATCAACGTTTTTTTTTTTAGAGTCCCCCTCTAAAATGTGTCGTTTAGGGGAGCTACAGGCAGTTTTATGTGTACAGATACTTTTTTCATTCTACACCCTGTAAATTTCTTAACACACACTCTACGAACCTCATTTAACTCGTTCCAATAAATCTTCAATCACTTCTATATCCCTCTCCCATCACGAATCTGAAATTGGCAAAGTTTCAAAACTGATAATTTTATCACTAATTTTTTTAAATATTATTTTAATTTATTAAATTAGTGATAATGTTACAGATTTTTGAACTTTGACAATTTAAAACTCGTGATGGGTAGAGAGTTGAATTTGTGAAATTTATTTATTTGTTATCATCTAATCACGCTTTGTAATGTGAAATACTCACAAAAATTGGAAAAGTATTATGAAATGATGGAAAGTTAAAATTTGAAAATACGACAAATTAGACGAATTAACTTTATAAAAACTAAGGTAAAATAAGAAATTAATAGCTGCTATCATTATTTTAGAATCTGTTACATTTTTGATCTTCCAAAAATCTGTTTCTTAATTTTACTTTTTTATCTACAAACGGGTCGAAGAGTAATTGAATATTATATTATTATCATTTTTGGATCTTTGATCTTTGAATCAATCTAAAAAAAAAAAAAAATTTGTATTTTAGCCCCCAGAAAACCGTCGGAGCAGTTTCTTTCTGATTTTAATATTTGAATATGACGTTCCATCAAAATCTAAAAGACACGTATTTTTCCTAATTTGGGGAAAAACGTTTCACAAAACTGACATTGAAATATTTCAATAAATACGTTATAATAAAAAGTGTATTTGAGATATCATTTTAGAAATAGCTTGAGGTGAAATTGACCTTTTTGAAGCATTCACAATATATATGTTTGGTGTTTTTGTTTTCTGACAATCGACAAGTTAAGATAAATCAAAATTAAGAATGCATACATTTAGAAAAACTATGAACTTTTTAAAGACTAGACATGTTGTTCCTCTAGAGTGTGGAGGTTAATGTTTGTTATAGATTTTCTTCTGGATAATTTTCTACCTGAATTTGTCTATATCTTGATGATTCTTTCTGAATTTATTTCTGTATTTCTTTTTAGGGTTCCGTAGCCAAATGGCAAAAAACGAAACCCTTATAGATTCGTCATGTCTGTCTGTATGTCCGTCCGTATGTCACAGCCACTTTTTTCCGAAACTATAAGAACTATACTGTTGAAACTTGGTGAGTAGATGTATTCTATGAACCGCATTAAGATTTTCACACAAAAATAGAAAAAAAAGCGGCCAAGTGCGAGTCCCCATACTTAGAACTGAAACTCAAAAATTTTTTTTCATCAAACCCATACGTGTGGGGTATCTATGGATTGGTTTTCAAAAATGATATTGAGGTTCCTAATATCATTTTTTTCTAAACTGAATAGTTTGCGCGAGAGACACTTCCAAAGTGGTAAAATCTTAAACCGCAATTTACCTTTCATTCAATCAACTCAAATATAAAAATAAAAAAAAACATTTAATTTCATAAACATAACCGTGAACCATTATTTTCTAATAATAACAAGAACTTTTATATTATGTTACTTGCTGCTACGGAACCCTTCATGGGCGAGTCCGACTCGCACTTGGCCTTTTTTTTTTTTATATAAATCCTTTCTTTTGTTTTTTATTTAAAATTGTTATACAAATCAGCTTATTTTATTTTTCAGTAATTTATTAAATTATTAATTCTTTATTATTTGAAATGACAGGTCAAAGTGATAATGTTTTTAAAAACAATATGTACACTAAAGCTACGTTTTTTGTTTTTTGTTTAATAAATTCAATTTTTTAAAATGCGTTCTGTAGCAAATATTTTTAAAATTTAAATGCAACAAATTTCCATGTTTTACCCATCCTAACTTCAAATCTTTAACAGAGAAAATCACTGTATTAATATTTTGACGCAAAACGACGAGCATAAGTCAATTAAATTTGATGTCCTTTTAGCAAAATTGCTATGAGTTATAAATAAAAAATTTCAATTCATTTCTAAATTCCAGATTCAGATCAGATTATTAAAAAAACGAAGGCTACTACTGATAATACATTCAAGCGAACTACAATAGATTTTTTTCTTTTTCTATATCAGATTAGTCAGTTTATTAAATATTAAAGTTTATTAAATATTAAAATTATTACTATAGAAACTACTTTGGCAAATAATGACTACATAAAAAAAATCAAATTACATATTACTCTATTTAAATTTACTAGATCTAGATGCAATACATTGGAACTCTTTAATGACCTTTAAACGCTTGTTACAATATCGGCTAATTACTTTTATGTTAATGAAGTTCTTTAAAAAATAAGATATATGATAATTATTTAAGTGTTCATTAATTGCCAAAAAGGTATCGTAACTGTTGCCTGAAACGCATCTAAAGTAGCTAAATTGCTAAAGAGAACATATATAAATTAGCTTAATAGCTTATAAAGCAATCCTAATTTTTTAAGAAGCAGAAGTAAATTCAGCAAATATTCCCTTGGTAAATTTATTCTCGGTCCACTCTAAAGCATCCAGAATTTACTAAAGTAATTGCACTTTAATTTCAGCAAATACCACTTCAAATATACATTTTTTTTTCCTGTCCGAGTAACATTTTATCCAAACGTCAATCGAAAATATCTGATCCCGATAACATCAATCACGGCTTATAACCTTTGGAATGGATTTATAAAATAGGATAAAAAAGGAGAGAATTCGCAAAAACGACTCGCTAAAGGAAAATATTTCGTTTCTAATGAAAAATTCCTCTCAAAAAGCATCCAATCCAGCTAATAGCCCTCGAACTAACTCTCTCTCCACAAAACGAGTGGAGTAGTGCAACAAACCTTCTAGGCTTTTTGGGGTTTGCCCTGTGGAACATCTGTTTGACCCTAAAACAGTCCCCTCGGGGTGCAATGTCCGAAAAAATAATCCAACCAAGGGAGAAAAGTCAAAAAAAAACCTTCCTCATCCCTGATAAATTCGGTTAAAACTTAATTTCGTAAAAACCGGTCACATTCCAAAAGTGGGCTATTTTTATAGAGTCTAATTTTTGATTCGCTACGAATAATTCCTGTACTGAATTTTATCAGAATGAAGTTGGGGAAGTGGGTGCAGTACAACTAGGTTGGGTGTGAATGTGTGTTTCGGGGTGGTAACATCTAGAAAAACAGGAAATGAAATAGTTTTCTAAACGCTACAATTCCCTCAAACCGTTCCGGAGTAGTTAAAAAGTGTACATGTGCACATCCAGTTCCTGGCTCCAGGTCGTCCAAACATCCGAATGCATGATTCTAGTCTGGCCCCCATACCCCCAAACTTCCGCCCTTCACCTCGTTTATCATTCCCGGCCAGACTGTGTGTTAAGACAAGCCAGAAAATTTCATAACATTTTAACTAGATAAAAATGTAGCCAGTCCTTGCATCTTTCTAAGTGGCCTGGTTATTTATAATGCATTTTATGAGAAAATTAGACGCAACAAATTACCCGCACAGGCATTGCATATCTGCACAGTGGCGGTGCACCGAACGCCGTTGTCTGAATAGGTGGGGTATACTCCTGGGCAATACCTGAGGCAGTGGGGTATCAGGAAACAACAGCACAAATAATCGGACGGAGGTGCACCAGCAAATAAATGTGAAAAGGAAAAAATGGGACGGGGTGAAGGATTTCATGTTCACCTGATACATCCATTAAAAATTCCTTTTTTTTTTTTTTAAAGTGGCTGCCCTCTGCACCTCTCTGGTTCCTCGTGCACCCACATCTTTGACTATATTGTCTTCCCTTGGCCACTGATATTTTTTCCATTATTCAGCTTTTGTGGGGCGATGTTGACTTCAAAAGAAGCATTAGTTGAGCAACCATGCACAAACCACCTAACTAACTACAAGTTCATCATCATCATCATCATCAGCATCCAGGACTAGATGCCCCTTGGCTGATGACGGGCAGATAAAGAAATAGAAAAAAAAAATAAAAATAAAACGCCTGGCGTTCCTGCTGCTGAGAGTGTGCTGTGGGCGCTGCGGTTATGCGGGAGGTATGTCGACGTTGCTTGGCACGACCATTCTATCTAGTTGGACGATTCCGGGAAGTGAAAATGGAAACAAACACTACCAGAAAGACCGTCCTCATCCAGACCCATCCAGACCCATTCAGACCTATTCAGACCTATCCAGATTCATCGCCAGTTAGAAAAGCTAGTCCCGATAGTCTCACCGAAAAGAATCGCGTCGATATGCAAAGTACAGCAGTGGCGGCGGCGGCAGCGGCGACGACGACGACGACGACGACGACGACGACGACGACGACGACGACGACGACGACGACGACGACGACGACGACGACGACGACGACGACGACGACGACGACGACGACGACGACGACGACGACGACGACGACGACGACGACGACGACGACGACGACGACGACGACGACGACGACGACGACGACGACGACGACGACGACGACGACGACGACGACGACGACGACGACGACGACGACGACGACGACGACGACGACGACGACGACGACGACGACGACGACGACGACGACGACGACGACGACGACGACGACGACGACGACGACGACGACGACGACGACGACGACGACGACGACGACGACGACGACGACGACGACGACGACGACGACGACGACGACGACGACGACGACGACGACGACGACGACGACGACGACGACGACGACGACGACGACGACGACGACGACGACGACGACGACGACGACGACGACGACGACGGAAGACCGTATAAGTCTCGTTTAGCACGACTCCAGTCCCTTGGCCGGGGGCCCTATAAATTTTCCTTGCGAGATGTGGAGAGGCGAAATCGATAATGATGAATGGCCACCAGTCATCCCCATAATAGTGCACCCCACAGCAGCCTGGAAGGGGCATTGAGGAGACACATACTGGGTTCACATCAGACTCTGTGTGAATAGTGCAGTGTCGTCCTCCATTTTTTGGGACCTCTACCTTCACAGTTCGCAGCTCAGCTAATATAAGGGATGTTAGTATATTGGTATATATTGTATCGAGTTTTTAAAATATATCATAATCGGAGGGCTGAAGTAGCAAGAAAAAAATATCGATATATCGTTTGATCCAACAGCGTTCCACGCAATAATTAAAATCGGTAGGCAAAATACTTCAGACAACAGGCATCAACACTAATTGTGTTTATTGTACGTTACTTTTTAGTGGACGAAAAGGAATTTTTGGATTATTTCTTAATATTACAATATTTTAGTTTACAACTTTTTTAGCGAATGGGAAAATATATATGGGACATTCCACGTCAACCGGGCCACCTAAATGACCAAAAATCATGGAGACCTAGAAAATTGATTTTGGGTTTAAATTTTTGGTCTATCTTTACATACTCTTCAGAAATTGACCTGGCGTTTTGAAAAATTCAAAATGGCGGATCCAATATGGCGGCCAACTTTTCAAAAATGAACGAAATTTGAATAAAAAAAATACTATGATATTCTGCATAAAATTCTAATTAAGAAATGTCTTTTGCAAATTTTTGAATAAAATAGCCGTTTTCGAGAAAAAAATTCATGAATTTTAAAAATTTTCCCCTTAATATTAATATTAAGTACTAGACCAAGGCGTATAAAGATTTCCCATATAAAATACACGTAAACTTTGATTTTTTTTCTTCAAAACTCTACAGCTAAGAGGCATTTTATGGTATAGCCTTGGTCAATGGTAGGATTTCTTCCGAATTGAATGCTCTACAAAAGTGTCCATTGCGGTGTAACCCTAACTCCCACCAGCGAGGTAGTACGGGTCACTAACCCCAATTTTTCCATGAAATTCTCGCTTTTTACCCATATCTCGTAAAGAACAAGAGGTACAGAAAAAGTGAATATGACAAACTTGTAGGAAATTCAATTTCCTCCAAAAAGTTCTTGAACATCAAATCGCTAACATCGATATTTCTTGAGATATTGGGCTTTGAAGTTGAGGTAGTGTGGAATTTTCATGGATTATTGAGCTAAATTGTAGAAACACTACCTCAACTTCAAAGCCCAATATCTCAAGAAATATCGATGTTAGCAATTTGGTGTTCAGAACTTTTTTGTAGGAAATTGAATTTCCTACAAGTTTGTCATATTCACTTTTTCTGTACCTCTTGTTCTTTACGAGATAGGGGTAAAAAGCGAGAATTTCGTGGAAAAATTGGGGTTAGTGACCCGTACTACCTCGCTGGTGGGAGTTAGGGTTACCTCGCAATGGACACTTTTGTAGAGCATTCAATTCTGAAGAAATCCTACCATTGACCAAGGCTATACCATAAAATGCCTCTTAGCTGTAGAGTTTTGAAGAAAAAAAAATCAAAGTTTACGTGTATTTTATATGGGAAATCTTTATACGCCTTGGTCTAGTACTTAATATTAATATAAAGGGCTCCAATTTACAGGGAATTTTTGTTTAGGTATTTGCCACAAAATTTCGAGGTGGGACTGAAAAAAAAAAATAGTCAGGAAAAAAAAGCACCCTAATATACACAGATTCGAATTTCTCTCAAAAAGTCCTTTCATTTGATATTATGATTAGTTTTAAAAGATTTATTTATTTACTTAGCTTAATACAAGCTACAAAAGTACACAAAGTACGTAAAATACTTTCCATTTCAAAAATATTTTTCATCACGATATTAGTTTTAAACATTTTAATAGTTTCAGTATGAAAATAATATTGAAATTGAAAATATTGATTATAATATATCGAATATAAAAATGAAAGAGTTTTTGTCGATTTTATAAATTCTACTTTGAGAATTACTTTTTCATATGTAAAGTAGATTCCATCAAAAGCGCGACAATTAACCAAATATTCCAACTTTTCCACTTTATATATGTAGTATAGATTTATTTTCTTGAGATTCGGGAATTAGTCTTTTAGGCTTTTCGGCATTCATAATTATTGCCTACAGAATATTATTCTTTTCGTAGAGATTTTTACAAGACATTCAATAACGAATTAATGATTTTTATTCGGTGCAATTGACGTCAAATGTAATGTTTGCAAAATGTTGACGTTTGTCCGATTGTAACATCAAAATTGCGATATATCGCGTTTAAAATATCGACCAAAATATCGATTCATCGAAGCAGAAATATCGAAATATCGATATGTTTCTAACATCTTTAGCAAATAGCCGCAATATTGCGATTTCAGGCTATATTCAGGCGGTTCACGGGACAGGGGGGCGACAAGAGCCCTCATCGAGCCCCAGCCTATTTCAAGATCCAGGAAAAAGTGAGAAGTTGACGAAAAGGAAAAAAGGCGAAAAAAAAAAATTAAACTTGTGAATAGCGCCGAGGCACGGTGATGGCGGTAATAATTCATTCTGTCGATGGGGCCGATGGGGCCCGGGTGCTGCTCTCTAATGCTACTCTACACAGCAAGGTGGCAATGTGTGGCGCCTCCGCGCGCGCTGTGAAATATTTCAACACACAGCACACGGGCCCCATCTCGCTATAGCAAAAATGTGGCCGGTAGTCGACGTCGTCGTCAGCGGAGCACCCGCCGCCGCCGTCGTCGTCTTCTCCGTTTTTCTAGCAGCACAAAAAAGCAGCCTGAAAACATAAACAGCTGCGCCCTCGGCATCGGAAGTTTGTTTTTATGGCAGTTAACCGAATTCAGTTGATTCAGTCAAGAAGTCAGTGTCCCAGAGCCAGCAGCCAAGGAGCAGCAAGACGAGAGGAGTCCCCTCAGCCAGACAGACGGACGGACGGGGATTCCCCCCAGATGTCATGTGTTAAAAGGCCATTTTGATGTGGATGTCGGAGGACGAACGAGGTCGAGCAGCGGAGATGACTCCTCTGACTCTTCTGGCTCCACCGACGAGATGAGCGTCTGCAGCGAGTTTGGGCTCTGGTAACCTTCTTCTAGTCGTCCCTTCATTTTTTTGCGCCCCAAAAATTGTCACAATTGAATTGCAAATGACATCATCTCAAGATTTCGTGGGGGTGGGGGAAATTGGACATTTTTCCCATGCTCGCGGGTTCCGCCCCTGGTTACTTCTGATGATGGGCCCCACACCCTCCCTCGCAAAGACTCTTCTTCACCGGTAACAAATGGACTCGGATATCTTCGTCACAAATCTTTTTGATGCCGAACTTATTCTCCCGCAAAAGGGCGCCGTTTTTCGGTTCTTCTCCCTTTTCTTTCAACTCAGTGAAGGTATGATGTCCTTCGGGCAGAAATTCCTTTTAATATTCTCAAATGGATAAGACTTTTCCATTTCTCGGTTTGTGCAGAAGAATTATGGAAGCGGCCTTCGGTTTGGGCGG
This sequence comes from Dysmachus trigonus, assembly GCA_949715965.1. Lineage (NCBI taxonomy): Eukaryota > Metazoa > Arthropoda > Insecta > Diptera > Asilidae > Dysmachus > Dysmachus trigonus. The sequence continues at coordinate 81,398,061 of OX454321.1, forward strand.
AGCGGAGGTGTCACGAATTCCAAAAGTTAATCAGGGGAAATTAAGTCGGGTGTGAGGCTCATTTAAAAGAGCCGATTTACTTCAAGCGATTTTCTTCAATATTTATACTTTTTTCATTTTTTTTTATTTTTCATTCTTTTCGTTTTTCATTTTAATGAAGTGGATGCCATCTTTCGGCTTTTTATTATTCCCTGCGGCCGATCTGAGGCATTGTTTGAGAAGAACTTCGAATTAGAAACGTCTGGCCTTAGGATTTCGTAGCTAGGGAAATTCTTTCTGAATTTTTCTTCTCCCTATAGCACTTTAAAAATATTAATATCTAAGATTTGGGGGGAAAAGTTTATTTAAGAAAGTTTTAAAGCATTAGCAAGTGCCTTAATTATTTAATGAACTCACTTTGTGGATAAAAAAACAAATTGGAATATACAAACAATTCAAAAACTATTCGAACTATTAAGTTCGAGATGAATTCTAATATAGAGCATATTAAGGAGAGAAAATAAAATGAATAGTAACTATTATAGGAATAATTCAACAATGATCCCAGATTTCGAATTTTTACGAACTATTCCAAAACTAGGCGATCAGCAAAGGAAAGTTGTCATTTTTCTAACAAAATAATATATGAGTGGAATATGTCTAAGTTCTTTTGAACCACGTGGCAGTCAGTTGTTAATATTTTTGGTACAGAAGAATATTTTCATATCGTCTGCATAGGTTAAGATTTTATAGATTTTAAGAAGTTGTGAGATGTCATCAGTAGATGAAATAAAAAGAAGCGGACCCAATTGACTACCTTGCGGGACTCCTGATGTAGCTAAAATCTTCTTCGAGGTAGTATGACGAAAAGAAACCTGGTATGTCCTGTCGAGCAAATATGAACGAATCCAGATATAAATAATAATATAATAAATTCGTTTCGTGATAAAGATAATTTTTTTAAACTCCTTAAAGATATTAAAAATAGAAAAAATGTTTTTCATTTAGCAACAATGTCGCAGTTCGGTTTTGTCTTAGCTCTCGTGTCTTCGCTAGATCCCTAAAAACTGCGCCTATCTTCTAGGATGAATACTAAAATTTATTATACTCAATACCTTTAATGCACGCAACAAACAAAAGTTTATAATTGCTTTTGTTGTACCCCTAAACTAAGCCAAAGGGTTTTAGAAATAATTTCCGCGTGCACCCGCAATGCGAAAAGGGTTATACTTCCCCAACCGAAAGTAATGCACCGCAGTCGAATTCTGGAGGAATTTCCCGAAAATTTCTAATTTATTCAAAGCCTTCTCGGAAAATTCCCAAAACAAAATCCTTCTTGTTCGAAAATTCAGGAAACGTACGGGGTCCCTATTAAAATTTATCCTCACCTTTTTCCCCACAATGAAGCCACCACCACCGCCGCCGCTACCGCCATTGAAATTGTTCGTCTTCTTCTACGGCAGAAAGATTTAAACTATGAATCTGAATCCTCCTCAGCCAGCTGCTGGGGGTTGTATCGGATTCTGCGGCAGCGCCTAGCTCCACCCTTCCCCGGGTTCCTCCTTCTAGACTGAAAACGTTAATTTAAAATTCATCTCGAAGGAAATCATTAAAAATGCGAAAAAAAATCCAAAAATTATTTCATATAGTAGTAGCTTGGGACGCCCTGAATTCATTATTCACAAAAATAATCGTCTTGAAATTTTTAATTACCCGGCAGCAGCAAGCCGAACAATCGCATTGTCGCATGGTATGGAATCGTACCACATCACACCCGCACTAATGTGCTAAAATTCAAGGATGCTGCGGGATGTGCTACTTAATATTTTTTTTCCCAGGATCCCAATCCGGGACATGGGCCCAGAAAAATATATATTTAAAAAAAGAACACTTCTCAATTTTTTTTTTTTTTTTTTTTGGTTTTTTTAAGGCCCACCCGACAGCAGATGTATAAATTACGGAAGTGCCATTTTCGATGAGATTTAATTTTTCTCCCCGGGGGGAAAGAGTGAACTTGAGGATTTGCATAAATTTTTCATCTTCTATCTGTCGTTTGGCATAAATTAAACGCCCCCCAAAGCCGGCCCTCTCCCCGCCACTGCTGCGATAATCCATTACAGCGTCTGACATAATTTTCATCCATTTAAATTGTCAGCCTTGTTAGGCGAGATTTATTTATTAATGGGGCTCCGTTGCGCCATTTTTTTTTTTTTATTTTGCAAGTGAGGAGAGCTCCTTTTGTCTTTCCTGAATGACGATGATGACGACGACGAAGTCGACAGGGCGACACACTGCCGCCGAGCACAGGTTCATTGTCGCTTCTTTGGATTTCTTTTGAAATTTGCTCGTCGCCTTTTTACATATGAATGAACGCGCGCGATTCCGTGTTACTGGAGCGAAACAGCTCACAAGATGACGGAATTCATAATTTTGTTAATGCTGTCGCTTCTTTTTTGTTTGTTTTTTTATTTATACGTCTGCGGAGTCTCATTTGAATCTACCGAGGCGAACGCGACTACCCTGGCATTTTTCTTCAAGAGCACAATAGGGGCACACACCTGTCCGGAATTATGAAATGCGATTTTTAAAAGGAGATAATAAGACATATCGCCTTTTTTTTGTTTAAATTAAAATTTGTCTGCTTTTGGTAGTTTTATGATCCACTGCTCACAGCGGTGTAACAGCGGAATTTTTGTAGTCTGGAATACATGCTGAGAAAGGCAGAAAACTCTCCTTTCATATATTATTTTCGCTTTTTTTTTAACATTAAAATCACTTTCATAAAAATCGGTTCAGTAATTTCAGAGATAAAGATAATTTATAAAACAAATTTGCGGTAAGAAATAAGTGTGTTACAGACAACTTTCGCAAATCGAATGTTAAATGATTAAATTTACTATTTCTTTGATGTTAAGGCTGCAAGCATAAATATAAATTTATCCACTTTCAAGCGATGTAAAAAAATTTCCTTTTTATATCTATACTTGGTATTTACCTTAAAATTGAATTATTTCTAATTAATGCATTAAAACATAACCTTTAGTATGTAATTGAATAGTTTAGGATATGTTTTTATGTCTATTCCTGACTGAATTGCTATAATATTTTATTATTCTTTTTGCAGCCCCACGTTGTGTTAAAATTTCATCATTTTACCTCAAATCGGGAACCTCAATCGGGTTTATAATTCCATATTTGCTAACCAAATTTATTATCAAGAAAGTTAACGCTTAGCCCATTGATTGTAACATTTTATTCATATTTTTTAGTCGTTATTTTAAAAAAATCATGTGAGAGCTGGCAAAAAAAAATATATAAATATTAAAGTTTGAGAAGCATAGCAGGGAAAAAAAGTTAAAATGGCTAGCAAAGAAGGATCAATTGAATTACTACTAGGGACGCCATGTTACTGCCACATACTCAAAATGGGAACGTACCAGTGATACATACAAAGATGTTAGAGTGAAAGGATCTCGAAAGTCAGTAGTGTTTCTTCTGATAAAACCCAGCATTTTGCTTGCTTTTAGACAGATAGAATCAATATGAGAGGAAGGGTTCAGTTAAGGGGACTGTCCGATTTTTTAAGCCAAAAAATAGGTCATTTTAATGATTTTTTTCAAGAAAACTACTGATTCCCCACAAAAATAAAAATAAAAAATGTGATTCTACCACAACGGCCGTATATATTATAATAATAAGTATGCCAAGTTTCAAGATAAAATCATGAGCCGTTTTCTTTTAATTAGCGCAACCGCCATCAATTCCGACGAACGGAGAAATTCACTGTCAAAGTTTAAAGTGCATTTTGGCTAGAAAAAAGTGTATTTTCTCACGAAGAAAGTGGACTTTAGTCGGGATTTTTTTTACAAAGAAACATCAAAAATACCTACCTCCTTATATTTCATTCATCAATTCAAGGCCATAAATCCGAACGCTATTCACACGCGTTTCATAGCTCGCACCTGCTCTCCGGCTCATCGACTCAGACGGCCGCGCGACGGGAGGCATGCCTCTTAAATGACCTGTAACTTTTGAACCGCTCAAGATATCGGTTCCAAATTTTTACAAGTTATTTTAAAAAGTATAAACTATTGATTAAGCGAAAAAAAAAATCGATTTTTTGAAGAAAAAAAATCGGACAGTCCCCTTAATGATCAAAACTCACATCAAGATCTGAAATTAAATCGGGCAATTTAATAGGTATGCTATCAACATTGTATTCAAAATTCGGTGGATTATGAAATCGGTAAAAGATGAATTTTTTACATTTATCAGAGTTAAGATCAAGTTAAACTCGAAATGGGAACAATAGAAATGACGAAAATGTAAATATCCTAGATACGTCATTGATAAATATTTTAAATAGTAGTGGTCCAAGATGACTTCCTTGAGGAACACCTTGATCAACCCGATCAAAAGCTTTAACAAAGTCTGTACGTTTCGGAACAAAAGACCCTTCACCCCTAACAATTAACAATAACAATAATTCCTTAATAGAAAAGGCGGTAAAAATGTTATTATACAGTGCTGTCGGAAATTTTAGGACCAAACGTTGATTTTGGGCATATATTCTATTCCCTAGCCCGTCATTTGTTGATAAGAGAAAGAGGGATGATGACAAGGGGTGTACATGAAATCCTTGTATGTTCTTAATTATTTTATAAAATTTTATTTTAATTCGTACACTAATATTAACAAAAATGAGCAAAAACTTAATACAAATGTGTTCAAAATTGTAGGACCAATTCTCTCAGCCTTTAATGTGTTGCCCTTTGGCCTTTATAACGTCGATCATTCGTCGCGGTAAGGACTCTATTAATTTCTTTGCGAAAACTTCCGACAGTCCTTGCCATTCGGCAATTAAAATATCTTTTAATTCCTGGAAGGTTTCTGGTCTTCTCTTCGCAACTCTATCTTTAAGGACCTTCCACACATTCTCTATGATGTTCAGGTCCGGACTTTGAGGGGGCCACTCTAGGCAATTGATATTTTAATTCCTCAACCAGCGCTGGGTGGACGTGGCAGTGTGTGGCCTCGCATTGTCCTGCTGCAACAAAGACCCTCGTAAGGGCATTTCATCTTCCATGAATGGAATGAGGTTTTCTTCCAAGATATGCATATAATAATTTCGATCAACGGTCCGAGTGCATAAGTGGAGATTAGTGAACCCATACCAAGATACTCCACCCCAGACCGTTACTTTTCCTCCACCACTGTGCATCTGGGGATTTACGCATTCTGGAAGATAAATTTCCTTAGAGAGTCGTCGAACGCACACTCTGCGATTTGGACGAAGCTGGAAGGTGCTCTCGTCGGTGAAAACCACTTTTTTCCAGTCTGAAGTAGACCAAGGACGATGGGAGCGACACCAACGCATTCGTTTTGTAATGTTGCGCTGAGTTAGTGCAATTTTTTTTGCAGTAGCACTTGATCGGTAGCCAAGAGAGCACAACTTTTCTCTGATTCTGGAGGAGCTAATTGATGTTCCAGCATCCGTCGTCAGTTGCTGTGCAAGCTCTGCACTTGAAGCCTTGCGATTTAGCTTGCATAAATTAACAAGACGCCTTGTGACCCGATCAGTAAGCTTTTGTGGCCTTCCTGCTCCTTTCCTGTGTTTTACATTGCCCGTCTCTCGATACCGTTGAATGGTGTTATGAACGCAAGTCTTGCTTATTCTCAGCTGTTGTGAAATTTCACGCTCTGTATATTTGCCACATAGTGCTATGATCTATAGAAATATGGCCCAAATGTAAGTTAAAAGCATGGAAATTCAATATTAGTTACCCTACCTGCCATAATTTGGACAACTCCACTGACTTTTTCACCATTTTTTGAACAATTTAACAATGTTTTTATTATTTTAGGAAGGATTTTGAATTTGTTCTTTATTTACTAAAAATTCATCATCTAATAACAACGGTTTGAATCACACAGTGCCAAACCCTTCAGCTACAAACTATTCTGCGAAAAACTTCTGATTTTTTCGTTAGAAAAACGTTATTTCCAACTTAAAGAGAGATAAACGAGAATTGGTCCTATAATTTTGAACAGAAGTGCCTTAAGTTTTTGCTCATTTTTGTTAAAATTAGTATACGAATTAAAATAAAATTTTATAAAATAATTAAGAACATACAAAGATTTAATGTACACCCCTTCTCACCATCCCTCTTTCTCTTATCAACAAATGACGGATTAGGGAATAGAATATATGCCCGAAATCAACGTTTGGTCCTAAAATTTCCGGCAGCACTGTATATTGATCGAATTTCGAATTCGCAAAGTTTATGACACTTTTTTTTCTAATAATGAATTGCTTTTATTATTAACATTTGTCACAATCAACTTTTTCTAATTAAAACATTGAATTTGTTAAATTTTATTTAAATTCAATGCGTTCTACAAAATGTTACCTCCTTTGCTAAAAAGGTGGTTTATGGTTAAATTCAAATCCTGCTGAAGTAGAAATCTTTAATACCCTAGAAGTTCAGAAAGATAGAAGGAAAAAAAAAAAAAAAACAGGTAGTCCAAAGAAAAAAAAACATACTCCGGAACCCTTTGAAATTTAATTAAGCTATCACCGTCGCTTCACGGCCAGTTTTCAATTTAAATTTTCGCTTGGGGTAAGATTTTTATTTTCCGCTTTCGTCCAATTTTCATGGTTTGTGCTATCACCTCTATCGTCCGTTTGGTTCGCTTGGCTGCAAGTAGAGGGCGTTGATGTTCCACCGGCAGTGCACAGTTTCATTTCTCATTCAGCAGACGACCAAAGGAAGTATCTAGGGGAAATTAAGAAAAGTTTGCCACCAACTAAGCTCTCTGATGCTGTCGAGGACGTTGCTATTTTTTGTCCTTCCTCCCACAAGTCCACAAGGTTTTATCTTTTTCCTCCTGCTTTCTGTGGAGAAAAAAAAAAAAAACGTGGATTTGGCCGTGGTCGGGACGATTAAGGAGGAAGGGATATGGTGAAAATGATACTTTTTCTTTTGTTTTTGTCTTCTTCCTGTCCTGAATGGTTGGTATCTGATCATCAGATTATTACCGAGAAGTCAATAGACAAAAATCTCTCACAAAAAAAAATCGCCACCATTCCCACAAAGGACTAATAAAACTCTTTTGCACTGACCCGAACGAAAAACGGGCATAGCACATGCCACTCACTACCACCCCCCATTTTTGTTTTTTGTTCTTTTTACCATGGGTTGGGCCCAGTATGGTGGGTTGGTGAGAGGTAAGAAAGTGGTGGTGGGATGTGTTTTCTCCTCTCAGACGAGGTGGTGCGGTTCCGCATAAAAGAAAATACACTCATTTCTGCAGGTTGTCGAGTATTATAGGCATTAGCATCGGAATCAATTTGTTACAACCTACAAATGTGTGTGTTGACAGCCACTAGTGGTGAGTATGTGTGTACGTACGTATTCCCACCACATATAGTCCACTTCTTGACATCCTGACGGGTGCGACCCTACCGGCAGCAGGGTGTAGCACTCACTCACTTTCAGTGGACTCCCCCGGGGGGCACTGGAGAAACGCTTTCATGTGGTAGATTTGATTATATGCTGCACGTAGCACGCTACACGGCTCCAACTTCACCCCCACCCCACATCTGACTGGTACTTAATCGAAATCTACTCTTTTTTTTTTTTTTATAGGCCAGCGCCGCATTAAAATTTATTCCGCCGATTTTCACCCTGCCTCTGACGAGACCCCACTTGCTCCCGAAATGTTTGTACAGTTTAACCCGTTTATCACGATGGAAAAAGAAAAAGAAAAAAGTTTATAAAATAAGTGCGGACATTTCACTGACGTTTTACGTCATCATATATCATGGTAGCGAAAGCTGAAAGAATAAAAAATGTACACGTCTCTTCGCTCTGGCACGAGTTCTGCTCTGTAGCCACCCTTCGGGTCAGGCCCTATAACTTCCCATTTCACCCTGCAGGCTCCCTCCCCCCTCCGCAGCAGTTAACTGCCCGAAAGCGGCGAGAATTGCACCAGTAGTAACCCGGCCCCGGGGAACTCAAGGGGAATTTTAAATATTTGTCTTCTCGTAATTACTCTTTAATGGTGTTTTCTTTCATGGAATGGATATTGGTGTAGTAATTTTTAATTTCAATTAAAACTTTCGCCCGGCCAACGACGATGACGATGACGACGACGACAACGACAACGAAGGGGTGCTCTCTTTCTCTGGGTGTCGAGGATTTGTCCAAAGGTCTTCGCGCTCGTTAGTACTAAAAAGGACATCGCAAAAGCTTTGCGAATTTTTGTATTTTTAACCTTCATACCCCGAAAAGTATTTTGGGATGGGGAGAAAATGGGGGGAAAAAGCCTTCAATTTAAACAAATAATCGGCAACAATTGTCGTCGGAGTGTCCCTTTTAAATAATTGTCTTTTTTCTTTATCTCTTCAGTAAAATGTTTACCATGCTTTTTGGCGTTTTCCTTTTATCGCTGGGAATAAACGATGAAGTTATGTTGACGCTTTTCTTCTTGCTGGGACTCTAACTTTCTATGAATTTAAAAGGTAATGATGCAGAAAACTAAGATTAGAATAACGAGAATTTTTTTTTATTAGTATTTTTTAGATAAGGGACTTAAAACAGTAAATAAAGGGTATTTTAAAACCTGCTTTAATTAACCACCAACTTAAAAAAAGGAGGTTCTCTATTCGGGGTTGTATGTATGTACACCGATTGCTTCGATATACCGCGGTCGATTTGCGTGTTTCTTTTTTTTAATTGAAAAGGGATGTTCTAGAATTGGTCCCATTTAAATTTAATTAAAATCGGGTCAGTCGTTTTTAGTAAATTAACAATAATCTCAATATGTGTCCCTCCCATAGATAATGGCGCCGTAGCCATCAGATTTGTATGGGGAGTTAGTGTGAGATGACGTACATATCATGATTATATTTTAAAATTTTAATAGGGAAGTAAGTTCCTTAAATCAATATTTTTTAGTATGCAGATAAAAACAAAAAGGAGGACTTGAAAAAGGTACCACAAAGAAAATTAAAAAAATCACCAAAAACTGATAAATAATTTTTCTGAAACGTAATGATTTTTTTATGAAACCACACCTCTTGGAAAATCTGGATTTCTATTGTCGTCATCTTAAGCCCTAATTTGAGTGAACCATTTCTTAATTGGTTAACCTTTGAGGTAAAAATAAACTTTATAGACGAATCGTCGTTAAAAATCAGAAATCTATCAGTATCAATATTTGATGTATCGTCTGTGGTTCAACTATAATACTCCGTAAAAAATTTATATTTTTTTGTTTGGAAAAAGGGAAAATTCTTGTATTCAACGCAATCCCATTCCTGAAATTGGAACGAATTGAAAAAACACTAATGTTATAAAAATCCATTCAGTAGTTTTACAGCTGTGTGATAACAAACATAAAAATAAAAGTATAAAATTCGATATAGTCGTAAAATAATTTCCTCGTTCGGGGTAAGTGAAAAACCAAAAAAACCCTTCCCCTTTCCTGTTTATTTTTAGAGTGGTACTCAAAAACACGCCCATCCGGCCGTACAAAGAACCTACGATCCATGAACACTTTTATGACTGCTTTCCGAATTCTATTTTTCCAGTTGGCAGATATTTTCTACGGAATTCCATGAAACAAACCATTAAAAGGCATTAAAAAGCCTGAACAATTCGATAAGTGTGCGCCTGAGATTTTAAATTTATTTCTGTGGTTTGGCTCGAAATAGTGCTGCTGGCTGGGGTTGGGGAGTGGGTGTTGGAGTTGGAATGGCGGTTGATGTGGAGGTTGGAGTTAGAGTTGGAGGTTGGGAGGCAGCCAACAATTTCGGTGTGCAACTTCAATTAATTTTTCATGGGCGAGAGAATGAGTAGTGAGGGTCGTAATTTTCAGTTGATGAAAGTATTGGTGTTTCACACGGCATAGATGTGGAATGGGAGGGGATGCAGCAGATTGCGGTAGGTGGAGGGAGAAATGGGGCAATTTACAGTGTGCTTCCCTAGGAAATATTGAAATTACAATAGTCAATTAAAGGTGGTAGAGCGAGGTAAATTGAAAACGTTTTTTTTAATCGGTTTTGCTTAATGGTGTTTTGTTAACTTTCAGGAAAATAGTAGTGAAATTTTTTTATCTGCCAAAATTGTATGAAAATTAAAAAGTCAATATTTTATAAAATTTGCGATATTATCGACTTTTAACAACTTTACTCTCAAATTATCAAGTCAACGAATTTTAGTTATAGAGGAGTTTTTGAGGTCGCTGATTATGAATTTATTAGCAAAGAGCTATGTCCTGAATTCTATGAAATCTGGGCCATGCGTGTATACCTTTTAAATGTTTAAGTCACTATGTGTATAGTCACAATATGCGGGTCGCTGCTGTCTATGTTGCATGCATCAGGTAGATATATGAAATCGAATGTTGCATATGGTATACTATTGAGCTATAGATATATACAGGGTGTCCCGATTCAACGTAGGAAACGCTATATCCATCGATTCCTCCCCTTAATATGCCTCCATCACCCTGATTAAGGATCCTAGTTTGGCTACTACGGAACTTAAAATATGTATTTTGTTATCACACTCGAAAAACGCTGCATATTAGTACGATTATACAAAATTAGTACGTATATACAAAAATCATATACATTATATGGCCCAATTTAAGGCAAAGTTCTTTGTAAAATTAAAATTGGCTGTTTCAATATGGTGGATAAAGATTTAGGGAATTTTTAATTTCTTTGGGAAATAGTATATAGGGGTTTTTGAGGTTACTGATTGTGAATTTACTATCAAATTTTCGAAATTCAAAATGACGAGTCCAATAAGGGGAACAAAAATGAAATTTTTTTATAAATTCAATTGATTCTATTCATTCAATTCAATTCAAATGAAAAATTCAAAACTTTTATTTTTGTACGTTAATATCCAACATGTGTCATTTTGAATTTTGAAAATCTGACAGTGGATTCGTAATCAGCGACCCGAAAACCCTTATATATACACCCATGGACAACTAATTAGAAACACATATATGATGTTGAATTGAGTTGAAAATTTTCAATGTTCTTGTTTCATATGTACAAAAAGGAGCTAAATTAACATTCTCTGACTTACAATGTATTAAAACTTATAGTTAAATTTCAATTGTTTTTTTAAACATTTTGAATAGAATGCCATAATATTTCCAATACATAAATTTCGCCGGACAACTAATTAGAAACACTCGTTTTGGATGGAATAAAAATTGTTTTTTTTCCAATATTTCGTAGGAAAACCGGTTTGTAATATTATTTCTTCGCACCTTTTCTTTATTGAAAGTATAAGTCGGCTACATCTCTTCACAGGTATATTTTCCCATGCTAATTTAATTGCAATAAAAAGTTCGTCAAAATTTTTGAAGTTTTTTGAAGAAACTGATTTCTGTACGTCGCCCCACAGGTATTCAATAGGATTGAGGTGCGCATTTGATGCATGCCACTCCAGCACACTAATAAAGTTGTCTTGAAAAGAGTTGTTGGTATGCTTTGCTGTGTGCTTAGGATCGTTGTCCTGTTGGAATGTCTAGATCACAGGCAAATTTCCCTCAGCACATGACAACATTACGTTTTCAAGTATGTCGACGTACTTTTCCTTCATCAGGATGCCTTCTATGCTATGAATGAAACCAATGCCATACTAGGAGAAGCAGTTCCACACGATGATCGATCATCCGCCATACTTTACAACAAGAGTAGTATATTTGGAATCAAATGCAGCGGCTGTAGGTCGACGAACAGACCTTCTGCCGTCTGGACCCGTTCTATTAAATTTTGTTTCGTCCCTCCCTAAGACATATTTCCATTGGTTTGCTGTCCAGGCCAAATGAGGCTTGTCAAAATTCGCTCCTTTTTTTCGGTTGCTTGCAGACACTAATGGATTCTTCCGTGAAACTCTGCCGTGCAACCCAGCCTCAGCCAAACACCTTCTAACGGTTCTCGCTGAAATTGCCGTTACGTTATCACCGAAAATTTTGCGGTGGATGTCAGTAGAATTCTTTCTAGTGTCCTTTTTCGTTTCTCTGATGATTTGTCGATCCATTAGCTCAGGCATTTTCCGGGATCTTAGAACATTTTTCATTGTTCCGTGTACTTGGGAATGTTTTACTGCTCCATAAACAAGTTTTAAAGAGCATATCAATTGTTTGCAGTTTGGCAATAAGACATTTTTGCTTACCAAAGACACACTACTTCCATGTGTATGGAAGCGTTACAATTTTTTTTCTTGCGCATGTTTATAAACAATGTATTGACAAAAATAATGTCTTAACATGAATATTTAATGTAACTTAAATATTTACCAATGCAATTATTCAGAGAAATCAATTTTTGTTTAATAAGATGGAAAAATTAATACTGTTTCTAATTAGTTGTCCACGTAAAATAGCATTCACGCGAAATGATATTACCACAGGATGTTTGCGTGGGTACGAACTACTACTAAAAGTGCAGTTTTTAAGTAGCACGTGGTCGCTAGGTTTTCGCTGGTATCATACCGTTAGATTTGAAACTAAGGAGAAAGAAGGAGAGTGCACAAAGCAGTGCTGATCAAAATGTTTCTAATTATTTGTCCATGGGTGTATGTTTCTCGATAACTCTGCTATGTTTATAAGTTGAATAAAGTTTTGGTAAAGAGGAATTGATAGTAGTGATTTGATCTTGAAATGATGAATTTTAATTTGAAAATTTTGAAGTAGATCTGCCAATTATAAAATTTTTGAATTTTTTAATCACAGCAAAAAACGTTGCACGTTTGTTCGTTTAGCAAAGACATTTTGAATGAAAAGAAAATGAAACTAAATGAAAATTAAAAAAATTGCAATACTTTAATAAATATATTTTTAAAATAATTATAAATGCCAGTTATATTCACTGAATTCCCATGAGCAATAAAGCTAAGCCGTAATTTATAAATGTTTACCATGTTTTAGTCAAGACCATGCCTAAATCAATCACGAAGCAATTTCTGTTCATGACAACAAATAGTGTGCATGCCTTTAAAATGTTCCACTATTCTGAAAACAATCGAATCAAATTATTTGAGTATCAAAACAAATTAATCAACAAAAAGCCGTTCCCTCGCTATTTCAACTCATCAAAGAAAAAAATGTGATGAAAACCCGTCAAATGAGAGAGAAAACTTGCTTCTGACCGCGCAATTTGCCTGCGGCCTTCTCTCGGCTCTGTTTTCTCTCTCCCGCTTTTATTTTCACTAGTCGCACTCAATTGATAAATTATGTAACGCTCTAATTATCAAGTGAAACATTACTAATTAGATGCAAACTGTTTGCATAATTACGTTTTTAATGCAATTCGCCGGCCCTCTGGCGGAGAGGAGAAGTGAAGTGGATAGGAGAGGGGGCCCGTGGCGCTTACCTTTACCTACGTATTCAGATGGTAGGCAGGTGCCTCTGAGCCCGACGACTGATGTGCTGCCCTCTGTATGCTCACACAGAGGTACACGAATGGGTAACCCTGGTGCTGCCTCATCAAGGCTCAAAGGAGGAAGTTGAAGCCGCCGCTACAATCCACCACCATCAGCAGAACCCACCACCTGAGCGCCCTACCACCACAACCACCACCACAGCCATATCCCATGGTCGTGTGGCCCGCGCCTACTATGTTTAGGTCACCGCGGCGACGGCATAATTTATTCTCTTAAAATAACTGCGATTTATGCAGCCGGGACTAATCTGTTTATCGCAGCTGTTATTTATCCCTGGAAAATGTTAATGCACTCGTCGACCCAAGTCCGGAGGGTGTTGCGGGATGGGCGGGTTCGATCCGGGAATTGGCACGCGCCAACTCGACCACCGTCAGTCCGTATGTCAATCCTGAAGTGCATCGAAAGCAGCCAGTGGTGAAATTTAGGTCATCGTGGCTTTAAGTTTTCCACCTCCACCTCTATCACCCTACCACCGAGTTTTTCTCGAATTTGTTTGTAGCATTTTCGTTTTTTTCCCCCCTCTTCTTTCGCCATTCTCTATCTCAGTTGATTGCGCACTTGTTTAGTGAGGCTTTGAAGACCGTGGTGTGAGAGTGGTGGTGGAGGTAAAGGGGTGAAGGTGGCGAAAATAAAAAAAACGTCGGAAAGCATTCCAAAAAAAAAGGGGCTTTGGGTTATTTCTGTCGATTCAAACTCAAGGTTCCTCTTTTGATTCCTGTTTTAGTTCATTTTTATTTTTTATTTTTGCCTCTCTATTTTTGCACAATTGATGCTTTGCAGCTAAAACTGCCGTGGAAACGAAGAGGTGCTTCCATTCACTTGAAGAGGTCCTTTGAATAGCTCCAATTTGCCACATCACAGAGATTTGTTCAATTAAACGACTATTACGGTCATAAATAATATGGGGGAAAGTGTCGAAAACCAAAGGGTCACCTGTTGTAGCGCTGACCTTAATATCCCTAGATATTTATGCACCGATTGTACTAGTACAAATATGAACAAATAAGTTTGTAAACAATATTTTAAAAATTATTTAACGTAATGGCACCGAATACCCGGCCGGCTACCTAAATCCGGCCACTTGGTTATTTAATAAATATCTATGCGAAAACTAAATATAAATTCATTTTTACTAGTAAAATATATAAATTAATTACTGTACTTGTAATTAGTTAAAAAAAAATAATAAAATTATTTATTGTTAAGCGAAAAAAAATTATTAATGTGGTCGAAGGTTAGAGTTTGCTTCAATAGATCGATGAAATCCTAAAAATCGATACTTGAAAAATGAGAAATGTTTTTGTATCATCTCAATAATTAATTATGATTGTGATAATTATTCTAGACTCATATATTCTTTAGTTATGTACAAGTGGTCGGTATTAGGATCAGTACGAGATAGTGTTCGGAGTTAGGGTCCTAGTCCAACAATGACAAGCTTTTTATTAAAAATTAAATTTAAATACACCAACGACAAAATAAACGATCGGGAATAATTTATTATCGTTCAGAATCGTTTTCTCATATTGAAATCACTAACACAATTGAAATAAATGTTCCTATTGATTCAATAACAATAAATAAATGAAGTCAATCCTTAAATGGTCGGTATTCGGTGCCATTACGTTATTAAGGGTGGTCCAGCGTTTTGAGGTATTTTTAGAATTTTTTTTTAAAAGGTTAAATTAATGAACAATGATATTGAAACTTTTTAGGTAGGCTGCATACAAAATCATTTATTTTAAATTAAAAAAACATTTTATGTTAAGTTAGTTAATTATGTTAAAAATGGCGCTAAATAAGAACCACTAAAATAATGTATCTGGTTTGTGTGGTAGATTTTGACTCTTCTAATTATTTGAAAAGTAAAAAACAAGTAAATTATTAATCAGTATGAGTGCAGTTATGGTCGGAACTAGAACAAACAAACAAAATTGAAAATTGACAGAATAACGCGCTTTTGATATTGAAATTCTAAAAAAAGGGGTTTTTTAACCAATTTTTAAATGTAAATTTTTGAAATAAAATTTTGATTCTAGTTCCGGCCATAGCCATTGGTGTTGTGAATAACATATCAAAATTTCAGATGATTCGGCTGAATGGTTTTTGTTTTTTTCACAACACCATGCAAAAAAGCAGTTTCGAGATAAATGGGTTTAGAGTTTTAAGTATAAGAGCGGGCCGACCTTTCGCTACCTGCTAATAAGGCTGTAGAACCTGAAAAACTGTCAATATCCTTACAAAAATTTGACAGTACATTTTTGAAAGACTATACTTTCGAAAAATCGATTTTTTGAAGATTCTAGACCACCGGGTCCCCTTAAACTTCTTGAGTGGAAGGTTTAGTTCTGTTTCGAGCTCAATGATCACGATTTCTTTCATATTCGGTCAATCGCTCAAAATTAAGCTCTACTTTTTAAACTCTATATCCTTGAAGACGTTTCAAAGGATCAAAATAGAGTTTATAATAAATAAAATGTCCACGTAGTAATTGTAATTTTTAAAAATCTTAATAGTCTTTTATGTAAGAATCTTTGGGGCCATGTAAGGTTTTATTTGAATATGTAAAAATGCGAACCTGGAGATCGTACTTTACGATCTCGAGGATCAAATTAGAACCATTATAAAATCGGAACATAGAGGAGCTAAGTAATTCTATTTAGCAAATTTTAGTTTAATTAGTTAAAAGATAAAAGATACTCATCATATCTTATATATACTTTATACGAATTGGTATTATTTTTTCGTTGTTAGCAATAAAGAAAAATCTTTCTTTCAAATATAACGAACAACCAACCTTTGATAAAACTTTTGAAATCTTTAGTTAGAAACCAAAACTGAATTTATTAATGAAGGAATTCTTTCTTTTTTGTTTTCAGTTGCTATTAATCGTTGAAAATTTATTAAAAGTATGAACAATTTGAAGCTATTTGAAGCCGTGCATTAAAGTTTTGTCAATAAGTGTACCAAAGATGGAGATAATGATGTTAAATATTTTAAAGTAGTATCTAAAAACTTATAAAGTTTATTTTAAAAATGAATTCTGAGAAAGGTTGTTTAACTGATCTCATTTATAACATAATAATTATTGGAAACTTTCGATTTTCGATTCAATATTAAGTTCAGAATACGTCTAGAATTATCATTTTCAAATAAATAATTTTTGAATGAATTTGGGGGCTTGTAAAATTTCACAAGACGATATTCATCAGTTTTTAAAGTTTTCTTTGACTGCTTGAAACGAAGAAATATTAAAATAGGGGAATTCGTTATGTTATAATTTATATTATGTTATAATTTATATTATGTTATAATTTATATTAAATACTATATTATATTTAAATAGGTAGTTAAAAAACACTAATAAAACATATTTTTCCTATTACTAAAATTTTTCATAACTCTATTGGGTCTTAGAGATTACAAAATATAAACAGAACTACGCATTTGATTTTTGTTGCTGCTAACTTAATTTTAAAGGTGTGCACCACCGCACCGGGGTCAGAATCGTGCACTAATTGCGATTTATAGATGTTCGGAATCTGGCTTCTGCTGTGCCTGCTGCTGCTGCTGTTTGTTGTCTGTTAACAGATTGTAAAATCAACTAACGCACGTAGAAATGCAATAAATCACTTAAGGTTTTCTCGAATGTAGAAAATCCATGTTTTTCGTAATTTTATTGCATTTAACGTCTCTCGTGTAGAGGTGCGATGGATAGAGCCCCAGACACGATCGTAAAATAGCTTAAAAGAGAAAAAAACTTCTTTTAAACTTTTAAGGAGGATAAGCATCCTCGTAAAACCGAACGTTTAGCTCAGCTGCATCGGAATTTAGCCTTTCATAAACATTTAATCGTTAGTAGCAAAAATTTATATCTTATAATCTTTCCACCTACCCCGGGGAATCTTCTTGAAGAAGAACAAGAAGAAGCAGATAAATTTTAAGGAGACCCAAAAATACCAAAAGTACCTGAAACTTGTCTCTTGTCCCTGTAATGGTGAGAGACCCATTTCCCAATAAATCCCGAATCACCCAAGGGCTGAAGCAGTTTCGATTTATCTAACTTAGTGAATGGCTCCTAATTTATGCTCAGAAACCTCGAAAACGAGCTTTAGGTGTGCGCCGGTAAAACACGAAGCCTCCGATTGGGTATAAAGCAAGGTGCTATATGCGGGGGATTCGGGTGTGTACGATTACTACCATTTAATGGGGACATGAGCCACGGGCGGAAATATGCACCCACATATAATTTGAATTCATTAAATTCACCTTAAATTTGGTATAAGCGGCTCCGGGGCTATAATTTCGCAATTAATTTATTGTTTGCACAAATTGAACACCATCCGGTGCGCGCTAGGTAATGAAATCGATTAGGACAAGTGTTGCTGCAGAGACCTGGTCAGTTAGTAGGTAGCTTTAGGTATCCCCAGTCTCGCTGCAGGCGCTTTATGTGAAATTTCTTGGAAGATTTGTGGCGACATGCTGCTAATAGTTTATTAGCGAAAGGTAAATGTCGATTGCTTTTAGGGGAATAATAAACGCCAATATAATCCATGAAAAGCTTTTACTTATACAAGACATTTGAAATAAATATTAAGGTGCAGTATAATTACTATAACACAAATCCAAACTTAGAGCTAAATTGTTTGTAATATCGAAATTTCGAAATATGAAGTCGTACGACATTTAGAGCTCTACAAAATTTTAAATTTCATTTATAGGGTCGTGATATTGGTTATTGATTGGGTATTGTAGTCTAGAGGCATGAATTTCAGGTAACTTTTGAAGTGTCGTAAAAAAAGGCAATTAATATTTTTAGTATCCATTTTTTTATAAGTTATTTATTAAAATTATAAGAATACAGAAAAAAATTAAAAAATAAAAAAATTAAAAAATTCCAAAAATTAGCAGCTTATGAAGTGGGGGGTCTCAAAAAATTGGCACGTGACCATACCCACGATTTCAATCCTCCTAGCAATCTGAAACCAAGCAAAAAAAAAAATTATTAATCTAGAATAATATCGCAATGGCTGGAACTACGGAAAAGTTGGAAAAATTTTTTTTCACGAAATGGCAACTGCCTGAAAAAAAAAACACTTTTTGGACCACTTTTTCGGATTGTTTCGAATTTTTTAAAAATAGTAAAAATTGAAATTTGGGGATGGGGGTAGTTCCAGCCATAGACAAGTCTATAAAGAAGGCTCTCTAAAAATTTCAAGTAAATCGGTCCAGTAGAACCTGAAAAATAGTGGGTATCGTTTTGAAAAAGACAGTATCGAGAAAAACGCGTTTAAAGTTTCGCGTAAAGTTTTTTGCAGTCTAAGTCATGAAATGCCGGGTCAGCAAAATACCTATAACTCCGAAAATAATTTGAATTTTGAATTTGAATTTCTTGTAGACATATTCTTGAATAGTTAAACTTTGAAAAAAAAAAAAAAAAAAAAATCGATTTTTTTTTAATTTCTAGACTAGAATACCCCCTTAAAACAATTTCACCAAGCAGTTGCAAATGTTTTGTTCGCCAACTGAAGTTGGAGCATGTGTATCATAAGTTAATTAACACATTCGCGAACGGACAATTGTTTGCTTTTATAATACTGATTCCAGACGAAAATGAATAAATTCTTAAGCTAGTTGCAGAAAAACGTTTATTGTTAAGGCGAGGATAAAAATTAGAAAATTTGATTTGAAATATCAATCTTGTAAAAATGTGTTATTTAAAGTAAAAATAAATTTCATGATTTTTATCTTTGAAAAGACGTAAATTCACATCAGCAATCGCGAGCATTTTTTTCCATTTGATTGTTTATAACTTCTTTATTATTGAAACTACGACAAAAAGTTGTTTAAGCAATGTTGTAGATAATTAAATTCTCTATAAAAATGATTTCTATCAAAAAAAATTTGTCCTACTTACGTTATCGAGATATTTGAGAAGAAAATTTGTACTATCCTTTTCAAGATGACAGAATTTCCCATTTCCTCACTCTAGCTAACAATTTATAAAAATCCCCTCAACAACCTTGTTGACATTGACATTTCCTAAAGTCAAATCAAAATATGTTCAGCTTAATCGCAAAAGTCTAAACTTGTATATGTATCAGGGAAATTTTAGCGTCAAGAGGTTATATTTTAAATTTTAAAAATTGGGCAACGAATTTAACACTAGATTTACGAACTAAGCCAATTTGACTCATTTAACCTTTTTATTGCTATGTATATAAAAAACTTAAATATTATTTTTAAAAAACATATACTGGTTTTTAGTTCCATAATGAAATATACCTCAATATGAATTCCTCCTTTCCATTTAAATTGATTTGGAATTCGGTTTTCTTACCAAATATTTAATATTTGCTGTATGACTCAAATTGGTTCACTTCAATAAAAATAAGTGTATAATAAACATACGTAAATCTAGGGTTAAAATCAGCGATCCCGAAAAATCCTATGTAGCCATTTCCAGATTTTTTCTTACGATTGTATAATATTTTTCACTTAACTAATAAACTCTAATCAGTAAAAAAGAATCATTTAAGTAGGTTGGCTAATGTTTTTAAGAGATTTAGTCTTTTAATTATTATACAACATTTTTAAAAAATTGTCATCGTGTCCTTTAGCATTTAAATCGTTCAGAAATAAAGCGAATTCTTATTATTTGTAGATACATCTTTAAAAATAATTCTATATTTTTGATAAACATTTTTTAACAGTTAAGAGACTAAAAGACGTTTTTCTTCCTAAATTCTTCACTAAGATAAGAAATTTCTCCCACTAAGATCAGAAATTTTGACTCTTAAAAGATTAAGATAATAATTCGTATCAAAACACTCAAAACAAGTTTTAAGTTTCCGAAATATCTTTTTCCTGAATTCTAAGTTGAACAATTCACATCTAAAGACATAAAATTGCTTCCTTTGGATTTGAGAAACTCTTTCAACCAAGTTGAGCTTAGTGAAAATCTTGGAAAATAAAAGGTAAAAATGATTTTCGTATTAATTCACCTCTCGGATTATTCCGTCCTTCTTCTTCTTTCATCTCCAGTAAATCACTCAGATTTCAACGAGCGGCCAGGTGAGCTGCTGCGCACAGTGTGGCCTGTTCGTTGCAGAGGTGTCTCTAACGAGATTTTCATGTGCACACCTTGCTTTTGTGCAGCGCTAATGAGGCCAATCTTTCTCAAATCACAACTGGGACCATCTTGAGATAGGGGCGTGTGAAATATTAACTGGAATTAATTAAACCGATTAAAATCTTAATGAAATTTTCACTTTGTGAGTGTGCTTCTTAACAACCGCGTCTTTCCCGTCTTCGTGTCTAAGTTTAGTTTTACTGCATCGCATTGCAGACTCAATGCTGCACATATCACCAGTGTTGTGAGAACATAGAAAACGGATAAAATCTCTACGTTTTCTTACAAAAATATATTCCCGAATCTTCGTAAAAGTTAAGAGTTTTTAGTGGGTTTAAAAAATCAGTTCTATTTAATATAAGGGAATCTATTTACAAAAGTATAAAACAATCACGAAAAATCAGTATACATTGTAGCAAGGATAAATGCTTTTACAAAACTTATCCATATTGAACAATTATCCGAATTCCTTTTTTTGAACCATCAGTTTTGTAAAATAATAGAATTAATCTGTATCATATGTATGATTATTATTCATCATTTGGTCTGATGTTAGTAGACATGCGAACACAACCATCAAGCAGACTCTTCTTCAGTGCATGCACGACATGACACGAACATCAAACAAATCAGCATTCTTATTCACATTTACCCTCATTTGATTGATAGGTTGAAAAAAGTTGTAGTTATTTTTACACAAATTAGTTTGCAGAAGAAACACTATCCTAAAATTGTATTCCATTTCAAGGAAAGTTGAGTCTATATTACCAATTAATAATTTGGTCAACAAATACAATGTCTGCAATCTCCCGACGTTTGTGCGGAGAGTTGAAATTAACGAGCCTCAGACGATGGTTGTTAGGAGGAATTATTTCTCAACTAGAATTTAGCAAAATTCCAACTAGAGTTCACTTCACCGGATATCAATTTTAAATTTTGTGAAAATCTAGACTCTAGTTTTACTTTAACTAGATTTATAACTAAATTAACTATTCTCGGTATAAGCGATAAAATTATATAGTCTTTAACTTAAACTTAACAGTCTTAACTAGAATTCACTAGAAGTTGAATTAAAAAAACTAGAAATCCAATGAATTTCGTTTAACAAAATTAACATTTTGTTTCTATAATAGTTTCGTTCCTACATTTTTGTGTAATACGCTATTTTTTCAGTTAATAAAACATGAAGGTAAATCTCTAGAATGTACTATTATTTTTTAATAGCAACAATCTACGCGCAGTGTTGGCAAATCGAATTTCAAATATTTACTTGTTATAACTAAAATAAGCCCAATAAGCTCGTTGTTGTTTCTATAATTTTTTCGTGGGGTATATTTATTATTATCGAAGTTAGGCAAAGTTGCCGAATAAGGGGATTGACAAAGAAAATTACTAGCCAATTTATTTACTTTAACCTATAATAGTTTTTATTTTATCTTATTTTATTCCAGCCAAATTAAGGGCAATGCTTAAACTAAGTCCTGGCACATTGATCATTGCATCAGATGAAGAACTTCGATACATCGAATAGGTCAAGAATGCTTAAAAACATGGGTTTAGTTCAATTCATCGATGTATATCATCCAACCCTAAAAATAATGCACCGCTCCTATCTTATTTTTCCTTTTCGAATTAACACAAAAATATAAAGCGAAAAATGGGATCAAAAGAATTATCCAATGCGAGAGAAGGCGGATAAAGTGGGTCATCTGTTTTGTTTTCGCAAGGACTACCGATTCTTTGAGTTGGGAGAAGGACCAAAAAGATGGCTTTTATTTATGCTCCACGTTTTCTTTAAGGGTTTCTGGGAAACATTTCCATTCCTCTTTCTTTTTTTTTTCTTTTTTTAGGAAGTTTTGTTTTCAAGAGGACGACTAGCTTCGAACTACAAAAATATTCCACAGAGATTTTTTTCTTCTGCAAGGTTTTCGCAAGGTTCTCATGAAAATTTTATTTTGAATCTCAAAGGAATTTTTATTTCTAAAAGAACACAATTTTACCTGTAAAGGCCTTGACTTCTATCAAATAAAGTTGACGATTTTATTCATTGTAAAAATATAAAAGAAAAATATTTGCCAGGTTTTTAATATGTAGTAAGAAAAGTTATATTATAAAAATATCTTTTGACTTTATTGTGCCAATTAAGTGAACGTTTTTCGACCTACACAATTCTTTTTATAAGGCAACACGTTTGTATTTTTCCTTTTCCAATTTCCATACACATACTTTATTTTAAAATATCTAGGATGAGTTTGTTCTTTCGAAATCGAGATTATCAAAATAGGAGTATAAAAAGGACTTAAATTTATTTAAATTTTTACTTATCTTGAATTTTTATCACTTATAAAATTATTAATTTCAAAGTTTAAAATAAATACTATAAAAATTACCATTATTTGAGTAATAAATATTTATAGTTACAGTTAATATTCCATTTTA
The DNA here is from genome assembly GCA_949715965.1 of Dysmachus trigonus. NCBI lineage: Eukaryota > Metazoa > Arthropoda > Insecta > Diptera > Asilidae > Dysmachus > Dysmachus trigonus. The sequence goes on from OX454321.1 coordinate 81,421,086, forward strand.
TTAGCATTCCCGCTTCTGACACCAACTTTCCAATAGAATAAATTTTTTTACGCCTCTATGAATTAAAAATGTCTAGGTATCTAAAACAAAATGTTTTTTTCCAGACTTAAGAATAAGAGCCCTAACTCTAGTCTAGTCGGCTTAAACAACTAGTGACGAGTGACGGCAGAAAAGTGACAAAAAGTGAAATTCTGGCTGTTATTTATTTACGACGAAAGTCGCTAAAAGTGACGTGTTCTGTCATGACCGTTTTCCGCAACGACAATGTCAAAGAGAAAGGGAAAAAGATAAAATATAGGTCATTTTTATACCTTAATGTGTTTTATTTTAGTAACTTTCATAGGGACTTTAATGAGAATGGAAATGTTTTATTTCCAATTTTTAATCGTAATTCCTCCCTACTTTTTCCCTTTGTAATTATTGTAGATCTCTGTTAATTAATTGTAGATTTGTCTGCATAATTCACGCTCAATTAAATTATACCTAGTAACTTAAAATCTGACTAAAAACTACTGCGACATTTTTGTTTTTATCAACAAAAAACTACAACACAAAAAAGCAGTAATTTTGCCACCAGTGGTGGATTAAGGGGGTATTCTAGTGTAGAGGCACGAATTTCGGGCGTTTTTTCAAGTTTCGTAAATAAAGAACAAAAAATATTTTTACCATACATTTTTTTCTTATTTGCTTATTGATATTTTAAGAATACATAAAAATTAAATGAAAAAAAAAAAACCAAAAATTCCAGAAGTTATCGACTGGAAGAGTGGGGGATCCAAAAAAAAGGGGGTGTGACGGCGGTAAAAATTACAACCGTTCTAGTTAACTGAAACAAAAAAATCCAACGGATTCTTAATTAGTAATGTTGTCGCTATCGCAACAACCTCAAAAAAGTAAAAAAAAATTTTTTTTCACAAAATGGCGGCCGGTTGAAAAAAAAAATTTTTTTTTTGCGATTTTTTCAACAGTTTTAAATTTTTTTAAAATATTAAAAATCAAAATTTACAACCTTTTTGAGGTTGTTACGATAGAGGGATATATAAAGAACGTTCACACTAAATTTCAAGTAAATCGGTTTAGTAGATCTCGAGATATCCTTACCGCCAACTTGAAAAAAGTAGTTTCGAGAAAAACGCGTTTAAAGTTTAGAGTAAAGTTTCAAGCAGTTGCGCTCATACAATTGTACGGTATACTTAAATATGTTTAATCGGCGATCCCTGCTCCATACAAGGGACCTTCCTCCCGTTCAAAATCTTCAATATATAGGTATAAAATACAAAAGAAGTTTCATGGGGGCATTTATCCGCAGGTACTCGGGCCGCGCCTACCGTGTAGTGTTCAATTCATTCCGGTCGGACCAGATTGGTTGTCGCTTCACCAAAATCGCTATAACTCGGTAAATAATTGAAATTTTGAAAAATCCCTTTGAAGGCATATTCTTGAATGTTTAAACTTTATAAATGTGGAAAAAAAAAGTTTTCGATTTTTTCGAATTTCTACACTAGAATACCCCCTTAAAGCATTTAAAATTATGCAAGCCTTGGTATCAGCCCCTATCCGGTGGACAAATGGAGCGAACAATAATTCCTTTCCACAAATTGCATGAAATAACCTCATTACACAGAACAACATTTTTACAATTCGCATTCGGATTACTGCGGCATTTTAAAAATTCCCTTTGATGAGTGGTCAACAGGCCGCCACTGCCGCTGCTGCTGCTGCTGCCTCTCATATCCTTGCGTTTTCCCAATCAGGGAGGAAATCTCTCAAAATGAATTTTTAATTAACACAGAACAAAAATATATATATATATACAATGAAAAATACAGAAAATTCCGGAAAAGGAATAATGTATAAACAAAAAATAGCCGCATAAATGCAAGTAGAGACCTTCAATTGTCCCGGAAAACTGCGACAGTTTCAATTTAAATTCCTGTCATATTTTGACCACAGACCGCGATGAATTTAGTCTGTTTTTTTTCCCTCCCCATTTTTAATTACTCTATACTATAATATATATGCTCTTGCTGAATAAATTAATTCAGTGGTTTTCATTCTAATTCCAAAGTGCGAAGTGCACACAATCTCGATTATAAGCTGACCCCAGACCCGGAGATTTTTCTGGTCACGCAGACCCCTTACAATTTATCTCTACCACCAGACTACAGAAAAGACTGAGAAAAGAATTCATTAACCATAATTATCGTGCGTGTGTGTGAAAAGCAAATGAAATTTTGATTATTTATCCGCTGTAGGAAGTTGTTCAGTTTTTTTGTTGTGTTTTTGGACAATTAAACAATTAAGCAAATTAAGCGAGCGCTGATGGAGCAGTACCCTAACTAGCAAAAATGTCTAGAATAAAAAACAAAAGCATCATGCACCAGCTCACTAACCTCAGCAAACAATAGGAATTTGAATATAAAAGAGCTGCACAAAAAAAATACACTAGCCCTCAAAAAGTGGAGCACAGTGCGGGAAAAGGGCGCGATTTTAGCATGAAAACCCCCCAAAAAAAAAAGAATATTTAAAAAAATATAAAACTTAGTCCGGGAATGTGTGCCATGTCGGCCGGGAGGGATTTATGGACGAAGTGACCAAATACCAGCTACAACTCGCTCGCAAACAGCTCTAATGGATCCATGAACTAATGACTTCTGCATAAACAACAGGATTCTCGAGTATTTCTCGAATATTTTGTGAATTTTATGCACATCGCTTTAGTTTTGTTGTGCATTTATGAATTGCAGCCGCCCCAAAAAAGGGCGTACGTACAAAACTACCCCTACCCTTAGAACATTCAGCGGATTCAGCAAGCCAACACACTCGGACGCACCGTGTTATCTGAGGACGAGTATATTCTGCGGATGAATGATAGAATTCCCGCCGAAATATATTTTCGTAAAATTTTCAACGACAAATTTATGATGTTGGGGAACGGACGATGCTGCTTCAGGGGGTGTTTTATTCCTGCTATTCTCGCATAAGCATTTTAACCAAACCGAGCAGCAGCATATTATGAATATTTCTATGCGGATTAACCCTTTTTAGAGGAATTTATTTGACTGCTCGTTTGGTCTACGGGGTGGAATGGATGGATTCACTTCTGATTCTGATTTGTCCGCCAAAAATGCGATTAGTTGTGTCATTTTCGGTGGAATATTCGCCCCGTGAAAATTGATTAAATTCTTCCCTATGCAGAAGTTATGAATTGTTTTGAAAAAATTTCAAATTTATTTTATTTTGAAAGATATGTTTACCTGTGGATTCAATAAATTTAAAGTATTTTGTTCAATACCTTAGAAATCTAGGTCCAAATTACAGACAAGACAAAATTAAGGTTTTGTGTACCAAACAAAAAAAAAAAATCGTAATTTTATTTTTCTTTTATTCACTTTATTTATAAAAAACTTATTAAATATCGAAAGTAAAATTGCGTCTGCGTTAAAAAAAAATATTAAAGGTGAAAGGAGAAATAAAAATCGATTTTACACATTTTTTGATATAAATCTCGCAAACGGTTCGTTGCACGTAAGAAATGAATTTAACCTTTTCTGTCGGAAATTTAATTGACCTTCGATACAAAGAAATCTGAATTTGTTACCTTTCACCTTTAATATTTTTTAACGCAGGCACAATTTCACTACCGATTTTTAATATGAGTTTGGATATGAGTTTTAAAAGTCACAACATATAATTGAATTCCGTCACTGCAGACGTTTATGTTTTTTGTTTGTTTTAAAATTTTAATTATAACAAAACGCCTGAAAACAATTTGTGCGCAAAATGTGGTTATAAAATATTTTATAAAAACAAACTTTCAATGACCTGTTGTAATAAATATTTTCACAAAACGTGCGAGAAATAGGTCGAAATTATCGTGAAACACTTATTTAAAATATGAACATTTTCTGAAATTCAATTCAAATTTTTCCTTGGAAAATACATGTTACAGAAAAAAATCTTTAATAAAATTAAACCATAAAAACCTAGCTCCAAATAAATGAAATCAGTATATTTTAATTAAAATGTTATTGGTATTTAATCATTCCAAAATTTTAGTCTATGCCAACGAAATGAAGATCGTTTAACAAATTACCAACATATTTAACTACTTACTCCTAAAAAAATGAACAGAGTTTCTCCACCTGATGCAATCGATTCGCATGTTAACAAAACCTCCATTAAACGTGTTCTTTATATGCCGAACCCAACCTTACATTAACCCGTCCCTTCTTCCAATTGTAATTAGTAGGTTTAATTAGTTACAACTCGTTTAGTTTTCCTTTAGTATTCTATCTGTGCATGTGGGTAGGTTGTATTAACCAGTTAACTGTGGTGCCCTCATTTAAAAGTGCGCACAGTTTTGTGTCGTCAGAATCGAGCCATGACGAGTATATTCGTCAATCACAGAATAAGTTGCGCTGGTAAGATATTGGATGGAAAAGATGGGTTTTTATTTTATAAAATTGAAAATTTTACTACTAATATTTACTTCTTTGGTTAACATAAGCATATATTACATACATATTAAACTAAAAATGCAATAAATTCAATTAAATATTATATATTACATATAAAAGTAAGAATTCAAATTCTTGCTGTGGAGTGACATTCATGCAATTAGCCCCTTTCTCTTCCCGACAACTTCCAATTTTTTATAAAATCTAAATTATTTTCAGACTGACAAGAGTTCTTGCAGTTTCATATTTTTTGGTTAACATCTAAAAAACGTTATCATCGCACATAAATAAATTCATTATGCGAACTGGTAAACTTTTTCAACCAGTGCATACCGGGACACATGAGATCATCTCAAACTGTCTATATTTTCTACTTGTTTGTTTTATTCCGGCATAGCTTCAAAATATTCTAAACATCTTTAAATTTGAAAATATGTTTTATTTTTCTCAAAAATCGCAATTTAAATAGCTAATGGTCACTGATTTAAACGCATGACGAGTATACTCGTCAATAAACAAAATTTTGCCACTTCTCCATGACGAGTATACTCGTCACAGTTAACTGGTTAGGTGAAATAAATAAATAAAATTATCCACATATTATAATACTTGAAAACTTCTCTTTTCACTCTTAATTTAGTACAAGTATACTTTTTTTCATATTTCTTGTTTGAAAATATTCTAAAAATGTTCTCCTTTTTCGGGATTTAGCCAATTTAATGACTGCCCGAGGGAATTTTCAGTTAAAAATTTCTCATAAAATCACAAGAATTCTTAAAAATAAAGTTGTTCAAAATTAAGCTGGGTGTCCTTTCTTTCCCGAAAAAAAAATCTTTAATAACAAGACAAAGAAACCGAGGACAGAAAAAAAAAAAATACTTTTCTTTTTAAGCGAAATTCACCGGATACATCCTTTTCTCGCCTCCGAAATAAGACGGTGTTATGGAAGGAGGGAAAATCTTTTGTTCTCGCCATGCACTTTTATAGATATAATTGAATTTGATAAAATCAACGAGGTTGGACGGGGGGAGGGGGCCCATCGTCAGAATCTCATTCATATAAATTCTAGAAATAGCTCAACAAAGCCCCCCAGCAAGCAGTTGGTCCTATTGCTTCAGATCCGAAAATGAATTCAACGATTTCATTCAAGAGGAACGAGGAGCGAGGAACGAGGAACGAACGGCAAGAGGGGGACGCTCGAGGCAGACAGACAAACAGACAGACACCCAACTCCAATTCCAACTCCAAAACCACAGGCCCCAGAGAATGTGGACTGACTGGTGGAAATAATATCTTTAAAAATTCACTACAGCAGCAGAATTTAACCGAAAACAATCTGTTACCAATCCTCCACCGCATTTGACCGCAGTCGCCGCACAATGAGCCCCATTCATTATTGATTTGATCTCTTCGAATCGTCTTCTTGTCCCCCCCCCCCCCCCGCCCCCCTTTCCCACTCCCTTCTATTTTTTTTTTTTTAGTCCCGTGCAAGGAGGTATTTTCTGGGGCGCGGGAGCGCATTCGAAGCGCCTCAGAAATCTCCCAATTTACCCATTCATCGGGTCAAGAATCTAACGAGCCTGCATAGCACAGGAATCTATGCTACACTATGCTTAGGGACACGAAAAAGTATCGATATTTTCCAATATCGAATACTTTGTAATGAATATCGATATTTTTTTCTCGATACAAAAGTATCATATGAATGAGTACTTCACAGCTGCTATCAGTTTGTTTAGCTAGTGACCGTAAATTTGGTTTTATTCGAGAGATAACACAAGTCGACACGATTTTTGATTCTGATTAATATGCGGTCATTCCTCATTGCTTTCGTCTCACGATTGAAGAAAATCAATATGATTTTTAAAAAAATTTGCTTTTGTGCCCAGGACAGCAAATTTAAAATTACCAATTAACAAAATTGTTATGTTTTCATTTCCTTGTAAATCTGTTGGGGGCGGACATTTTTTAAATTTTCGGTTGCTATATTAGATCCTCCATCTTTAATATATATTTTGGTAACAGATTAAGTTTCAGCGACCCTAAGACCTCTTTGATTCATTTTGATAAAAAATCCCATAAAATTACAAATGTTCGGACGCCATATTTGATTCACCACTTTGGAACCCAATACAAAAATGTACCTATACTGTTTTCTCTAGTATAACGTACTTTTTGGCAAAAAATCAGAGATATCGCACAACGCATTTAGTTGTAATTGAGGTTCAAACTATCCAAACGAATGTCAAATTTTCCTTCACAAAAGCAAAGTTTTAACAAAATTATGACACTTTTGCCTTCGTTTTGGACACAAGCAATAAGAAAATAACATTCATAACTCAGACTCAAAAAAAAAGTTTAATTTTGTTGACCTGTGTAATTAGAATATGGGAAGAAATTAATTTCACAGAATATTTCGCTAATGTCTAAAACCTGTTGTATTTTGATATAGAAGTTTAAGGTTCAAACTTTTATTTAAGCACAGTAACAACTTAGTAATCGTTATTTTTTTAATAATTTTTCAGAAAAGACCATCAACCGTCCTTTTTTACTTTTTAAACCTATTTTTCTGGAAAGCGCGAGCTAATAGGGGATTTTCATAATTTTCATAATCTACGGGAAAAAATTCTATAGGAATTACCTAAATCATAATCATAGGCAAAAACCTTTTTGATATGTGTGATCCCAACTTTAAAGACCCGGAACCAAATTCTGTATAAAAGTCTGGATCTTGGATTGGCATTGTAATTGTGTTACAAGGAATATATGTATATAAAAACTGTAAAAATTATCGATACTTTATATTCGATACTTCTCATGAGTATAGTATCGATACTTTTGATTCGATATCGTGTCCCTAACTATGCTACTTTCTTCTATCGGGGCGGGCCATTCACCGAGCTATTTGACGATAATTCCCCATTAAAGGAGCATAAATTTCAGTTTAGCGTAAAAACACTTTAAGGGTCTTGAAGCCGTCGTGCCAGACCTGGACGAGGGGAGGGGCAAAAGGCTGGTGGGTGGTCGGCAAAGGATTCAGGAATAATTCTACCAAATACAACAAATCGCTGAGAAGGATCTGGAGCGGGTATTCCGGACCGGGAGTATATGGGCGAAAAGAATACGATTGCAATACATATAAAAAAAAAAAAAAACAAATAAGGCCAAGAAAAAAGGGAACACAATTCGATGGGTTGGAGGAGGAGAAAAAAAGAAGGGTGAAGTAGGTGGGGAGCGGGGGCTCGTAAATAAAACTCAATGTTCGCCGGTTGGTCCTTCCGGCCCCGGTCGTCCTGTATCTTTTTTCAGTACATTTTATTAAACCGAAAATGCGCTCGAAGGTAGCCCCATCCCCCGCTTGGGGTTGGAATGGTGGAAGGGAGGATTGGGGGTTGGATAAAAAGGGCCAAACAAACAAACAATCGACTCCGGTGGGGGGTACACCACTGCAGAGCTTTAATTAAACTTTAAGTTTTCGAGAATCGGTGGAGCGGAATGGAGCAGTGCGCGGTAACCCCCCCGGTTCGGAGCACTTCCTCAGAAGACAATTGAATTTATCGTTCATTGCCGGGCTAAACGGGACCATCGCGCTGCTCACTCCTCTCTCTCTTGGCGGCTCCCGCGTGGGAATCTCGGGCACAAGGTAAATAATTACTTTGCCAGAGGTATTTGGAGCAGATATCGGGGAAAGATGCAGCCCTCCTTAAACCCCCAAACTCAGCGTTCCAAGTCTTCTTAGTCAGTCAATCATTCTCTCGGTGGATTCCTGCGGGAACTCCCCGAACTGTTTTTGTTTACTGCTTTTGATAATCAGGGACTGGGGGGGATTGATCCTGTCCTAGTTAGCATTGCAAAAAAAGAAAAAATACTGGGAGGGAAAAAAAACTTTAAAATCGACCGGAGCACCTTTCATTGCCCCACGTAATTAATGGAGCAAACGAACAAGAGGGGACATGAATCCCTCCGTACCGCCCTTAGGACTCCCCCACCAGAGTACCCAGAGATGAAATTTCGTCTAAATAGGGGGAGAAAGTAGAAACGGGTGGGATAGAATCCCTGCAGATCCGGGAATAAAATTACTCCGGAAAATGAGAGGAGAATTGTTTTTCGCGGGAACCAGCTCCCGCGTAAATAGTTTGATACCGAAGGAAAACAGGCACATTGTTCCCCTTTGAGTGCAGCAATTAAATTTACGGGTAAAAAGGACTCAACTTTTTGAAGGGTTCATTATGAGATCCCGGTGCATCCATTCAACCCCCACCAGCCGCCCTAGTCACTCGGGGTGTTGTCGTCAACATTGTCAGGATCTACTCGAGGTGGGAAGGGTGGTCGGATGCAGCATCCAACGAGTTGATAGGGGGGCACACATAGTGTTGTTAAACGTAGGGCTTTTTCCCTACACGTAGGGAAAAATCGTATAAAAACTACCATAAGAAGGATTTTTAAAATTTCTACCAAACGTGTGCACTCTACATCTTTTTTTCTTGGTAAAATTTTACTAAATAGTTGGAAGGTTGGAAGAAGGCTTCAAATCGACTTACAACATTGAAATCCAAGTCTCTGCATTCTAAATTTATTTACTATATCAAAAATATAAAGGATTAAATAAAATCTTTTTAAAAAATAAATTAAACAACCTTCAAAACTCCAAAAGCCCTAAAAAGTATGAAATAATTTTAAATTTTTCCTACACGTTTAAAGTCGGCGTAATAATCCGAGTGATATAAATCCAATACTAGGAAAATATAGACAATCAATCTTCTTTTAGTGCCGACTTCAAACGTGCAGTAAACCTTTAGAATATAAACTACTAATTTAAATAAAAATATACTGAATTTCTAACAACAAAAATTACAAATCTAGATGCTAGAACAGAAATCCAGTGAATTTAGTGAATAAAAAAAAATTATGTAATAAATATTATATCAGAAACATTTAATAATTTCTGCTGCCACCTGAGTTCAAAATTACTTGTTGGAATCTCCTGTGTGACTATAACACCAATCCCCTTATTCGACAAATTTCCCTAACTTAGATAATAATAAATATAAACTAAATTAAACATCTAGTTGTAGTGAAGATAGGATAAATTATAATTTATAAGGTTTTTGTACACATTTTTCCTTAATAGTAACAATATGTAATGAATACTAACTTCTTTAAATAAAATATCTGATATGTAGGAAGAATCTCCGAACTCTTTAACCAGTTAACTGTGATTGACGAGTATACTCGTCATGCGTATAAATCAGTGACCATTGGCTATTTAAATTGCAATTTTTGAGAAAAACAAAACATATTCTCAAATTTAAAGATGTTTAGAATATTTTGAGGCTATGCCGGAATAAAACAAACAAGTAGAAAATATAAATAGTTTGAGATGATCTCATGCGTCTCGGTATGCACTGGTTGAAAAAGTTTACCAGTTCGCATAATGAATTTATTTATGTGCGATGATAACGTTTTTTAGATGTTAATCAAAAAATTTGAGACTACAAGAACTCTTGTCAGTCTGAAAATAATTTAGATTTTATAAAAGAATTGGAAGCTGTCGGGCAGAGAAAGGGGCTAATTGCACGAATGTCAACAAAAAAACCATTCCAAATACAAAGCACATGAACTGAGAGGCACAACATTTTCTTGGAAATTGTCTGTTTAGTGTTCCAAAAATTCAATCAATTTGTTTACCAAAAATAAGCAAACGATACTGACTATCCCACGATTCATTCAAAAATTCATAGAATTATCACGATCTGAGGAGAGGTTTTTGTGCATGGCCTTATCTTACCAGCGCAACTTATTCTGTGATTGACGAATATACTCGTCATGGCTCGATGAGGGCACCACAGTTAACTGGTTAATTTTGAAAGTCTGCTCTGTAAATATGTATGTAGATTACGGAAAATAAGAAAATTAATAAAATATTAATAATAACAAATTCAACAATATAACAAAAAAAAAAAGAAAAAAAAAAAAACCTAAACACAAAAATTTCTTTTCTCATTTAATTCAGACATATTTTAATGTATTTCTTTCTATTTTATTTATTATACATATTCTAAAGGAAAAACAAATTTTATTAAATCTTGAACACAATTTTTTAAATATTATTTTGAGTTCTAGGTACCTCCAAAGCTTGTCAACTTAGTATATAATGTAGTATGTTTCTTTGCTGTGGTGGCTTTTAAGCAGACATGCCACCGCAAAGGGTTAATAATACGTTAATCTACTACGAAGTTCTAATTAAATTTATCCGTTTATTATTTGTGAATACTATTACTAAATTATTAGTTTCGGAAATTTTGTAACTAGCAACTTTTGTCCAGGTTCATTGGTAAAGCTAAGTCTATGTTCAGTTGGTTTGGATGTTCATTTATTAATGAAACTGTGCCTAGAGAAAATCGATCATTGGTTTCGATGCACCATAAAATATCGATACCATAGCGCGATGCATTATATCGAAAAAAAAACATCAATGCTTTGTTTCAAACTTCTATCCCTTATTGTTTGACATGGACAACGAATACGAGCTAGCGGTCGGATTAAATTCCCTGCCACTAATGCAATTTTGGAATCCTAGCCCCAACACCCTCGATGCTTGGATGCCCCTCCCCAGTAGCTGAATGCCGTGCGCTACTGCCTCTGCTCCACTTTCTTGGGATTCTTTGAGCAAGGATTACGTAGAAGTGGGTCAAGTCAGTTTAATCCTCGCCTTCTGACCAAACCCAAAAGGGTTCTTATCGCTTGTAAAGCCCGGCACTTGACGGAGGGGGGTAGTAGAAGATAAGCATTTTCATTGCAGACGTTTCTTCAATATATAAGCAAATAAAAAGGAATCCGAAAGAAGCGCTCAGAATAGCGGAGGCGGGTCAGTCGTCGACTCGGCACGAGCCCTCATCACCCAATTATTTCATTCATCTGTAAAATCGCAGTGTTGTCAAAGGGATGAGCTTCATTCGCTGTACCGCCTTCCCACCCCCCCCGAGAGGCAGCAAAGAGCAAATATTAAAAAATACAAATCCCATAGAAGTAGAGGGTTTAAAGGGGCTTGAAGGAGCTCTTTTTTAATTTTTCTGGCTGCCCTTATCCTTTCTGCAATTTCATATTCATAACCGGCTCAGAGTTTTCTTGTGTCGCTATGCTCTGAATGCCCTCCACAGTTGGCCCTTTTCGAAAGCGGCGATGCAAGATGAGAAGCGCTATTTCTCCCTCCCCTGTATCTCTGCCTTCTTCTACCCTTGGGCATATCTCCGCAGTAAGGAAAAGTAAATTTGAAGTCAATTACAGCGAATGAAATGACTTCAAAGGACGAAGACGAGGTCGTCGCTTCGCCCGACCTCCATTCTCTTGAATGCGAAAAATTGGAACAGGAACAGATAAAAATTCAATTACTGAGTGAAATAACTGTATATCGGCCATTACTATACATGATCCTGACGTCGACGGGGACTAGAACGCGAAGGAGCCTCCAAAAAGACGGGCCATAGTCCCCACAGAGAGCACAATGAAGAGGATTTTTCGAAATCAAACAATTTTTGTGACTGCGCTTTTTGTTCATGACAACGTCGTCTTTCGCCTTAAAAATATTCGCGAATGGGGCCTTTTTGGAGCTTCAAGGGACGGGACCCAAGATATATATATATGTATATGTTTACATTATATGTCTACAATAAATGGAGTCGAGATTGGCCCTGCGAGTGATGTATTAAAGCATTCATGACGGAAAAAGTTAATCGTTTCGGTTCAATATTGGATCTGCTTCTGATGATGGTACTAGATGAAGATGCTGGGGCGAAGGACACAAGCCAATTTTTTTTTTTTTTTTTTTTTTTTTTTTTTAGCAATATATTTCTGGTACTTTTCATAGAATGGTAATGTGATCGCTGAAAGGCGTTTTCATAAGCAGAGGGGGCATTTTCAAAAGGGAAATATATTGGAAGAAGACCGTCACAAAGGAACACATAAATTGCTCAAAATTGCCTTCTAATGATGAAAAATTTCACGCAATTATGGGAACTGCTCGAGGGTGCTGCCGCCAAATTTTGCAGTCTTAAAATAGAAGGCTCTTAGATGTCTATTGGATTTTGAAGATTTGGATTTTTTTTTGTCTGTGAATATTTACTTATTTTAATCTTACAAAACAATTATATATAAGATGCTACTTAATCGTTATTGTTCCAATTTGTCCGTCAACTTTAAGCTCGCACAACTTTGTTATTTATTTTTTCAAAGTTCTAAAATTTTATACCCAGGTATTGTCAGTAGTGCTCCTTCAGAATATCACCTGAAAATTAAAAAAAAAACACCCCTTCCTATTGTATTTTTGAATTTAAAAAAACAAATCCCGATTACTGAGGCTCAATTTTATAAAAAATTTATATTTTCGATACGAAAAAAGTTTTAGAAAAAGCCAAAACCACAAAAACTCCGGTTCAGAATGTCCAATTAATAAAGTTATTGAATTCGGAGGTATGATTTTTATCATTAAGGGGTTGTAAACCACCCCTAAATTCAACATTTGTACGTTAACTCGCTATCTTATGGATTTTTCTGAAAAAAATTAGTTTTGGCTTTCGAAAACAGGTGAAAATGGGAAAAAATACAATAGGGAGGATAAGAATCTCAATTATTTTTTTTATGTAAGGTCAGATTTCATCACTCATGAAATTCCCTTAATAATTAACCCCCAAGGGGAGAGAATTCATTTTAAAAATTACGTATAAAATCAATATATTTTGAACGCGTTGACCGATTTGGATGGGATTTTGACATGTTCTAGATGTCACTGAAAACTGGATATAACCTAAAAATTGGCGATGTTACCGTACAGTCATAACCTACAAAAAAAAAAAAAAACAAATAAAAATTGACATGTTATTTTCTTTAGGTGTCACACCAGTGGAAAACAAATCTGGAAAAAATATGTTAGGAAGCTATAACAACATTTTGGTGATTGTATCAAAATTCAAAATGGCTGAAAAAATATTTTGAAAAAAGAAAGTTTTTTATTTTTAGGTTATATCTAGTTTTCAGTTCCACCGATTTTTGCTGTGATGTTCCTCAGTGACATCTATAACATGTCAAAATCCCATCCAAATCGGTCTGTTTTCATGACTTGCGCCTAGAATTTAAGAGGAACAAACAAAGTGAAAAGTTATCATAGGGCCTGCTATTAAAAACTAACGTATTTCTAAAGGAAATATTGAAAATATACTATTTTTATGTATAATATACTTCTCCCACACTTACCAAAAGAGGTCGATGTCATTTTCAATTTCATACCAAAAATCGCAATAAAAGCAAAAATTTCATCACTCGGTATTTGATGAGACGCAGATTTGCACAAACTTCAATGTCACACCCATCGTGCGCCTCCTGTCGGGAAACTTGTGAATTAATTTTCCATTTTTATGCAAACAAAATTTGTATCTCGTTGCCACAGCACATGGTGATGTTTAACAAACTTAACAAAACTCCAAATCACCTCCATGTCCCCACACCGTCGTCATTCCTCTACTAATCCCGATCCTGTGACGCTGTTTCGGGAAAGTTTTGAGTTTTAACCATAAGCATTTTCCCCCCGCCTCATCTCTTTCATCCTATGTGCTATATTACGCCCAACGATGATGATTTGTTCGAATCCAAGAAATTCCATCTTTCAGTCGACATTCGACAAGGAGTTTTCCCTCCACCTTGATGAGGTGGTGGTGCTCTCCCTCTCTAACTCTATATTCACACCGGGGACGGAAACTTCATCAAAGGTTCATTTACTATTGAAAATTCTCCCGCGGGGATGGAGTATTGAGTGAGGTTTGTGGGATACAGTCGAACTATACTTTGACGAAAATCTCCATTTGCCATCAATCACCCTGAGGGCGGGAGGGGAGCATACGAATATTCATCAATATTATGTAGAGTGTGGTGGGGGACGTTTTGAATATAAAATGGTGCGCGATGTTGTTGTATCTTTGGCTCTGGAGTCGTATATTTCCATCTAACCGAAGTCCCAGGGAATCTTCGATTCAATTTGAAAATTTTCACTTGTGGCAACGGAAGTGGAAGCCGCTTAATTCTCCTCATACCGTTCCTCATTTTGGAATTTTGTGGTGAGTGTGATACATCGGGTAGAGGAAGAAAGGAAACCATGTCGTCGTCGTTATCCCCTTGCTCTCACCTTCTCGGGGAGGATTGATTGACCCCCAACGAAACATGGGTTTTGTACCTTCTTCTTCCCTCCACCATTTCTCATTCGAAAATTTTCGAATGCGTCTCCCATTAATTCACTTTGCACGCTGTGTGGCACACAGTTCCCTGAGGATAATTTCAAACTTTATTACCGAGCGTTCGTTCGCACAACAGCAGAAATTCGCACACATCAATGGGTCCCACCGTTGCCCGCCGTGCGTCGCCATAGTCCCACCGGGATACACAGCCTAGCATTTAGAGGCAAACAGACAGACAGACAGATAGACAGACAAACAAATAAACATATCCTGTGAACGTAAATGTGTACGAGTCTTTAACAAATTGCTGGCTGCTGTTTTGTGTATTGACAAAACTTCGGGGGCGAACGAAGAAAAAAATTTATGTGACAAACTCCAACGATTGACACTTTGCGGTGTGTTGTATACGATCCCATGAGAGCTTTTGATTGATTTACAAACATTCAGTCAGCTGAGGGGTTCGAACACTGGGAGGGCTTTTCGAGGACTTCAGTCAGGCGGCAATGACTGAAAAAAATTGCCTATAGTGGAATCGATTTAGGGTTTTTTCACAACTCCTTTTTTACCACTGTCGACTATCGTTCACTATCGTTGTCTATAGTCGACTACAAGTCGACAAACTATCAGTTGGAATAAAAAGAAATAGGAGAAGAGAGGAGTAGATGTTAGAGGTATAAAAGAAGAACCCGTCAGGAGCAGAAAGGAGTACAAAAGGCTTCGAAAGAGGACTTACAGATGACTTGGTAGCAAATCGACTGTGCAATTCCTCTGGGAATTTCTATATTATTATTATTATTTTTTTCTTTCTATTTTTTTTTTTTTTTTTACGCCCGGCCACTGCTACGGATCGGAAAAAGCTGTGATGGGGTAGTGGTGACACCATTTACATATCGATAAGGGGCTCGTGTATATTACTTATGGTGACATATTGGGTGGCTAAAAAGGTACACAAATTCAAAATTGATTTATTCAATCAAATCACAAAGGGTTTTTATATGTCCCGGCTTTATACCGCCACGACAGCTTCGACCTACCTTTTAGAACGATGGACGAGCCTTCGACACGACTGACTCCATGCGTTTTATGTTGGGTACATTTTTTTTTTTTTTTTTTATGGAGTAAGGGAGAGAAAAATGTTTATCTGTCCAATTCCTTTCGAGGGTTCAATTGAGCTGTATATATTGAAAAAGAGGAGGCTATTTTTGAGCATTCATAAATCGTTCCTATTTACGACAATTTCGGAGTAATATTTTTCCACTTTTCATTTATTGCCCCTAAGGAGTTTTTCTCTGCCACAAGTGTTCTTGAAGATAAGTTCTTTAGATTCGAATCTTGTTGTAGAATTGGTAGAAGGAGACTTGCATGTAGGGAATTTTGCTTTCGGAAGATATGATTTCAATTTTCGATTAAACTTCATTGCAACTTGCCCGCTTCCAGAGAATTGGACATGTTCCAAATTGTCCAAAAGTCCCAAAAACGACATGAACCAAAAAAAAAAATAAAAAAAAATAAACACGAATAGCTTCATGGAGCTGCTGTCCAAAAACGAATTAATAGCATACATCTCGTTCCGAAGGTATGACCCTCTTAAAAAGTATCCCAGTGTGATATGGTACACCACTGCATTCAAAGTTAGTCCGGCTCTAAGGTTCGCCAGGTGATGCAAACCTGTGCCCACGAGCAGAAGGAACTTTCTGGAAATTACTGCAAAGCACCTGGACTATCTAACTCGAATCAAGTTTTTGTATAAATTTAACTTTACATATTGTAACAATACCTAAAGCTATTTTGTAGCGGTTGGTAGGTTCCATTAAATTCTAGGGTCACCTGAAATTCTAGACGAAAGTTCAATTAGAGTTTCATTACTATCCTTACCGCTCGCCTTTTTGGACGGTTGAGTGGGAATCGATCAAAGAAGTCAAAGTGTTCGAAGTGTTCAACCTGCTCTAAATCGAATGGAAACAATCCTCCCCCACAACCTTCTCCAATACTCTGGAAAATAATATTTATAGGGAGCTAGGGAAAGCCATAAGCATCCTAACTAAACAAAGTTTCTGCAAACAAAGCTCCTATTTATGCAAACTAAGAAAATATTTTCTTTTGGGGATACAGCCGGGCGGGTTTCTGTTTCTTATATATAGAAGACGGTTTTGGCCTTTTGTGTTGCCCGCCAACCAGCGGGGAGGAGTATCTTTTGGGTGAGGGTATCTCAAAACTATGTGAAGATAAGGGTTAAATCTATGATTTAATAATGCTTTTGAAAGGACGAACAGTATGGGGGGCCCCGAACCCCATTTCCAGTTTGACTTTAAAGGCAAACGTTTTTGTGTTTTTATGGGTTGATTTGAAATTTCAGGATGGTTTTGTGGCCTTCTATCCTCCGAAGCTCTAGCCACAAATCTCTTTTTTGAGGGGTGGACCTGGGAAAAGAGCTTGAGACTTTTGGGGGGGGGGGGGGGGGGGGGGGGGGTGTCATAGGCATAAAGACAGGTTAAATTGTGGCGCTCTTGCGACCGAGCAATATAGAGAAAATGAAGATGTTTTTGGGGGTAAACTATGGAGGGAAAACATCTTTTGATGAATAGCAATTTATCGGAAGCTTTGAATTTAAAGGGATTCTATGAGATGGGGGGTAGGACGACGGTGGTATTAATAAACTTTATTACGTAATATTTTACATGATGGTGATCAAGAAATTTATTTTCATTTCGGTAGACCAGATATTTTAGTCATTTATGATTCTTATTTTTACAAAGCTCTTTATTATGAAAATATTCTCACATTATATATTTTTGGGAAGAAAATTCAGGGACATTATTCATGAATACGATTCGAATTTCAAAATGATACGATTTTCATATTTGATTCGACATTGATTTCGTAAACATGTATTTGAACGTATGTAAATTGTTCTTTTAAAAATATTGAAGTAAAAATAAAAAAATAATATTCATTATTCTTTTTGGAATCTTAGGAATACATACATTTTTTCTTAGAATTACTTGTGTCAAGATCAAGTTACATATTGTATTCTTGTTTATTTACACAGGTAAATCTCGCGACAAGTTTTTATATCATATAAATTGTATAATGTAATAAATTGATGGGTTTCATATAATTTAAAGTTTATTTTTTTCTTTTTAGAGCATTTAAATAAAAAATTTGTTTTTAAAAATGATTTTTTTACTATTAATTAATTTTTTATTTTTTAGTTTTCGCTGGATATGTTTTTCGCATTTTTCTCATCAAACCCTTTCATTTGATACCCATATCATGATGGTAGATAAAAAAATTAGCTGCGGCCATTTTAAAAATATTACAATATTAAGTATTGCATTGTCACCAAAACTAAAGGTGTGTGCAAAATGTCAGCAAAATCGTTTGTGAGGAAATTGTTCAAAATTCAGTTGCAAGATTTGACCTAAACATACAAACATACATTGCAAGTAAAATAAAAGCTTTTAAAAAGAGCAGATAATCGAATCGAAAAATGAGAACGTATTGAAAAATCGAATTTGAATGGATATTTTATCATTTTGTTTCCATGTATAAGATTGAGTTGGAGTTGAATTTATTAATGACTGGATTCAATCACGTTTCGTGGGTCACTATTTAAAGAAATACAAAACATTTCCTGGAGTTCCTCAGGGTAGTTATCTTGGTCCACTTTTATTCATTATTTATATTTTTTTTATTTTAAACGATGATTAAGAGGCCTTTAATAAATGGTGCTCTATAAATTGTCATCTCCTAAAATATATCTCGAAATATACGATGATGTCCTTTTCTCGTCAAAGTTTATCAATTATCTTTTACTATACAATCAATGATCTGTCGTTTTATTTTCGACGACCACATTAATATGATTGCTGAGAGATGTAGTAGGGAGTTTGATTACTCAAAGCCGTGGAAAAGCTACACAATATCTCTCTAAAATTGTTTTGTGCCCAAAAATAGATGTAAATGAAATAGGATTAATTATTAATTAGGTTAATATTGAGAATAGATTTATTTGAAACATGTGGCTTATTTTAGTCATTTGGTTTTTCTTAAAAATACTTTTGTAAAAAAATGATACAAGCCCTAACTAAAGTTACAATTTTTATATTATCTTTATTTATTTATCTTATTAAAATAAAGTAAAAAAATTCCATAGTGGTTCTAGGATCGTGTGATTCAATTAATTTAACACACCCTCCAGCTGTTGTTTAATTTAATAAATATATATTTTTTTATATCTTTTGTAAACATCTAGCCATGGGTTATAAAATTGTCGATTTTATCAGCGCACATTATGATAGATGTTGAGTCATGTTTCCTGCGCCATGTGCTCGAAAATATGTGTGTCAATTCCGAAGGGCGAATGGAAAATTGCCAGTGGCTGGTGGTGTTTAAAAGCCGCCCATATCCACGCAATCACCCTCACAGGTTTTGCTTGTAAAACGTTTTAATATTCAAATTAGTTAAAAAAAAAATACCTTTATTACCTTCATCCAGTGTCATTCCGCTTCATCCAGATCAAGCGAAGCTGCGGTGGCGGCGGCGGCGGGCGGGGCGTTATCCCAGGTATCATCCGATAATTCGCTTATGAGAGGAATACGTTTTAAATTTACCGCGAAAGCAATTTCCATTGTATAAAAATCCAATTTATTTGACTGTGACCCGCATCGCATGAAGCGTATGTAGCTCTCTTTATTATTATTATTCATCCCCAACTCCCTACTCGCAGTCTCGATATAAAAACTCATTGAAATTTAAATGTTTGCAATAATTCCTTTTCTATGTAATTTTTATGGTTTTTTCTTCTCATTTTTTTTTTGCAGGACTTATCGAATCCACCAGTGATGTCATTACCGGTGAGTAAATTTGGTGTTTATTTTTTATTTTATTTAATGCACAATTTAATATTTTATACGTTTATTTAGTGTATAAGCGGTAAGGGTTTAAACGATATTTTAATGCATAAATCGTGTAAAATTTAATTAAGGCAGCTAATAGGATTGTGAACTACTCTACGTGCTCTGCTCTGCGGGAATTTCCCTGGCAATTTTCGCAGTTGGGGTTGAAATTCCTTCAAGGAATTCATTAACTATTCCTTCAGAGTGTTATACATTTAGAGGGAAACTAGTTCTTTAGAATGGTTGAGATATATTTTACTTTCTTGTTATTTTCTTTTTATTTTGTTACATTCCCTCAAACTGTTCCTGTTTTTTTTTTTTTTTTTATATATGGAAAAAAACATTTCTTGAGAAAACAACAAAATCCACAACACGAAAGAATTTCCACTGAGACCACAAAAACTTGTAATTTCATGAGATTAGAAGGCCCGCCTCCCCCCTTTTGCAAACTGTCGGGATAAATTCTTTGGGGTTTCGTCAAATATTTAAACATTTCCCAGAGGCAATACAAAAATATTTCCCTTTCTACCAAAACCCTTGTTTACCCGCAGCGGGGCCCTATTCACTGCACGGAACCACGAAGGGGGCTCCACTTTACAAGCTCAGGGGCTTGGGCCAGAGCTCAGACCCTTTTTTCGCCGTTGACAAAAATATCTCAAGACAGCTCGGCAATAAACTCAATTCAAAAGATAATTTAATTCGTACACACTCGCAGGATTAACTTTATAACCTTTTTGTTGTGGGTACCCATGTTTGACATGTTTCAAAACTTTCCTTCAACTTGAATACTGTTCGGAGCTGCTCCACCTCCTCCTCCGGGGGAAGGGGTGCGCTGCGGTAGGTGCTGGGGGTATGAGAGGACCCCCACAGAAAATGTTATCGCTGAAAACCTTAAGTGTAATTTGTAAATGACATTTAAATTTTATCTCATGCTCGTCCTGCACAGAGACGGCTGTAGTTAGGGGGGGCTCGTAAAATGGAGCCCTCCACCCGCCACCGACGATGACGACGAATACGACGTCGATGGGGAGGCCAAAGTTGAGAATCTCAGCGCTTGCGGTGAACACCTTGAGGGCTGGCGAAAAATCGGGGCATCACATCCCCACCCCCCACCCACCCACCTGCCCTTTAAATGGAATCAACCAACAGGGAAAGACGGTTGAGGTGATGAAATGCGAAAATCTTTTATTTTTTTTTTTTTCGTTTAGCTTCTACTTCCTCCTGGCGCGCTTTTCTTATATATTATTCTGCTCTTGGGACCCCACCGCCATGTCTGCCGCCAATCGCCGTCACTGTATCTTTTCTTCTTTTTCCCTACCCCCCTCCCCCACGCCAGCTGTATCTGTATCTTCTGCAAAGAGTTGCCCAAAGCGCGGTAATAAGAAAGCTCATTTGTCTTCCAAGACAAAATTTAAAGTAAACGAATGATTTCTTCCCGCTGAGAAGATGAGAGAAATGTTGGAGGGAGCAACGTACAGGGGGACGGGTCTCAAGAAAGTTTTTCATGTTTCTTGCTAAAGTTTCTCGCCAGTTAAAAATTTTTGATGTTAAGAAACAGAATGGTTGGGTGTAGCGCAGCATATAGGGTTCCAGTTTATATATATAATAAGAAAAAGGGTAAGGGAAGGAAAATTTTGAAATGTTTTATTGCTATAAGCTGGACGGGTTGCGGGGAGAGGTGCTGGAACACGAGAATTTCTCGTAAAAGCCATAAATTTTGTCGGTGGGTAAGCGGAAATTACAAATTTGTCCGCAACTAGTTCGCCTTTGTGAGGGAACGCGAAAATTGACGGGATTCGGGCGCGCCTTTGGTGCCTTTTTGCTACGAGAATTAGGTGAAGTGAAAAAGTATGCACCACAGCAGAAGAGGAAATTTTCGATTTCGAATTTGTTGTCGACTTTAATGCAATTTTGGGCTTTGAAAAAGTATTTGAGCGAAAGTTATTCAATGAAAAATAGCGTTATACTTTATCGTGGATAAAAAAAAAAAAAAAATTCCGGGAAAAAACTCTGAAAAAGTTCAGAATTCTACTTTTGTATTTTTAAAAAATTTCAAAATAGAGAAAATGTAATGTTTGCTTGTTTTTGCATATACATATATAGTATAATTCCTATAGCAATTTTCTTTAGATTAAGAAATCTCAAATGAAAATATTCCATCATGGAAAATACATTAAAAAATAAGGTAATTAATTTTCAAAAAAAGGGCGTCTTTTGTTCTTTTTAAACCCTTTTTTCATTTTCGAAAATGTGATATCTTTTACGAATTCGTTATCCATGATATGTACAGGGTGTCCCAAAAGTAGTTGTCGAAACTAATCGACTGTCTGTCTCTAGCGTTTGCAGTTTTTCAAAAAATATTAATAGCATTTCAAAGAGAAAAGATGGTGGTTTTATTTGAATATATGTAAAGTACAAACGTGCGCTTTTGTATAGAAATATTTTTTTTATTTATAAAAAGTGAAACATTTACAGAGAAGGCTAGAACAAAACTGCAGGGTCTCAGGTATGCTAACCTCAAAAGTACAGCCACTACTTAAATTGTAAAGAGGGAAAATATACATTTAGTTTCAGTAACTACTTTTGGGACACCCTGTATATGATTTGTTCCTTAGAAAAATTTGTGTTGATCAGTGTATTGTATTTTTTTTGTTTCGTACTTTGCACTCCCTTTTCAAATTACAAAAAAAAAAAAAATAGAAACACGGTCAAGTTTAGATCTTTCGAGTTTCGAATGATCAGTCAGCGCCACTTAATGGGAGACACCACTGTGGTAGATCAAAAAATTGCCAATTTTTGTATATTTTTAGTAGACGAGCTCAATTTGTAACAATACTAAAAATTTGCAAAGATATTATTCTCGATGTGATGGTATAAAAAATAACTAAAAATTTCAAAAATTGGCCAAGTCTATGCTGCTGCGATTACGAAAATATATATAAAAAAAAAAAAAACGGCCAAGTGCGAGTCGGACTCGCCCATGAAGGGTTCCGTAGCAGCAAGTAACATAATATAAAAGTTCTTGTAGTTCGTTGTAACTTTGATTGATGTTTTAATAATAGTATAATTTTTTTTAAATTAAGTTATTGATAAGTAAACATTATAATTAGGTACCTAAATGATGGGACTTAGATGTAACTATATGCGGTTTACGATTTATGACGAATTAAAAAAAAACTACGCACTAGATCTCGTTCAAACCAATTTTCGGTGGAAGTTTGCATGGTAATGTACATCATATATTTTTTTTAGTTTTATCATTCTCTTATTTTAGAAGTTACAGGGGGGGGACACACATTTTACCACTTTGGAAGTGTCTCTCGCGCAAACTATTCAGTTTAGAAAAAAATGATATTAGAAACCTCAATATCATTTTTGAAGACCTCTCCATGGATACCCCACACGTATGGGTTTGATGAAAAAAATTGTTTGAGTTTCAGTTCTAAGTATGGGGACTCGCACTTGGCCGCTTTTTTTCTATTTTTGTGTGAAAATCTTAATGCGGTTCACAGAATACATCTACTTACCAAGTTTCAACAGTATAGTTCTTATAGTTTCGGAAAAAAGTGGCTGTGACATACGGACGGACAGACAGACAGACATGACGAATCTATAAGGGTTCCGTTTTTTGCCATTTGGCTACGGAACCCTAAAAAATGTAAATCGGTTGATTAGTCTTTGATTTTTAGGTGGAACAAGATTGGGCAAAGTTAATTCGAGAAAACCACGTTTGAGATATTCACGGCATATTTTTTGATGAAAAATAAATTGGAAGTTGATAAAGAATAAATTGGAATTCTTGGTAAAAAAATAAATTGGAACTGGTTCTTCGAAGTCATACTCCCGATAAAGAAATATAAAATATGTATATATATATCATTAAATCGACTATAAGTTGCTCGATTTTCAATATTTTGATTTTAACAATTTTTCACATATTTTTGAATATGTAGTTATACTTTACAAAATTGCCAGTGTTGTTCCCCAATAAGAAATTTAAAATCTTTAAAATTTTTGGATTTATAATACTAAATACGATTTTCGAAATACTAGTCACTTTTTACACAAAATTTCACAAAAGTCACAAAAGAAGATATTTTTCAGTGATATATAATTTTCCTCGTTTTATTTTAGATCTAATTTTGTAATGTTCTTCGAGTTTTAAAAACTTGTCTAGTCTTATTTTCTACTACGATTTTCATTTTGCTTACTGAGCTAGTGTTCAAGACATAGTCCAGACCTTTAACTTTAAACGTTCAACAATTTTTAGGAATCTTTTGGCTATCAGGGTTTACTTTACTTAACATATTTCATATAAAAGGAATTTTAATGATATGATCTCTAAATGTTGATTCGTTTCTACTTTATTTATTAGTATTTGTTATTACAATATTATTAATTATTATCAATAGTGCTTGCAAATGTTCAAAATAACAACCAATTTAAGACAGGCATAATGATTTTGTTTTGTCCCTAATAATTTCTTTATTTTGAATATCTTTGAACTAGAAGACAGATTTTGATCTCCTTGAGTTATAAATAATACAAAATACAATCGAAGATATACTCTCGTATTTCATTAGTATCATCTGTGTCATACTTAAACATGTTTCCGATACTTTTGCTGGACATGCCGGAGGTAAAATTCCGGGATAGCAAAATTTTATCCGTCCAGCATCAAATTTCCTCTACGGCGAAATGAATGTGCGTGTGGTACGTGTTACGGATTGAATTGAATTTTCTATCTCCTAAGGACTCCTTCAAAATAGGCAGTCTGGTTTTCTATGCGGTGAGAGATATTCAATGTACTTTTTATTTGAAAGATACGGCTTTATGACATTCTGAATCTTTAAAAAAATTCCCATTTTTGTTTATTTATTGTAGTTTTCTTCCTGTTCCTTTGTAATTATTTTTTTTTTTTTCAGAGACTTTTAAATATGGCGAGATTTTGTATACTGTTTATTTTTAAAAATTAATTAAGTCAAATTTAAGTCCCTGTATAAAATTATTATCAAAATTGTTGTTTAAATTGTGTGAAAACGTAGCTTTATGACCCCAGAGAGAAAGATTTTGTTATAAAGACATTTATTAATATTAAGTGAATATCCATTAATTTGCACTTTTCATTATTATTCTATTAGTCCTTAAAAACTCCGAAGCTCTCTTCGTTGTATGGCAGGGGGCTTTATGGCTTGAGTGTTGATTCGACATTCATATGATTTTTTTTGTATCAGGAGGAGCGTTAAAACAAATAAGTATATAATTAGTTGCTTGTTCAATTCAGCTTAGCAGGAGCAATAGCTGAATTGCGCAATCTAAATTATTATTAACGAGTATAGTGTCTTTTTTAACGCTTTCGCTTTCGGACTCATCGAATTATATACCAAATTAATGTAATTGTGTATTCTAGTGTATAGAACAAAGTCTGATACTCAGTTAAAAAATAATGTAAAATGTAAATATCCCCTTTTGAAAAGGCACTCCTCAATTTGTCTGGGTAAATTTTGCCAAAAATGGGGTAAGACGAACCAGGTTCACCAAAATACTGAAATTATTTTTTCTGTTGCAAGTGATACGAATTACTGTCAAAATAAATAATAATAAATGTTAAGGGGCATTTGGGAATTTTTTTTTAAAGAAAACTACTGCATGGAATGTTTTAATATTTTAAGGATATATTTGTGGATATATAATAAATACATGATACCAAAAATACACTGGACCAAAAAAGTTAAAATTCAGCGAGTTATTCGCAATCTCCCAAGACTCAAAAAAAAAAAAAAAAAACTCCCGTCACTGCTTCAGTGATTGCGACCTTCATAGTGCGTGAAATCAGAAAAACCAAAGGTTGATTAAACTAGAAGGTATTTCCCGTACCATAACCCTCGGATCCGAAAAAAAATAATTTACATTTAACAAAATGGCGGAATTTTTAAAAAAAGTTTCAAATTTCGCGCGAAAATTTTATGATTTTTGGTCTGCCAAAAATACATTTTTTATTCGATCGAAATACTGGAGGTTCATGGTATTGAGAAACATATATAAAAGATTCTCGAAACGGAAACAGAGCCTCGGATGCAGATGGAAAACATGATCACGACCTTTGGCACACGAACAAGGACACGAATTGGACAATGGAACGTACGCACGCTCAGAGAACCATCAAGACTAGCGCAGCTGGAACAAGAAATGCTGAAATACAACATCGGAATCCTAGGTATCAGCGAAATGAGGTGGCCTGGATCGGGAGAAATGCGCACAACAAAAGGAAACACCCTCATATTTTCAGGAGGAGAAAACAATAATGGCCAAGGCGGTGTCGGCTTACTTATGACAAAACAGCTAGCAAGAAGTCTAATGAGTTGGAAACCAGTATCCGACCGAATAATCTCAGTCAGAATATACACACGAATTCGTAAGATTACGATTATCCAATGCTATGCCCCTACAAATGCGGCGGACCAAGAAAGCAAGGATGAGTTCTACTTGCAGCTCACAACGGCCATGAGCAATGCCCCTAGAACAGATATTAAAATACTAATGGGGGACTTCAATGCGAAGATAGGCACAAACGTCGCCCCTAACAATGTCGTAGGCCAATATGGTCTAGCAAGCACAAGCAATGACAACGGTAACCGCCTCATAGATCTATGCCAGGAACACGACCTGAAAATAGGAGGAACGCTCTTCCCTCATAAAGATATCCATAAATATACATGGACCTCACCGGACGGCCGTACAAAGAACCAAATAGACCATATATGCATCAGCCGGCGATGGAAGCAATCACTGCTAGATGTCCGCACTAGAAGAGGCGCTGATATCCACAGCGACCATATGTTAGTCACAGGTGACATCCGGCTAAGACCAATTGCATTCCGGACAAATACAAACGCTAGAAAGAAACGCCTCAACATACATAAGCTGGTAAACGAAAGAACAGTCACAGAGCTTAGAACCAGAATAGAACAAAGCCTAAATAGTCAGTCAACAACAAACAACCAGAACCTACAAACGGTCTACAGGCAAATAGGCGAGGAAATTCTAGGAACTATGGAATACACAAGAAAAACATGGATATCCGACGAAACATGGGGAAAAATCCAAGAAAGAAAAGAGCTCAGGTTGAAGCTTCTCAACAGCAACAATAACAACAATGATAACTTAAGACAGGAATACCAAGAAAAAGCAAAAGAAGTAAAGAAGTCGGCAAGAAAAGACAAGCGGAAATACTACAATGACATCGCAAGCAACGCACAATCAGCAGCAGAGCAAAACAACATGCGTGCACTGTTCGGAAGCATACGCAACCTAACAAACAAGAGCCTGAAACAAAGTCGACCAATAAGAGACAGAAATGGTCACATACTAACCTCGGCAGAAGATCAAATGAGCAGGTGGAGAGAACACTTCAGCGAGATAAATGAAAGGCACCATCAACAGCCACAGCGCGCAACGGATTCACCCCGCACCAGCACCAACAGTAGCACCCTCAGCAACAGAGTCAACCAGCAGCCCCCTTCAGCTGAGGAAATAGCCGAAGCCATAAGCAAGCTAAAGAATAACAAGGCTGAAGGACCCGACGGCGTTCCAGCAGAGCTCTACAAGGTCACAGCTGACATTACAGCAGATTCCCTAAGGCCAATATTAGAACAAATCTGGAACTCTGAGAACATAGCACAAGATTGGAAGAAAGGAATCATAATCAAGCTACCAAAGAAAGGTGACCTAACACAATGCCGCAACTGGCGAGGAATAACAATACTGAACGTTGTGACGAAAATACTCGCGCTAATAATGCTTTCCAGAATAGAGGAACAAATTGAAGTTAATATGCGTGAGGAACAGGCAGGTTTCAGAAGGCGCCGCGGCTGCATAGACCAGTCCAACACCCTACGAATAATCGTAGAACAATCAGTGGAATGGAATGCCCCTCTATTCATCACATTCGTTGACTTCGAAAGAGCATTCGACACGATCCAACGTGAAGCAATATGGTCGGCCCTCGCACACAAAGGAATCCCAGACAAGCTAATACGGATCATCAAAGCGCTCTACGATGACGCCGAAGTAGCCATCCTACACAACGGAAGCCTAAGCAGCCCTCTACGGCTAAGACACGGAGTTAAACAAGGTTGCCCCCTCTCACCCCTACTATTCAACATAGTCCTAGACGATGTCATGAGGAAAGCCACAACGACCCCACGAGGAATTAAATGGACACACGAATCCCACCTAGAAGATCTAGACTATGCCGACGACATCGCCCTAATATCTCACACGCACGAGGAAATGCAATCAAAACTTAACAGCCTCGCACATCACGCTCAACAAGTAGGGCTTAAAATCAATGTGGGTAAAACGAAGAACATGAGGCTGAACACCCTCAACAGTGATCAGCTTACTATAAATAACGAGGCAATAGAAGAAATCACCACATTCAAGTATCTGGGGAGCATCATAGGCATAACAGGCGGGGCAGACGAGGACATCGATAACAGGCTCAAGGAGGCAAGGATGGCCTTCGGACGACTATGGCCAGTATGGAGATCCTCTCACCTGTCAAGAGGTACCAAGCTTCGAATATTCAACGCATGCGCCAAGCCAGTGCTCCTATATGGAAGCGAAACCTGGTTGGTAAAGAAGACCACGTCAAATAAACTGCAGATATTCTTAAACAAGTGCCTGAGAATAATATGTAGAATATTCTGGCCTAGGAGAATTTCCAACGCGAACCTGTGGGAAATTACCAACCAGGACCCAATAGCGACGCAAATTAAGAGAAGAAAATGGAAATGGATAGGCCATACACTTAGAAGACCAGAGGAGACAATAGCGAGACAGGCGCTCAGCTGGAATGCCATCGGAATGCGCCGAAGGGGAAGACCAAGAATAACTTGGAAGCGCACGGTCGACAAAGAGCTCAGAGAAAACAATACAACGTGGGCAGAGGCTGAGGAGCTAGCCCAAGATCGAAACGCATGGAGAGGCTTTGTAGACGCCCTATGCTCCCGAAGGGAGTAAGACAGGACAAAAAAAAAAAAAAAAAAAAAAAATATAAAAGAAGCTGGAATAAGAATCAAATCGATCGGATGATTTGTCTTCGAATTATAATTGCAGCAAATTTGAAAAATGTAATTTCGAGAAAAATACGTTTAAAGTTTAAAAAAACTATTTGAGATATGTACTTGAAATTTTAGTATGTTATTTTTAAAGGTATAGTTTAGTTTAAAATAAAAAAAAGCAATAACAAAAAATCACTCCAAGCCACAAAACCATTCCACCCTATGTCATGTTTTTTTTTTTTTTTGTTCTCATCTTGTTTTGTTTTTTTAAATCACCAAAGAAGAAACCTTTTCCGTGAAAAATTCCCGAACCCATCAAATCACCAAACGATGGGCCAATGAACCATGCACCCCTGAAACCCGATTCCACCCACCCTTCGAAAGGCGAAGTAAACTCACTAAAATAACGATGGGGGGAAAATCAACAGGCCGACATTGTTCATCGAGGGGCTCGGAGGCGGGAGGGTTCTGCTCATTACGCGCCACCACCACGACCCGGTGCTTTGTTAAGTTAATCAGCGGTCGAGGTCACAGGGTGGTTCGTATAAAAAAGAACAAAACGAGAAAGAAAAAAGGGAAGTCACTTACTCTAGCACCGTGCGCGGGTCCGGGGGGTTGGCGCGGTGCGATGATTACAATGATTGGCTTCTGGGACCCAGATAAGCGGCGAAAACTAATTTGCCAAAAAATGGAAAATCGAAGGATCTTCCGGTGGGCTCTATCAGATCGCTTCGAACACGTTTTCCTAATAACCCCCCGCTGCCGTCGTCATCGTCGCTGCTGCCGCCGCCACTGCTCCCGGGGGGGTTTAGGGATAGGTGGGTTGGTGGCTCCTCTTCCTCCAATCAAAACGAGCTGTGTGTCGGGAGTCGACTGAATTGGGGCCCCATCAAGGAGGCTGGAGAAGCTCTGTAACGACACGAGAAGCAAGGAATATTGGTGTACGAAAAAAAAAAGAAAGAAAAATTGGGTACGATGGTGGGTAAAGGCCGGGGAGGGGCGGCTTTTCAATTTCGCACACTTTCATTGTTTCCTTAATAATTGTTTGCCCTTTTCGGGGGGGTTTTTATTGATCCTTAAAGGTACATCACCGCCTAAGACGTGTTTGTGTCAATTTTCCCCAAGATAATCCGCTTATCTCGGTCTCGGGACCTGGGTTGGGAACTGGGAATAGTGCGACAGTGGTGTGCCGGCGAGGAGGGGGCACAGCCCCCCGGCTATGTGGGTGATCCGCTTGTGCTCACGTTCTCATACATAAATACTGAGCTAGGCAGGATAAATGACATGAAAATGACAGAGCTTCCCGGAATGCTGAGACAAAGTCTCCTGGTCGTGCTTACAGCACGAGGGGAGGATGAAATCCATTTGTGCTGAGGAGAGACCTGGACCTAAAAACATGGTCTGGTGGGGGACCACAGGGGCTGGGCTGGGGAATGGGTCAGGATTACCTTGTACTTGTGCATCGGCCCCACCAACGATGACATCGATCTGTTTCGATCCATCTAAATGGCGTAGTGTAGCCTCCTAGTCCAGGTCCGTAATAAAAAATTAATTCCCGCATCTTTTCCCGAAGTCCTGGAGATTATGGATGGGGCATCTTGTTGCCATTGAGCGATCGCCCAGTTAAATTAATTAAGAGGTCAGGGGGAGAGGAACCGAAACGGATGAACGGATGGATGGACCGGCGGCGGGCAGGCGGGGTTTTGTTAGGTGATGAGATGATTCTCGGGTGGTAAATAGATAGTGGGGCTTTACTTTGTGGCTTGCCACATGAATTCAGATGAACTAATCATATCCAGGGCATCTTTCAAAATTAGGAACTTAAAGGATTCACTGATTTAATGGATCTGAGGGTTCTTTCTTGCAGTGATGCACTCTATAATTTTCTTTCGTGCAAGAGACGAATTTAACCGACTTTAAAAAAAAAAATACATCTAGCGGCAATAGCCAGAAGAAATAGAAAAATTCTGTTCGATGTTCCAAAATTTCAAGATTTTGACCAAATGAATGTATACAGAATATTTGATTGAAATAGATTAAGACATATCACAGTTAATGTATCGTTTCCATAAAAACCGCGCATAAGAAATTACAATACCCCATTCCATTAAACAATTGAGTCAATTTGCGAACTTCATATATAGACAAAATTTTGATCAAAATTGCTTGAGAAATCATATACATAACCAAACAAATTTTGGGACAAATTTTAAATATTGTTTTGGTCAATGTACAGGCCAAGTTTGATGAAAATCCATTAACAAATATGGAAAATATCGTAGTAACAAAAACATCAAGTCTGAGAGT